>CM040912.1:27064392-28264392 GCA_023029165.1 Gobiocypris rarus | reverse complement strand
GTACTGAACAAGAGATAAGCATTAAAAGAATATTCCAAGTTTAAAGGGGTCATGAACTGAGAAATCAATTCTTCCTTGAGCTTTTGACATATAAGAGGTCATCATACTATAAGAATATCCTGTAAGTTTCAGAACTGAAAACTTCCTTGTTAGTCTAAAAAGCAGCTTTTATTGTTACCAAGCCAAGATAATGACTCATTGTGGAATGTGCCTGTATATGGATAGGTGAAAGACACCCTCTACAGAAGAAAATCAACATCTACTTCCTCTTTGCAACTTTGCCCCTGCCCACTGGCGTGTTAGTGAGATGACGAGGAGAGAAGTACAATACATTATCACTGGAATAAAAATAACACTAACGGATCCTAATGCTAGGAATGTGGTTATTTATTTTCAACAATGTGAATGTCTCAGTTTAGCATTCTATTTGTATTCGGTACATTCCACTGTGGAATCTAAATCTAAATTCCACAGAATTTACTAAAAAATGAACAATTGAGACACAATGGAAGTGAACGAGGCCAAATCTGTAACCATTAAAACATTCACTGTTTTTAGTGTATCGCTTCAACATGTAAATATGTGCATTAACATTATTTTATTACGAACACACTTTTCACACGTTTAAGTTCACTGACAACATAAAAACAACAATAATGACAGTTTACAGCTTTTACCATTTACTTCCATTTTAAGTTCCTAAGTAAGTATTTATTATTAATAAGAGTCGTATGGAGTCATATGAAAAAAAAAAAAAAACTTTGGACTTTTGACATATGCACAGGAATACATAACTGTAAAATAAACCCATTTGAAATTATTCCAATAAGTTTTAGTGTATTTGTGTGCAGACTGTAAATGTACATGGGCAGATAGCTTAAAATGTGTGAGCAGTATGCTGGATATGTGTTATCTATTTCCATAAATATGTCTCAGAAAATAGCTTCCAAATCATTGTCAAAAATCCCTCTGACAAGACCTTATTTATTTTTTACCTGCCAGGAATATGGCGTGCATAATCAGAAATGTTATTAGAAGAACAGACCCCTCGCCTGTTAGCCCTGTTACCGGAGCTCGTAATAACTCTGAAAATGCAAATTAACTCTGGGTAATCTATTAACGTCACTTCAATTTTATATCAGCACTCCAATTTAGCAGATCCTGACACATTCCTGCACACTGTGTCTCTGTACATGGGTTCATTTTGCCAGGAGAGAACGGGCACACAGCAAGCAGGGCGGAGGAGCCATGTGCCATCTGTCTATTCCCGACTTTATTACCCGACTCCATAATGAAGCCCCCGTCGCCGAGGCCTCACACACACTCGACTTTCAGATGACAAAAACAACTTTCCCTGGCTTTATTTTTCCTTGTAGCAATTATTGTCATTCACACCTTCTTCCGTGGAAGGGAGGCGGTATGAACGACTCAATGTTAATTACCCCAATAGTCACTTCAAGTAGACTTGCTAATTTCAACAATGTAACAATCCTCTTGTCAGCAGCAGAAGGCAGGGAGCTTTGTAATACCAGCATATGGTTTGAAGACCTGATGGGGGAATTCGCCTGCTTGTACTGGCCTTAGAGTCAAAGACCCCATTAGTGAAAAAACAGACTCGGTAATCCAATGAGATTTGTCCAATCTATGCAAATTAGTTACCATTTCCCATTGTGGGCAGAGCAACGTCAGCAAGTAATAGTCTTAAATTATCCAGTTGTTATTAAGTTACTTTGAATAATGAATATACTGTACATTCAATATTCAAGGGGAAAAAACTTGCATCCATTCGCTTTCATGAAATCTTTAAAGTTAGGATTTGTCTCACCTCACATGGACTTTCGACTTTATTCTTTAGCCTCTCGTGGCTTTGATGATCTAAGGATCTTAGAGATTGCTGACAACATCACAGAAAGTATAGTATCTGAGCATTATTATATTATAATTTATATTGTATTATATTGCATTATTGTACATCTACATACACTACCCAACCAAAAACAACTTCATCAATCATCAATTAGTTTGAGTGATGACTGCACGTTACCATTGTTTTTTCTTTCTCTTCAATTTTTTTTTTTTTCATTATAAAACACTATTACACATGATTTTACAGCAGCATGGCTGTAAATGATCACATTACAACTTACAGAGAGAGCAAGAAAGCAACTGGTAACAGTATCGATACTGTGGAAAAAAGGCAGTGTTGGGGGTAACTCATTACAAGTAACACAATTTAAGTAATCAAATTACTTTTTTTTTCATGTAACTAATTGTCACAACCACCAGCAGGAGTTCCTTTCTCCGATGACTCCCTTGCTTTCCCACCATGGACTATATCTCCCATAACCCATTGTCCTCACTCATTGTCCCTGATTACTTATAGATGCCCATTAGCTTTTTAAACCCAGCCTAAATAAACCCTGTTAACTCAGTCATTCATGGCAAAGTCTTGTATGTGTCAAAACTGCATTTCGGTGTGTTCTTATGATTTTTTTTTTCTTTTCTTTACCTATCCCTTGGATTACCCTGTTTGTCTGAGATCCTGCCCTGAGGACTGTTGCATGAAGCTAGCTGAACAAACTCTGAGTTAGCTAAAAAATTAATCCACCTTCTTGAGCCCAAAAAGTTTGCTCAAACTAATCTCGAACTTACCTGGGTAGGAACTGAAACCAGCTTTGATATATGTTTGGATTGTTTGCCTGTGTTTTGACTTTTTGCCTGTTTTGGATTACATCTTTAGATTACCCTTTAATAAACTACTGTGTTTAGATCCTCAGCATTTGCATCTCCAACAGTTTGTAACACTAGTTACAAGGTAGCAAATTACTTTAAAATTTACAACAACATTTATTACAACATTTTACAATATTTTTTCTTAAGTTCTTTTTTTAAACTTTCTTTTCCCTTTTACCCATGTTGAGCAACTGGGGGTAAGTGTAGAGGTGTGTCCTTGTGGCTTTTGGATAAATGTGAGCATGCATTTACTCTTCTCACAAAAACAGATTGACTATTCCTCAAAACTAATAAAAACAGTGAAATGCAAACTCTGAATATTATGCAAACATGCAATATGTCAAATTACATATACTTTATTTATCTGATCTCACTTTATTAACCACCGTCTTTGCTGCTGACCTAATACACTAATAAGTGTTTACTTTTACTGCTAAAGTAAGAGTGTCAAACTTTCTTCTCCTGTGTCTTTTTCTTCTGCAGTCCAGAATAGCAGCACGGCTGAAAGGCTTATTTGATCTGCGCCCTCTATTATACAGACGTGATTTTTCGCTTCTTTCAGCGTGAGACTTATTCATTCCATTTTTGGTGTGAAAGGGCCTTTTCATTTGCCATTTTTTTTTTTTTTTTATTATTAATTTATTAAAAACAAACAAGCAAGACCAGCCCAGGGCCTATACTGTGAATCCAGTTTAGATGGCTAGCCATATATTTTTAAGCTTACTTTGTGCCAATCCTGGTGCAGAATAACTTGCCTTTAGAGATTAGGCTTACTCCTTCCTTGTCTATTTTTAAGTCCTTGCTAAAAACGTTTTTATTTTCCTTAGCGTACTGATTACTGTGATAGGTTATAACCTTTAAATAGGTGGTTTTATATTCTTTTCTGGTTTATTTATGTGTGATAATATTGCTCTTCTGTACAGCACTTTGGTCAGCCTGGGGGCTGTTGGAAATGTGCTATATAAATAAAATTGAACTTGAACTTGAACATGTGTCTGGCTTTTGACAATTCTTATTTATAAATAATCATAATTTTTAATGATTTAGATATAGTTTATGTAATTATTATACTCTTAATTAATTATACATGTATTGTTTTAGTTAAATGACTACATGTAAGCTTAATTGTTCAATTATCTCTATATATCAACAAAACTACCTTTTACATGCATTTTTCTTTAAGTTGTCCTCTTTCATAGACAGCTCTTTTCTTGTTGTGTAAATTTGTTTAAATTCGAAATATTTTTCAATCTCGTAATATTCTGCAGAAGAGAGGAATGAATCTCCCTGCTTCTCTCGCGAGAAGAAAATCTCAGTTTCAGTGATCCTCAGCATGTGATTGGCTGTTCACTACTGATGTCACAGCTAAGCTCATAAATTCAGGATCAAAGCCTGAGTTGACAGAGAAAGCTGATGATCAGCAACATGGGACCAACAATGCCTGGTTTTGTCAACTCGAAACCTTTAACCCTGAGTTTGTTAAACTACCACCATGGTACAGGCCACAGGAGAGAAAAGGTAATGCAAAAGTAATGTAACATTACTTTCAATAAAAGTAAATAAGTAACGCAGAGTAATATGAATCAGAATATCAACATTTTGAAAAATACTTTAATACTTAGTTTAATAAATGTGTCTGGCTAATAATGTTAGGCTAAGTCTTGACAAAAGTAATGGATTATACAATCATGCTAGCAGTTGAAGTTTGTGCTAACGAGCAATCACGTCATTAAAAACCTACTAGAACACAAATAAATGAACACAATTTGGTTTGAGTTCCTCAATTAAACTTCAGGAACCCAAACAAACTTCTTCACAAAACTTATTGTCAGACCTTTACTAGAAAACAAAACATGCGACATCAGCATGAGAGGTAAACTTCTGTGATTTGTGTACATGAGACAGGAAATAAAAGAGGCTTCCTTATTTGTCTGTTTGTTGTTTTTCTCTCCCAGCCAAAGAGCTTTTGATTCTCTCTATGAGTGTCTCCCACAACATAAATACTTTATAAGACCAAAACAAGTCATTGAGAATGCCTTTCAAGCAAACAAGAGAACATCAGCTAATGTTTAATTAATCAGCAGTGACAAAAGGAAAGAACAATCGTGAAAGAATTCAACTTCAGGCTTTTGCTGTATTCCCCTTCCTGCCCTCCTCCATCACTGTGCCTTTCACCCTCACCTTCTGCTGTATCCCACACTTCACTGTCAAATCCCTCAGAAAACTACACTGAGGATTTCAATTGAGTGCATTAGTCTGAAAGCAGAACAGAGAGAAAGTCTCTTACCTATAGCTCCAATTCTGTATGCTCTAAGTGCTCAGAAAATATGACAGAACAAACGCAGAGGAGAAAATGCCCAAGAAGTCAAGGTTTTAAAGGAAACAAGGAAGCCCTGTGTTACACATGACTGGGTTATAATGTACCTGAAGAAGAGCGATATATACCCACAACTGCATTCTACACTTCAAAGGCAAGTCTTGGGTTGAGAGCTATAAAACAATTGAAGCACAGGGCAGATTTAGTTCTGTTTTCCTGATCAAATTGACATTGATCATTTTATTAAAGGCACTTCCTGTAACTCCAAGTACTCTCATCTATAATCTATATTAATGAATACAGTTATCCTATCTGCATTACATTGCTTCATGTTGTGTACAAACCATCAACTGCAAAAACAAAAACAAGTCATTAGTTTTGATTCTTCATACAGCCATTCCTTTGCGCAAGAGTTGAAAAACACACAACAGCCTTCTGTATACTATCCAAAAAAAAGGGGAGGATTTCACAGCATTACACAACAAGGCTTTCGGAATGTCATGGGGGTTATAACAAATCCCTTAAGTGGCACTATTATGAGATTCCCTTCACCGCCTTACTCATATTCAAGACCCATCTCAAGGTCAGGCTCGGATAGTACGGAGAAAGCTCATGCAGACTTTGTCAAATGAGTATGAGTTCTATTTAAAGCTAGTCTTAAGGAGACATCCATTAGAATGCATTGCTACAAATGCATGAGAACTTATGAATACATTACAGTATGCAGCTTGAAAAACAAAAAGCTTTTTTTTTTTGGTGATACTTGACAATCTCAGTGGTGGACCCTGTTCATTGGTTAGTGGTTACAATATATACACATCGTATATTGTTGTATCAATCTCCAGACACAATCATGAGACATTCCTGTCACCTCCTATGTCTTTTTGTCTATTCTTAGATCATGACATTTCTATTTCAGTTACTTGTATATTTTGTCAGGGCTTTTGTCTGCCTCATTTTATTGTGAGATAAAGGGCCTTGTGTCATTGTTCAGCTGAGACAACCAGAGATGATGAAAGGAGATCACTCACCCACTTGGGACATCTCTGGCACTGAACCCTTGTAAGGCCCCTCAATGAACTGTGGGGGGTTGTCATTGATGTCTTGCACTTTGATGATGAACTCTGACGGTGGTTCCAGAGGTTGGTTGGAGTCTCTGTCGATGACCTGCGCCGTGAGCGTGTACTCGGCCTTCTCCTCCCGGTCTAGCCTTTTCATGGCGTGAATGTCCCCCGTCCCCTCATTGATGGCAAAGATGGTGCCCGCCCCTTCCCCTGCCAGCACATACTTGATGTTCTTATTTCCCACGTCCAAATCCGTATGGAGCTAAAAAGAGAAACAAAGGAGTGGGTTTAAGGCACTTCCAGATGTAGCTAATACCACTCGAGCAGGACCAGATCAATGCCTGTAATCAATCACTAAAATAATTTAAGCCCGCTGCCAAGTGCAGAGCTACATAGTCTCTTCGAAATTCAAGTGTTTTACTGTGATGGCTGAATTGTTCAATCTCACAGACAAAAAAAAGTGGGAAAAGGGCAGGCTAAGTCCTGGATTTCCAGGTATGCTTGGGTTGTGTATCCCATCTATCTGTCATTCACTTCTTCATACATCGCTAGTAGAGTGTGGAGGTCAAAGCGTTCTGCTCACACCTGCCTCAGGGCCCTGTTACCAACTTGAAACCAGTCATCAGGTCACAGTTCCAGAACGAGAAGGCAATTGGGCTGTGAAAAAAAAAGGCGGGGGGAGATTGGTGATTGGTGTGAATAGCAAAAAGGAAAGAAGCTAAACCAAATAATATCTCAGTTTTAAATTTAGCTCACTTTTGAACATTTCTTTTATTCATTTTTAGTTTCATGGGTTGGTTACATTTTTTCCCCTTACAATGCTGCATTCCCCATTTTAATTACGCATTACACTTCAATTAAGAGAAAACATGTATCAGCGGAAGGTTGGTAGAAACTGGAACAACAGTGGATCGCTGCTCATCTACCGATCATACACACATAAAAACTGTTTACAAACATTACAAATACCTAAAACCAACACAAGACAAGTTCCCACAACTCCTCACATTCACGAATTTAACATAGAAACCGCAGTAGGAATAAATTAATATTTATACCTGTTGCTAGTTCAAAGGTGCTATCTGCAGTTCACAAATCGTATTTGTTTATGCTCAATCCAGGTATTGCGTTGGCTTTAATTGCATTGCATCAGGTATGAAACTGTTATGTTGATTTTGGAGCTTTACAGCCCCTGGTCACTAAAGTGTCTGTAAAAGTGTGAAAACGATAAGATACTATTAAAAACTTTGGAGTCTTTTTAATTTTTTTTAAGAATGCATTTCATGATTTTATTCAGCGAGGATGCCTTCGAGGGGGAGGGATCATGTGACACTGAAGACTGAAGTAATGATGCTGAAAATTCAGCTTTGCCATCACAGGAATCATATTTTTCAAAATACTAATTTTAAATTGTATACTGCAAAACAATTCCAACTTGCTAAAATGTTATATATATATTTTATTTAGTAAGAAAATATAACTTTTAAATAAGAATATATTATTAAATAAGGAGGAAACTTTTGAATAGTCTTCAAATGATCTTCATTTGTATTCCGCAAATAATAATTCAAATGGGTTCAGAACGAAATGAAAAAAGTGAATAGTTAGAGAATTTTGGGTGAACCATCACACTGTAAAATGTTTTACTCACAAAACTCACATGTAGCTACATCATGAACAGAACCTTTAGTTCCATTTCTTGAGGTGGTAATATATACAGCCTGGTGCGAGGTGGAAGTACACTTGAGAATACAGTAACAAGGACAGCATGAGCTTTGAAATGCAGACTTAAAAAAAAAAAAAAAAAAAGCAATAGCTTAATAACTATGGCTTTTTGCATATGTTGTCTCAGCGGTGCCGTTTCCAGACACTGACAAAGCACACACACTTAAATTGTCACACCTTGCACTTTTGTTCCTCTAATTGTCCCATCATTCCACATGAAATATCTATCTCATTAACACATCAGCTTCACAACAGTCCTCACTCTACGAAAACGCCTAAATGAGCCCAAATTAATGATGGGCTTTTTCTGATAGGAAACATTTCTTTCCAGCAATTCTCCCTTTATGCATTCGATAATCTGAACGATAATATATACTATTATGGATTTCTGCAAAGAACAAAATGTCACAGCTGCAAAACTTCACTTCCATTTGTTCACCCCTATGCCCTATGTATACAGACAGCATTTCAAGCTTGTGCTCACACCAGTCCCATTCTGACGAGTGATCGCTTAATCTCAATGTGCAAACAGTCGACCGAAAGTACGACTGCGGTGGGGAGGCAGTCTGTCATTATCTGGGTTGCCAGGGAAACTCCTGTGCTCTAACATCTGACGGCATCCATATTTTTCCCCAAAAATCTTTTAACACACATATAATGAAAAGGGTTTTGTTAATGCATAGCTTTGTTTTAATACTCTTGCATAAATTAAGAAAAAGTCTATGATCATTCCATTAAAGCTGAAAAGAAGAAAGAAGGTAAAAGAAAACAACAAAGTCACGATGTTACATTGAACTCATCATAGATTTGATTGAAAATCTTCAGTGTGACACTGAAAAAAATGTAGTTAAAGAATAATGGCAACAGTGGGATATGTAAAATCCTGGGCAGTCTTAAATCTGCCATAACACTTGTGTGGATTAGCATTCAGAGCTGCCTGACTGGAGCCGAAGAGAAACAACAGTAGGTTTTACACCCGTCTCCTTCTGTACCACTGCCGTGGAGTACAGCTTTATTGTCAGTTCAGGAGAAAATATGTCACTTGCTGCTGGAGATGAACCTTTATAGCAGCCTGAGGAACAATCAGCGGCTCCTTAATGAGGACCCCTCAATCCGCCTACGCCTACCGACTGCACACTAAAGTGCAGCGTTAAACCGGACATTGCAAATTAATGATTTCGCCTCTTGTCAGGGCAAGTGGCAGAGAGGACGTGAAGAGAAGATTCACATCACCTACAGAGATATCGTGTCACTCTCCTTCAAAAAATATCAGCGGAGCCCCAACCCAAGGACCATCTCAACAGTCAATTAGGCATGGTTTAAGTATGGGGCTCTGCTTTGCTCTAAGTGAACTGTGAATTTGACCATGTGCACCACAGTTTGTGCATAGTGACTACTGAAAGGGTTTGTGGAAATCATGCATGTTGCAAGAGTAAATCCGCGTAATGGATTTCAGAAGCGATGCCATCTATATTTTAACAGCCACTAATGACATTAACCTACTTCTCCTCATTATCAGCATCGCTATAATTCATGTCAATGCTACATCAGCGATATGTAGTCCCTACTATATTATATTTTGCCTATCTAAGATGAAGTTTCAGCCCTTGTGTTTGGCACGTGGTGCTCATGGGAGATGCAGGTTCGAATCTAGCCGTGTGTCGTGTCCAATACTCATTTCCCTCTTCCCCTATTACTTCTCAACTCTCTACTTTTACCATCTGCAATGCAGTTTCACAAACTGAAAGTACTAATAACTGCATGAATATAATCAACAACACTATTCTTTATGTATTAATTCTGTTTTTTTATTCAAGTGTATTACATGCAATCCGTTCTTCCAAACCTTGTAATATAACTGTTTATTATATATTATGTATGCATACACATGTATATAAGACTTGTTTCTCCTTCTCATATTTTATTTTATTCCGTTTCAGTTATTGAAAATGAACAGTATAGAAAAAGCTAAGTGTAGATATTAACATAATGAATGGAATAAATGAATGATACCTACATATGAATACAAATACTCTTCTTGAGGAAAAGATTGCATGCTGCCTGATTAGTCTATTATTGCAGTACCCACTGAGAATTGTTTTATTGAAAGACATGTCACATTTACTTCACATTTAACTTCTGCCAATAAATATGAATCACGTTTAAGAGATTCTACCAAACACAATGTGCAATTGAAAATGTTATGTATGCAATCAAATGAGTGTAGGCCTACATATGGAAGAGTTTAATGTTTGGGACTCGAAATTAAATAAACAAGGAGAAAGGATGATTCTTTCACAACATCAACGCTTTCTTTACTTCTCTGACACTTTTAACAGTAGACAATTCTCCCTCTCACAGCCTCTAGCAGACTGTTCCAGTTTTGCAATCTATGAACATTGGCATATAACATAACACAGTTGTGGCTAATTGTTAGAGAGTCGGACTTGTAACCTGAAGGTCCCAGGTACCGACAGGAAATGTATGTGGGGGGAGTGAATGAACAGCGCTCTATACCTCTCTCATTACCCACAACTGAGGTGCCCTTGAGCAAGGCACCTTACCCCCAATCGCTCCCCAGGCGCCACAGCAAAAAATGGCTGCCGGCTGCTCCGGGTGTGTGTTCACGGTGTGTGTGGATGGGTGAAATGCAGAGCACAAATTCCGAGTATGGGACACCATACTTGGCTACATGTCAAGCCACTTTAAACACAAATATAAAGTAATATTTGTTATTTTTACATTTGATACTGGACGCATTCAATAAAACAAGATCCCTACGTTCAGGAAGAAAAAAAAAGAAAAAAATTCCCTGATGCAAAACAATAAAAGTAAGCATGCATTGCTTGACTAATGAATACCACACGGTACCTTGAATAAAGTGGCTTTCTCCGTAACCTTCATAGGTACATGATTAGCCTTCCTGTGCTCCTGATTTATTCCTACTGTGCTGAGAAGGAACCAAACAGAGCAATTGTTATTGCTACACAAAGCAAATGTAATCAAATCAAGATCCACAGATCAAGATGCACGTCTCTGTTAAAAAAAAAAAAAGAGCTTTATCGGTTTCCAGATAATAGAGATTGAGATTCTAATTTCATATTTCAGTGTAGTGTGTTCTTTCCCTGCTTCTATTTACTGAGTGGCTGAATGGACTGTGGACTGCTACATGATGTGATTACCAATTCTCCTGTTAAAACATGCATTGATTTCACACAAGTAACACCATCACAAGCAACGCGTCAGGTCTGGCCCGGGACGGCTCCTGTTTAAGACTGGCTGTGACTCTGAACTTCTGGTGTGCTAAAAACTGATCAGATCTGCCAACCGAGAAACCACTAACACTGGCAGAACAACAACTGATGATGATGATGATGATGATGATGATGATGATGATGATGATGATGATGATAATTAAGTGTATGTTTTAACATGAGAATTAGTCATATCCTGTACATCTTGGATATTCATTATTTAATCTTAGAAGAAATAAATACAATTTTAAAATGTATTTAAATAGAAAACTGTATTTTTTTTTTAAATAGTAATATTTGTATAAAATTGTATTCTGATAAAATAAATGCAGCCTTGGTAAGCATCCCACTGACCTGAAAATTACATGCCACTATGTCATGTTCATTTTTATTTCCCAATGTTTCCCTAAGGCCATGAAGTTACTACAGAGCCATTAGACATGCAAATAACTCATCCATCTCTCCTTGGCAGAGACCAATGGACTGATAGGAGCTGCAATTATCATGTTCTTTTCTTTGAAGTATCTATTGGCTGTCCCCACAAAAGGCTTCAGGGACAGAGGGGGGTTCAGTGCTCAGGCGGGACTATATATGCTTGCTGTCTGTTCTAATGTAGAATTACAGAGAACTCTGTTTTAACATGTCACATCATGGCAGAGGAGATGGGGCAGCAAGCAGTTCCTTTGTCTCACAGACTGAAGACTGCATGCAAACAGAATGTGTGTGCCTGTTGTGTGATTGTGCACACGTGCTTATGTGTGACTATGCGGCTCCGAAGTCCCAAGTTTAGAAACCAGCATGCAAGAGGCAAAGGGTAGTGTTTCATACACGGGAATACAAAGGGTGAGCATCCTTTCTTGTTTCCCCCTTAAGGTGTACTGCACATTTCATGAAAGCCATACTGAGTGATGAAAGTATCTTACAAATTTCACAGGTCCCAAAACATCATTGTTTTTCTGCACTGTTTTAGCACCTGTATTTCTAGAATTTCTTTTTTGGTGTGTGCCGAGGGCAAAACGAGCAGTTTACCCAGCAAATAAATTCCCACAGCAGATATTTATTTTACTTTCATCTTCTTTCTTTGGGAAGACAAATATAAAGGTAATCTCTATCTTTTGAATTACTTTTGAACCCATCAAATAAAGTTAAATGTATTATAAATCACAAAATAGATAAATAAACAGAGAAAATCATTTCAGCCTGAAAGATTTGCTAAAGAAATTAAGAAATTGTAGATCTACATCAATTATGAAAGGAGACAATCCTTAAATTTAAGAACTTCAGACTCCTGGAAATTTAGTTGGACCTCTTGACAAAATACAGTGCTTGTTGATGGAGAAAAAAAAAAAAAAAGGGAAAATGGACCCTACAAAATGAATACGGTCAAATTACGCATCCATTTTTGTTCTTTGTCTGAAATGCCCATCGGTAGTGTCAACAGAGATTTCACGCTGCACTGCAGGCACATCAGCCGGCAGCAGCTTTTCCCCTTTACCTGCAATTTACATCAGAGCATGCATAGGGAGATTAGCGGTACTGGTGAATGGGCTGGTCTGACTGAAAACTGGAACAATGTGTCATCCACTCACCACTGTGAGGAGAATTCACTGCCTTCCTGCTTTTAAGCCCAGTACTATAAAGCCGGGCTGACTTTTTACAGGGTCTGGATTCCGGGAAAAAAAATGTGGGGTGGATTTGAGTCTTTTTTGTCTGAAAGCTATACAGAAAGTGATTCCCGAATTGAAATGATTGTAATGGAGGAAGCAGAATAATAACTCCCGGTTACACTTTATTTTACAGTGTCATTGTTACAGTGTAATTATATTTAAGTACTGAGTAATAATAATTAACAACATGCACTTACTATAGGGTTATTGCAGAATTAGGGTTTGGTTGAGGGTTAGTTGCATGCAATTATGCATAATTTACTGTTATTACTATGTTAAGTAACAAATGTAACAAGGACACTGTAAAAGGAAGTGTTACCTAACTTCTTCACATTGAAAATCGATTTATGTCATATTTCAAAGTAACCGAGTGGAAATCAATTACAAGACTGACTTTGAATGTCTTTAAAATCGATAGATAGACAGACAGACAGACAGACAGACAGACAGACAGACAGGAATATCTATTATAGGCAAGTTTGCTTGGGCAGGTTGGAGCTAAACTATGCAGGCCATTGGCCCTCCAGGAGCAGGATTGGAAACCACTGCTCTTATCAAAGGGACTAACAGTCAAGGCCACTCAAACACATGGGGCCCTTCCTGCCAATGGAGGCCAATTGGAAAGAGGGAGGTTGGAGGGTCGGTCCCTGTATGCACAGCCCCTTCATGATGCCCCTGACTGGGAGATGGATGCCGGCTGTCACACTCGCCTGCCTTTGTTCTTGCCAGATGCGAAGGGGTCTCGAGTAAAGTGCCCAAACACTCATCAATCTCACTTTTGCCCTGTGCTCTTGCTTTTGCTCTTACAGGTCCCAATAACAATTTAGTCACAACATGAGGAAAAATGCTTCCATCCACAGAACCAGGGCACTAATCCGTTGACCTAAGTAACATATAAAAGCAAATAAGAAACTGAGAATGAGAAAGTGATAGCAAAGAAAAATTAATTACAAACAACTTTGTATTAGACCTCCAATGGTACTAATGTACTATCAGACTATGAAAAAAGGCAAATGTCATGTGATGTCTTTTCTCGCTTGCCATCCCACATAATTTGTCCTCTCCCTCACTAAGAAAAATAATGTACCCAAGGGATGATGCGGATCTGTTTTTACATTTTTTCCTCTCCTTTTTCTCTTTTCGTCTCAGTTCTCTGCCAAAAAAAAAAAAAATCATATCATGCATTCTCCCACACATTTTTAATTAAAGAAAAACAGGAGTCAGCGAATTCCCCTCTACACGCGTTAACTTTGATTCGGTCACTCACACTGTGATGATTTTGATTAGTGTCACTGTAACCCAGCACACTTACATCTACAGTAACCAAGCCTTATTAAAATAGCTTAGAAAAGCTCTGAGAGCAACCCCCTGTCTTGAAAAATGGGTCATTAAATAGACCTCAAACCACCTCGCCATTGGAGAGGTCTCAAACCTATAATCTCCTTCCAGCAACACAAGGAAAAAAATAAATGATGACATGTATTGAAGCAAAATGGCTGTCTTTGAACATCTGACTGAAAAGCGAGAACAACCCCCTCCCCCCCAAAAAAGTATTTAAGTAATTCTCGCATGGACTGTCATTTTGCAGTAAGATTAGTATTAATGGACTTCGGCATACATTTGATTCGTACTTTTGTGAAGCGTGTTCAGGCATTTAATATTATTAATCGTATCATTATCTGAAGGAAATTTCACTTTTCTTTGCTTGAATGGAAATTATGGAAAATAGTGAGCAAGACTGCATGGGCAAATATTAGAACACATTATTCTTTCAGAGAAGTATTGGGGATAATCGGACTTAGACATCTATGACGCACAGGTCACTTGGATTGACATGTTCAGCTGTGCTTTGATGGGGACGGGTGAATCCGCCTAGACCACACACATAAATGGCCAGTAAAATGTCCAAGCGCCAATTATCTACAAGCATCTCCTCATAGGCTAAAACACAAAATGTTATAAGCACCCCTTGGACCATAGCAAGTTTATCCATTTACTTAAGTTCTAGAATTCATTTCTCTACCCATATGCAGTCATGATCTACTACTCTGACCTTTAGCATACAAATTCAATCTCATGGAGTTAGTTATATAGAGGGGGCCAGCCCGGGCAGGCAGTAAATGTGATGATCCCAGATGGCCCGCCCCCTCCACACGTAAATCAGCGAGGGAGCCGTGAAGGGAAGTCACAGGCAGAGTCTGTCTAAAAAGATTGGGAAGACACTCTGTAGCAAGTCATCCGTCTGTTGTGACACTGATGCCGTAAAATTTGTCCTCAGGCAAGGATTTGGAATGCACAACCAGCTTTTTTCCACTTTTTTAGGGGGAGGGGGTTAACTTTTCCCTTATTCTCGCCATCGCGCAATCCTCCACACACAGACAGTGATGCACAGACAATGTAAAATCTATGGAGTGGAAGGTGTCAACTCTGAGGTGTCAGTCAAATACAGGGAGTGAGTTCAAGGCACTGGAGGATGGAAGCTCGTATTGGGTATTACAAGTTTTTTTATTTTTTTATGTTTATTTACCAAACCAGGCTTTAAAGTCATCATGAAACGGGAGTTATGACTGTCTTTTCTTCCCTATTGTGATGTATAATGGCTGTGTGTAGGGAGGGACTTGTTGGATTGTTGGATAGATGTCGTTTTCTAATTGCTGTGATCTCATGTGAGTGACAGATTTTCCCACCCTTGCTCTGGTAAACATGACAGAGAAGACATGTTGTTGTGGGTTGGGGGTAGGGGGAGTTATTTTGATTAAAGATTACAAGAGCACATGCATTTAAAATATATATATATATATATAAAATATATATATAGACATGCATGGATATATCAACTATAATATGTATTTATTTATTTCATGGTGACTTATGTTACTTTATTCTATTACAAATGAATAGAGTTATCATTCAGTGCAACACACACACTCACACACACACATACATATACACACACACATACATATACACACACACACACACACACACACACACACACACACACACACACACACACACACACACACACATCCACACACAAACACACACACACACACATGTTGTGTTTCCATGTTTTATGGGGACATTCCATAGGCGTAATGCATTTTATACTGTGCAAACCGTATTTTCTATCCCCCTACACTGCCCCTGCCCCTAAACCTACCCATCACAGGAGACATGCTGCATTTTTACATTTTCAAAAAATATCACTTAGTGTGATTTATAAGATGTTTTCCTCATGGGGACCAAAAAAAGTCCCCACAAGGACAAGGATTTTGGATATTGCCATCTTTGTGGGGACATTTTGTCCCCATAACGTAGGGATTACCAGTCCACACACACACACACACACACACACACACACACACACACACACACACACACACATACCTCATAAAAAAAATGGGAAAGGACAGTGTACATAAGCCTGATGCCAAACCATTGAGATACATCAGTCCAAGAGCTCATAGAAAAAGGACTTCAGTCCGTTCAAAACGCACTCTAACAAATTAAATTCTGAAGTTCTGAGCCAGATTGTGAGAGAAATGAGGTGAAGGAGCAAAAATCTCAATACTGTATGCTATTAATAATGCAAAAGATCAATAATGCATTTAAAATTGCTGCCTAAAATAGTATGATAAGCATAACACAAGTGTTTCTGCTCACTAGAAGCTTTGAAACACACACAAAAAAGGCAAATGTTGGCCCCAAGACAATATGAAACTCAAAATATTCAGTAAAAAAAAAATAATTCAGGAGACTTCCAGATTTGCACATTTAACTCTTTCCTGCCAGCATTTTTGAAAAAAAAAAGTTTCACAAAAGTTTAATGCAATCAAAACATGGTATACTGATCAAAAAGGTCATCAACCATAATCAAAAAGATCGAGTCCATCAACACCCACAACGCTTGCACAGACCTGTAGCTTGTCCTCCTCAATTCATGCGGTAACATTAGGCAGTTTTACATGCTGTATGATATCACTTGTTTCCGCTTCTTCTTTCCCTATGTTTTGATCAGGAGATTCAGTACTCTTTCAGAAGATGTGTCACAGCACCCCCTACCATATAAAGGCCCATTCACACCAAGGACAATAGCTATAAAGATAGCAATACAGATAACACGGAAAGCCATACATTTCTGTCAATGGCTGGGAAGCATTGTCTCATAAATTATGAAAATCTTCGTCAATGGCATTGAAAGAGTTAACAAAAGACCTCAAATCAAAGTTTGTTACCATTTTGCTTTTGTGCAGACATCTGGGGGACTGTCTATGTTTATATCCCCCTTGAACCTGGCACTTAAAAAACACCCTGAAATTAAGCTGGCGACAAAAACACAGCTCCACTGTATGTAAATTAAGATATTCCTTCTTTGTTAGGATGAAAGAAGAAGAAAAAAATACACCACCATTTATAAGCAGTCATATATTATACTGTTTACAAATCACTTTAATGCTTACGGTGAAATCTCAGTGCTCCCATAAATTTTTAAAGTCTATCTCTCTGCCTCGCAGTCGTAGACCAGCCAATACTTTTCAATTTGAGAAAAAATAAGCATTGAGGTAAAAAGCCACTGCTCAAGACGATTACATCTATTCTACCTCATTACTTGCCTTTTGGGAGACAGAGGAGGGCAAAGAGGCAGACTGCTATCTGTTTACATTTACTGTACAAGACTATCGGAATTATAATTGTGTTCTTCTTTCAGCGCGTGGCTGTGTTTAAAGGTCCTGTGGTCCCAAGGAGATGAAGAAAAATGAAATCCCTTTAAGGGATTCCACTGCACAGGCAAAAATGCTGCAACACAACTTTTTTTTTATTTTTTTTATTATTTTCTTTCTACATTTGGGGAAGGCTCCAACTAAGAAAGACAACAAATAAATAATAATTGCAAGCGAGAGAGGACAATTCAGGTTCAGAGGATTTTTTTTAGTTTTTTTGTTTTACTTAAAGAAAGTATAATACAATAATAGATTAAAAATGTTATCAATGTGAGCCATTTGAAGGGGCTGGAGGTCTACAGGACAGAGTCATGGAATCAAATTAAAGTAATAGTTCCATCATAATAAAAATCCTGGCATTATTTACTTACCCTGATGTATGTTTCTTTCTTTCAAGAAATACAAGAGTTATTTATAGCAGAACCTGCTCTTTTCCTGATACTTGGAAAGGCATGTGGGTAAGTACATGCTGACATTACTTTCATTGTGGGTGAACAATACCTTGAAATAGCTTTTTATCATCCCATTCAAAGCAAAGGGTTATGTCCATACCTTAACCAAGTTTAGTGGGTGTTTTTTTCTTCACATTTAAAACATCTTAAATATTGTCCTCATATTTTGATTGTTTAATCAAACATGTAGTCTCATTAAAAAATACATTAAAGAATATTAATTAAAAAAATGTCCCTACCAGACATAATTTTTGGCCACTGCTGTAAATGGAGAATGAAGGAGTATAGACTAACTCATAATTCAAAACACTGGCTATATTACTTCATAACAATGCGGCTGTATTCCAAAGACTAATTTCAAATAGCATTCTCGATATATCTGAAGTACTAGAGTACAGAGGCAGTCATTTGAACATTTTCTGGCATGTTTGTATCCAACGCATGGATGAGAGCACAGACATAAAGATGAAGCGCAATAAACCGCCTGCTGTCTTTTCATTCACTACAAGGCTACATATTTACAATACATCTGCTGGTTTATTATTCGCACATGTACAGCAGAAGATGCATCATCGTATGGGTCTGCTTCAATTTGTCTTTTCCATGAGTAATTATGGGGTTTGTGTATATCTATGAGCCAATCTGAGACATTTGTTTAACAAGGACTCTCAACTAATATACAATGTTTGTTCAACAGGATCTCACAGCTTGGTTTATATGGCAATCACTATGAAACTGATTATTGCCTTCTATCTTTTTTTAAATATATAATGATTCAAAAATAAAGATTGATAAGTACAAATATTGAATAATCAATAAATGTCTGATAGGTTATCTGTGATGCATGTGATGCTCAAGATTATTCATCATCCATCCACTTTCATCTCTCAATCTCCATCATTCTGCTTTTGGCCTGAAATTGAATGTGAGTTTACCCGGTAAACACGATTATATGGTTTATGCTAAACCTACGCCATTAGAATACCAGAGAACATGTCCAGGCGTGTATGACATGGTCTTATCCCTCCCAGCCCTTGTCCAATTATGGATTAATCTGAACACATCAAACGTGGCCCTGTGTGTACCTCATGCGATCCTTTCGGCGATACTGCTCCGTCAACAACTAATTGCTAAGGCTGTAATTTCCTTCGCAGGAGGCCAAATCCAAGAAGAAAGATTCATATACGGCTCATTTGCATATGCAAAAAAGCAGAACAACTGGAAAAGCAACAGGAGCAGCGTTATGAGAAAAGTGATGTGTGGTTGATCCGAGGAGGATGTGTGGTGTTTGGGGTGGGATGTGGAGGTGGTTCAATTTTTGATATTATTATCTGATTTCTGTAAGTGGTTCCGTATGTGCGGGCTCACATTAGCTCAGGATGAACTCTGCGCTGCTCCATTAGTCTTCCCCAGATAATGCTACACTTCTCAGTCCCGTTTACTTAACATGCTGGATCCGGCCTCCTCGATTTGCACTAATCAACTGATAAGGCGAAAGCCCTTTCACCAATCCCTGGAGGGTGAAAACTGAACTCCTAATGGTCATTAGTAGTAATTATGTTCTCTAACAGACACATCCAGCCCAGCCCCTCTCACTCATAAGTAGTTAGTTCCATCGCCATCCACCCTTTTCGGGTCCAGATTTTTCTCCTGCACACAGGATGTGCCCTTATCACCAAGCACTGCTGTCCCTCACACATATGATAAAATAAAAGTTAGTTTTCCATTATAAAGCATGGTGATATATGATATATTGAGAGGAACAGTAAAGCAATATGACATGTAAAGCAAATCTATCTTGCTCTCTCTCATTTCCGGTGGGAGTGTGAGCGTTTAGAGCATGCGTGTGGAGCTTGATACTCTGAGTAAGTTCTATCTATTTTTCTTTTTTTTTCTTGGTTTATTGTTTTTTTTTGGATTTGGGTTGCGTGGGGGTTTTCCCCCGTGTGTGTAGTCATGGCGGACTCACGCGCTGGTTGTTTCACGAGTTTGTGTGCCCATATAATCTTAGTAAAAGTGGTAAACAGATTTGTCTTGCTGTCTGCTATAGAGGGGCTCGGAGAGGATATTCTACCCGAGCTCCGATTGCCCCCCTATAACAGGCAATTTTTTTCAAAAAGGGGAGGAGCCGGGGAGGAGGAGGGATGCTGCAAGAACTAACAAATGGGAAGAGGTAGGCTGCTGGTTTTATACCTTGGTATTAATTGGACGATTAGATGGGCGTACTTCCTCCGAAATTACGTTTATTAACTTCACTTGAAGAATCTCACACGGCATCACGGTGTCAAAGTGGCATCCGCGGTGAGAGTTGAATATTGTTGTTTAGCAATTGCAAGTTGTAGTTGGGCACGGCAGTATTTTTTCGGCGTCTAAAATGAATAGTGCTGTAGTGGTTTGCTTGTGTTTGGTGGAGAAGGCAAAACGGGTGGAGAAGGGAATTGTTGTAAATAATCTCTTTACACCAGTTCTTCCGCTTTTGACACCCTCAAAAAAGGTTACGTTGTCTGATATTCCACCTTTTGTTAATGATGATACACTAGTTTGTGTCCCGCTATGGAAAGCTAGTTTCACCAATTAAGAAAATTGTTATTGGTACTGCCACACCACTGCTAACACATGTAGTTTATTTTAGAAGATTTGTCTTCATGATCTTGAAAGATAGTGAAGAAATTGACTTGACTTTTAACATCAAGGTTGACAATTTTGATTATTCTTTCTATGCTACTATTGATAAGATGAAATGCTTCAGCTGTGGTAGGCCATCTAATTCAGGCTTGCCCTAAAAGGAACATGTTAACTGATGAGCAAAATATGAGGGCGAATAATCTAAAAAGTAAAAGGGTTGAGGCAGGGCCCTCTAATGCTCCGACTTTGAATGTAGAAAACCTGACTGTTGTGGAAAACAACTTCCTGTGTCTTTACAGGAAGGTGGGTTGGAAGATACTGCTGTAGTTACAGAAGGAGTCAGTAATTCCACTACTAAGTCAGCTTTGACAAAGGGTGGAAGGGTTAATGTGAAGTGGCAATCATTTGAACTTGAACTTGAACATGATGAGGTTGATCTAGAATCAGATAAAACTGATTTCAAAGTCCCAGTTAAACGGAAAAGTTAAAAGTGTTCAGCAGAAGAAAAAACAAAAACAAAAAAATATTGATGTTGATGACAAAGAAGAATTTGAAAGTGGCAATGAATCTTCAGATTCAAGTTCCAGTCTTCCTCAAAGAGATTCTTCCAGTCGTGATTATGAGGTAGAATATATTAAACTCTTCCTCAAAGCAACAACAAATAAGACAGGAGTACGTGTATGTGAATATTTTCCAGACATCAGACAATGCGTTGATAAAACCAAATTGTTTATGAAGGAAGGCTTATTTACCAATAAAGAAATGTATCGGTTGAAGAAAATTGTGAGAATTTTAAATATGGGTTTCTAGTTTTTTCTGGACTTTTCTTTTCATCCTCTTTTCTTTTAGAAATGAATGAAATCAACTTTGCTTCCTTAAATATCAATGGGGCAAGAGATTTTAAGAAAATAATGGAAATTTAAGTTTGTGAAACAAAATAATTTAGATGTAGTGATGCTGCAGGAAACTCATAGCAATCTAAATAATGCTCCTGCCTGGGCTAGAGTGGGGTGGTTTTTCTTTTCTTAGTCATAATACTTCAGTGGTGGAGTAGCCATTTTTTTGCAAATAGAAGAAATAGTAAAAGGTAGACTTTTGTAAGAGCAAACTATGAAAATAATGTTATTGTATTTATTTGTGTGTACTGTCCAGTTTCATCAATAGAGAGAATGGTGTTCTTAAATATCTTGTCTTCTATATTACAAAAATGCAGTCAAGAAGAGTTTTTATTTTTGGGAGGGGATTTTTGGAGACGTTTAAAGGGAACACAAAAACATTATACTTATACCCATGTGCATGAAAGTGTCATCTCTATGGCAAGATTGGACGCACCATTACAATATCATAAGGAACTGTCACATTGTACCTGTTATTTTTTTTCTGATCATTGTATGTTCAAATGGTCTGGTTTTATTAATCTTTTAAAAACCCAAAGTGCTTATTGGCAGCTTAATACTGCATTATTAAGTGATAAAAAAAAAAATTGTTTTCGAGATTTCCCATCATGGATCAAATGGATGCTTCAACAAAATTATTTTTTTAATTTGGAAAAAAAAAAAAAAAAGATTGGTCAAAGTAGAGTTATTTATGCTTTACGATCTGATTCTGGAATTCTTTTGACTGATCTTTCGGATATTCGCTAGAGGGCAGTTGACTTTTATGAAAATTTGTATAAAATTGAAGTTGCTGTAGAGCAAGAAAAGGAGGGTGAGTTTTTCTTTGAAAACTTACCTCAGGTGACTGAAAGCGGCAAAACACTGATATTTCTGGCCCTCTGAGTATGAGTGAGCTACAGAAAGCACTTTGAGGGATGGAATCTGGAAAAACACCAGGTATCGATGGTATACCAGTGCACTTTTATAAGTCTTTTTGGTCAACAATAGGAGAAGATCTCCTAGAGGTGTTGAATACCAATCTGGCAAGGGGTAAAAAGTCTGCCTCAAGGTTGCCGAAGAGCTGTGTTGACCCTCCTACCAAAAAAGGAGATCTTGAAGACAAAGTGTTGGCATCCAGTTCCTTTGGTCTGTAGTGACTTTTAGCTTTTATCAAAGGTTTTGGCTAATATTCTGGCTAATGTAATGGACAACGTTATTCATCCTGATCAAACCTACTGTGTCCAGGGTAAATCCATTTTTGACAACATTGCTTTTATTTGTGATCTCATCAAAGTCTCCAAAATGCTAAATCTAAACTGTGGTTTTATCTCGTTAGATCAAGACAAAAGCTTTTGATCGGGTAGAACAATTTTTTTTTTTTTCTATGGAAGGTTCTGAGTGCTTTTGGCTTTAGTGAGATTTTTTTTAATTTCATTAAAGTCATTTATAGTGATGTGGAGAGTATTTTAAAGGTCAGTGGTGGTTTGTGTACTCAGAGGTTCTCAGAGGTATAAGACAGGGTTGTGCATTATCTGGTATGTTATATTCTTTAGCAATTGAGCCTTTGTTAAATCAGATAAGGTGCAAACTTCAAGGTGTAGCTTTACCAGAATGTAGGAATATTTTTTTTTATCGTCAGCTTATGCAGATAATGTAACGGTGTGTATCAATGGACAAATTGATTCAAGTGTTGTTCAATTTGTTGAAAACATTTAAGAAAATCTCTTATGCAAATATAAATTGGAAAAAAAAAGTGAAGCTTTCTTAATAGGTGATTAGGAAAATTATAAACCTAAACTTCCTATGGGCTTGGAATGGGGGAAAATAGGTTTTAAATATTGAGGAGTTTTTATTGGTGATGAAGGGGTTACACAATATAACTGGGAAGATATAATTGAGAAAGCCAAAGGTCGACTTGACAATTGGAAATGGCTGGTTCCAAAAATGATGCACGTATTAATTGCTAGTAATTTAGTTCTTCACTGTGGCATAAGTTTACTTGTTTAGATCCCCCCTTAACTTTGTTAACGAAATTACAAGCATTGTTAGTAGACTTTTTTTTTTTGGATAAGCTACATTGGATCCCGCAAAATTTGTTATTTCTGTCCAAAGAAGAAGGTGGTCAAGGTCTAATACATATGCAAAGCAGAATAGCTGCTTTTAGATTACACTTTGTGCAAAGGCTTTTAACTGTGTCTGATGTATTTAACTGGAATGCTGTAGCATGAGGGATCCATTGAAACTTATTTTTCCTATGTTACCAGTTTTGTTTATAAGAATGTTTTTAATGTGAGGAAACTTTTCACTTATCAGAAAGAGGAGGACTCAAAATCTCTTTACTGGTTATAACCTTTAATCCATGGTAAGCGATTGGATTTAACAAATACTTGTTTCATTCCTGTACTAAACAAACACTTGTCGACAGCAAAACAGATATAGATAGATAGAAAGATAGACAGACAGATAAACAGACAGATAGACAGTTAGATAGATACACCTTGATGTGATTTTTTTCAGGTTGAATGAAGACCAAAAACTAGAATTAAGAGTTTTTTTACAAATCACCATTGACCAAAAAGACAGGAGATTTACAATGGAGAATTGTTCATGGTGTTATTGCAGTGAATGCGTTTACTTCTGTTTTAAATCCTGGAAGCACTTATAAGTGTCCTTTTTGTGATGATAGAGAGATTATTTTTCATGCTTTTTTTTAAACTGTCATAGACTTGAACCATTGTCTTATGTTTTAAATTATGTTTTTACAAATTGCAATGAAGTATTTACACAAGATTTTTAATTTAGGATGCAAATATATTTTAAAGAAAACGTTTGTATGCCAGCTGCTTAATTTTGTGGTGGGACAAGCTAAAATGGCGATTTATTTGAGCAGTAGAAAGAACATAAAACAGGATTCATTGTCATATAGTTTTTTTGTTTTGTTTGTTTTTTAACTTGGTGCAATTTAGAATCTGAATTGATTTGTATTACTATCAATATATTGATGATCTGTTTTCTTTTGAAAATATTTGGTATTGTAATGATGCTTTATGTAAATTTTTTTGAAGTTAATTAATCTTCACACTGAAGGTTATCTGAAGGTTATTTCTTGTTTGTTTGTTGTCTTTTTGCAATGTTATGCATTTGCAACAATGAACTTTAGTAAATAAAGCTTTGTGAATTTCAAAAAAATCTCTTTGAATATTGGCCTCAAAACACCTCACCAATGCAACAAAAGTATCCCCCTCTCCTCTCCTCTCCCTCTCCTCTCCCTCTCTCTCTCTCTCTCTCTCTCTCTCTCTCTCTCTCTCTCTCTCTCTCTCTCTCCTTTCAGTTCTTTCAGATCAAACCACAGTGACCTATTCCCCATAGTCTGACCTATAGAGTGTGATCTGTATTGACAAGGACAAAACTCCTGGCAAGGGATCCCGAAAAATTCAATAACATGTGTACAGGCCCTTCTAACAGCCTTAGCATCACTACTGTGATCTCCTTTTCCTCCTTGTCATTTCACCATCATATTCAGCTGATAGGCTTATTACGGATTCAAGCCCATTAAATGATGCTGCAGGTGTGTCCGATAAAGAAACAAAGCAAACTTAAATATTTTTACATTTTGCTGAACAATAGTTCACATTTTATTTAGGGGAGATGAATAAAGTATTTATTTTTTGCTGAAAACTGAACATTTTTGAATGAAAAGTAAATTATTAAGCCTGCACATTCGGAGCTAACTGAAGTTCTCCATTATGCATGAACAGTCACACAAATTTTGAGGACAGAATTGTATCTCATTCATAATTAATAACAAATGTGTTCTTATGTGGCTAGATTTAAAAAAAAGGGGGCAGGGGGTGGATGGATGGATTTAAGGTGCACAAATTTTTCAAATGTTTGTAAATCTTGTGCCTTTAACATAATAAAAACAATTTTTCACAGAGGCATAGATTTAAATATAATGATCATTTATAGTACCCTTCAATAAGATAACTTATTTACTTTTTAAATCTATATTACAGTATAAAAAATGTTCTTTGATCAAAAATACAGTGAAAACTTTGTGAAACATTATTACAATTTAACGTAAAATAACTGTTTCTATTTCAACACATTTAAAAAGTAATGTATTCTTGTGAGAAAAAAGTGGAATTTTCATCATTCATTAATCCAGATTTTGGTGTCACATTATACATATGAAGACTTCAGATGCAAAAACCAACCATTCGTGCACGATAACACAAAAGAGTTACTACTGGCGTGCACGTCTGTGAATCTCCTGTCTGACACGGACACACTCGTGCGAGCAGAAAGCAGCTTCAGACAGTGATTGCAAGGTCAAAAGCCAAAATTATGCAAAAAGGCCCGTTCTGTCAAATATCCTCACAAACAGAGTTAAAATAGTTAAGTGTAGTCTTGAAGCAGGGATGAAGGAAGCATTTAGTCAAGTTTACATTATTTAGTCAACTGATTTCCACTTTGATTAAAAATTACATAACAAACATGCTTAATTGTAACCAATTTGACTTATTATGGGCTCACCAGACCTTCCATGTTCGTCTTACTGCATTTCAAAACAAGCGTGTGTTAAAAAAAGGAAATAAATGCTTATTCTTCTTCACAGGCCAACGGAGCAAACAGTGACTTCACACACCCTTGCTCCAAAAGCTATAACAAAACATCCATTGGTTTACAATTTCTTTAAAATGGTAACATTAATCGCATCTGTTGTATATATGTATATATATATATATATATATATATATATATATATATATATATATATATATATATATATATATATATATATATATATATATAAACAATGTATAATTTCCACTTTAAATGTATGCAAAGTGTTCTGAGAAAATAGGATGTGTGTCAGATCAAAGTGAAGACTTTGATGGTGTTTGATAGCTGTACTGTTTATTAATCTGGTCTGACTGGACCAGTTGAAAAAGTTGAGGCCTGAAATCCATTGAAGGGCAGGTAAATGTGACATTTATTATAATGGGTTTATGTGAGATTGTTAATAAATGTTTTTATTTATTTTTTTATTTTTTTTAACTATAGCTTTTAATTATACTGTAATCCTGAATGCCTATAATTAATGACTAAAATTGAGATAAAACTATTTCATAAAAAATATGCCATTTAACAAATATTTAGGATATAGCTACTTTTTTTGTAAAAATACACGAGTGTATTATGTAAGTGAATGAGACCCAATATCTGTAGTTTTAGTTTTTTAAATTAAGCTCTGAGAGTGATACCTTAAATCATGTGTTCTTAACTTTATTACCAATATTCAGATGTCAGGGGGGTGTCAGCGATAATCTGATTCATTTCAGGTCACAAAGAGGAGGGTGGTGAGTGTGTGTTGTGTGTGAGTGTGTGTTCTGCAGAAGTGTAGCTGACGAGACAGCCCATTGTCAGGAAACTAATAAAGAGGCTGGGTGTGCAGGAGCGCAGTAATTATCGAGCCCGCAATATCAGCACGGTATTTATGAAAACACTATGCGTTTACAAAAGAAAAAGGTCATGCGCACGGGCGGCCCGTCTCTGAGAAAGATTTCTGGCAAGCAGACACGGCACATGTCCACAACCGACTGATAAGCAAAACTTGCATTCCCATTTTGCTGCAGTCCACGGTTAAGGTTTGGAAGAAAAACAGCACACACTGACACCGGAATGCCTTCTTGAACTGGAGAAACATGCCCTGGAACATTTATAAAAGTATCTTAGAGACACAGACAAATGGGCTGAAGCATGGCAATGTGAGATTGCATCGATCCGCCAGAGCACAATTGGCTAGCCTGGTCATCCCTTTGACTAAGTGTTCTTAGTTTCAGGATTTGTGAAAATATTGAGCCATAAAGCTAGCTGAGCATGAGAAGACTACCTGACATGTTGTTTTCAGCTTCCTCCACACAGATAAAAATACACAGCGGCAGCACGACAGTGACCTTGCATTTGTAATGTGCGCACCTGTAATGTTTGGCATGACATCACAGATGTGTTATTGGCCAAGAATTTCCGGCGCACAGTCTGTCTCCACTTATGTGTTCATGTTCCTGTGTGATTGCACGTCAGGCTTTACGTATGTGTTTGCCTCAGAGCATGGTATTATAAAAAAGAAAGGCAGTCAAAGAACATGAGAATTTAAACATTTGCACTCTGAGCGTAATGAATTTCCCGTAGCAAGGACATACAACAGATAATATCATTTTGAAAATGCCGATAGCTCTCTAAAACTGAGGAAATCATACACCATCTGGAGAAATTGCACAATGTGTCTCAACACCATGTGTGTGTGTGTGTTCTTTCAGAAAACCGTTTTTGTTACATGTTATACCCAATCAATTTGGCAACTCAATAGAAAGTCCTAAATAATAATAATTATAGATATGAATGATTTTGACATCTCTGTTTTTGACACATTAGTGTAGGAGGTGAGAGAACACACTTCCTTTTTTATATATATATATTTTCCCACCATGATACATGTTCACTACAGCAGCACAAGCTAATGAACTTTAATACAAGAACCGATACATGTGGAGTAGTGTGTCTCCAATCCAATCACCAAGTCTCTTTTTCCTTCATCTCTGTACCATGCAGGTGTAAGCTCAACATGAAAAGCACTACGAGGCTCTTGTTCTGTTCCTCACTACAATACTCCTCACCCACACACACATACATACAAAGACACAGGCAACTGACCCAGTACAAAGAAAGTCATCATTCTTTGAGTGTAATTCCAGAGGCCGGCCTATACAGGCCTGATAGCCATTAAGGATTCATGATTCATCTGGATCTCATATTATAACGCCTTGAATTTTTCATGCAACCCCTCAATGCCAAGAAGAGGAAAAGAGGAATTGAAATGAGATGAAATGTTGTCTGCAAAACCCACCCAGCGCATTAGCATGTTAAAGCCTTGTACTATTACAACAGGACCTGTGACGAGATTTGCTGCGTTTTGTTGGATGTAATCTGTATTTTTAGGATGGCTGGACTAGAATGGACCATGTTTGGACATTGTCGGGATGGAGATGTGAGAAAAGTCATTTGCAACTGATATGTGTGTGAGTGAGCGTGTGTATGTGTGCATATGGCCTGATTATATGCAGCGTTATGAGACTATTTTATGGTTAAAAATGAAAATGTTACGATTTCTGTAGAATCCAAAGGCACCCATTGCCCACCACAATATTCAGTGGCTCCCTAGCCCAAGTTTTAACTTCAAAACTTATTACTTTATGGGCCTAGTTTCTGTAAATTAAATAAATGAATAAAATGACTATAATTAACAAAATTGAAATAATAACATTTATTTAAGTGCACTCGAAAAAATGCAGGGTTGTTTTTACCCAATGTTGAGTCAAATATGGACTAACCCAGCAATTGGGTGGTTTAACCCAGCGATTGGGTTGTTTTAACCTTGCGGTTGGGTTAAATATTTGCTTAAGACAACCCAATCGCTAAGTTAAAACAACCCATTTGCTGTGTTAAAACAACCCATTTGCTGGGTTAAAAAATATTTTTACTCACAATTTAAAAGTATTATAGAGCTTTGCATGTATAGTAAATGATACTAATGCACATGACATTTTATGATTTTATTAAGTAAACGTTATCTTGGAAGTTTGCTAAGGTCCCCTAGTGGCCTCCGGACCCCCTGGTTGAGAAGCGTTGATCTACATGCTGTACAATCTGCATAACAGCAGGGAAATTTACTGTGTGTTTTCACACTTTTTAATGCCGCCTAAAGGTGGCCTAATTTACACAGAATCACAATGGCGTGAAACAATATATCACTTGCTAGAATGCTGATTATTGATTCACGTGCACAAGCATGTCACAGGTCTTTGCTCACTCGCTGGGTTATTTTCTAGCTCTCTCAAGCGGTATTATTAAACAAAAATAGTTCATTTGCAATAAAGGTCAGTGCCACACTTCGCTGGCTCATAGACAATCTCGCAGGTGTGTCACTGAGACAACCGGGGCCAATCGATTCTCCATGGTTACTTTTTGTTCTTCTCAAAATGGCAGGCAAGCATTAACTGACACCAACAACAGGAGGTCCGACAATGCCAGAATGCACCGGAAGAAGGGGTTTACTTCCTCTTTTGTTGTTATTTTGGAGCTCGGGCAGGCAGCAGCGAATGGTGGCTGTTTTTAAAGATCTCAAAATAGGCCTCTCCTCCCACCCGCTCCCATTGTCTACACCTCGCCTGCCCACATTTGCTCACAGTTAACCACGCCGCCAACTACACATCAAAAAGCACAATAGCGACATCCATTTTCAACAAGATTACTCTATCTTCCCAGTTTGGCTCCTAGGCTTTCATGGGTTGAGGGAGCCTGGGATAAGCCCTTTTGCCTGCAGTTCCCCTGACGCAGGGTGCCGTCTGCAGAAGCGAGCTGCTTAGCCCTGCCAAGCATCCACTGACTCACTGGATGATGACTTAGCAGCCCACAATAACTATACCAGTGAGCAATTAGAAGGTTTAAATAATTATAATCAAGTGTTTAAGTAATCAGGATTGAATAATTGCAATCCAAAATGATGGAGAAATTAGCCTGGCTGCCAGAGCTTAAACTAAACCACGTGCTCTAAGCAAGAGCGCAGTGAGTTCGGTTTTGTTCAGGTCAGATATAATCCACCAGGACTGAAGGGAAACAAATTATGAAGTATATTGTGACATTCTCACTGAATTAAAGCAGAGCTATAACTAGTTCTTTTTTCTTTTTTTTTTTATGAAACGAAAAAGCCTCTTAAAATGTAGTCATTATTTCCTCAAGAGTAGTCCATAATTATAGTCCATTTTATTCTGATAGATATTACATATAATTTTAGTCTAGGAAAATACAATTTTAGCAGGTAACAATGTCCTGTAACCAATCACACTTTTTAAATAATTTTTTATGTATGGACATGTAAAGATATTTAAACATACTTAAGATATATCAACATTAAATGCAGCCTGTAAGTGTTGCTGCAATGAAAACATTAAGTGTACAACGAAAATTAAATGGATACTTTTATTCAGCAAGGATGCATTAAATTGATCAATACACATTCATAATGTTACAAAAGATATCTATTTCAAATAAATGCTGTACTTTTGAACTTTCTATTCAAAGAATCCTGCGCAAAATGTATCACGGTTTCTACAAAAAAATATCAAGAAGCAACATTAATAACATAACCATTTTCAACATTATGAGAATGACTTCTGAAGGATCATACAGCACAGAAGACTGCTGAAAGACTGGCTGCTGACAATTCAGCTCTGCCAGCACGTTTGCTTTTTCTCCGTCTAAATGTGAGTTCTAGTTCTGTTCCGCTTCATTCAGTTCATCCATCAAAAAATGTGTTACCAAAGACAAGACATCAACAAACATATTTGTTAGCAATTGCATTAAACAGTTTGACCCCAGTCACTACGAGTCACAACTGCTGATCAAAACGCTGCCAAGCAGTATACACACATTCAAAATGCTCATTCCAGCAATGACTTCTCACTGTAGATAGAAAAATAAATAAATAAGAAGAACAAACGAAATAAATAATCCCTATGATACCTATAGCGAGTTGACTACAGTAAACACAGTGTGATGCAGAGGTTCTCGCAGCACTGAGTGAAAGGGCCATATAACACGCTTTAGCAGTGAAAGATTGAGCCCAGGCGACACAGTAAAGGTTAACTGCTTAATTCCAGTGATTAGTCCACGCAGAGTTCAAGGCTCTCTGCCAAAAGCCTTCATTTAGCAGCTACATGCACCACCTCCACAAGTTCTCTCAACAGCCAAAACCCAGAGACTGCTGGCAAACAAAGGTAACATCAGGTATGTGAAGTACCCAGGTGGGTACAGGCCGTCTCCACCATCCTGTTCAAGGCCAGATCACGATCGGTGTCTCATATCTCTTCTGAAAAAAGGCATGAATACTTGACCTAAGATGTTTTGTTCAAACTTGAGCATGGGCAAATTACAATCAAACAGCAGAAATGAGATGAAATACACTGTAGCCTCTGAGGTTAAAGAAAAGCATAAAAAAGCATGTGACTTTCTGGCCCGCAGAGAAAGACAGTTATAAAAGGTTTGTCGATGTATGGATTTTCTCCCTCGCCTGTAAGAACCGAGGTGGGCGGCCTTTGTACAGATGATATCTTTTCACTTAATGAACAGAGATGAGCAGAAAAGATGGCTGTGGATATTCAGTACTGCGCGCTACCATTTCCTGACAGCGTGAATGAAATTGTCTCCGTGTAGAGTTGGTTGCGTCTGGCTTTTTTCTGCCTGAGTAATCTCACTCTTCCTCATTGGCGTGACAACAGGACAGCGCTTGCTCCTGCCTCTTCCACGGTGCACGAACAAAAAACGTTTACACAGCGTTCATTGTGGATTCCCGCAACGTTCCAAGGAGGACAGATGAGGACGGCATGCAGATTCCTCATCCCAAGCCCCGGCGTCACTTCGGCAGAGGATTCAGAGCAGAGGGACAAAGTGTGCCTGTGTTTGTTTGTGTTCTTGTTACCACCGAGGGATGTGGGATTTACACCTCAAACAACTCTCGCCGCGGCCAGACCCTATAAGTCACTGCAAAGGTGCTCTGCTGTTGTCACACCTCTGCCACACTGCCTCATTACACCTCCTGGAGCTGTATATCATGTGTGTTGTGTGTGTGTGTGTGTGTGAGAGAGAGAGAGAGAGAGAGAGAGAGAGAGAGAGAGAGAGAGAGAGAGAGAGAGAGAGAGAGAGAGAGAGAGAAAAGAATGAGAGCAGAGATGCTACGTGGGGTATTAAGACATGGCAATCGGAGAGAGAAATAAAATGCCAGCAGTTATTTATTTAAATGCTGGGCAGTATACATATTTAATGATTCAAGAGCACCTGCTGAAAGGCATATGGAGCAGGCCTTTTGTCTGTAATTGCGGTTGTACAGTGACCTGGGTGTTGTAATGGAAATATGCTTAGCTCAAGAAATGCTCTTCTGTCAAGTAAAGTCTCTTCACACACATGTAGCAATCACATGCACGCACACACACACACACACACATACAAGCAACCTTGTTAATGGGGACGAGGACAACAACACAGAGCTATAGACAAGCTGTCGGGTTGGTCCGAGAGGTGTTAATGTGATCCCACAGCTCAGCTGGATGCTGTGCAGGGTCCTGGTGTTTTATTACAGCACTGTGTGGAGGGAGAGAGAGAGACACCGAGACAAACAGAGAGACAACAGACTGTGCTCACCTAGCACTGATATAATGGCTTTAAAGGCCTGCAGGACCCACAGCTCTTGGGCGAAATAACACACTGAATAGTAGGCATGAAATAGAAAGAACAGAACAAAAGGTGCTGAATTTAAAGGCGGGGCAATGAGAACGAGAGAGGCACTGACTGGTGCTGGAGGATTCTTAGATGTTTATTGATAATCTTGCAGTGATATGTAAACCACTTCGAGATATTCATTTTGATTACAGTAAAACAAAGCAGGAGTTGGAGCCATGGGTCAATTGGTTAAGCTCATGCACACAATATAAATTTGTGTCAATGCTTTCATTTCGTCATTGTCCAGTCCAATGTATTTGTACACACCATTCACACACAGTTTATACATTTGGATATACACTGAAATGCTGGACATATTGACAGCATCTAAGAGTATTATGTAAGCACAGCAGTAGAAACAAAATATTTAAAAAATGTGAATCAAATATTTTAAAGTTGTGGATCTTTTTTATGAATACTTTTATTTAGAAACAATTAAAGACAGAAAATACATGTGTGATTTTACAAAAGATTGCTATTTCAAAATACATAATTTTATATAAGTTCAATATTCTTTAAACCTAAAATTATTCACATTATTAACATTTGTACTCCTAAAGTTCTTTATTTTTCATGCATTCAAAATGCTATTATTTACATTTCAGTGTCTATGAAATGTTATTGCCTATGGTTACTAATGAGATCACGTTGTCAATACCTGTTCTACCTTTACCAGCCCTATCCATAAACGTGGTAGAAAGTTCAAAAAAGAAATTAATCTCTCCGTCTGCACCACCAACGACCCAATCCCAATCACAGGTTAGATCAGGAGCTTCAGATGGATGGAGTGGCCAGTGGTGATGATCAGCATCTCATTACTTCAGTTACTGATAAGTCCACTAATACCATCGTTAGTGCCCACTCGCCGGCCCTTCAATCACACGCAACTGCTCGATATCCATTAGAACCTGCACTGCCTCCTTCCTAACCTGAGCAAATGCAGATTAATGCACAAGACTGTCTCAGATCAGAGTGTGCGTTGGCAGGGGTAAATCGTGAGAGGATCAGGAGGTGGACCTTTGATCTGCTGAAAAGCCCCTCGTCTGATAGGAGCAAGGAATGAAGTTGTGTGATGCACCACAAGCATGTGATGGAACGGAAGGGCCGGCAGTATCCTGGACCCACTGGTAATTATCCTTTAACATACATAATCACTTTAATCAGGCTTTAAAGAGAGACCTATTTCATTAAAGACCTATTTCCATGTCAATACAAACACTGACGCATAACATCTTAATGGGATAGTTCACACAAAAATAAAATTGTGTCATAATTCACTCATGTCATCCAAACCTGGATGACTTTCTTTCTACCGTGGAACATAGAAGAACACAATTTAGAGTAAGTATCTTCTTTTGTGCTTAACAGAAGATTGAAAGATACACAGGTTTGAAAATGAGTGAATGATGACACAGTTTTCATTTTTGGGCAATTGATCCATTCAATAATAAAAAAGGTACCACAAAGAGCCAAAAGAGTTAACAGTTTTTTAGTCCTATGAATAGCTATATTCTATCTATAAAGCTATCTATAACTAAATTAACTATAGCATTTGGAAAATTTTAGTATACTGAAAATTACTACAGACTATTCTCCAACATCTGAAAGCAAACCAGAACGTTTAATTGCCTCACACAAAACTCAAAGTTTCAAACCAGCAAATCCATGATTATTTCATCATTATAAGCACTCACTTATATTTGTATGCATTTGTTTCCAAAAGAACTGATTAAAACACACACACACACACACACACACACACACAGTTTTCTGGTTTCTGGTTTCTGGTTTTGATTACAGTAAAACAAAGCAGGAGTTGGAGCCATGGGTCAATTGGTTAAGCTCATGCACACAATATAAATTTGTGTCAATGCTTTCATTTCGTCATTGTCCAGTCCAATGTATTTGGACTATTCAGCTATTTCACACACAGTTTATACATTTGGATATACACTGAAATGCTGGACATATTGACAGCATCTAAGAGTATTATGTAAGCACAGCAGTAGAAACAAAATATTTAAAAAATGTGAATCAAATATTTTAAAGTTTTGGATTTTTCTTATGAATACTTTTATTTAGAAACAATTAAAGACAGAAAATACATGTGAGATTTTACAAAAGATTGCTATTTCAAAATACATAATTTTATATAAATTCAATATTCTTTAAAATTAAAATTATTCATAACATTTGTACTCCTAAAGTTCTTTATTTTTCATGCATTCAAAATGCTATTATTTACATTTCAGTGTCTATGAAACGTTATTGCCTATGGTTACTAATGAGATCACGTTGTCAATACCTGTTCTACCTTTACCAGCCCTATCCATAAACGTGGTAGAAAGTTCAAACAAGAAATTAATCTCTCCGTCTGCACTCTGCACCACCAACGACCCAATCCCAATCACAGGTTAGATCAGGAGCTTCAGATGGATGGAGTGGCCAGTGGTGATGATCAGCATCTCATTACTTCAGTTACTGATAAGTCCACTAATACCATCCACACACACACACACACACACACACACACACACACACACACACACACACAAACACACACCCACACCCACAAACACACACACACACACACACACATGTTGTGTTTCCATGTTTTATGGGGACATTCCATAGGCGTAATGCAATTTATACTGTACAAACTGTATTTTCTATCCCCCTACACTGCCCCTGCCCCTAAACCTACCCATCACAGGAGACATGCTGCATTTTTACATTTTCAAAAAATATCACTTAGTGTGATTTATGACCTGTTTTCCTCATGGGGACCAAAAAATTTACCCACAAGGACAAGGATTTTGGATATTGCCATCTTTGTGGGGACATTTTGTCCACACACACACACACACACACACACACACACACACACACACACACACACACACACACACACACACACACACACACACACACACAAACATCTGCAACCTTATTCTCACAAGTTGTGTAAAATCATCCAATCAGGATATAATTTACTTGATAAAGTGCTTTCCAGATTTGTATGCAACATGCATCAGACGGAAAATGCACAGTCTGTGGGTGGTTCGTAGGCATGCAGTCTGAGGCAAGGTGACTGGTAAACAGGTTTAGTTACCTGAAAGTGAGAAGCTGTAGCATTTTTCAAAGCACCAGAAACACGGAGCAAAAAAGCTGAGAGTTGGAGCTGTAACTCTCCAGAGTGGATCAGTGGGAGGAATATAGATAATTCATGAGGTGTCAAGAAGGTTGAACAGGGCAAGTACTGTTCTGTGGTCTAACTTGCACCACTCAGTACAGACTGTGACCAGGAGCAACTGAACCAGAGAACTGCTCATTGTGTACATGTATTATGATTGTAGCAAAAATAAAAGGTTACACTTGTTGTGATCAACCGTAGCTTCATCTAGAAATCTTCTGAAACAATCATTGTGATATTGTTTTCCACAAAGGTACTCTCTCCTTGAAAAAGAAGGATTTGTGTTGTTATTGTTGTTGTTGTTGTTGTTGCTGTTACAACACTGCTTACTCGGTAGAACAGTTGGGACAGTTTCAGTGGATTCCCAGCAATGTGTCATGGTAGCAAAAAAAACAAAACAAAAAACAAAGTGGCAGTTAACAGCAAATCCCATCACAGGCAGCACAGAGAACATGAATCGATTGTCCGTTTCAGAGATTCACTGCTCCTTACATTCAAACTGTCACAATATTTTTCTTTTCTCCTTAGCTATAGGGCACACTTCCAAATGCCACTAAAGCGTTTTTAGAAACCTGCATTTCTACAACGTCCCTCGACTGTAAAACGGCTATTTTATTTTGGAATTAGAGAGTGTAGCTTTAACGCAGGCCGACATTAGATTTATATCCCTTCTCAGCTCCAGTCATTGTGCTCAGTGAAACTAATCCACTCTGGCTTTCATTACAAAATGACAGAGCGCTACTAATTAATATTTGATAGCAAAGTTATTCATATTTAATATTGTAATGTAATTAATAATAACATAATGAATATTTCAGGGTTAAGTTGTAGGCTCGCATTTAATGAAGCGTTGGAGAATAATACTGAGCTCACACGCTTATTTACATGGATGCATTATTGCTTAATTTGTGTTGAATGGGAAAGAAAAAAATGAGAGATAATGATATGGGTTTAAACTCAAAATGGAGTCATGCCTTTATGTAGGCCAAATCTGTGCTGGTAAATGTCCCTTTAATTTCCTCCCCTCCCCCTTAAATAAATATGTTCCAAAAGCATAGAATGAGCAGTTTTTTTTCTGGCTTTAATGCTGAAATCAGCTTCACAGTACACTGGACATCAGCATAAAGAAGACATATGTCAAATCAACTGGTGTTTGCTTGAGCAAAACACAATTTCTTGATATAAACATATATTTCTATAGTAATAAGCAAATGTCCTGAGCCTGGCTGACGGCTTTCCAGTTCATGAACAAATGTCCACAGACATATATGCATTTTCTTTTGTGAATAAATAATCAATGCCATTATCTTGTATTCATTCTCAGTGATCTTGTTCTTGAGCTCGTATCGCAAAATACGAATCGCATATTTTCCAATCTCTTTATGCTACAGACACACGTAATCCCATCACAGATAAGAGCATATTATGGTAAGAAAAGACATCACACAGCAGTGCTATTAATTTGTGTAGAGTACATCTGTACTACAAATAAAATAATGATGACCGTTGTGATTAGCCATCAAAACACGCTCCAGCTAAAAGAGGGGGAACAAAGCCATGTGTGAGATAGCATCTATCTGACATATGCTGTAATAAAACTGACAATACTTTAAGTAAACACATCCATATTACTCTTTGTTGGGCAGAGACTGCAATTTGTTCTGTTCTGCCCATCACTGTTATGAGTGTTTATATAAAAATGTCATGCATTCAAATTGAATATAACTACAACTACTTCTTCCCATGTGCAATCCACATATTGAGGATATAATGGATTTATAAATAAATAATACAGTACAAATATTTTGTCTGATATCATTTATGTGTGGTAAACACTCATGGATGCAAAACTCGCAGCAAAAATACATGAGACATGGGACTCAGGGTTATTTTTCTCATTATGTTTTTGACTTAATAGTCCAAGTACACAAAAGGGCTTTTCACATTTGAAATAGATAACCCTGGGTCATTCTAAGCCCAAGGTTAACTGAATCCTGGGTTATCTTGCTTCACATTTCACACTGCTCATAATTTACCCACAATTAATCCTGGGTTTTCATATGCTGAAGTTTTACATTGTACATTCCTAAAGCCTGAGTTAACGTTCTTATTTGCGTATTTGCGGGGTCAGTGGCATTGATTGGACGAACGCAGCACGCAACCTGTTTACATAAAAGCTGTAGCACTGTGCATCCTTGTATGGCCGAATGCTGACCGTACTAGTTTATATTGAATAGATACTTCAGATTATAAAGGTAAGAATGAAACGGTCTCTTCTTCACTCAAATTGTTGCATTTTCTATCAGCATTTGACATTTTCAAACGTTGAATTTACTGTTTATATACAATGTGCAATGTTTCCATTGGTTTGGATTGGATTGGTTGTCTGTTGCTAAGCGTCGTCTAACTTTAACATTCTAAAACCACATGGTATCACATTTTAAGTTTGGTACCACAATGCGGGGTTGACACTGCAAAAAAAAGTTCTGACAAACCAAAATTTATACAAATAAATGTTTAAATGTCACAAATGATTTTTGATGCCCAAATACATTATTATTATTTTTTTTGTTGTTGTTGTAATTTAATCTTGTTTAAGCTTAGTTTTGTTTCATGTTCCTGAAAAGTCTATAATAGGCTGTTTAATGGAAGGCTGTTAAAACTTGCTCTATGTAGTGTAGGGTACAGTGGGGCTAAAGGCCCCATGGGGTAAAAGGCTCCTTTGATTAGATTTTTCTCTAAACCACTAAATGGCACAAAAACTTGCCTCAGCCCTTTCCAAAACATCCGCTTTTCAAGATGCACGTGGATATTTGTCCGATCTTTGACGCGATCACGAGCAGCGGTGCAAAGTAGATTCTGCGCTCATTTGATCTAATAAGCAAATAAGCAAATAAGAATCGCTAAAATAGTTGAATACATTTTGAAACAAAGGTCTTGTTAATGTTTGCCAGTTTTCAAGGGAATTAAAGCAACAGTTTGCAATAACGGAAGAATATGTAAAAGTATGGTATTTGGGGTAAAAGGCACCCCTGCTGTCGGGGCAAAAGGCACCATATTTAACATGATAATAAACAGCCAGCTGATTTGTTGACATGACATGTTTAGATTCAGATAGGAAATTAAGTTGGGTGTCCACCTTAGAGTTCTTAGAGAATCACCATATTTATAATGAAACCATCATATTTAAAATGAGATTTTAATCATATCATATAATAAAATACAATGCCATTATATGTCTTTTACCCCATGACACCCCATACATTTTTTAAGATTTTTAAATAAAATCAACCACTTTTATGATTTATTTTCACACAAATTCTGTTGCTCCATAAATGTTCAAACATATATATTTTTCTGTAGATCATACATTATAGGAGTAATGCAAAGCAATTTTTTCTTAAGGTGTGCCTTTAGCCCCGTTGTACCCAACTAATGTGAACTACGAAATGTCTTCCAAATTAAAACTAGATTTGTTTTTTGTTTTTGTTTTTAAAGAAAGAAATCTTAACATTTATTGAGCAAGGTGGCATTAAATTAATCAAAAGTGGCTGCATAGACTTGTTACAACAAATGTCTAAATGCTTTTATTTTTAACTATTTATACATCAAAGGCCCTGTCCCAAATGGCACCCTAGACACTCACAGTCTTCCTTCGAGTCTGCACTTTCATAACATAACGCCACTTTGGAGCTTGCATTAGTGCAGGCTCTATATCGTCCGCATATCGACTGCAAAGGGGGCGCTCATGAGCACCCTTCTGAGGCCTAAAATGACAAATGGGACACGCTACGGTCTCATGGACTTAACAGACACGAGCACATGGCAGCCATTGTAAGTCCACAAGACTGAAAGTGCATATGAAGTGTGCCATATGAGACAGAACATAGTGCCAAAACAATCCTGATTTTCTAAAATATAAAGCAGCATTATCAACATTGACAATATAAAATGTTTCTTGAGCAGCAAATCAGCATATTAGAATGATTTCTGAATGATTTCTGAACGATCATAAAAACTGGAGTAATGATGCTGAAATATCAGCTTTTCCCAAATTAAGTTTTTACTTAATTTTTCATCAAATAAAAGCAGACTTAGAAGGCTTCTATCAAAAACATTTTTAAAAATCTTATCGACCACAAACTTTTGAACGGCAGTGTCTACACAGAAATTGACTTTAAAACAAACCTACCTTTAGAAATACTACTAGAGTAAAGAGTGTGACAACTAGCCCTGGATTCACCTATAATTCCACAGCCACCAACAAGCTCAGTCTTGTTAAAAGAGTTTGCTGCGTGTTTGACGCACCTTTCAGAACCAGGTGGCGGTGAGCTGCATTGCCAGCCCAGTGAGTCAGACCACTGAGACCACCGAGAAAACAGTGAGAAGCGTGCCGTCATGTACCGTAGCTAACTCTTCCTCGCTTTCTCTCTGCTGTCTCTCTTAGCCCTGCCATGCTCACTTCTACACGTATGCTAATCGTCTCCTCCGACTGGCAGCTGGTGCTCAAGGGGAGTTCGGGCACTGACAAGACAGGAGCCGGGTGTATAATTAAACATCAGACCGGCACGTAATAAAAGCTAAAGGATGAAATGAGTGTAATCTCGGCCTGAGGTTCCTCGATAATCAGCCCACAACCACATGCCTGGCAGATATGGCAGGAAAAGGGAAGAGCAAAAAAAAAAACATGCTGATTTGAATGACCCATTTGAATCACACACCTCCCACTCTTTATTTGATTCATTTTTTTAATTAGAGAGACAGAGTGAGGGAGGACTGCAGATCTTAGATGATGGAGTGAGGCGGTGAAAGAGAGAAGGAGAGAGAAGAGCGCTGTTCAATCTCTTCCAACAGCATGGCTTCCTATCTCGCTGCAACATAGAACTTATCTGAGCTCTGCAAGCCATTCTCATGAGCACTTAACCTTGCAGTTTGTTAAAAAAAAAAAAAAAAAAAACAGCAATAAAAATGAAGCTCAATCAATACTGGCCTAGCCAATGAAGCCGAGTACAGTCTGCACCAACCATGTCCAACCATTCACCTCCACTCACCATCCACTGTCCTCCTACAGACTATCATTCTGCTCGCCGGCACAAATACTTCATGACGTTAAATACAGCACAACACATTAGAGAAGAGCAGAGCGGCACGTCACCGTTTGAGCGCTCCCAGCTGTCTCCATCACACACAGAGAGCTCTATAGCATTGTGGATGTGTCAGCCTGAAAGCATCATATTCATTTGCCCTTATACCTTGGAGATCATCACAGGGAGCCCATTTGTTGTGTTTGTTTATGCATTTCTGCCGATCAAAAGCTACGGCAGAATCCAACAAAGGCTGTTTAATTGCAGCTCTTGAAAAATTGATGCTGCTCTTAAGGACTTTTTTGTGTCACGCCGATATTGGGAAAACACAGGTGTAAAGGCCACATGAGAGCACATGTTTTATTCACATGGCTGAGTGACAGGAGGGGGTAAGCAGAAACAGTAGAAAATTCAAGCGAGGGGCCTTAATTAGCTGAGGTCCTGCCAAATTTTGGACACACAGAGGATTGCATTTTCTCACTAATGGTGGAGATGGTGTTCATTTGGTAGAGTGAAGCTAATAGAACCGTACAGAAAACTTTAATTACAAGTTGTTTTAATTAGAAAAATAGATTAAACCAACCCAACCAACCCAAAGGTATATATATTTGTGGCGATGGCAAACAATATATTGTATGAGTAAGATATTTTGTAAATTTCCTACCGAAAATATATCAGAAATGTTTTATTAGTAATATGCGATGCTTAGGACATCTTGTCATTTGGACAACTTTTTTTTGCACCCTCAGATTCCATATTTTCAAATAGTTGTATATTGGCCAAATATTGTCCAATCCTAACAAACCATACATAAATTGAAAACGTATTTATTCATGATGTATAAATCTCAATAAAAAAATATATATATATATATATGTATAATAATGACCCTTGTTACCCTTATTTTTGGTCCAGGGGCAAATGTGCATTTATAAACCAAAAATTATTCAGACACCAGATATCATTTTTACAAGGGGGTGCAGGACAATACAGTTCATTGATGTAACTGAGGGAAGCATAATAAAGTAAACTGTGACATATTATACCTCAAAATTCTTCATACAGTGGACTACGAGTGAAATTGATACAAATTTGGGACCAACATTACTTTGACCTGACCATGTTTTGCTTAAGTTTTTTCTTTAATTGCTAATGTGTGAAGCTACCTTTTACACCACTGATTGAACAAAAGTAAGCATTGTTTAGTAATTGGTTGACCTAAATAGGTATTATCCAATTGTGTGCATTTAACAGCTGATTGGTTGATTGTAATCCATTACATACCTTTCTATCAAAGTTATCTGACATTATCAAGATGAATTTCTTCCGACGCAGTTTCTTGTCATATTTCATTACCATTTTCTAAATTATAGCGAATAAACTGTGATATTGTGAGAACATGTTGAAGGTGTCTGAACACAATGTGGTTTGACTGTATATATGTGACCCTGGATGACAAAACCGGTCATAATGGTCAATTTTTTTGAAACTGAGATTTATACATCATCTGAAATCTGAATAATAAGCTTTCCATTGATCTGAAATCTGGAAAATTCTAAATATTGACAAAAAGCCTTTAAAAGTTGTCCAAATGAAGTCCTTAGCAATGCATATTACTATTACAAATTAAATTACTATTAATTTTATTTTTTTTTATTTTTTTTATGGTAGGAAATTTACACAATATCTTCATGGACCATGATCTTTACTTAATATCCTAATGATTTCTGGCATAAAAGAAAAAACTATTATTAACTATAATTTTGACCCATACAATGTATTGTTGGCTATTGCCACAAATATACCCGTTTGACTCATGACTGGTTGTGTGGTCCAGAGTATATAAAAAGGTTGTTTTAAGAGATTTTTCTATTAACAGCTAATTACTATGCAATGTCAAATTAACCTAAAACAATTAGTTGTTCAGAAAAGATTGTAATAAAAAAGATTCATCTTATTTAAAGAAAATAAATGACATATTTTGAGGAACGAGCATTGTCTTGTTGGCTTCGGTAATGTGCTAATGGTTGGACAAGCAAAGTGCCAGGTTGGGCTCCTGAGGTTCACGCTTGCAGTGATCTGTGAACAAGCTGCTTTGGCCTGCTCATACTGTAGTCCTCTCAGGACCCAGAGCTTTCTGCACAGGTCCGGTGCCAGGTCACTCTCCTATCCCGTAATTATCTCCATTCCACCTCACCTCTCTGCATGCACACATATTGCACATTACACCTGTAAAATTATATTTGGGGCTCCCTTCATACTATATGAGTTGTAGAACTTTCTCAGAGTCTGTGAAATACAACACCATGCATAAATTAGCATCCAGAGCCGTATTTTCCTTGGCCTAATTGAACTGTAAAAGATGGAAACTGCGCGCGAGTCAGCGATGCCAACCTTGCCCTCTTCTTCACGGCAATTATTGCTCCTTCACAAAATGTCAAACGAAAAGGCATTGAGGCAGCAGAATTAATGTTTCCACATGATAAGTAAGCTTAATATTCAGCCGACAATTAGACTACTCACCCTGCCAACCAGAATTGGATCAGGTCCAGAGAACTCCTCCAACACAAACATTTGATTCCAAACCCATCCTCTCTTGGCACGACTGAGGATTCTTTGTCCTTCGCTTGGCCGGTTTCGTGGGATCATGGCTGATGCCGTTTGTAAACTTTGTGACTGATTGTTTAACGGAGCCATGGAAGAGTACGGCACACAAGTAATCCATACTAGCAGGAGAGAAGTCCATAGATCTCGCTGCATCTCCTCTCCTCGTTTGAGCATTTTTGTAATATTTTCTCTTCGCCTTTTTTTTTTTGCTTCCCCTCCAAAAGTCAGGGGTTGACCAGCTGACAGACAGCTGAATGGTTACTCTTTTGTTCTACGTATCCCCCAGGTTGAGTTCATGTTGTGAGGAGGGTCACGGATGTACTCGGATCTATGTCCAGAACACAGAGAAGGAGGGCGCGCTGGAAAATGTGACATCCATTAGTTGGTTCATCAATGTAAGAGATCTGGATGGGAGAGACAAATGCAGAATTACAGGAAGTGCATGTAAATAAAACTGACAAGCTCGAGGAGTGAAGCCTCAAGGTCAGTTTGATATGACATCAGAATGCCAAATAAACAAGTCAGAGCGCAGCGCAAAAATAAATATGCTTTAGTTATTGGAAAACATTTCGGAACTATAAAATCAAGCTAATTAACGTTTCAGTTTGCAATGCTTGTTACGTGAAGATAGTCATCCTACAGGAATTCTGAGGTTCGAAAAGTAGAACAAAAAAACATTTTGGATTACTGCAGCATAAAGTATAAATGCAGTAAACTTGAAAATCACTGAGTAGAGAAGAAAAGCAGCATCTCATCATGCTCGTGAGCTGCTTTCATTTCCCTGAACCAATTGCTTCCAATGCCCTTGACATATTATCGCATTACGGTATAATTTAGAGTTTTTGCAGAATGAACATAAAAACAGGATTTATATATCTAAAAACAGATACGAGAACAGAGATGTTAAAATTGTTATCATTATTTTTTTAATGCTTATGCTTATAAGAGAGTCTGTACTTACAATAAAACATGTTGTTGCAATTTGTTCATGCACTTGATTCCAATTCAAATACAAACAGCAAGTCCAGTTTTTTTTTTCTTTTCTTTTTTTTTCATTGACCATACAAAAAAATAATCATAATCTGCATTTCACTAAACCGGATTATTTAGCTGAATGGTTTCAAGCAGCACCCTCTGGAGATCTCTGTTATCTATTATTTCATATGTTCCCAGGCATCGATAGGCAGCAGTAAGGAGGTTAAGAGAAATCCGGTCTTTTAATCTTTTTAATGCAGTACGCAACAGACAAGTACATGTTTGTTTTCTAAAAGAGTTGTGCACACAATTCATTTTAATAGTTGCCCCCTGTAAGCAAGCTAGACATTTGAAACACGCACCGCTTAGTCTTCCTTCAACAGTGTAACTTCAGCGAGCAGTAAAGCTTTATTGCACTCTAACACCATATAGAGACTCGGCGAGTAAAGGTGATGCTTGAAACATTGGCGAATTTCAGCACCACCATGAGTGGACAGCTCCTCACACGCACACAAATAAATCGTTTACTATTAATGCTCGCTACTATTAATGGCTATTTCGAATGAGTAAGAAAAGCATGGTTCCTCTACTTAAAAGCAGAAAAGCGTACTCTTGAAGGAGTAGAGCACTGAAAAAACATACATGGCACGGCGAGTTGACCAAGTTGATTAACCAAGACGTTCACAGACCACGTTCTTCTGTAAAGTGAATACAGTTAATTCGATGTACGACATTCCTGAACGATGCAAAACAAATGATAGACAACGGGTATTTATGGTCTGGTCTGCAGGCTGTCAATCTGTCTCGCTATCGGATCAATCACAGTAGCGCAAACAGCATCAAACGAAACATCTAGTATTTCAGGCGAACAAAAAAGCACGCACCTCCAGCCAAATTATATAGCTATATTAAGTCTTTAGTACTTACTGTGTATCATCCGGACGTCCGTTCCATGCCATTCACAGGAGATAGAAAAGAGATGGAACAGAAAAAGACGTGACTTGTTTCGCAATATTGCTGGCACTTGTCTCTTTTTTTGTTGTTTTTGTTTTTTTGTCAATTTTCTGTCAGCTGAATATAGACAAGGACAACACGTATAATAGGGAGAATAAGTTGACAGATTCGGTTGGGAACAATTAGGATCCGTGCAGTTTAGTGGCTTGGCGTTGACAGGGTGTCGGTGAGCTCCGGCAAGCCCGCTCGCTGAGTGGAGGAGTGAGGAGAGATGGACGAGAGGTGTTTGGTGGGAAGAGCCTCCCCTCTGTCGCGCTCATTGGGCTGATAAAGAGGCAGGTCCTCAGCCCTGGCAATGAATGCACGCGCCCTACCTTGGGAATACTGAACTTTTATGTCAGTGCGTTGGTGTTTTTCCCTATATCAAACGCATTCGCCTAACAAAGCACCCATACGTGTGACGCGGCTTGACACTTGTGCGACGGTCCTCCGGCTTTCCGTCTCATTCCGGCTCGTGCATGGAATGCAATGAGATTTTACATTACATCTATAGTCTAGTCTGTAGGCTATAGACTACGTAGTGTTGTTGAAGCATTTCAGCGCCACACTTCATTTTGTGAGCGATTTAAACAATTTCCACTTTTAAGTTATTTTCACATTGTACAATATCTATTTTTTTTTTGAATAGGCTATATGCCATATTATTAAATGTAAGTTGAAATTTATCTTACGTAATTGCACATGTGAAACAAATATGCTTCATATTACACAACGCTAATTATAATTGGGGGCCACTACAGTCAATTAGACCATTTAAGATTGATTTAAAACACTTTTGGGCTTAAAAAATAATACATAATGCCATGTATCGACGTCATAACAGTATGATTTGTGCGTTGTTGTTATGGTTACCGCACTCGAACTCGACTTCGAACTTAGCTAATAACTTTTTTTTCTTTTTTTTTTACGTTTGAAAACGCGATTGAAACATATAGCCTATGTATTAAACCGCCTATTTGTATGGAAATTAGCCTATATACATTCTTATCATGATTTCAGTCAGGGCTGGGTTTTTTTTGTGTGTTTGTTTTGTTCAAAAGTCTAGACAGCTGTTCTTTCCTTTTAGAATGTGTGAGACTTTGAGAGATTCACTGTGGCGACGAGGGATGAAATGTAAAGCTTGCATCAGAGTGCATCTAATGGATCTCTAAAAGTGTAAAAATTAGTCGACTCATTTAAAACTAAGACAAGATTTTTGGCATTAGGCACTCAATCTGACGACCATCTTTCTGAACTGTATAGTGTTCTGATCACACTGGATAACTAAACAATAACCTGCTGTTTTATATCTTCACATGAGGCTGAAGTGATTGCTGTGAGGAGCTCTGTTCAATATAACTCCTAACACACTGAACGCATTATTTGCAAACATTCAGCCCATTCACTCTACTTTTAAAAGATAAAATGCGGTGAAATAAACCCACCATCTCCTCAGCATGCATTAGTGCTACCATGAACTGAAGACTCTTCAGGTAGAGATCCAGACAAAGCTCCGATTCAACTGGCTCCCTCTAGCGGCCAAACATCAAGCAGGCATCAGGAGTTTTCTGGACTGTGGTCAATTAATCCTTGGAGATTAAATCTTGCAAATACAGAGGTTCAACGCATTCTTAGCCTCACTGCAAGATATTGAGACATCTGTATTAAAAATAATATTAATAAATAAATACAAATATATGCACCCATCATACAACAACAGCAGCCTTCACAGAAAATTAAAACAAGATATTGTTCATAATAATTCAGATGCTAATTCTTGAAGGTGGTGACAATAATGCTTGACACCCAAAAACTATTATTATCTTGATATTACTCAAATATGTAGTATTCCTCTGCCATCATTTAAGGCTTGAAAAGGTCTGCTTTGCAACAAATTTTCAGTCTTATCCTCACCCTTACATTAATGACAAAGTCACAATGAGCACCATATCAATCACAATCCCGATGTCATTTATATCCAAAATGATCATGGGTATAAAACATTTTGCATCCTGCCCGACTATTTCAGTTCTGCTGCGCAGTTTGTCAAGCTGCTCTCCAGTGGTTCTTTCTCTCTGTCATTGATTAATTCCACTGACACAGCCTTTACCGGTGATCAAAATATCAGACGTCTTCTGAAAAAGGCAAAGTAAGTGAAGGGGAAACGGTCTTTACAGCCCAAGCTTCCTCAATCGATCATTGGTTACTACATTGTCAGTGGAATTAATCACAGGCCTGGTGCGCCGTGAACTGCTGGCACCCTTCTCCACACACCTCAGCCCTGTCATTTGCAAATGGCGACAACAGTCTCAGCAAACAAACAGGAAACAAGCTGTGATTTATTCATTTGTCTCTACATTTACATCAAATCATTTAGAGAGGCAATTACTTGGGGATTTTCCCAGCTGTTTCACATAGATGCGAGGTCTAAAACAATTGTCTTTCTTACTGAAGACTTGTGCCTGCCATGCATTCTAATCTCTTGTGATTCATAAATCATATAGTGTTGGCATGTCTCAATATTTTGTACCGTCATACTTCTTCCAGTAAGGCATATTGGAAGCAATTCAGTTCATATCTGAGATTGAACTGTTAAATGTCTGATGGCCATGTTCAAGCATGTGCAGTATTTAATGACAGTGCATCAGTATATGTGCAGTTGTGCAACTATTAACTTTTCCACAGCTCCGTTGTTGAATGAGCATCACCGCTGGACTCTCCATTCAAAACACAATCCTACAAGACAAGAAGATAATGGACTGTGTTTATCGATTTCACCTCAACCAAAGCAAGAAAGAGACACTATTCTTTAAAGAGCAGCCTCAACTGTATAATAACGGTTTCAGGTGGATGACTCTCCATCCCTGCAAAGTGAGTGTTCATTCAGCGTAATAGAATCTCTGTGACACAAATAACAAATATGGTAATGCCGCCTGACACTAGAAAGAACCTACAGCAACCTCTTCCTCTATCCTAACTTCTGTAAGGGGATGAGTAAAACTAGATTTGAATTTCCTGAAGGAAATGCAAAAGCTTGCAAAGCAGCAAAAGATTAGTGTTCAAGTTTTAGGTAAGATTATATTTCATTGGCTTTGGTTCTGTGTAAATAATTTTATGTAAATGAAATGCCACATCAGAGCTGCTTTGTCGTTGTCATGACACTAAGCAAATGTCTTGTTTTCAGTCAGCTGTGCACATGAATCTACACTGTAATTGTGCGTCATAATGACATATTTTGCATGTATGCAAACTTTACAGTGATGTCATCACTGCCAGTGAAGGTGCAGTCGCCTTAGGCTTAGAACGTGCACAAATGCTCACTACGGCACCTGTGATCTTTAGATCCGTTATTGGTCAATAGTCCTTTAGGTGTGCAAATTCATAGGTCAGTTCAAACCAAACAACATTTCTGCTTATCACTTAAGTTCAAATCAATGGGGAAAAAAGTAACGTTTGACCTAGTCTCAGCCTCCTGAACAGTTGGCTGAACAGCTAATGCATATGGCACACAAAACTGGAAACACTTCAGGAGTTTGGAAGTCGTCATCTGATTGGTTAAATTCTATGGGATTTCCAGGAGACGTGAGTGTTGCGTTCTTTAACATCTGCTTGGAAACAAAGGGTGCGTCTCAGTCAGCTCCCTAGCTCTCGAGCTTGTGAATCAGTATATCGTGTTTACAAATGTGGGCACTGGTAAGGCGGTAAATGACACTGGTTCACTACACAATGTCCTCATTGTACAACATCACTGGAATTTATGAATAACAGCAGAACTGATATCTTTCTGAAATCAATGTTAGTTAAAGCAATTATGCCAAGCAAATTAGCAAAAAATGCTTTGCTTGATATATATATATACACAGTGCACCCGGAAATTATTCACAGCGCTTCACTTTTTCCACATTTTGTTATGTTTCAGCCTTATTCCAAAATGGATTAAAGTCATTATCTTTTTTCCTCAATTCAACAAACAATACCCCATAATGACAGTGTGAAAAATGTTTGTTTGAAAGCCAATCACATGTACATAAGTATTCACAGCCTTTGCCATGACACTAAAAATTGAGCTCAGGTGCATCCTGTTTCCACTGATCATCCTTCAGATGTTCCTACAGCTTAAATTCAGTTGACTGGACATGCTTTGGAAAGACACACACCTGTCTATACAAAGTTCCACAGTTAACAGTGCATGTCAGAGCACAAAACAAGCCATGAAGCCCAAGGAATTGTCTGTAGAACTCTAAGACAGGATTGTATCAAGGCAAAGATCTGAGGAAGGGTATGGAAAAATGTCTGCAGCATTAAAGGGCCCAATTAGCACCGTGGCCTCCATCATCTGTAAATGGAAGATGTTTGGAACCAACAGAACTCTTCCTAGAGGTGGACATCTCTGCAGCACTCCACCAATCAGGCCTGTATGGTAGAGTGGCCAGACAGAGGCCACTCCTTAGTAAAAGGCCAACCGGAGTTTGCCAAAAGGCACCTGAAGGACTCTCAGACCACAAGACACTAAATTCTCTGGTCTGATGATTTTTTTTTTTAACTCTTTGGCATGAATGGAGGAAACCATGCACCGCTCATCTCCTGGCCAATACAATCCCTACATTGAAGCATTGTGATGGCAGCATCATGGTGTGGGGATGTTTTTCAGTGGAATGAACTGGGAGACTAGTCAGGATTGAGGAAAAGATGAATGCAGCAATGTACGGAGACATCCTTGATGCAAACCTGCTCCAGAGTGCTCTGAACCTCAGACTGGGGTTAAGGTTAATCTTCAAACAGGATAATGACCCTAATCACACAGTCACGATTACAAAGGAGGGGCGACCGGACAACTCTGTGAATGTCCTTGAGTGGCCCAGCCAGAGCCCAAACTTGAACCTGAGTATACATCTCTGGAGACATCTGGCTGTGCACCAATGCTCCCCATCCAACCTGATGGAGCTTGAGAGGTCCTGCAAAGAAGAATGGGAGAAACTGCCCGAAAAGAGGTGTGCCATATCATCATGTGTAGTGAGTTGGCTCACGTGATTTAGGTTATGTTACGTTAAGGGAACATTGACTATTTCTAAATTCCAAGAATGAAAACAATGGACCTCTCGTGAAGACTAGTCTTGCCAGGTGACCTTGAAAGAATGAACTCGGAAGGATGTGAGGACACAGCTTTGTCGATGTTAAGATTCTTTTTAATATGCCAATAAATTACTCCAGGCTCTCTTCAGGTTATCACTTTATTAAAATTAAGCAAAACAAACAGACAAATGTTTACTTTCAGAAGCCATCATGATTTACAAGCAATGGAAATCTCTTAAGTGAGACTGAGAAGTTTAAAGCTTACAGGCTTCTGTACATCTACAACCCTCCGTGTCTTAAAGGGATAGTTCAGCCAAAAATGAAAATTAGCCCATGATTTACTTACCCTCAAGCCATCCTAGGTGTATATGACATTCTTCTTTCAGACGAATACAATCTGAGTTCTATTATAAAATGTCTTGGCTCTTCCAAGCTTAATAATGGCAGTGAATGGCTGTTTCTGTTTTAAAGTCCATACAAGTGCATATATCTATCATAAAAGTGTTCCACACAGCTCTGGGGGACTTCTGAAGTGAAGTGATGCGTTTGTGTAAGAAAAAAAACCCTGCTATTTAATCTCTAACTTATGCTCACTGTTCCATGCGCATTCACAATTTTTGTTTTGCTCTATCCTCTGTGCTTCCGTGTTCGTCACCGGAACTTACGCTTTACGCCTACATCCTACTTCAAAACTTCAAAAGTCCCGTGACTATAAAACAGAACTGCCATTATAAAACTTGGAAGAGCCAGGGCATTTTTTTATATAACTCTGATTGTATTCATCTGAAAGAAGAATGTTATATATATACACCTAGGATGACTGGGCTCATTTTCATTTTTGGGTAAACTATCCCTTTAAAGGATTTCTAACGGTTAGATTCTCTCAAGTCTGCATTCGATGCAGCCTTGATATCCCTTTGCTTGGGTTGAGGACCTGCTAACAAAAATGTGAATTGCTTTAATAATAAAGATGGTAGTGCTCTGGATGAAACCAGTATAACTTCTGGGCAAGTTATATTTAGTTTGTTGTTATGTAAATCACAGACCTAAACAATAATATATGTTTTTTGTAGGATTATTTGAATAATTCAATTGAAATGAAAACCATTTATTTAAGTTCAACTAAAACCATGCATTCAAGCTAAATGAACACCATTGATTCTAGTTAGATGTACATGGTTGATTCTATTGGATTTTACTTGTTTCAATCAAGTGGGACCACTGTTCTTGATTGAATCATGTTCAGCCAAAGAGTTTGTGTGTGTGTGTGTGTGTGTGTGTGTGTGTGTGTGTGTGTGTGTGTGTGTGTGTGTGTGTGTGTGTGTGTGTGTGTCGTGTGTGTGTGTGTGTGTGTGTGTGTGTGTGTGTGTGTGTGTGTGTGTGTGTGTGTGTGTGTGTGTGTGTGTGTGTGTGTGTGTGTGTGTGTGTGTGTGTGTGTGTGTGTGTGTGCATGCATGCATGTGTGTTTGGGAAAATATAGTCATACAGCCATCAAGTGTGCACTCATAACAGCTGTTCACCAGAATTCCAAAGGTCGCTCACTAACGCAGCAAAGGAATTAAATAGTCAAAGTTCACTCCAAATGCATGAATAATGATTTACAAATTTATGACAAGACTTCCCACCATCGTTTCCCCATCTTTCTATGCTGACACACAAACACACACATGCTTCCATTCATGGCCTCGGGGGCCTGCCATGTGTAAACAGTTTCCAGCATAGGTTTAGTGCCATGATTAGCATATTAACACTCCTAAAAGTCAAATTTTAATTGGTAGCAAATTAAAGTTAATTGGTTTTTACGTTGATGATTTTAAAGCTCTGCAGATAATTAAGTGCAGTGTTCAGAATTTTGATATGCTGACATTTTGAGAATGAACAACCTGGATTCTAAATGAACAACACAACTAAGATCTTAATCATGCAAATTGAAAAACACACCAGATTTGATTATCATGGGTTTCATATTGGCCCTCTTATTAATTACACTTAACTTATTTATTTATTTACATCCACTTACATTTACTGAGCTTATTCCCAAATTGCAGTAATTATTGTTCTCCGATGAAGACTTAAAAGCACACAAATTGATCAGTGTCAAATAGGTTGCTGGGAATACCAGGTACGAATGTGTATTTTGCACATGATAATATCTTGGCAGTGAACTTTTTTGTACTAAGAAGGTATGATGTAAATTGAATTAGTATGAGCATCTGGTGGGCCACAAGCCTCACTCACATTTAGCCATAAGCCAAGTGCTCATTCTTTGGCACAGAGATTCATAAACTGTCATGCGGCTGAATGAAGCACTCCTCGGGGCAAAGCTGCTCCATCTACCTGTCTTAATAAGTTGTACAAGTTGATTAGAATAGGATACAGTAGCAGACCTCCCATCACAAAAGGAAGCAACTGGACATGAAAAAAAATGTTTAACATGATCCAATTTGAGCTGGGCTTCTAAAAGTAGGCTCTGATGGTTGCCATAAATAACAGAGGTGGCGTGATAATGGCACAAGTTACCTTTAATAGCGCTCATTAAGACTGACACCTTCTCCATTTGGGAGGAGATGAGAGGAGGCTCATTATGATCGCTACACATGCACAGCTCAGAGTAAAGAGAATGTGCGTGCGTGCCTGCGTGCGTGTGTGTGTGTGTGGGGGTGGTGCTAACAAGACAACTAACAAGACAATTGCAGTGGCATTTGTTAAAATTAATAAATAAACTTAAAATTATGACTTAAGTTTATGGTATAGCATTAGGCATTCGCAGAGACTATTTTAGATAAGACATTCATTGATGTGTGTCATTAAAAATGGCAAGCTTTATAAAATATGCACTTCCCCTCGGATGAAATTAGAATGTTTTAAATAATTAAAGTCAATTAATAGATTTTATCATTATAAAAAATTTTATAAAAAAATATATATATATATGTTTTACCTTTTACCAGCACCAACAAAATAAACTGCACTGTGTGGACCTTTCAAATATTAAATAGAAATAAAAGATAATGATCTCGGTATGTGATCATAATATTAATATTAACATTAATATTAACACTACACAGTACAATAAGGTTCAATTATACATCTAATGTGAATTTATACAACTTGAATATATATATATATATATATATATATATATATATATATATATATATATATATATATATATATATATATATATATATATATACAGAAATGAATATTAAACATGGATAAACAAATAAGGATGACATATTGTTAATTATTAGTTCATAATACTCTAATGCATTAACTAATGTTAAAATGAACCTTCCTGCAAAGTGTTAGAATTTGTATTTATATACAGGGATTGATAGTATATCATAATACTTACATGTAGGGATACCTGAAGTTTAATTACTATTGCAAGTGTAAAAGCCTTGGCACTTAGTTTATTTTAGCACAAGCAAATTTTTTAACAAATGTCATTGTTCGGCTGAAGCCACAAACATGTCAAGATGACATGCTCAAAGACAGTTATTCATCTGACAGTGTAAACAATGCTGTTGCCTCCTGCTCGTGTTTCTTTGGTGTTTTTTTTCTTTTCTTTTTTTTTGGAAGAAGTTTTATTTTTGACAGACTATGAGCTGTTGTTTTGTAACGGAGACTGGAGTGGATCTATCAATCTTTCTCTGTGCTAAATATTAACATATTTAGATCAACTCTGCTGGACAGCTCAAGCATCTACAACCATCCCAGCTAAAAATAAGACATGCTCTGTAGGACTGCAGATTTGCAGAGAACAAACGACTACCTCGGTTAACACTGCAGTGCCACCATTTTGAACATCTAATCCTCTATGACAGTCACCCTGAGAATATTACCCTGTGAACCCCCCGCACTGAGGATTCAGCCATGTGCGGAGATCGCTTGCTGTGCTTACACAAAGCTTTAAGCAGGACGTTCCCCGTGCAGATGGGGATTGAGATCCTCACATGTTCGCTGAGAAAAGTCCACAGTGGGATTCCTATCTTCTAATTAATAAGTGGTTTATGTGGTCTACACCCAATACGATGGGTACAAAAGACATTAGAACAGCCCCTTCTAACATTGCAACCAAGGATCTCGGAACGCCTCTGGGAATGCACCACTGCGCCAAAAGCGTTTTGTTCTAGAAATTTAATTGCACAATCTACAGACTTGTTCCTGTGAGTATTACAACATAATGACTCAGTTCGAACATGAAATTAAAAGGAAAGAACTTTTCTATGAGCTGAGATAATCTTAATGGAACGATATTATTGTCAAGCAAGGAGTCCTGCTCAGCTTTGAAGTTCATTGCAATTGTTTGGTGATTAAAACTCCCATTGGTCTACATTGTCAGACATAGTTTACCACATCCAGATACTCCAGATACATTCAGCGCCATCATCCATAGAGAGATTCCATAAACCTTTTCTCCGAATCACAGTGTATGCCATTCTGCAGAGATAACCAATTTATTTTATACACTACATGGGATGAACATTCAGTAGTGTGATTTCTATTTCTGACGTACAATTTCTGCATACACATATTTTTCTTCCATCTAAATCAATTCAATCCATTTGCAGATTTCAAAAGCACCATTTATGTGTACCCTAAATTCAATCAGCAATCAGACGAAAACAGTTTATATGTGCCTCACATACATTCCGAAAACAATTTCAGCGCATGCAAAGAACAGCGTTTAAGTTACCATAACAACGGTCTTGTATGCCTATATTTAATCAAGAGAGAAAGGGTAGAATTTGAATTGGGCATCTTTTATAAATTTTCCCTCCAATAACTAAACATCTCTGAATGAGAGCACAGTTTGCGGAAAAATAAATATTGCAGAAATTCATGGATTTGGAAAAGGGATATTTTAGAATGACACACGTTTGGTTGTGTGTCATGAAGTTTAAGTCAAGAAAACAGTACAGGGAGAAGAAAGCAAAGAACAAGTAATACGTTAAGAGCTTATATCACTAATGGATGTGGCATTTGGTTGATATGCCTCTGAATTCATTTATTTATTCTACAAAGAAATGCATCACAATATGATAGGTATTTCTGAATCTGATTGTGAAAGTAATCAAGCATCGGTCTAGATTATTGGTCTGCATGAAAACAGTTATTTTGTTAATTCCCCCTTCATTCTATAGGGATAAGGAAGAAGTAATAATTAGCATGTGCTAACCATCAAAACATACTTGTTTCGCTCAACCTTGGTGACAGCCTCAATTACATAATAAAATGGTAAGTGTATATGCTGTGAATTATCACTAGACAAAGTGAGAGAGCAAGAGAATAAGGGAGAGAGAAAGACAGATAAGCAGAAAAATGGTGAGAGAGGAATATAAAGCACTGGGACAAACAAATGTGAGTTATTGATTTATTGGGGGGAATAGTCTTTGTGACAGGTGCAAGATTGATCAAATGGAAGGTTATCCTTACTCACAAAAGCAAGCTGTTTGCCAATATCCATCAGTGCAGATTCAAAATGCCTGCAACAAACCCTTGGCATTCAAACGCAGTGCAACAATTTGTGTAAAAGGCCACATAACAAGATGAGAGGCTGATGCTAAAATAAGGAAAAGTTAGATTTATGTCAGAGGGCATGAGAAACACGACGTCCCCCCGTTAATTTTGGTAATAGGCTACTGGGAGAAATTCATGTATGTCTTTGAAAAAGGCTTAATTTACCTTTTGTGCCATATTTTTCCCACACACAATCTTTTTTTTGTTGTTGTTGCTACTTATAAGTGACAAGGTGCTGAAGTTCAAGGTGGAGATTTTCTGCATTATATTCAAGCAAATACTGAATTGTAAAAAAAAAAAAAACAAATGCATTTTTTTTGGTCACCGTTCAAAGCTTATAAACCTTTAAAGCTATTCTTTTAGCAGACGCCTTTATCCAAAGCAACTAACAAATGTGGAACGCAACACAAGCATTTCACCCTGAAGAGACATTAGAAGAACTAGAATACAACAATTTTAAAGTACATAATACAAAGCAACAGTAAAGTGTTTTTACATTTTTTATTTTATTTTTTAAGGATAAGGAATGTATAAAAAGTGTCAAGTTCCAGATCAAGCATGCAGAACTGTTTTTAGTTGTTTCTGGAAGATTCTGAGGAACTTTTAAAGGAAAGTTCTACCACTGAAAGAAAATGAAGAGGAAAAGGAATTGAAGGAAACTCTTCTTCGCATCAGCCTCAGTAAGTGTAGTGTAAACATTCTGTGGCCGTATACAAGGACCAATAATTGATGCTGGCAGTTCCATCCAAATCCATTGGAGCAAGACAAAGAGTTGTGACACTGCCCCTATTTGTACAGAAGTTTGTACAGAAACTGTGGTTGTCAGACTGAAATGACAGGTAGGTATACATGTCATCAACCTAGAGGTGGGAAATCAGCGCTCTGAATGGTTGGATATATTGAGAGAAGGAGGCCAACCGCTAAACTGGTTAGAAGGGATTTTTTTTTTTTATAGACCTTATAGATTGCTTGCTTTGTTCCGAAACAGGGACTTAATTTGTTATAATTTTTCAAAATGCATTTAAACAAGTCATATGTGAGTAAAGCTGTTTTCTTAAAGGTAGGTAAGAATGATCTAAAACACTTTTGTCCAAATTTGTTTAAACTTTCTTTATATGTCAATACATAATTAAAATATAATTACTCTGAAAAAGAGAGTATAAAAATCGAGTGACTCTAGACTTTTTAATCTGCAATAAACACCGCTCATTATTTTCATTCGGGATGAAACAAGTGATTGGCTTGTGTGACTGTCACTCTCTCTCGCTACCATGGCTACCACCCCTACAGGCTACAGGATCTGCCCACACGCGCACAGTTTGATTTGAGGAGTTCAAGAGGCTGTATTTCTGCTGGAATAGCAGAGTTATTAGAGCAATTAACACTGAATTGTTACCAATATAACATAAAAAATAAAGAAAATATTCTCAATTTACACATTTTACAATAAATTCTTACTACTTAATACTTGCTTTCGAAGACTTGAACATTGAATAAAAACTGGAGCAGCAGTCACATGGAGCTTAATGCTTGAGAGAGCTGAGCAAACTGAACTAAAATGGCTGCTTCCTTTGCTGAGTCAGGTCATTTTCAAAATAAGACTCTAAGGCAAGAAACCTACAATACTAAATTCAACAGACAGAACATTAATATAATAAAAACAAACAAACAAACAAACAAAAAACAGATACAAAAAAAGACATAAAAAATCAGCGTATGAATCTCAACAATGGTGACATGGTTCATGCTGCAATGCATGCTGGGAGCTGTTCGGTTGGAGGAAACCATTGTTGGTGAATATAATCTAATAATAGCAAATAAACACTTTTGTTCAGTGATAAGAGTGATTCATTATTCTACTTTATAAAATATAAAACTATATCACCTTATCATCTTTGTTATTAGTATTATTTTTATTTTATTTTTGCAATGATTTTTGTGTTTTGGTAAACACTGTTACAAAGACCATAAACTGACATAAAAGGTTAAGTCAAACTGCCCAACTAAAGGAAAAACTGATCACCACAAACCAAACAATAAAACATCAACTTCTAAAATCCTGTTGATTCTCAGTAAGAACTTCTGTAGACATCTGACAGACATAAAGTCACTTTAGTTAAAGTGAAGCTGGTAATGCTGTTTGTGGAGTTGTTTAATTCTCCTCTGATGAGATCTTCAGAGATTTAATGTCATTTTATTTTCAGTTGATTTCATCTAAGGCTATGGCTGAAGTCAGTTGTAGTTCTTGTGTTTCTCTTTCCTTCAGTGATTCTGTTTGTTAACATCAGGTGTTCATAATGAATGCTCAATCATCACTTAGTTATCTCATTAACTTTAACACTGAATCAGAGTTATTTTAACTATATGTAGAGAGGGACCATATGTACTCTGAGTAGAGTTAATTTAAGTGTGGGTATTTTGCTGTGTAGTGATTTTATCCACTTCTTGACTGTCGAAACCATTTCTGATTGATGTGACAGTTTCTTAGTGAGACAGAATTTGCGTCGGTTGGTTAAATCACCTCCGGTAGAAATTAGAAATCACGTTTGTCAAAAAGGGCACTTTCACTTTCAGAGGGGTAGGGGCTTAAAGTTGTGACTGCTGATGTGCTAACATGTAAAGTTAATGCTACATATTATTTAACGTTTAGACGGAAGTTTTGTATTGACGTAACAGTTGCAGGTTCTTAATGAAAATAAAGACTAAACTTACCATTTAGAAGCGTCCATTCCCAATCTCAAAACAATGTGCAAAATCTGCATCTTCTTCAGAAACAGCCTCAAACATATAAGGTATATAAGGTAAATATTCTATGGAAAACTAGAATTTTAACAGAGCCTTTAACAGAAAAACGTGCCAATTTTTGGCAGATACATAATGAATTATGATACCACTTGGTTTGTTGGTCCGCTTTGCTTTCTCACCTCATCTGAAGCACCCCATAGATAATTTTCAATTGGGCTGTGACAACCTCATTCAGGCGATCTCCCAGCGATTTCTTTGGTGTGGATCTGAGCGCTATGGCTGTGTTCATATATACCTAAAGGAAATAAACTAATGTAGGAAAAGCACCAATTTCGGAAACAAACACTCCTGGGTCAACTTACCTTGAAAGGATCTACCTCCGAGGAAGGTCTCAAACCAGCAAGTGCAGTTCCTGTGATGTCCAGTGCAGAGACGATAGAAATATATATGGATAGATGATTTGGGAGCACTTCTCACCACACAAAGGGTTTCAGCATCCAAGAGCTGGTCTCTATGAAATGGGCATTTTGTTTATCCTCCAGAAGGTTGTTCTAAAAAGAAAAGTGAGACCTTATTAACAATAACTAGTTCAAGTGTGTGTTTTTTTTTTTTCTTCCTTTTTTTGTGTTGTTGTAGTTGTTGTTGCTGTTGTTTTTGTTTTTCCAAGAACAGGAGGAGCTGGCCAGTGACTAGGTATGACATTAGAATGGCTCTGCTCTTTGTGATTTCTGATTTCGTTCTCAGCTCCTTGAAAAAAAAAAAAAAAAAACACTGCAGCGTAGTGGATGATGAACTTCTTACTATAGCCTTGCACTTTACATTATTAGAAAGTGGCCTGAACATATAATTGATGTTTCAAGACTTGGTTAATTAAGCTGCTGTAAATGGGTTTGTGAGTCATGAAGTGAATTGTATTATAATTATTTAATTTGTGAAACTATTAAATCAAGGGCATGATCTGTTCTCAGGTGTTTGTTTCTTTCACAATGATATAAGTCTAAAGACCTATAATGAAACAAAATAGTTCTCTTTTGCTGTTTTTATTTTACTTTTCACAAATCAAATAATTATAATATAATTATAATATATTAAGCAGCACAACCCTTTTCATCATGTTTCTTAAGCACCAAATCAGTATATTAGAATGATTTCTGAAGGATATATAATGATTTATTCATACAAGGCAGTACACAATGTTTAGAGGCCAGATAGTTGTCATTAGTACAAAAGACTGACTCTTTTAGTCGACGAGAGACTTTTGCCAGGGTATAAAGTAAAAAAAAAAAAAAAAAGAATACAGTAAAGCAGGCACATGGAAGAAAAAAGAAAGTGTGAATGATGAAATATCCCAACTCAGCCTAAACCTGAACCAGCTACAGCAAATACTGTGATCCCGCAGGAATCTAACTAAATGGTCTATTCATTTCTCAGTGTTTGTGTTGACTACTGACCACTGAAATTTTTTTTTTTTTAAATGATAATAATCACCACTAGCTTTATTTTGGGATGTGGAATGATGGGAGAGAGCTATTGTAAAAAATAAAAAAAGACAAAAAGACAAAGAAAGAAAGAAAAAGAGTATGCGATTAATCTCTGTGATCTGAAATCCTTTTCTCCCATTTATCTTTAATTGTAAGTGAGAAGAGTATCTGAGGCTGTGGCGATCTGTCAGAAGTGGGGGAGAGTGCCTGGGGGGATGTGCTCTGGAGGCCATATTCTCTGATTGAGCATAATATATCTAACAACCACAACTTATGCCTTATTATGACCTCCTACCTTTTTAAAATCCCTGCATGACAGCATGACTTCTTAACTCAATACATATGGTGAGAAAACGTCAAAAGGAGTGTAGCTACTGTAGTATTTTTCAACAGGCTCCCTGGGAAACCATGCCTGTGTGCATTTCTGTAAAACAATATTATGATGCTGCTTGCATGTTTTGCGACGCTTTAAAAGTGAAAAATCCAGTGAGTGGCAAAAGCACTTTCAGTTTTATCTGCATCAGTGAATGTGAATCTCAAAAGTCCGGTGAGTGACGTTATGCTCTATCGCATTTGAAAATAACACTAAACCCTAACCTAATATGGATAATTTTTCTTACAAAACCCCATCGCTTTGTTTTTAAATTGTTTTATTATTTTTGTTTTTTTAATTTATAGGCTAACTAACTAATATGCATATACAAGTTGTTGTTTTGGCACTTTAGTTTAGTGGAAACTGCAGTGATTTGTATAAAAGTGATACACATTTTTTGACTTTTGCTAAAAATGTAGGTAGAGGCTATTTTTTTTTTTTTTCAGTGAGCCTAGATATTTCAATACAGTAAGAATTTTGTTGTGGCCTCAAACAAGCCTGATAGTTTGCTTCACATCAATGCAAGCAGCGAGCCTGAGGACAGAGAGTTCTTTATCAAGCCCGTTCTCCTTTCTGGTTGACTAAAACTTCTGGGAATGAGGTTATTAATTTTGCCTGGACAGTTGTTACTGTGCCAGTCTTTTTTTTTTCTTGGCCATTCTCTGCCCCTCTGACACCCATTCTCAGGACGAATTTGTAATATATATTTTTAGCATGGCAGATAATGAATTCTGGCAGCTAAAACAGAACCACAAACACTGAACAAAACAGCAAAAAAAAAAAAAAAATGAGAAAGAGAGCATGGTGTGTCCAAATATTATTGACTTGCAAATTATTTCAGGGGAGGTTTACGAAACCAGCAGTCTGTGTAACATGTTCAAAATGAGCTCGGTCCAATGGATAAAACTGACATCTTATATTATCCTACAGCTAAGCCGAGCACATAATGTATCCAAGCATCCGTCATAAAATGAAAGCTCGACCATAAAGCATTATTTCAGACTTTATTTTCTACTCTTGTTTTCAAATCAGAAAAGCTTTACAACATCGTCCCCTCAAGTATTTCCACCTTATGACAGCAATGGCACTGGCCCATTGGGAGACTAGTCAAGCATGTTTATTGGTCACTTTTATGGCTGTTTATTAAGTATTCCCTAAGGGTTCCCCCGCAGCCCATAAAACACCACCTCACTGGAGCTCATGATAATCCCATGACTCTGTCATAGACTTGACTGCAATATTGACTGCAAGTATGGGATATTTCTTCTGACTGATGTTTATTGTTTCAAATTATGACCCTCATCTCAAACAGCACTATACGTACAAGAGGTGTTGTACGTATGAACTGAATTCATCAGGATATCTGCTTCAGCCAGTGGCAACATTACATTGATGGCATGTGACAGGTGTAAAACGCGCCTTTCAGTGCTGTGATAATACTCAATTCAGTGCTATGATAATATGGACACTTGAAGAAATCCAGCTCCAGAAAATTCATGCCCTGATGAGGGGAGCTGCTTATCACAGCTTCATGGCCTGACTGGACTGGTGATATATGCCCACAGTGATGGAGTGATATTAAACACAAGGGAGGTAGACAAACAGAGGGAGCGACATAAGGTGCTGCCTGAACTCTTCCTGACTTCATAATGGTGTTGGCTTTTAAAATAAATGCATTTCAGGATCAGTTGTTTCAGTTCTATATACACATTCCTTTGAAGCATACATGTTTAAATGTTAAAGGCAACATCATTTTTTGTTAAAATACTTTTAGCTTATTGTGGGTAACTATAAGGGAGCCATTTATAGGTAGAATTTTACAGGCTGAACATTTGAAAAATGAGTTTAGGGAAGAGGAGGCAAGTTGGAAAACCATGAGTATAACAAGAAAGTAGGTAGAAATGTTTTTCATACTCTACTATTCAAAAGTTATTATTATTATTATTATTTAAGGAGTTCATATTTTTTAATATGCAAGGACACGTTGCATTGATCAGAAAGGACAGTAAAGATGCTTGTATTGCTTTAACGTTTCATTTAAAGTATTTCTATTTAAAACAAATGCTGTTTTTTTAACTTTCTATTAAAATATTCATAATAATAATACAATACATCATGGTTTCTACCAACAATATTGGGCAGCACAACTGTTTTCAACGTTTTTAATAACATCAAATAAGCATATATTTCTGACGGTTCCCTTTCGTGGGAACTCGCACTGCGTCACCGCTTTGGGAACGCCTCTGTGTGATTATGTCTTGAAGCCAGTATATCAACTGTCCAATGGAATGAATGAACGTGGGGGTGACGTCATCAACCCAGAAAATTTAAAGCATGCCGGCACACACACGTCAATCATCTTCTGTTACTTCAACAAGCTACGGTGTGTCTCAAACTGTTCATTGCTGTTCTTCTGAGCTGAGTTAGAACGTTTTCTATGGCTATTCAGGAGGGCAACAAGAAGAAGGCAGAGACTGAGAAGGCGTACAGAGTATGTGTGCCACCCTGTCCTCGCTACATCACAAAGACAGGACGGGGACAGAAAGCGCATCTGATGTGCCTTTTCTGCCTGGGACCACAGCACGCGCAGGCGGCACTCGAGGGTGCCGGCTGCCCCGATTGTGAGAGCCTCTTCTTTTAGGTGCTGCGGTCCTGGCACTCGCTCTTTGCGGAGAGCGCTCAGTCTCGCGTTCTCCGCAGCTCTGAACCCGCTGCTGTCGAGGCACAGCAGAAAAGGATGTCGTGGGGTTCGCAAATGGATCTCTGGGATCAAAAATGATCTGATGAGACGGATACCCTTTCTCAACCCTCACCTGGGAGATCCTCCGCTTCCTTGCAGTCGGGAGCCCGCGAGGCTCTGCCGTTCTTCAGCGATCTCCACACCGAGGTGTCGAGAACCTGGAAGCGGCCCATGTCTTCCCGTGTGTTCTGCCCTTAGACTTCGGTCTACAGTAACATCATGGGGCTGAGAAGACATGGCTATGGTGCGATGCCTTCGGTGGAGCAGACGCTCGCGAGCCATCTCTCCCCCGGATCCGAATCAGCCATAAAGCCTCCCGCTTTGCTCATCTGTTGTCAAAAAAATAAAAGAAAGAGAAATGCAACAGGTGCCGACTAAAAGCTGCTCACATCGGGCGTAGCAAAGGAGAGCGTCACGCAGGAGCCGGCACTCTCAGATGCAGTCTTCAAAGCAGCGAGCGGATTTCAGTACCATTATCATTGCTAAGAGGTGTAGTAACATTAACTAATGGTATGTTAGCCATCTGTGTCCAGTAACCAAAATGAACTGAACTCATCACCATCCGGTGAGACCTAATCAGATTAACGTAAACAAAGGCCTTTTTGTTTATCTTGAACATGTAAACTAATTGACGCCCCTGAATGTCTGAATGTCTACAAAAAGTGCATTGTATTAATTGTATTATGTATTAAAATGACTAGATTTTTACGGTGTTACTGAATGTAAAATCAAACTCTGTATGCTAGAAACTGTGAAAGTTTATGGATCTTTGTACTTTGAACTCGCAGAATTATAATGCATGGTACCTCCAGAATTGCGTCTACCTGACGATACCGAATCTCGACTCCAAATTACAACATGATGCATTATTACAAAATTACCAACTTTCTGAGAATAAATTTTCAGAACCCCTCAGTCCTCATGATGAGACAAGAAGGCGGAGATATTAAGACAAAGGAAACTTTGCGCCTTTTTGACCTCTCGGACATGATTAAATCATCTCAAAGGAACTCAACCCCTTTCTTCGGTTATAAAAACTGAGAAGGACCATGAATTTCTGCACTTCCTGCCAAAGAGAGACCATTGCGAACGGTCCGCCACGGACCTCCTGCCCACGAATCTGGAGAGAGAGAGAGAAGAAAAACTGGCCTCCATCATCCAAGAAAGGCCCACAGCTTCATCAGCGCCAGAGAACTCCTCCAAGGACCAGACTCGCTGCCCCGAAAGATTCAGCGGACAATTGAACTCAGACACACACATGTGAGAAGCCAGATCAAAGCAAGTATTTTATTTCCCAATCAAACTGCACTAAGGTTGTACACCTTATTCCTATTTGTGGAATAATTTACTTGAGGTGTCTTATGAAGTACTGCGTGGTAAAGCTGTAACTCTCTCTCTCTCTCTCTCTCTCTCTCTCTCTACACCTTCCATTCTCTCTCCTTTATTTGCTCCCCGTTTATATAATTCGTTAAGTTTGATTTTTCCCTGTCTGTACCATATTGTTTGTTTTACTACCTACATATATATGCATATTTCCCTTGTATGAATCGTAGTTCTGTATACTTAGTTGTTTTATTAAAACCCAAATAATTGCATGAAATTTAATTTGCTCGCAGGACGAGAGGAAATTAGAGATCGCTGCAATCAACTTTTATAAAGGTTACTTTTACATGATTAAAGGTTCCGTTATAAGTTAATATTGTTGTGTAGTACAAATGAATCATATTCATAGACTCATGAATATTTACCCCATTTGAATTAATTATTCCCAGAGACTCATTGTTACTACAGAGGGCTGCGTATAAAAAGCCCTGGCGGTTATGATTACTGTAGTTGTGGTTACTTTAGGGTGCCGATGAAAGCCATGCACCCTGATAAGAGGTGAACACTGTCTAACCCCACCACCACCCCCACCCCCAGTGCAACCCGAGCAGGTGATACTCAAGAAGGACAGACTCTGCTGGAAAAAGGGGCTATAGTACGGGTTCCCCCGCCCGCCAGGGAGTCAGGTTATTACAGCCGTACTTCGTAATGCCAAAGAAGGATGGAGGGCAGCGCCCAATTTTAGATCTGCGCTGCCTTGAACCGCTCAGTAGCAAGACTGAAGTTCAAGATGCTTACTCTCTAGCAGATTGTGTCTCAGATCAGGTCCAAGGCCTGGTCTGTCACAATAGATCTAAAAGTTCCGATTTCACATCTCCATCCTTCCGCAGTGCAGGAAGTACCTGAGGTTCGCTTGTGGGGAGAAGCTGCCCAATTCGAGTAATCCCTTCGGTCTAGCTCTCTCACCTCGCAGGTTCACACGGTGTGTGGACACTGCGCGCCCTGTTGCGTATAGGTTCTCTATTACATAGACGACTGGCTGATCCTAGCACAGTCAGCTCGTCCAGGCGGTACAGCATTGAGGTGTTGTGCTCGCCCACATGAACACCTTCGCAGAGAACCTCGTAACTGGGCATCAGCTGGGACTCGGTCACGATGCAGGCATGCCTTTTGAAGCCTCGCAGAGCATCGTTCCTCTCAGCTGTCAAGGCGGGGAAGCTAGACTGGCCACTCACTGTCAAGCAGTATCAAAACTGCTCGGTCTCATGGACAGCAGCGTCCAATGCTATCCCACATGGCCTGTTGCTCATGAGACCATTACAGTGGTGGCTCAAAACCAAGGTTTTTTCCTGAGGGCCAGTGGCAGGACCATCATCTCTCATGGCATTTAATCTGTCTCAAAATGCTGGCGGTGTTTCGGGGGCTGAAACACTTCCTGCCACACATAAGAGGCCATCATGTGTTGGTCCGCACGGACAACACAACGGTGGTCTCTTATATCAACCGACAGGGGGGTCTGGGTTCTCGCGGCTTATACAAGCTGGCTCGCCTCATTCTCCTCCGGTCCCTGGGAAAATTGTTATCGTTGAGAGCAATTTACAACCCAGGGCGGTTGAATCAGGAAGCAGACATCTGGTCAAGGCAGCGGCCGAGGCCCAGGGGATGGAGCATCCACACAGAGGTGGCGGAGCTCCTTTGGGAGAACTTCGGCAGAGCTCGGGTGGATCTGTTCGCTACAGCAGAAACACCCACTGCCCTATGTGGTTCTCCCTCATGCCATGGTACAGGAGTGGCCGAGGCTGTCCCTGTACTTTTTTCCCCCAATCGCTCTGCTTCCGGGAATTCTGGCGAGAGTGCGACAGGACGGGGTCCTTCTACTTCTAGTGGCTCCGTACAGGCCGGCCCGAGCATGGTTCTCGGGCCTGATGTCTCTCCTGGACAGGTCTCCAAGGGAGGTTCCGTTCGGGAGGGACCTGTTCTCGCAGGCGGGCGGTTCCTCCTACCCCAGCCCAGAAGTGTGGAAGCTGTGGGTATGGCCCCTGAAGGGGCCCACCTCATAAGCACCGGTCTCTCGGCTGAAGTCATTGAGACCGTTCTACACTCCGAAGCTCCCACCACAGGGAAATCATATGCTTGGAAGTGGAGGCTCTTCAACTCATGGTGTAGAGATCGCCTGCAGGATCTAGTTAACTGCCCTGTTTAGGCGGTGCTGGACTTCTTGCATGAGAAATTATCCGCGGGATTAGTGCACTCCACACTGAAGGTGTACGTGGTGGCCCTGGGTGCTTACCACTCTCCTTCCAGTGGGGTCTCGCTGGGGCGAAATCCCCTCAGCATACAATTCCTCCGTGGCACACTGAGGTTGAGGCCTCCAGTGCGCATTAGAGTGCCGCCCTGGGACCTGGCGGTGATCCTGAGGGGCCTCGTCGGACCTCCCTTTGAACCCTTGGCGGGAGTCCCAGAGAATATCTGACCATTAGACGGTCTTTTTGCTGGCTATTACGCCCTCTAAGAATCGGGGAACTTCAAGCCCTCTCGGTGGCACCCTCGTGTCTGGAATTTGCGCCCGGTATGGATAAGGCCTTCCTCCAGCCGAGGCCGGGCTACATTTCTAAAGAAACAAAAATCCGGTGCATCCGGTTGTACTGCAGGCCCTCAATCCTCCACCTTTGGTGACGTCTGACCAGGAAACGCTCAATCTGCTTTGCCCTGTGAGGGCATTAGACATGTATGTCCACAGAGCTGCCATGTGGAGAACGACGGACCAGGGTGCGCCCCTCCAGGATGTACAGGTCCTTCTCAAACAATTAGCATATTGTGATAACAGTTCATTATTTTCCATAATGTAATGATAAAAATGTTACTTTCATATATTTTAGATTCATTGCACATCAACTGAAATATTTCAGGTCTTTTATTGTTTTAATACTGATGATTTTGGCATACAGCTCATGAAAACCCCAAATTCCTATCTCAGAAAATTAGCATATCATGAAAAGGTACTCTAAACGAGCTATTAACCTTATCATCTGAATCAACGAATTAACTCTAAACACCTGCAAAAGATTTCTGAGGCTTTTAAAAACTCCCAGCCTGGTTCATTACTCAAAACCGCAATCATGGGTAAGACTGCTGACCTAACTGCTGTCCAGAAGGCCATCATTGACACCCTTAAGCGAGAGGGTAAGACACAGAAATACATTTCTGAAGGAAAAGGCTGTTCCCAGAGTGCTGTATCAAGGCACCTCAGTGGGAAGTCTGTGGGAAGGAAAAAGTGTGGCAAAAAACGCTGCACAACGAGAAGAGGTGACCAGACCCTGAGGAAGATTGTGGAGAAGGACCGATTCCAGACCTTGGGGGACCTGCGGAAGCAGTGGACTGAGTCTGGAGTAGAAACATCCAGAGCCAGCGTGCAAAGGAGTGTGCAGGAAATGGGCTACAGGTGCCGTATTCCCTAAGTCAAGCCATTTTTGAACCAGAAACAGCGGCAGAAGCACCTGACCTGGGCTACAGAGAAGCAGCACTGGACTGTCGCTCAAATTTTGCATGTCAGTCTGGAGGAAGACTGGGGAGAAGGAAATGCCAAAATGCCTGAAGTCCAGTGTCAAGTACCCACAGTCAGTGATGGTCTGGGGTGCCATGTCAGCTGCTGGTGTTGGTCCACTGTGTTTTATCAATGCAGCTCAATGCAGCTAGCTATCTGGAGATTTTGCAGCACTTCATGCTTCCATCTGCTGAAAAGCTTTATGGAGATGAAGATTACGTTTTTCAGCATGACCTGGCACCTACTCACAGTGCCAAAACGACTGGTAAATGGTTTTCTGACCATTGTATTACTGTGCTCAATTGGCCTGCCAACTCTCCTGACCTGAACCCCATAGAGAATCTGTGGGATATTGTGAAGAGAAAGTTGAGAGACGCAAGACCCAACACTCTGGATGAGCTTAAGGCTGCTATTGAAGCATCCTGGGCCTCCATAACACCTCTGCAGTGCCACAGGCTGATTGCCTCCATGCCACGTCATTTCTGCAAAAGGATTCCCGACCAAGTATTGAGTGCATAACTGAACATAATTATTTGAAGTTTGAATTTTTTTGTATTAAAAACACTTTTCTTTTATTGGTCAGATGAAAATGCAATTTTTTTGTGAAAGTTTAATTTTTATCATTACATTATGGAAAATAATGAACTTTTATCACAATATGCTAATTTTTTTGAGAAGGACCTGTATGTGATGCGGCAGGCTGGTCCTCACTGCACACATTCATTCGCTGTTACGAACGTTATGGCGCGGCCCCGGGGGCCCGGGTGCTTTCTTCATGAGACATGGGCACTCGGGTTGTATGGAGCTGTTGGTATTCTCATTCCCAAAGCGGTGACGCAGTGCGAGTTCCCACGAAAGGGAACGTCTCTGGTTACTTGTATTGTAACCTTAGTTCCCTGAGTAGGGAATGAGACACTGCGTCACTTTGCCATACTCCCCGCATGCCCACACTTCGCATGTTTCAGCTTTTTGCAGAAGCTGCTTGGCGTGTGTGTGCCGGCATGCTTTATAGTTTCTGGGTCGATGACGTCATCCCCACATTCATTCATTACAGTTGACATACGGGCTTCAAGCAAAATCACGCGGAGGCGTTCCCAAAGCGGTGACGCAGTGTCTCGTTCCCTACTCAGGGAAATGAAAGCCTAGCGCAAAGTTCTGCCAGGAAGATTCAATATTATGTCACCAATGGCATTCAGACCTAACCAATCATGTCCTAATTCACAGAGTATAAAAGATGGTCACTTACACATGTCTGAGTTTGCAGATGCTGACCTTACCTCCAACCTCCCCACCACCACCAGGATGGACCCCGCCTATACCTCCAGGGGGTCGGCTACGCCCCAGCCTTCATCTTCAGGCAGGAAATGCATAGTCCGGCACCCTCGCAACGAGAGCTTAGGATGGGGCCTACGCCAAAGAACATCTAACTAATATACTTGCTGGACTTTCAATAAACTGGTTACTTTTGCACTTCATCTGGCTTCAGCATCTTTCTGGTAGGACTAAGGTTACAATACAAGTAACCAGAGACAATCATGTGACACCATTCAGTTTTGCCACTACAGAAATACTTAGTGAAATATAAATCAATTATTTTCAATTAGTATTTCACAAAATAAATGCAGCATTAGTGAGAATAAGAGACCGTCTTTCAAAGAATGTAAAAGCATTGTTCAAAGAACAAACTTTGTCAACACTTTAGTTTAGTCCTTTTCACACTATTAATTTAATTAGTTATTAGCAGTGTTGGGTGTAACGCGTTACTGTATTATTACTGTAATAATATTACTTTTTTCAGTAACTGGTAGTGTAAGGCATTACTCGCCTGAAAATGGTAATATTATTACAGTTTTCCTGAGCTAGTTACTTGTGTTACATTTGCTAGTAGCACCTTCATCAAACACAAGGCACACAACACAGAGAACAGAAGGGAAGGGGAGGAGGGCGTGAATGGAACAGTGATTGGTCTGGCTTTGGCACGAGGTATCATTTACCATCACCGATTGGTCGACAACCGGCAGCCAGCAGCAGAGCGGCACCCTCAAAGACAGATCGGGAAAAATGGAAGCGTCAACAACGGCAAGCTCTTTTTCAGAGGAAGGTTCCCAGCAACAGAAAGCGAGTTTCGACGGGTGGAGATTTAGTAATTATTTTGAATATGTTCAACGGAAGGAAAATAACTTGACGGTGAAGTGCACACTCTGCCCGGGGAGAAAGCTGCTCTCCACCGCTTGCAACTCTACCTCCAACTTGAAGAAGCACCTGCAGCGACAGCACGGACACATCAAGCTCGTTGTGAAGCGACAGAGTGACATAAACGAGCACTAGATGGTTTTTTGCACTAGATGGTTTTTGTTAAACATTGAGGAAGTTAATATGTTCTTGTACTTGTTATAAATTGACAATCAAATTGATTGTTTGCACTAGACAGTGTTTGTTAAACATTGAGGAAGTTAATACTTGTTTGTACTTGATTGCACAAGTACAGTTGTTTGTAGTTATTTGTGCTAGACAGTGCCAGTCTGTTGTTGGCATAATAAAGACCCTAAAGAACACTCCTCCTTTGTATGTTCTCCCTCCATCTGATGCAACACTGTGATGCACTGTGTATTCTGACACCTTTCTATCAGAACCAGCATTAACTTCATGAGCAATTTGAGCTACAGTAGCTCGTCTGTTTGATCTGACCACACGGGCCAGCCTTCACTCCCCACGTGCATCAATCAGTCTTGGCCACCCATGACCCTGTCACCGGTTTACCACTGTTCCTTCCTTGGACCACTTTTGATAGATACTGACCATTGCAGACCTGGAACACCCCACAAGAGCTGCAGTTTCGGAAATGCTCAGACCAAGTCGTCTAGCCATCACAATTGAACCCTTATCAAACTGCCCATTTTTCCTACATTGAGGACAAAATGTTCACTTTCTGCCTAATATATCCCACCCACTAACAGGTTCTGTGATTAAGATACAATCAGTGTTATTAATGTCACCTATCAGTGGCCATAATGTTATGCATGATCAGTTTCTATATAAAAAACAACAACACTTGGTTGCAGACTACATCCAGTCACCCCTATTTCATGATCATGAGCTCTGCTCAATTTATGCAGATTAGCTTGGGCAGTTATGGCCTACATTAGCATTTTACGCTTGTAGTGAAGCTCGTGGAAGGAAATAGGCGGGAACCGGCGAACGTTCAAAAAACTTTAATACAATGAATAAACAAAACAAAAGTAAATCGCGGGCAGCCCCTCACGGACGACTGCCCGCACACACATACCAAAACATAAACAAAACTGAACGTAAAATCCAGGCCTGGTCCTCTCTCGTCCTTTCCTGAACTCGCCCGTCCTTTTATGTCTCTGAGCTCCCTCATGAGAGGACTTTGAGATCGGTGTGCCTCGCTACAGGTGACGTTCATTAACAATCACGCAGCGGTCTCCACTCGCTCCTCCCATGTCGCTCGTTCGTCCACCTCGCCACAACGCTACAAACACAATACTCATAATGTGATCGCAATTGAAACTTGGAACCAAAGAGTAGTTATGGAAAATGCATGGCAGCAAAAGGTGTACCACTCTTCAAGTCAAATTTTCATTTTCCTCTTCAAATACTCAAAGCTGGTTTTGTCGACACATGGAAGATATTTGCAAATGCAGGAGAAGCAAACTATAAACAAAGCTTTAATGTATATTTCAATACCTAGCTGGAATGTTTTCTAACATATTAAGACAGGATCTGACAGGCATCACTGATTATAGCATGGAATCCCAATGCCCAAAAGCCATAATGTAGTGCTATAATTGGCTGGTAATACTGATTTTTAATACCCAGTGCCCCAGATTATCTGTTTTTGTATTCACTTTGGGCTCTGTCTTGGAAAGCTCCACTAATAACTCCATATAATGTCTCTGAAGCCTAAAGAAATAAGTGGAAACTATCCTCCACATAGGTCACCATTACCAACATATAAATAGGTGTTTAGCACATATCTTGCTCTGTCCTATACAGAAATTTAAGTGGAAACAAACGAAGCATGATTAAGAATTAGAAATTAAGTAAAATGGAACATGACATTGACAGTATGATGTGTATCAAGCATACATCTTGAGGTTATAAATTGATTCTTATTTTAAGCATATAGAAAATTCACGTCAATTCACCAATGAGCACACTCCTTATTATCAAGACAGCAAACATGATCAGCTTTCAATGAATATTATGAAAGGGCATGTTAAGTATTATTAATACTTATCAGTTAATGTAAAACGCATGAGCTTCAATAGAGTAATTGTGCCTCAAACCATGTTTCTCATAAATGATTACTTCTTTGAATGTCCGAACAAATTAACATCAAAACAGAAGATTTTGCACTCATTGTTATGGGAGAGACATGGAGGCAGGGGTAAAAACAGTAAATTATGTTTATTGCGAACAATCAGCAGAGTTAACAATGAGTTGGTGGAGAATAGAATAGACTGAGATGATATGGAATGAAATACTGTCCTTAGATGAACGGTGGTTGCAGAGAAGATGCGGCGTAGAAGGCAGACAACAGGAACACTCACACACACAGGAAGGTTGGAACACGGGGAGCGATGGAGACGATGGAGACGATGGAGACAGGTAAGTATAGCGTAAGGAGTCCTTGAGGTAAGCAAACTAACAGCGTTGTGCAAACGAGACCGGACCGTGAGTGTGTGTGAGTGTGGGTGTTTTATAGTGTTTTTATAGTTTTTATAGATTGTTGGATTGAGTGGCTGCAGATGGCGGTGATCAGAAGGCCGGTGAAAGGGATCGTGGGTAGTGCAGTGCGCTGGAACCTGACATGTCTGTGACACTCATATGTATCTAAATATAAGAAATAAGAAATAAAAATAATAAAAAAGTAAGATTGTCCAGCCATGTTCCACAGGAGTATAAATATGAAGAAACACAAAGGCTAAATTTCCTTTAATCATCCATCACAATGAGTAAAACCAAAGAATATAGTTCTGATGTGCAGCAAAATATTGTTGAGCGTGGGCGCAGGAAAATATAGACTGGGTAAAACCAGCCTGATCTGCCGTCGATTTGATTTTACCCTGCAGCTCAGTCAGGAAACCTGTACATTAATTTATCCTGCTTCTGTTACACATTTGCAGGAACCAATCACCGACTGGCTTATTCCCCTGATGCGCTTTTGGCGGGTTTAACACAATGATGGATAGAGAATCGAAGGATCTAGGGCTGTCTAATTGAGTACAGTCATTTGAACTATGCCTGTTGATCACGCCTCTTGTGCAATAGAAAATACACTCACCTAAAGGATTATTAGGAACACCTGTTCAATTTCTCATTAATGCAATTATCTAATCAACCAATCACATGGCAGTTGCTTCAATGCATTTAGGGGTGTGGTCCTGGTCAAGACAATCTCCTGAACTCCAAACTGAATGTCAGAATGGGAAAGAAAGGTGATTTAAGCAATTTTGAGCGTGGCATGGTTGTTGGTGCCAGACGGGCCGGTCTGAGTATTTCACAATCTGCTCAGTTACTGGGATTTTCACGCACAACCATTTCTAGGGTTTACAAAGAAAGGTGTGAAAAGGAAAAAAAAACATCCAGTATGCAGCAATCCTGTGGGTGAAAACGCCTTGTTGATGCTAGAGGTCAGAGGAGAAAGGGCCAACTGATTTAAGCTCATAGAAGAGCAACTTAGACTGAAATTACCACTCGTTGCAACCGAGGTATGCAGCAAAGCATTTGTGAAGCCACAAGACGCACAACCTTGAGGCGGATGGGCTACAACAGCAAAAGACCCCACCGGGTACCACTCATCTCCACTACAAATAGGAAAAATAGGCTACAATTTGCACAACCTGACCAAAATTGGACAGTTGAAGACTCATCAGACCAGGCAACATTTTTCCAGATGTTGCCTCGTCTGATGAGTCTCGATTTCTGTTGAGACATTCAGATGGTAGAGTCAGAATTTGGCGTAAACAGAATGAGAACATGGATCCATAATGCCTTGTTACCACTGTGCAGGCTGCTGGTGGTGGTGTAATGGTGTGGGGGATGTTTTCTTGGCACACTTTAGGCCCCTTAGTGCCAATTGGGCATCGTTTTAATGCCACAGCCTACCTGAGCATTGTTTCTGACCATGTCCATTCCTTTATGACCACCATGTACCCAACCTCTGATGGCTACTTCCAGCAGGATAATGTCACAAAGCTTGAATAATTTCAAATTGGTTTCTTGAACATGACTGTGGCAAGCAGCGGGCGAGAGACGCGAGCGGGACCGGTGACGAGTGATAATGAGTGCCAGCTGCGCGTCACACCGGTCTCGTCTCGCGGCCGAGGGACGGAGCATAAAAGGAGGAGCGAAGGCAGCGGAAGTCGAGAGAGGACCAGGCCTGGAATTTGTGTTGAGTTTTGTTTATGTTTTGTTGTGTCGGTGGGCAGTCGTCCGCGAGGGGCTGCCCACGTTTTATTATGTGTGTGTGTGTGTGTTTGCGGGCAGTCGTCCGTGAGGGCTGCACGCGGTTTACTTTTGTTTTGTTTATTTAATTTCATTAAAATCTTTTGAATGTTCGCGGTTCCCGCCTCCTTCCTTCCAACAACAAACTTCGTTACACTGGTGCGAAACCGGGAGGAAGGAGGGACATGCTGTCGAAGAGCCCTCGCTGTTGAGGGGGATCGCGGTGCTGAGGAGTTCGGGCAGCGCGGATGAGGAAAGACCGCGAGTGGCTGCCCGAGGCGATGGTGCTGGAGCGGGTGAAGATCGGTGGGACGGAGAGCTCGCTGCCGCGCCCCTGGGTCGAGGTGGGGTGGCGGCCGTCCTGGAGGGAGCGGAGGAGTCACCGGCGTTCGCCGTGGGCCGGAGCCTGCTGCCATCCGCCATGATGGGGAGGAGCAGGGAGCGCGGGACTCGCTGCCGGCTGCCCTCAAGCCGGTGGAGCCACCGCCGCCAGGGGCGGAGGAGGATCGAGCCGCCCATCGAGCGCCCAGTACCATCGCATGGCACCACGAGTAAGAGCCTCTCAGCTGGCTGAGGACCGAGCGGCAGTGTGTCAGGAGCCGGACCAGAATTTTTTTTTTTCCTCTCTCCTCTCGTTCTGTCGCTCCTCGTGCTCCGTCTTCATTTCTCTCGCCTCTCTGTCCTTACCCCCAGGTGCCGCGGCCGCGGATCGGCCCCCGGGAGAGGGGGAGTAGAGCGCAGTCTCGGGAGTGCCCCCCGGCCTGCGAGGGGCGATGGGGGTATGTGGCAAGCAGCGGGGCGAGGGACCGCGAGAGCGGGACCGGTGACGAGTGATAATGAGTGCCAGCTGCGCGTCACACCGGTCTCGTCTCGGCCGAGTGACGGGAGCATAAAAGGAGGAGCGAAGGCAGCGGAAGTCGAGAGAGGACCAGGCCTGGAATTTGTGTTGAGTTTTGTTTATGTTTTGTTGTGTCGGTGGGCAGTCGTCCGCGAGCTGCCACGTTTTATTATGTGTGTGTGTGTGTGTTTGCGGGCAGTCGTCCGTGAGGGGCTGCCCGCGGTTTACTTTTGTTTTGTTTATTTAATTTCATTAAAATCTTTTGAACGTTCGCCGGTTCCCGCCTCCTTCCTGCCCACAACAACTAACATCGTTACAATGACAGTGAGTTCACTGTACTAAAATGGCCCCCACAGTCACCAGATCTCAACCCAACAAGGCATCTTTGGGATGTGGTGGAACGGGAGCTTCGTGCCCAGGATGTGCATCCCACAAATCTCCATCAACTGCAATATTCTATCCTATCCATATGGGCCAACATTTCTAAAGAATGCTTTCAGCACCTTGTTGAATCAATGCCACGTAGAATTAAGTATTAGTATGGTGTTCCTAATAATCCTTCAGTTGAGTGTACATAGCAGACTCCCCAGACCAATGTTCAATCTTAAAAAATTGAGCTTGGTCTGGTGATAGCCAGACAAAGGAAAATGGCTAAAGCATTGGAAATTCCAAGGCAATAATAAAGAAGCCCCAATCAACTAATGATGTGTCCATGGTGGAGAGTTTGAGTGGCCAAAGATTTCAAGGATCACAGATGGATAATTGCAGCGATTAGTTGAGTCTTGGGGTCAGAAAGCTTTAAAAATAAATAATAATAATAATAATAATAATAATAATAATAATAATAATAATAATAATTAAAACAACCCCTACAATCAACAAATGTTGTTTGGGAGGGTTTCAAGAAAATAATTATTTGGTCATCCAAAAACAAAGTCCAGCATATTCAGGTGTCAGAAAGACAAAAATAGAGATGTTATTATTTTATGTTTTTTCTTTTGCAGCAAACCCACCATATAGATTTGACGCAAACAGGGATTAAAAAGTACTCCATGCCCACGGCTAAATATACTGCTGTATCTTTAATGTTGTGGACCTATTTTTTTTTTCTTTTTTTCTTTCTATAGTCACTTACTCAAAGGTGCACGTTATTCTGTGTCCAGAAGTCCCAATCGTCAAGGAACTAAACACTGGGAAAAAGATAAAACATATAAAAGAAAGTTATTTCACTAATGTCCTTGATTTTTTCAGTACTTTGTGTTTAGCTGTATCTGTTCAATGGGCACATTGCTGAAGCAGAGCAATAAGATCAGCGTGTCCTTCATAATCTTGTTCAAGCTCACCCTGTCCTCCTCAGCTCTGTCACTCATTCAATATTCCACCTTTCTCTGAGCCTCATCCCCATCACGTCACATCCCCCAGCACCCGTTTTGCACATTCGCTCAGTGTTAAAAGGAATCAGCACTGGAGTGCGGTGGGGTGATGGTGCCCTAATGAAGATGAATATTCAGCTTGAGAAAGGTTCCTGGAATGATTCCCAGCTTGTGCCGCTGTCCCACTCCAACTGCCAGCACGGTAAGAGAGGAGAAGCGACAAAGATTTAGAAAAACCAGTTCAGCTAGCCCTAAAACATGTGCTTGATGAAAACAAAATCAAGGAGAAACAATGTCTCTCTTTTAGATTGAATGACTTTCACTGTGGTAGGCAAGTGAGGAGTTTTTGTTAAGTAAATTTTATTCACGCAGCTGCACAACTCAAGCACCACTTAATGAAACAGGCAGAGAAGGAGATAAAAAAACACACAAAGCTAAGTATAGTGGTGAGTGCACATCTATCAAGGTCATATAAATATACTTTATATCTGACCTTGAGAGACATACGCTTCCAACTATCTTTGCAACACACACATGCGCACACAGATGTGGTCATACGTTGACAAACTCTTTGCAGAATTGGCAGAAGGTTAATGTTAAACAAAATAAGAGGAATCATCAAATTGTGAGTGCACATATATCAAGTTCATATATATATATATATATATATATATATATATATGCTTTATATATGACCTTGAGAGACATATTCTTACAACTAGAGTGGGTCAGTGGTTCATGTCTACAAACCAGAAGGTTCGTGGTTCTATCCCGGTTCCACCTGACCAAGTGTCGAGGTGTTCCCAGAGAGCTGTATGGCACCTTGTATGGCTGACACTGCCGTTGGTGTATGAAAGAGTGGTCATAAGTTTGCAGAATTGGCAGACTGTTAATGTTAAACAAAATAAGAGAATTATATATATATATATATATATATATATATATATATATATATATATATATATATATATATATATATATATATATATATATATATATATAGCTATTCAACATAAAATATGTCTACAGAACATAAAACTAAATAATAACTGCATTAAAAAAATATATAATAATAATAATAATGACCGTTATTGAGTTTACCTATATTTGAATCTGTGATGTTACCTGTCATGACCTGACTATATATATATATAATAATAAATAAATCAATAAATAAATAATACATACATACATACATAACAGTTACCTGTCATGACCTGACTTTTTTTTGTGATAGTTTTTCTGTTTTTCTACTTGCTGTTTGTCTATAACTGCTTTGTCCTGAGCAGTTATACAAAGTTTCATACATTATATAGTTCCTTTAAACAAACGTAAAACTCGACTAAACCAATTAAAATAAATATCACATTTAGATTTGTCATTAATTAGTAGAGTAAAATAACTCCACATGGACCTCCACCCCCCACCTCCATACCCCCATACCCACATATTGTCATTGCTTCTGGCAAGAACGTCTCACTCTATAAATATGGCCTGTGAATGTGTGCTGCCTGAATATTTGCGTTTTAAGTATTTGTGCATGTTAAATGAGCAGAGAAAGGAGGAGAAAGGAGAAATAGATCCACAACTGCAATATATACACAGTTATCTTTCACTTCAGAGCTCATGGTATGCTTTCATTTTCACTCTAAATGAAATAGAAAACCACTAATTAAAACACTTAGTATCCATGTTATGATATGAGCAGCAGTTACCATCCCTCTTATTCAGTAAGGATTTACAACTTTCTCTTTGACCTGGCAACAGACAGGCATGTAACAAGTGTTTAAGCGGTCATCAGCTGTAGATGATGTACATTTCCCAATACAACCTTCCATGTACTTCTTATCATCGTCATCATCATCACCACCACAATCGTTCTTGCCCAGTGCTCATATGGCATATACGTAACCAAAAACTGCTAAATATCCTCCCCAAGAAATTTGGAGAAAGTTGTGACAGCTATAATACATCCAGATAGTAAGAAAACCTTGCCTCAACCTATATGTCCACTCATCATCTTCTTACTTTGAAACCTCTCATTTTCTCTTCATGGGATTTAATACTTCTTTATAGTGCTGAGCAAGCTTTCTGGGATGAGAGGGCCAGGGACTTAGCCTCTGTTGCCGTTGCAGTCCGGTGAAGGGAATTGGCAGATTATTTGGTCAACTGCGATCAGTTCCACCACAGATTAAATGTCTCAGAGTTCCCCAGGACGTGCCCTGAGTTTATACTTTTTTTATAAGCCCATCAAAGTCAGACGAAACAGTCAGTCTGAAACTGCATATCAAAAAACGGAAAACCATGAACCTCTTTAGTTGATGTAGCAGTGTATGATTGGAGGAGTCTTTATTGTTTCTGCATTCCAAGAGCGAAAACTAACCACCTGCTGACTTTCAACTCTCTCTTAAAAGCATGTTACATTGCAGTCCAATTTTATTCCTAATTTTAAGTTCACAAAATAAGGAGGAAGAAACTGAAATAAGACCAAAGTGAAATACAGAGCTGAAATACTTAAACTCACACTGGTTTTCTCCACTTTCCTGCTCCTAATGTAAAACCCTGATGTGTGACATTTCATATAAAAGAAATCTTGTGAGGATTATTCTACTTTATATTTCTGCTGTGGCACACCATTTTGAACATGTCTTATAATCAGGGTATCATAAATTAGTTATAAGAAAATGTCATCCTAATATTATAAAAGAACAAAAGGCAAATGTGAAGAATATGCATCAACTTTCAATTAGCAGGTAATACCTGATATAATCATTATTAATATGGCTCAATATATAATGTATTAGTAATTCATGCAAACTAATGCTAGTGATGGTCCTGATATGACACAAGTTCCAGAATAATTCCAAATCCCCACTTCCATATTTTAAAACAGTTTTACATGCAAGAGTCAATGTTAGAAATTACAGAACAGAATGGAAAACTAATTGCAAATTCCAAGGAAGAGCAGCTACTATGCTAACTTTTATCTGGGTACTATAAAAAAGACGCTCTGCACTTTCAGTCAGTTTCAACTGTGCAGATTTGCTATGTTAATATAAAAACTTCAAAGAGCACTGACATCTGCAAATGTACAAAATGTACAAAAAAACAGCATCAACTTTCTTCAGTTGAGGAAGTTCAGGAAACTGTGTTCACAATTCATGAATGAATAAATGGTAATAAAGCTGTATGCTTTAAAGAAAGCAAAGTCAGGCATAAGCAGGTTAACACACAAAGTATATTGATAACTCAATACTCAATTCAGAAAAAAACAGAGGCAAATGATCCATAAACGACTTCAAAAAAGAAAACCAAAATAAAAAATATTTAAATATTTTACCTTCCTTCATTTTTGTAAAATAACAAAATATGTATATTTCTATAAGCCCTAATTGTAGTAGTTTGCAGAATGACCAGAATCATAGGCTCCACAAACTTTCCAAAAAAGAAGGGTGAATACAGGTAAAGTGGGCCACTTTTTGTTAAAGATGTCATTTAAATACCTATAAATAAATACATTTTTTATTACTTTTGTTAAGTTTAAGGTCCTGCTATAATATTTCAATTTAAATACAGTTGATATGATGTTATTTGCAAGGTATATAAACATGGCCCCACTTTATATTAGGTGGCCTTAACTACTATGTACTTACATCAAAAAAATAAGTGTAATGTACTTATGTTCATATTGCATTACAAAACACTTTTGCTGATATTAAGGTGGATATGGGTAAAGTTAGGGACAGGTGTGGTGGTATGGGTACATTTAGGTGTAAGGGAAGGGTCAGCTGTGTAATAATAAATGTAACAACAGAAGTTAATTACAATGTTAAGTACAAAGTTAAGTACAATGTAAAACTATTTATGTACACAATAAGTGCATTGTATCAAATGATTCATTAAAATGTTAGTTCATAGTAGTTAAGGCCACCTAATATACGTAAAGTGGGTCCATAAACATTTTGAGATCATGCACTCCAGACAAATTTATTTTCAGGTAAAGTGGGCCATCCATCATAAAATCATTATGTATCATAAAACACTTGATTTATTAACATATTATCAAACAAACATATTCCACAACATATTTAACTTAATGCCCTGTCTTATTTTATGCTCTTTCTTTCATATTTTTCCTAGCATAGACGAGTGATCCAGGGGATAGCCTTGAGCAGGAATGTCCCGGCCACAGCCAGAACTGCGACCTATGACCCATAGGAATGAGCACAGCTGACGGCGACAAAAGACGAAGAGCTGATGGAGTGGAATGCCGATGGTCTAGATGGCCTGCAGGTCTTTGGCGTAGGCAACACAATGACTGACGGGAGTCGAAGTTCCGAGGGAGTCCAGTGATGCTGACTGTCCGATGGTCTGCACTGGCATTGAGGGAGGAAGGAGCGCAAGGGCAGGAGCTAAGGAGACGGACTCATGTAGAATGGAGGGATCAGAGGTTGGAGGCGTAGCCTCAGGATCCGCATTTCCAGCAGGCACGCGGTGTAACCACGCCACCAGAGGTGTCAAGTAACGAAGTACAAATACTTCGTTACCTTACTTAAGTAGAAATGTTGGGTATCTATACTTTACTGTAGTAATTATTTTTCAGCCTACTTTTCACTTCTACTCCTTACATTTTCACGAAACTATCTGTACTTTCTACTCCTTACCTTTAAAAAATAGCCTCGTTACTCCTATTTTTTTTTCTTCTTGTTAAAAAAATAAAAATAAAAAAACTATGCAGATAAATCGCGTCATCCAGATAGTGTGAATTTGACTGTGGTTGGATGAGAAGTGTAAACATATACCATTCCAACTCCCTATTGGTTACTACGCGATCCATCGCGCATGCATATGATTCAGAGCACAAATCACACACGGTGTTGCCAGATTGGGCGGGTTCCCGCGGATGAGCACGCACTTTCAGCCAATCAGCGATCAGCAGGCAGACGCGCTCATTCATATCATGACAGCCAGGTTTAAAGCGCGATAACTCTTAGCTGACTGTATAGTCAAGAGGTCGCTATGCTAAAGTGGCATATATATGTATACACACAGTTAGCTGTATCTACAGTAAAGAGTGGGAGAGTGAACCAGCTCTCAAACGAGGATTACACCTGTGACTCGAAGACTCTTTATAAATAACGTATAACCATGACTCCTGTCCATCATCATATACACACTCAGGACATCTGCAACCCCAACAGCTGCTGAAAGAGGTTAGAATCAACAATTAATCAGTTTTGACTGTGCTGCTAAGTGTGTGTTCTACTTCACGAATGTAACGTTACTGTAGTTTTGTCAGAGCAAAGGTAAGCGCATCGTTGTTATTTTTTTTGTTGGCGGATTATTGTACAGTATCAATGAATTACGCATTTTGGCTGTGGTGTGTTATAAACATGTGTGAAATACCTGTCAATTACAGAGCCGATCTCTTATATTAGGCACTTTTTGCACTTAAAGTGGCTAATTCAATAAAATTATATCACATTATTTTGGCAGTTAAAGCGTTTTTTTTTTTTTTTTTTTGGATTGGGCTGATTTTGGTGAGCTTTGAGCCCTGCACAGGCCTCAATTCTAGGTCCTAGCCCGCCCGAGTTGTGTTTAGTTTTTTTTTTTTAATCCTCCTTATGTCACACTGCTGCAGCCATTAAAATATTCCAAAAAAGGTTACGGATAGCATGACTTTTTGAACCATTACAATACTTATAGGCAACCAGTCATCATATCTTCCAATCGATGAAACACATGTTAATGCTCAGCAGTACACATATATGGTATATTTGCATTGTACTAAAATGCATTCATTTTCAATGGGTATATATGTGGCTGAAACAGGTAGCCTAGTGCATCCCAAATTTTTCAACATTAACATTTTAATAAAACATTAAAGTCATTATGGCCTTTAGAAAAATGTTTTTTGAGGAGGTGGGGTCGTGCACTATAGGCCCCTGTGGGGTAATGCACTGGAGGCCCCTGGGGCCTAAGCTTTTGTCCTTAATGGCATTTTTTTCCTTTACATTACTTTTACTTTTATACTTTAAGTAGTTTTGAAACCAGTACTTTTTCACTTTTACTTAAGTAAAAAGCTTGAGTTGATACTTCAACTTCTACAGAAGTATTTTTTAACCCTAGTATCTATACTTCTACTTGAGTAATACATGCGAGTACTTTTGACACCTCTGCAAGCAAACTGAGAGGAGGTAAGGGAGGCATTGAGGGACTGGGCATCAAGCATGGCTGAGGGCTGGATAACTGACTGGAGAGGGACAGAAAAACTAGAGAGACTCAAACTCACATGAGAGTATTAAAGAGGTGGTGGAAGAGGGACGTTGGGTGGAAAAGAAAACAGGCATGTTAGGGGTTAAATGAAAATAAAGTCCAGCAACTCACCCTCAGTGACGGGTACTTAGGTGGGTCTCCACTCCAAACCCTGAACCCTGGCATGGGCTCACATATTGTGACTGTGGTGGGCACTTGCTGTTGCTCTTCGCATCTGGAGAGATTCTGCCTGGGCACTAGATTAGGAGCAGGGCTTGTCCGCCGAACCTACTGTAAAGGCTGATCCGCAGGACCTCAGCACCCACTCCACATACCGCTCTCTCGAGAACCGTCCCTGGACAACTGTGCTTTTGTGGCGGTGTTCAGGCCAACGTGCAGGAATGAGCATAAGAAGTTGTCCGGGAAGGTAGATTGATCTGCTTCGTCTAGGAATTCCTCCAGGTGTTCCTTGAGAGAGCGATTTTCTTAATCAAGGCACGACAGGCAAACTGCAGGGATGTCCATGATGATGGGAAATCAGAACAAACCTGGCTTGTAACGAACACCAAGACAATGATGAAGGATTAATAATTATTTTAATATAAACGGAACACAGATAAACATCCACATTGCATAGACGAGGCTTAATAGAGAGAACTTAAATGCGGGCGATAATGAGGTGTTCGCAACTGATGACAAATCATAGTAGAATTTCATAGTCTGTATCATAGTCAGTATTGGATCAACTGGATGACAAAATCAATGAACAAATCTAGACAAAAAAAGTGGGAAAATAAAGGAAGTTACACAGTGCCAAACCTATTAAGAAGTGTCAGCCTCAGATGGTATGCCTACATGGAAATAAAGAAGAAAAAAACAACAGGTTTCCTGATAACAGATTAGCACAACCATTTAAAAATGTTATTTAGCACTTAGCACAAAAAAGACTACAAGACAACATATAACCCCTTGCTTTTTTCCACACATTTTTGAAACTGCCTTCTGTGCTGCTTTTTGTTCTGTCTTTTTAGAGAACAACGTCAGAACTGCATGATTGCAGAAGTACACAGCTTGGAATGAACACTGAGACTAACATTAAATGATCAGTTTTTAGACCCTAATTGGACAAAACAACACTTACTCTTTGAATAAAAGAGTAATAAACAACTGGAAGAAGAAAAAAGGATCAACAGGGAATTCAAACTAACAACAAGCAGTTCTCTGGTCTCTCGCCAAATAATCAAGAAATCGAGTCAGCAATATGTAGTACAACTTAGGCTGTCCGTTTTGTCACAGTTGATTTATCAGTAAATCAAAGAAAAAAAAAATGCAACAAAAAAGTGTGTGTTAAGTGAAATACTACTTTTAGTCCAATGAAACAGAGAAATAACTATATTCTATTTCATTTCACACAAGCACTATGTACATCTGATCTCCACGATTGCTTTGATTTACATGTAACATTTGGAATATTTTTGCATCATACCACAAAAGTTAGCAAGAAAAAAGCATGCCAGCACTTCTGTATCGCCACAATAAAACGCTATTTTAAAATGCCTAGGCCTATGTTTAAGAATTCATGAAGACAAGGGGGAAAAAGTCCCAAAAGCCTCCAAATGAGGAGAAAGATCTGCAGACAAATGTGGTGTCTGATCATGACGCCATTGTATTTGTCACCATACATCCCAAGGGGCTTATAATGCAGTTTAATGTAAACAAGCTGATAACAGGCCAACAGCCCAGACTTCACCACACGGGGGACAACCCTGCAAGATTTATATGGACTGTCAAGCTCATTTGTGCGGGCAGTTTGTATTTTTGGACAGAATTTGTTTATTTTTTTCTCTCTCTCTTTTGCAAGTACAGCTTCACAACAGAGTACTACATTTTACAGTAAATAATTATACATACAGTACATACAGGGGGATGGACAATGAAACTGAAATACCTGGTTTTAGACCATAATAACTTAATAGTATGGTGAAGGCTGCTTTTTGCTGCCAACACAGCATCTTTGGGAATGACAGATACAAGTCATTCACAGTAGCCAGAGGGATTTGAGCCATTCCTCTTCCAGAACAGGGGCCAGGTCACTCTGTGATGCTGGTGGAGGAAAACATTTTCAGGCTTGCTTCTCCAAAATACCTGAAAGTGGCTCAAACATATTTAAATCTGGAGACTGTGCAGGCCATGGAAGATGTACATCTTCACTTTCATGTTTATCAAACCATTCAATCCATTTCACATTGTCCACAGTCAATATTTGTATGGTTGGTACCAATGAAACTGACATTCGGCATTGGCACGAGCGACCAAAAGTTTGGCTATAGCAGTCCGACCATGAATATTGACTCTTGAGATCCTGACCAACAGTCTTGGTGGAAATAGTTGAGGTTGGACAGTTGTGGTTTTATGTTTTTGGATACAACAGTACCTGAACATCCCTTTCAAACAGCTGCATCTTGCGTTGACAGTTGGATGTGGTTTGTCCTACATGGTGATATGCCAACATTATCCTGAAAACCATAGCTCTCAATACGCCACAAAAAACTTGCAGTCCTGCTAACAGATTAGCCAGCAGGATGCACAACAACAATTTGTCCTCTTTTTAACTCTGATATATCTCCCATTATGTTGTGTGGATATTAGGGCTGGTTGGGTAGGACAGATTCTGGGTCTTAGTGCTAGTTTATGATAAAACATTTTTTACGTTTTATTCTAATCGCTGAATACATGCAGATACACTTTTGGCAGAGGTCTAGTGTCCTTGCACTAAGCCTAAGTGTGGCACTCTAATGTGGATTGACAGGCTACATTACAAGTACACAACACATAGTAACTTAGTATTGCTTTAATGTAGTATGTATTGCCTCCGAATGTTGTTGTAAAATATTGCACATTGTGGAGGAATTCCGGTGAGGGAAATAAAGTAATTTCTATTTCTGTCAGGACCACTATCGTCAAAGATGATAGACAATTAGCATATAGGCTAGTTTTAGATTGGCGGTATATAGTTCTGTTCTGGGCAGGAACTCCCTTCGCATCCATGCAGCCTAGCACATTCAGGCTATTTACTGACCTGATGCAGACTAATATACACGTCTTGGTCTGGAGAAATGTTTACATATGGTAATGTGAAAAATAATGCCCCAATGGATCTCAATTAGAGCGCACTGTAGTTCCATTTTTCACCACAGATTTACTTTGGAAAATTGTGGAGAGCAGTTGGGGAGGACTCAGGCACCCGCTGCGCCGCTTAATATCATAATACATGCCTACCGAATTTACATGCTAAATTTGAATATATATCACTGTATGACTTGAAAAAGGCTAGAGCATACGAAAATGGCAAGAGCATTGTCAAGAGCATTAATTTGTTGAAAAATAACATCATTCCTCTTTACATACTTTTTTAACTTTTTATTTAGGGGAAGCAAGCCATTCTGCCATATTATCCTTTACTCCAAAGCATTAAATGTCTTTTCAAAGTGAAGTAGCTCACCACTACCAGCTGCTAAAAAGGCTCCCCACATACAACGACACCTCCTCCACTATGCTCCCCTGTGTAAGAAATGCATTTATTATTATATTTCTTAGCAGATTTTTGAAGACATCACTCTGGAGCATTACCATACAACTTGTGTTTCATTGTTATTCATCATTCCACACTCTGCTGAACCACTCTGAATCAAATTTCCCATTTTTGCCAAAAACTTCTATAAGCATCCAATTTACTTAAAGTTAGCACATTTCCTGATCAATAATTAGTGATTAAAGGTGCCCTGCAACACAAAACCGATTTTACTTGTATTTTTTTTTTTTTTAAATATGTTAGGTCCATATTTGTTTGTGTTGTGAATGTGAAAAAAACTTCTACCTCCTCTGTCAGCTCTAGCCACTGAAAATAAATAAGTTGAGAAATCAGGCCAATTACAAAAGCTGGTCAGTCTGACGTGGTGTTACCTGTGCTCATTACTATTCATGAGATCGCCCAGTTGAGACCACGGCCACAGAATTTGTCTAGCTCAGTGACAGTTTTTGTATACAGCAAGGATGGCTGAACGTCGATGGGCTTGTGCACTATGCACAAATATAACTTCAACAATGCACATGTTGCGATGTACATTTAACTTTTCCGGCCTCTTATTGCTACCTGTCCCAACTTTTTTTGAATGTGTAGCTCTCATGAAATCCAAAATGAGCCAATATTTGGCATGACATTTAAAAATGTCTCACTTTCAACATCTGATATGTTATCTATATTATATTTTGAATAAAATAAAAGTTTATGAGATTTGTAAATTATTGCATTCCAATTTGTACAGTGTCCTTTTTTGGAATCGGGTTTGTATTGTAACAACACAAAAAAACTCTTGATAATTTTGAAGGTATATCACTTGTATAATTAGACTGTTAAATCGTGTACCACTGACTTGCTTCATTTCAGTAAGCCTATGTTCTCAACTGCTGCTATCAAATGAAATAGTGCATCAGACAGTCAAACTGAGGGACTGCAGAAAGGATTAACTGGCTGTTGTTTCCCGTTTTTGTGTCCCTTTTCTAGCACCATGTTAGCAGTACAGGTGTTGGACTCATTTTAAATGGCACATGAATACTAATTTGTGTGGTAATAAGATCTTTGAAGTGTACAACACATAGCAGTCACAGAATCATAATGCACAATTCCTCTTTGAATCTGGCCTCAAAACACCTCACCAATGCAACAAGAGTATCTCCCCTCTCTCTCTCTCTCTCTCTCTCTCTCTCTCTCTCTCTCTCTCTCTCTCTCTCTCTCTCTCTCTCTCTCTCTCTCTCACACACACACACACACACACACACACACACACACACACACACACACACACACACACACACACACACACACACACACACACACACACACACACACACACACACACACACAGAGAGACATGCATACTAACAATTTTCATTGTTACATGACAGGTTTGGTTTTAAGTCTATGTATTCTTTAATAATCTTTGGGACTATGATCTTAGTGTGGGCAAATAGGTGCAAGTCTTATTCACAGAATCTAAATTCTTAAAAAAACATGATTTATGAGATGCAGTACCATTACTAACTGAAATCTACCGATATTTTAAGGCTAAGAGAAATATTTGGACATAACTTTGAGAAAATACTGCAAGATGGACCAGTACCCAGATATTAATTAACATCCTTAAAGGGTTAGTTCACCCAAAAATGAAAATGCTGTCATTAATTATTCACCCTCATGTCGTCCCAAACCCTTAAGACCTTTGTTCATCTTCGGAACAGAAATTAAACCTATTATACCAATTTTTACAAGATGTAATTTAAGTCCCAGGTGTCCCCAGAATGTGTCTGTGAAGTTTCAGCTTAAAATACCTCACAGATCATTTATAAATCCATGTTATAAATACTGATTTCTGACTACTGTCAAGAACAGGCAGTTTTTGTACATGTGCCTTATAATGCAAATTATCTGCTGTGTGCCGCCCCCCTCTCGACGCTTGTCGCTTGAAAAAACAAAATTGCGGCGCCATGGATGGAAACATGCAGATTAAGGGGCAGTAATATTATAATAAGATACCCTTCCTACGTCAGAAGGGGAGAGAAACCTGAGTGGCTTGTTTTTACACGCACTTGCAGAGAAAGGCTTACCAAAACAAAAAGGACTGGGTTGTCCTTGATCACATTTCCTGGGTTGGTATGACAGAGTAATTATGTGCCACATACACTCCTTCTGGATTCAAACAAGTTTCGGAAAGGTTTTTTTTGTTTTGTTTTGTTTTGTTTTTTTGAGTATGGCCATGTATTATGTCAAAATGGGTGTAATTCCTTGCATGTGCACTTCTCCAGGAAGAGTGCGTGCGAGAGCGTGCCCATCAACGTGCTTCGTTCAGGTTGATGGGAACTGTCGGCAGCGCTTTGTTTTTAGACCACAAAATCAACAATGTCACTAAAGTAGTGTATTTCTACCAGAAAGACTCGGGAGAATGAACAGTGAGACAATTATCCATTTATTAACAACCCAGCAAGCAATCAAGTATTTTGGTATAGGTCCCGTCCGTAGCTCGCAGTCGGAGGGTCCGGACTCTGCATATCCTGCCTGAAGATGAAGGCAGAGGCGCAGCCGACCCCCCTGTGGAGTCTGGAAGGGACCATCCTGATGGTGCTAGGTTAGATGTAGAAAGGATTTTGACGTGAGGCCTGTTGCATAAAGCTAGCTGAACAAACTCTGAGTTTCAGAGTAGGTTTAGAGTTGACAAATCCAGATAAATCCAACCTGGTTTAGATCAAGTTCAACCGTTTCTCAAAGCTTGGTATAAACTTTCTCTGTCAACCCAGGTTTAATCCAGAGTTTGTGATTAACACTGAAGCGCTGCACCTGAAAGTGTGACACGTGCAGCAAACAGCCAATCACAGAGTCCGTTTGATTCACTTCTCTTCTGAAGATTGAGAGATCGTTCTGAAAATTATCATGAAATGAAATGTGTTTAAAGCAGGAATAAACACTGCTGCTGCAGCTGAAACGATATCTGACTATATCAATGCATGATGTGAATCAAAGAAATATGCCTAATAATTAGAGGTTCACAAAGAGCTCAAATTAATACCCGTGTGTTTAAAAGAATTATGAATGCATGTATTATATTTATATTAATATTTGGCTACTTGTCAATATAATTATTTGAATATATTATGTGAATTAAAAGAAATTGTATTTGTAACAAAAGATGAGCAATTTTGTCTCTAAAGTTTTTGACTATAAACTACTTTAATTTGAGAGATACAGGTGGTGTGAGTTTTACTTGCAGCTGATTGGTCCAGTTTGAGTTTGTGATCTCTAACCCAGAATAAAAGCTGCTCCAGAGCAGGTTAGCTGTGTAGTGTAAGTTACCATGGTGATTAACACTGCTAAAAACCAATCCACCTTCTTGAGCCCGAAAAACCAGAGTTTGCTCAAACTAATCTCAAACTTACCTGGGTAGCAACTGAAACCAGCTTTGTGCAACAGGCCATTGGAGGTGGAGGGAGGATGGCGGTGAATTGGCGCGTCAGTATCTGCGAACTCAGAAATGGGTAAGTACCGATCTTTTATTCTCAAGTATTAGAATGTGATTGGCTAGATAAGAGAGTAGAAGTGACGTGACAATTAAGTCTTCCTGGCAGAACTTTACGCTAGAGCTTTCATTTGTGGTTTTGAGAGAACGATAACCTTGTTTAGCTTCCCAAATAACCCAGCGTTAAGGAAACATTGGAAGAAGTTTGTTTTTCCGGAGCAGCAACAAAGTTCTGCAAGTGTGTGTGTGTATTTGTGTGTGTGTGTGTGTGTGTCTCTCTTTAGCTCCGCCCACTGCAGTCCTCCACGAGTTTGGCTGTGTAAGGATTGGTTTCACTGCTAAGACAAAAGTGGAGATCCAACACCATGCATAAAGCAATAAAACTCACTAATCTGGAGAGAAGATCTCACAGAAAGACTGTAGGACACCGCCCTGCCCAAAACCTTCTCCCCTTTCCCTCTTCCCATTCCCCCCTCCCCCTGATTCAAGTAACAGAATGCAAATATACTACAGATGATGTATTTTGTGAATCTGTTGGTTTTCCTTTTCATGTTTGATGTCTTTTTAAAGGTCTCAGTGCGATTGGTAAAATGGTCTCAACATCACTGTAGTCACTAGTAGGATGAGATATGAGAATTCAGTTATCCCTTTTTGAGTGGTCTCTGAAAGATATCTAAAACCTCTCCCCCGAAACCAGGTGTTGTGTTACAAATATTTACAATCCTTTGTTCTGGTCTGGGTATTTAAGCAAGGGTAGCAGAGCCACCAGTGGGGAACATCCTGTAGCCAGAACCCCATGCAGTGTTGTCAAGTGTCCTACAAGGCACTCATACAAACTGCATGTACTATGCCAGACAATGACTCTCTGAAACTCTCTGATATTTTCATATTACGTTGCAAGTGTATTTGACATTTTAATGCTGGAAGTTGTGTACCATGGATTTGTGTTTAATTATGTTATTTAAGTTCTGTCTGGCTAAAATAAACATTAATCTTGATTTATCTTGTATTGGTCCGAACTCAATATTCTAGTAGTGTCTCGTGAGGAGTAGTAGGAGTTTCCGCATAAATCTTCCCGTCAGGACAGATCATACCGAGGATCCCATGGACTGGAGCATGGAGCTAAACATGAGGGAAATCCGATTTCTGACTGTTGTGGTATTAATTTCACGAGTTCACACTTACATATGTAAGGGCCTCAAGCTCGGACTTCGGCCCGAACCCAGAGTACGTAAGTGGTTTAGAACTAAAAGATAGAGCAAGATGTGGAGAAGGGGTGGTAGAGGGATGCTGAAAAACTGTCAAGAAAATGAAGGTAGCATGGCTGCGTATATATACCTCTTTGTTGATTAGCTGACTTACTCTCCACCTGTGTCAATTATCTTACATGTTCCTCCCGAACCTCGTTTAGTAAAACAGCATAAGTTGCAGCTCTCGTGACTATTGTTCAAATTACACTTTCTGTTATGAGTAAGCATGTGCGACTCACTTAAAGGTAAAATAGTTCACTCTGCAATCCTCTTACTAATACCAGAAACTGACAAATTTGTGTCCGTGAGGTAATGTAATTAATCGCGAGCATTATCCTCTGAGCGACTCCGGGTCCCACGGTGGAACGAATTTGAAGATAAGATATACTAAGAAAATCAACGATCTAAATTTAATCACAACTAATTCTTTGATCAGCCATTAAGTTATAAACGCAACATACTTAACGAAACCACATACAATTAGAGTCAGATTAAATTATTCATGGAGTCAGATTTGAAATTCGATAACAATAAATAAAGTGAAAGTAACAGAAATGCTGAAAAGGCTTACACGCAGAAGTCCTTCAACCAGGCCGTTAGATTCCGTCTTTGGGCTAACGGATGGACCTTACAGCTGTTTTCGAAAAGAGTCGGTAAAGCTTATCTGTCTTTTATAAATCTAATAAAACTAAATACTTTTTTGAGATAAGAAGGATGCAGTGCTACTCTGTAGGTACTCACGATTAACATCCCCCCCAACCCCTTAACAGCTTGAAAATATGTATAGGGTTGAAGTTTTTTGATTTTGCCTATTTTGTTTTTCTACAACCCAAAGACAATTCTCAAACAGAAACAATCACTTAAACAGATAATTTTCTAAATCACGTGTCATATTTCGGTAAATGGCATGCCTTGTGCTCTACACTTTACAGAACAGTATGCATGTATTCAAATAAAAACAGCATTAATAATATCTTTGTACTATTTTGGTTAGGTGAAAGGATTATTATTATAATTATTAGTGTTGTTGTTGTTGTTGTTTATTATACCTTTTTCAAACCCAAGATAATTGAATAAATAAGCATATTTAGTGTAATCCTTTCTTGATTTTAAAACTCTGAGCTTGATTATGTGTATTACTGATAGAGCTATACTACTACTACTACTACTACTACTACTACTACTACTACTACTACTACTACTACTGATAATAATAATAATAATACAAAAAAAATATATCAATATTTAATTTTTGTGTATTTATTTGACCATTTATTTTTAGAATTGATCTTTAGGTGATTTACTGCCTCAACATTTCCCAGTATTTGATCAAAAGTTCTAACATTTTTATTTACGGGCATATACAAGTAAAGTGATGCTCAGTATCCTAGAGAAGTCAAATATAGTGACAGTACTTATGGACCACATGCTCTATGATCCCCTGCACTGAGTCAGAGATGATGTTCGTGAAGAAGTGAAGTTGGCATGAAAGTGCAACGCAAGCTGCAGAGAGAACTAAGACAAGCTTTTAGCACAAGTCCTATAATCCTATTGATCTTAAAGCCTAGAGTCCAGAGTGAGAATCTTATGCCTCTCATAGGGGTATCAGAGCACAGGAAGCATCCAGCCAGCATTATGAACATGCCACCTCCAGCCCCTCCATCATCTTCTGGCCTGTAACTTCCCCTTAATCTCTCACACCCCCTCACCCACAGATGCCCTATCAATATAAACCACACAGTCAACTCTTATCCACCCAAACCGGAGCCTCAGTTATAGGCCACTTCCTAAATAGTTTCAAATCTATCAAACATGATAACCCCAATGTAAAAGCCATGCACTGTAGTGTCAATGAATTCATCTGTGACTGATATGTTGTAATGCAGATGGAACCATTTCAAGCACGGACATCTGACCTTCTCAAGCTCAAAATTTGATTTAGCCCTCACATGAGGAAGCTGGCTCACTGGCCAGAGGAAAATTCCAAGGCCTACCGGTGAGCGATCTCAACAGTACAGGTGACCTCCCATGTTGCTCATCATCTACAGATGAGCCCCGGTTACCCTTTGGTTTGAAGGCCTGGTGGGAAGGAACAGTGTGACAGCATGTTCTCTCCAGCATTTGCCGTTTAAAATGCTACGCGCCACTCCTCCAGTCCACTCTGTCAGTTTGCAATGCCTTCTTGTTGGTATTTCTTAAATGCCAGTGCCAGTCTCGAATAGGTCAGAACAGACTATTGCAGCGAGCTTTGTCACTAATAAATGGGAGGTTGGCGGTAAAGTAGGAAATATTGCCCCACAAACAGCTACGGACAATATAAACAGCCACAGGTCCCAAACGGCAAAGCATCATGTCGGGAAAGTGACAGCTCCTCCTGGGAATGAAGAAACACGTGTTTCCTCATAGTAGCACAGTACAAATCTAATTTCATACCAAGGGGATGGGCTTCCCCTCACTGGCAATCTGAAAGCTTTTAGATGTACTTCTTAATGGGGTTTGGATTTGGGAGCTCAGCCAAAAGCTGAAAGACGTGTGTTTTAGTAGTAACACAAAACGTGACAAAGATGTAACCTGCTCTCGCTTAAAAAAATGCTTGAAAATCCACCACACACATGTTCTAGGCAGAGCATATTTACAATATCTTAAGACTAGAATGTATAAAATGCACAAGAAAATGACTGTTTGTTAGGGTAAAGCACTAAATCTAATGAGAATGAACAGGCTAATGGCCAATGAAAAATAATATGAAAAGCAAATGTGAAATCAATCAAACGAGGTCTGAAATGTAAAAGTGACTGGTTCCTTTTTATGCTTTTGTTTCAGTCTGGCTGCTGACAATGTCAAAGCTGAGTCTCCAAAACAGTAAAGCGGCATGAATAAAGTAATTGACTCTGGCGCAGAAGCGACTTCCACGCTGTGGCTAATGGATTCACGAAAAGCCACACGCTCAGGATTAAGAGAGGCGGTGTGAGCAGACTGCGCTCTCTAATGCTAATTAATAGCCATTTAAGGAAGACACTCACACAGACACACAGCTGCCCCAGCCAAGTCAATTACAGCGTGGGAGGAGTACACAGAAGCAAGTGCTGTCAATCACTGTGACGCTCAAATGGTGGAGCTGAGTTTGTTCAAATTTTCTTATACTGTGCTAGCTAGAATATGTGCTAGACATTCCACCTCTAATATCATTAAAGATGGAAAAAGTTTAGCAACCCTACTGAATACTTTGATACATTATTAATTATATAAAAGTGGGAAAACCTAGGGATGCCAACCTATTTAGCAAATTTCCGAGTCTGTGTTGTTTGTACTTTAATAGGCATTCAACAATCACAGGATTCAGAAAACAAAGAGGATCAAAGGCTTTTATATAATAAATAGGAGAACCACACAGGTCCCATGAGAATACATTATCAGCCTAACAATAAAAAGCATTTTACTTGATGATACCACTGCTGAAAAGATAAACATATGTTGTTGTGGCTGCTTATCCCCTAAACAGAATTCTTAGCTTAACCAGCTAGTATTCAAAAAGCCATTTTAGTCAACCGGCTTTACAGTATTCATGAAATGAAAATTTAGTAAATTTTACTGGTAAAGGTACTGGCCTATAAAAATTATATTTAGTAAATGCATGTTGTATATCTTATTTTGAACAATTCATCCATGTATTTAATTGTATAATTGTTGTTTACCTCTTAATTTATCATCAACTTTTCATAATTCAGTATTCATTCAGTATTCCAGAAAAAACTACAGACTTTCTCTCTGGCAACATATGCCAGTCTTGTCCAATCATTTAGTCTGCTTAAACCCAGCCCCTCCACAAACGACTTTACAGTCATTTTTGAGTTTAACACCCACATCTTAAAATCTAATCAACAACTGATAGATAGATTCAAGTCAATACTTGAATCTTTTTCAACAATCTGTACTATACAGATGTATTTTATTAGTTAGAAAACAGGTACTTGGGGCTGTGCTGTATCATTAATAAGTCACAGCTGATGGGTGTTGGCCTGCAACTCCTTCAGCTGTGACTTATTCACAATACAGCACCAGCCCTGAGTACATTATTGCTTTTATACAAGATTTACCACACAATAAAAATATTAAAGCCACAATATATGTATCAATGTGACTTTCATGAGGTAAAATCATCAAAAGCCTTCCCTTTGCCGAAAAAAAAAAAAAAAGTCCCTGACCGTGAACAGCAACCACTGATCTATATGTTCTCCATACAGGTGCTGGTCATATAATTAGAATATCATCAAAAAGTTGATTTATTTCACTAAATCCATTTTGTATTCCGTTCAAAAAGTGAAACTTGTATATTATATGCATTCATTACACACAGACTGATATATTTTGAATGTTTATTTATTTTAATGTTGACGATTATAACTAACAACTAAGGAAAATCAATATTGAAGACACCTGGTGCCACACGCTAATCATAATGCACAATTCCTCGCAAATTCGCACGTCCGAATTTAAGGAAGTGGTGGTGGTGGTGGAAGTGACGTATATGCCGTAAATTAGTCGAATTTTGTAGTTCTTTTTGTTCTCGGGCTATGGCAGACATGTCATTCAACCTATTGTAAGTCGATGTATCATCACAAGAGTCTCTATTTTCTTTTTGTTGTAGTGTTGAATTTTGAATATTATCTGTATTTTTGTTTTAAATGTATGTATATGTGACTGGTATTTAATAATAAAAAATAAAAAAAATCATCACAAGAGTCTTGAAAATATATTATGAAGGTCGAAAAGTTACCTAGTGCTGCTTTAAGTAATATTCTAATTTTACTGAATTTGGGATTTTCCTTAGTTGTCAGTTATAATAATCAAAATTAAAAGAATTAAACATTTGAAATATATCAGTCTGTGTGTAATGAATGAATTTAATATACAAGTTTTTCTTTTTGAATAGAATTAGTGAAATAAATAAACTTTTATATGACCAGCACCTGTATATCAGTGACAGCAGCAGAAGTAACATTATTACACCATTCGATGGCGGGGAAGTGTCTTAATGAGTGAGTCACTCAGTAGCGAAGACTTTTATATTGAAAGGACTGTGAACACAGGAGCTATACGCAAATGACAAATGCCTTGACTAGTGCTGTAAGTTTTACGACATGGGAAACCCCTTTACTGTTAAAAAGACAAGATATCACAGCGGACATTCAATCAGATTGTTTATTATGGACATAGGACTGACCTGAAGGAAAATGCTATGTTTAAATGCAGGTAATAAACTCAGTCACTCTGTCTCTCTCTTACAATAATACAATACGCTTCAATTAATGATATAATTTGAGAACAAACAAGTGTTACAATGGACCCAGAACCGTTGGGTGAAGCGGTCAGAGCCGTGTTTTACTGTGAATAAAACACAGCTATTGAGCAATCAGAATCAAGGACTGGAACTAACTCTTTTATAATACTGAAAAAAGGTTTCATCAAGACAGTAACACCTCCAAAATAGCATAAACCAGCTTGGAAAAGCATCTCAAGTTCCATGGAATTCTATTGTAATGAAGGAAATTGCGAACAGTTGGCTTTGAGAAACTCACCCCATTTTTTTAATAAACCAGTCTAAGTTAGTCTTTTCAGCTGGAGATCAGGCCTAACCGTTTCTGACACTTAATGTTTGTGAAATGAAATGCAAATCTTATGGTGTGTGAAGTACCACAAAAAAACACTCCCACACTCTAGTCTCAAACACAGAAATCATGTATATTAAAGTGTACATCTGCGCAAAGACCATGCTTTAAAACTCAAAGAGCTTTTTTTAAACATCATGGTATACGTTTGATGCAGATGTGAAGAGTCTTGCTTGTGTACAGCTGCACTAATGCCTGTGGGCATGTGTACTTTTCACAGAGATATATAGTGCAGCTTTAAGGCATTAAGATGATACTTCCTGCCCTCTCGCTGCATTCCCGTCATCCTCCCAAGGACGAGTGTCAGAAAGCAATCGCTATTAGTCTGAGTATGCTCTGCTAGTGGATAAATTTAGGTAGCTTTTAGCAGATGAGTAACGGTGTCATCTATTAAGATTTGCGCCAGTTCTAGCATTTTCATAAAAAAAACACACATAGTGTCCTTCAATGTCGAAGGTAAGATGAACCATAAGAATGATGTAAGAAAAGGAAAAGAAAGGAAAAAATAACAAGTGTGTGAATGATAGAAAGAGAAAGAGAAGCAAACATCTCATATACATAATGTGGTGTATTAATAAACTACTCAAGCCTCCAGCGCTTGATGGATGTGAGTGACATAGCTCGCTTGGCAGTTAGAGGATTCAGCAATTGATGCTCTCTTTACAAGACGAAACCTCATCTAAAACCCCAGAGAAAAATTATGCAGTTAGCTTTCTCCAAAGGCAAAACAAACTGTCCTCGTCAGATCAAAACAAACTGTTTCGCTAAAGTATATAAAAGTAATTATGAGATTTGCATCTCACTTAATAATGTTTATAGTGTTTACACAGTAAGAAAGCTATGCTGAAATTCTGGTTTAAATAAATGATTTCTGAAAATCATGTTTTGCGAGCATTGTGAGCCTGGACTTCAGAATCAGAATCAGAAAACAGCTTTATTATGTTTACACACACAAGGAATTTGTCTTGGTGGCAGGAGTTTCCAGTGGAGAGGGGAAGTACAGACATAGTGCAGTCATATAAATTACACACAACACTAGTGGTAGAGTAGTAGTGCCTTGTAAAGCAAGATCAGACATATGGGCAAATTATATATAGGTTATTTGACAGTAAAATGCAATTATAATGAGTAAAGGCATTATGTGATTAGTCCAAATGAAAGCGAGCTGCACCATCTATACCCACCAACGAAACGGAAAACAAATACCGGCCCTCACAGACAACTAAGAAACATAACTACTTAATAATAGTCCAAGCTTAAAGGTGCACTATGTAGTATTTTTGCAGTAAAATATCGAAAAACCACTAGACCAGTGTTATATATTTTGTTCAGTTGAGTACTTACAATATCCCAAATGTTTCCAACTATTTGTAAATTGTGAGAAATTTGCTGTTTTAATCAAGGAGCCGGGACGTCTGAGTAGAACGTCTGAAGGTCTGAGAGTCGCCTGTCATTTGTGTCATATCTGCGTTACCGTCGGTTTTATTTGGCAGAAAAGCTTTACTCTTAGCAGTGTGCAATAAGTGTCACAGCAGCCACCAAGCAAACACGCAGAGTAACGTCATAACATAATTTTCAACGCAATCAAATGTATTTAATATGATAAACAGAGCTATGTTACCTCATACTCATGACCGTAAAAGCGGAAATAGCTCTTGCGCCCGGTGACTGTGTCCCTTCATAATAAAAGTCCCGCTACTCGTGAGGCTTGTGTTGTTCCTCTCATTAACAATTGCTCCAGCGGCCTTGCTCAGCTCCACAACACTCGGTCCTGCTCTGTTTCATACTACAGTAACATTAATAACCGCATCCATCAACATTTCTGCCCGAGTTTTATTCCGATTCTTTTCCATCGGCTGTGAGGTGAAGACCACATGTCCCAAGATGCTGTGCTCAAACTTGGCTTCATCAAACCACGCCGTTGTTTTGAACACGCAACTTCTTGTAGACGGAAAAGTTGCATTGTGCACCTTTAATTATAAATTTCTAATGTTCACATCATTAGTGTTTTAATGGATCCAGGAGCTCTTGAAATACCCTAATTATTTCCACTCTGATAAATTATGTTAAGATTAACCTCCTCTGTCATTCCCTGTGCATGTGTTGTAAACTGTAGTATGGAACTGATCAGTCAGCCTCTGACATTCTGATATCGTTTAGGATTTCTGACTGCTGAAACTTTCCTTTTTTTCATAGCAAAATGGAAGTTGATAATGATTATAAATTTGTCATGCTGGGTCAAAGAGGAAGAGATGTATTGCTTTATTGGTGTCACTATTTAAATATTTTAAGTACTATTAGGGTGATTTATTGCTATGGGGATAACATCTCAAATCTTCTCTTATTCTTTCTCAATAGGTCATTAATCACTTTTAAGGCCCATTATTTGGATGTGTGGCCCTTCAAAACTGATTAATGGACACTGCTAACGGGGTAAAGTTGCAAGAGTCATTCATAAGGTCTCAATTAAATCGGGACTTACAGTAAACAGCTGATGTAGTTTAATCATTCTTTGTGCACAGGAATAAATCACATACAATGTAAATTTACACAATCTACCCTACATTCCAAACACTCAGCATCAATTTTGCCATTGTCATGATAATCCTTGTGCATCTTGTTTTCGCAACTTTGCTCAACAATCACAAATAAACTTTAAAGGAGAAGTACCCCCACCATTTGCTTTAAATCAAGAAAGAAGGAAAAACAACTTAACAGTGTATTCCCATGTCCTAGAATCCTTAATTTGTTGTCCAAAATAATCCACTACAATGTTAATTCCAAAAAAAGGTTGTAAATCCCAGATCAAATGTGAACTTCCATTCCTTTTTAAACCATTTAGGGAGGGCCCCAAAGGCCTCAATTTCTTCCTTAAAAAAATCCTAATTAAAAGTCCCCTGCACTTCCTGATGTATTTATGATAAGAAATGTAGGACATTTACTCTGCAACTAGGCTACACATGGTTTGTGCAACATGTCACAGTTTGTGATCTGATGGAAGAAGACATTTACTCTACTCTTAGTTGCACTGGAATGTTTTCCCCAAAAGTAAGTACACACTGAGTACACACTCAGACAGTATGCAATTTTGGGTGCAGCATTAGATTGTCAAGGACACTGAGCTTTGATGTGGCCATACTCAATTCTAGTCAGAATATGAGTCTGGTACCGCTCCATTGAGCTTTGATTATGGGGGTGTTTCAACCGAGCCAGGAAAGACCTCAGGAAAGATTGGTTGTGTGTCTATTGGATAGACACACAACCAATCAGAGAAACGGAGCGACGCGTAACGTTAGTTGTCAAATGTCAACAGAACTCAACTGCACTGTGTTGTCAAGTCCGTGTTTTTCTCAATGTCCGCGGGTTGAAGCGACCCCAATTAATTATATTATATGAACCCAGGAATGCAAATTTTAGCAGGCAACCTTGCCAAAATAACATATTTTGCCAACCAAACACCATTTTTTTTCCCGGTGAACCCCCTGGAAAGTTATTGTTTTGGGATATAGTTTTGAGTAGCAATTGTGTGCGACATTGCAAAAAAACGTGGCAACCCTGCCAGTATTGTAATAAAAGAATTGAAGGATACACAGAGTACTTACCAACACAATCATCGTTTCTGAGATAAATAGTGAAAGTGAATGCATATACGAACAAGTTCTCTGTTTAGGATAAGAGCAAATTCAACCCAAAGATTTTTTGACTTTGATGACTTGGATGATTATGTTAGCAAAATAGGTTACAAGCAAAATAAATTGTGGGCGGGGCTAAATTTGGCTCGCATCCAGGCTACTCAAAACCCACATGACAAGCAGAGATAGCTGCCAGATAGACCTTTATGGTGGATTAGGGCCTGCCCTTATCCATAAGGTCTTGGAAAAAACACAAAATATCAGAGACTGAGTACTTAAATGAACACCTGCCACTTACAGCCATAGATCTACGGACGCCTGTCCGAAGCTCATCCATATCATGTCTACTATCTGAGGGTCTACTATCTGGGATCTCCAAAGAGCGGATTCCCCCTCGATAGAAGATCCGCGCCTCTGTACAGAATCCCTGGAACATGAGTCGTGCGTAACAACAGAAAAAAACCACCTGCTGCATACCAACAGCTTGTAAGCCAGGGCATGAAACTTCGACGAGCGCATGCCGCCCTGACGGTTGACATAAGCCACTGCCGTGGTATTGTCGCAGCGTACGAGCACATGATGTCCCTGCAGACGAGGCAGAAAATGATTCAGAGCCTTCCAAATGGTGAGAAGCTCCAAATAATTTAAGTGCCTTGAACATAGTTTGCTGGGCCACAAATCGTTCACAGCTCTGCCTTCTTGGGTGGCACCCCAGCCTGTTAAGGACGCGTCCGTCGTCACGACTTTCCGCAACATAACCATCCCAAAAGGAGCATCTGTTACAGAGCGGCAGAGATCGTGTAATGGGCTGAGATGTAGGGACAAAACCCATTTCATGAACACCCTCATCCTCAGGAGTCCTAGTGGCAAAACCTGGATAGATGAAGCCATAAGACCCATCAGCCTGAGTCATGTGCGATATTGCACCCTCGCCCCCTCCCTGAACTGTGAAAGACAGTTCATCAGCGAGAGAACAGGCTCTTGAGAAAGACGCGCTCGCATGGAGACTGAATTCAGTTCCATGCCCAGGAAGATCACATTCTGGCTGGGTGTGAAATTGCTTTTGTTCACATTCACCCTGAAGCCCAGAGATGTCATGTGCGTGAGCACACGGCAGGTGTCCTGCAACACCTTTTCCTTCAAATTGGCTATGACAAGCTAATAGTCTATGTATGTCAGGATCCGTAGACCAGACATTTTCAGGGAAGACAAGCCCACTTCCGCACACAGACACAAACAAAGAATCTTCATGTGTGGTGGATAAATGCTCATGTGGAAAAAAGCATCTTTCAGCTCGACCGATGTGAACCAGTCGTTCCATTTTATGGCGCGGGCGAGCAAACCATAATTTAACATTCTGAAATTGTATTTCCTCAAATGTTTGTTCAACACCCTGAGGTCCAGAATTGGACGAAGAGAACCGTCCTTCTTTGGAACCAGGAAATAACAAGCATAAAAAACCCTGGTTTATCAGATTGGGGGGTACCACTTGAATCGCACCTTTGCTCAGCAAAGAGGAGATTTCCTCCTTCAGAACATGCACCATGCTTTCCCCTGGGTGAGAAAAACGAACGCTGCTGAAACAATATTGTACACAATACCCATTTGGGTGGTTCTACAGTTCGCAAAGCCGACACACGGCTCGCGAGCGTGCCCACTAGTGCTGTACGTGGGTTCACAGAGCTGTCCACTCTTTGCAGAGAAAACATTCCCTGCAGAGAGAGGGTATCTCTCTGTAACAAATTAATTTTATTTTTTTTAATTTAGTGTGTTATTTGACTGTTTTGTTTTTCGGAAAACACTGGGGCAGAAGCCTTTATTAATTGGGTGAGGGGAACACATTGAGTGCGGTGACACTGCTTGGGCACATTTCCTCACAACAGACACCCTGAATGGGGGGAAACACACATGGTCCGCTAAAAACATGGGCTGGGCCGCCACGGGAGCGGGGCACCCTCCAGGAGAGACCATCCGTCTTTTGGACGAGGGTTCTGGGGCAGGAAGAGGGTCCAAAGAGCTCGTCGTTCGAGAACGTAGACCCCAAGACCCCATCGGCCAAACATCAGGCTGGCACCTTGTGTTTGGGATCGCTGGGGGTGGAGCTATGGGGTTTTCCCGCAGGAGAAGGTTTCCCCCAGGGCTTAGCAGAGGGTGGGTTGCTCTGCCATGGCATGGGCTTGTTGCGGAGCCTTTCTTTGCCATGCTGGAAGCCACGTCCTGGGGCTGGGGGTTAGGCAAACACGCAGGGGGAGCCTGGCGTGGGGCGGCCTTCCTAGGAAGGCACAGCTTGAAGGCCTCATCCTCCTTTTTCTTGTTGTCACACCGTTGTTGCATCAGTGCAATGGGGCCAAAGAGAGCCCGGCCCCGCCTGCAACGCGTCTCTTCTCGCTATCCTGGAGGCCCGAAAGGTTGAGCCAGAGTGCGCGCTCTCCTACTACGGAGAGCGCCATGGAGCGCCCGCAGGCTTGGACGGCCTGACGAACGTTATGGATGAACGAGATCATTAACAGTGATGATCTCCTTCCATAGTGCAGGCGAAGGAGATCCCTTGTCAAGCTGTTGACCCAGGTCGTCCAGCATCTCCGCCTGGTAAGCGGAGAGGAGGAAGGAGATGTTCAGGGCCCTTACAGCCAAGGCCGAGGATTTATAAGCAGCCTGGTGCACCGAAGCAGAAAAACGGTCCATCTTGTTAGGAAGGGCAGGCTTAGGAGGGGCGAGGAGCCCTCCTTGGACTGGGTTGAGGTGCCTGGCGATAGAGGGCTCATTAGCAGGCGGTTCGCCCATGCCGAGAGCTGCCATATTCTTAACCTCCAGACCCGCAAGACCATGTTTAAAGTCAAGCTGGTCGCTCCTGTAGTGACTCTTCGCACTCCCGAAGAACGGAAAAAGTTGTTTCCTAGGGCCAAGGGGAGCTCCCAGCACTTTCACGTCGTGTCCCGGGGGGTCCCGGGTAGTGCGCTGTCATCACCGTGTCCCACATCTGAGTCTGAACAGTCAAGCTCGCCGCACTGGGTAGCAGCGACTTTAACCCTTTGATACGTACGATCAAACCCGTGTGATCAATCTAGGCTGGTCCCTGGTGCTTACGATCACACGGGTTTGATTAGAACGCTCAGAGATCAACTGCCAAATTCAAATTTAAAATCTGCTTTAGCGCGCTGACTGGCGCTGAGCCAAAGACTAAGTGAGAGACTGACAGAACTCAGTGTCTTTTAATGTTTATTTTAGGTTTCATACACTTCAAATTACATTACACAACCACAAAAATATCAGCAAAAACTAAATATAGTTTGTAATTATATACTAAATATAACAGCAAGATATCAGTGTTGTAAACATATAATGGCCCGTGATAACATTACCGATCAACTAACACAACCACTTTCTACCCTGTTCCCTCACGTAGTGTGACATATATCAGGAGAAGTGGATGATCTTGTTTTGTAAATCCAGCAGGCTCCGACTCCCTGTCAGTGTTGTAAACATAACATTAATGTTCACGGTGGCACAGACGCCCACAGCCCGTGATAACTTTACCGATCAACTAACTAACACAAGAATCATTTTCTACACTGTTCCCTCACGTAATGTCACATAGGGTGAATTCAGGGTGATTGGGATACTTTTCCCAAGTCATCGCAATGCCAAAAAGTGTCCAAACCACCTTGAATTCACCGTATATCAGGAGAAGTGGATGATATTGTGTTGTAAATCCAGCAGGCTCCGTCATCGTTGTAAACATAATGGCGGCTCGGACGCCAAAGCCCATGATAACTTTACAGATCAACTTACACAATAATTTTCTACCCTGTTCCCTCACTTAATGTCACATATATCAGGAGAAGCGGATGATCTTGTGTTATAAATCCCGCAGACTCCGACTCCCTGTCAGTGTTGAAAACATATAATGGCGGCGCCCCGCCCACAACCCGTGATTACTTATCGATCAACAAACATACATTTATTTGTTTTTATTTTTATTATTTAAACCATAAGGAGTTCACTTGCATGTATTTCATTTAGTCAGTAAGTATTTTGTATAAAAAAATAATACAAAATAAAACATCACGTGTCAAGTTTTATGTGTTACCATGTAATTTAGAACACTTGTCATTTTATAATAACGGTCTAAATAAAAACTCACGCCAGGCTGCCAGTCTGACTATTTAGAACGTACGTGCCAAAGGATTAAGGCGGTGTCGCAGGAGTTTCTTTCTTCTCTATGGCAACGGTGCATGCAGCACTTAAACAGATCAGATCTTTACACACAGGCAAACACGCCTTTAGTAACACAGGAAAGCGCGTTCCTATAGTCTAGTAAAGTAGTGTAGTTACCAATGTTTTTTGTGTAATGCATTACTTTACTTCGTTATCCAAAAAAGTAATATTGTTTCTGTAATCCGTTATTTTGTAACTCGTTACCCCCAACACTGCTCGCACTTAATTTACCCATAATTGATCAAGTGAAAAAAAAAAAAAAAGGATTTTAAACGCAGCCAGAGATTAAAGGGTTAGTTCACCCAAAAAATGCAAATTCTGTCATTAATGACTCACCCTAATGTCGTTCCAAACCCGTAAGACCTCCGTTCATCTCCGGAACACAGTTTAAGATATTTTAGATTTAGTCCGAGAGCCTTCTGTCCCTCCATTAAAAGTGTATGCACACTATACACGCCCTGTCCAGAAAGGTAAGAAGAAAGGAATGAAAAACATCATCAAAGTAGTCCATGTGACATCAGTGGGTTAGTCAGACTCTTCTGAAGCATCGACAATACATTTTGGTCCAAAAATAACAAAAACTACGACTTTATTCAGCATTGTCTTCTCTTCTGTGTTTGTTTGAATCCGCATTCACGAGTCCACAGTGACGCTGCTAACGTACATGGAAGTTCTGGCGCACCAGATAACACATCAGCAGCTTTTTACGTCAGCAGCGGGATTCAAACAAACACATCTTTCAGTCGTGGGTCTTTAATGAAGAGAATCTCCTTGTGTGTTTGCAGTTTGAATATGATGATGTGTTTAAAAGTTAATAGCCAAACGTATCATTACAAAAGTTTACAATGCTGTTGCAGGTGAAATATGATATGGATAACATCGAATAAATATCTTTTTGACAGGTTAAATACTGATAATTGATCACTCAAACCCCTCTATCTAGACCTCTCTACTTAACCGGCAGACTCGCACATTCGTCATGTTTGTAGTTTTTTAACAATCTGTATCCGCGTTTGTAGTTTTAATGGACTCCTCTTCCAACTCGCAATGGGTTGTGGGCAATATCAGCTATTATATAGAGTGTGCATCGATCTGCACATCAAATTCTGACTGGAAATAGTAGACTATCCGGGTATCTTTAGAGTACTCTTTTCAACATACTATGATTTGGAACAAACTAATTCTATTTTCGAATACTATTAAGTATGGATAATAAGCAAATTTAGAAGCAGGGTGAGTACAATGAAGTCTGAGCTTATGAAGGTTCTATTGTGCATGACCTCGTGATTGCAGCTTGCAGCTATTTTTATTACTTTCACAATCATCATAATTAATATAATCGTTTTGCATTTTTTTTTTTTTCTCCTTAACTGGACCTTATTTATTAATTGTTCTGCCAGACTTGATACAGACAGTGGTTAATCAAAGTGATCTGCTGTGGGGACAAACACAAAGTGCTCGACACATCTCAGGCGGCTTCTAAGTAAAGGCCATCAGTCTCCTTAATTAGGTCTTCTCATTTGAGCCGCGTCTAAAATCACCTCAGTGCAACTCCTTTTCTCAAGCCCTCACCAATTTTAATTAGGCCCACTGGAATGTTAGCCCTGTTTTTCCTCTGTTCCTGCTCATTATAAAATTAAACAAATGAATATTTGACTTTCGTATGTGTCCTCTCCACCCAGGCACACAATGCTCATCTCCTTAAACCCTTTTACAGGGAGGGGAAAAATAATTCCCTAAAGAGGAGTAGTAAATGGAGCTGTGAATAAGGGTGTGATATATGATCAACCTCTCTTCCCTCTAACCTGGGCTAATTAACCATGTCAACACAGGAGATTATACCCGTCTGTACTGCTCTTGAACACTATCCAAACCTCCTGTCCTTCTGCCATCCTCTATTTCAACATCCTTTAATTAAGGTCCACTACATGCTTCTTACAATGGAGGACACACATAAAAAAAATGATCTATGCTTATTAAAAAAAAAATGTTACTTTCAACAAACAGAGTACAAGGTACCTGATAATTGAAGGTCTTCTTCTTAAAGGTTTTTTTTTTTTTGTAAAAGGAGATGTTTAACACTGGTGTCTGTGAGTAACAGTGCAATTCTGAGCATTCTTCACAACAGTCTCATCTGCATTTGGTTTGTGGCAGTGATTCAATACAGGCCATTAATTGAATGTATTTTTGTGGAGTATAGACAAGTGGAAGCAAATGTTGAAGATCTAGAGAATATCTCAGAATGAGAATGAGAAATCAAGCCGTACTTATATATATTTTTTTACCTCAAATACAACACTATATCGAAAAGCCAGGAACGCGCTTCACTTCCGGCAAGGAAGGTCAATATACACGCTTTGGCGTTGCGTACATCACTTCCGGTTCACAATCTGGCATAGTTTACGCCAACGTCAGAAGTGATCTTATGTATATTGACCTTCCTTGCCAGAAGTGAAGCACGTTCCAGGCTGTTGGATATAGTGTTGTATTTGAGGTAAAAAATTATATAAATATGGCTCGATTTCTCACACAAACTGATCGTTTTGTGTCTTAAGATATCAATGTGTCGTCATGAGCCACAGGGCTCTTTGTGCATGTTGTCTAAGTATATATTTTTTTGCTCTCATAGAAATGTTACCAATTCACATGCATTATGACTGGCAGACTGCTACGGTTGAAGTTGAAAATCTTCATTTGTGTTCTACTGAAGAAACAAAGACACCTTCAGGTTGGATGCACTCGGGGTAAGCAGATAAACAGAACATTTTCATTTTTGAGTGAACTATCCCTTTGAGGGTGGCCAAGATGGGGCTGCTTCTCCATAGTCATTACTAAATATTATAAATTACAATAAGTTTAACAGTAGGTTGTTAATAAGGTGAATAACTGTCATAATGCATTTTTTTGCATTTGTCACAGTAAAATTATAAAATGATAGTTCGCTTTAGAAGATCCGATTTACAGAAATAAATTAGATGTACTGTATATGAATGGTGGCCTGTTATATATATCTTCCTAAATTAAATGGATGAATGTCAGTGTTTAATATGCAGCTATACACAGTTTCTCAATTTCCGCACCTGCTAAAGCCAGTTGAATTGACTGATGGCAGCAGCCTCCAGCTCTCCAGCTCTCTATTGAATATGAGATGTCCGACTTTAATAGCTTCAAGTTGTTACCCCAGTTTTTTATTTTTTATTTTTATGTTGTGTCTCAAAACATCAGATTTTCCTTTTTACCAGTGTTCTTATTTTGTTTGATCATCTGAATTATATGCTGTGAGCTAGACTGCTTCAAAGCCGCACATTCAGTTCATGTCCTCAATCTTTTCATACATGTTAGGATGATGCAAATGTGTGTATTAACTAGTTGCCATATCAACGTTATTTAGAGAAAAATTGTGCCAAAATTAAAATCTTGATGAATGATTAAAAAATGACATTATTTTATTTACATAAAGTTTATATATATATACACTCACCTAAAGGATTATTAGGAACACCTGTTCAGTTTCTCATTAATGCAATTATCTAATCAACAAATCACTAGTCAAGACAATCTCCTGAACTCTAAACTGAATGTCAGAATGGGAAAGAAAGGTGATTTAAGCAATTTTGAGTGTGGCATGGTTGTTGGTGCCAGACGGGCCGGTCTGAGTATTTCACAATCTGCTCAGTTACTGGGATTTTCACGCAGAACCATTTCTAGGGTTTACAAAGAATGGTGTGAAAAGGGAAAAACATCCAGTATGCGGCAGTCCTGTGGGCAAAAATGCCTTGTTGATCCTAGAGGTCAGAGGAGAATGGGCCGACTGATTCAAGCTGATAGAAGAGCAACTTTGACTGAAATAACCACTCGTTACAACCGAGGTATGCAGCAAAGCATTTGTGAAGCCACAACATGCACAACCTTGAGGCGGATGGGCTACAACAGCAGAAAACCCCACCAGGTACCACTCATCTCCACTACAAATAGGAAAACGAGCTACAATTTGCACAAGCTCACCAAAATTGGACCGTTGAAGACTGGAAAAATGTTGCCTCGTCTGATGAGTCTCGATTTCTGTTGGGACATTCAGATGGTTCGGTCAGAATTTGCTGTAAAAAGAATGAGAACATGGATCCATCATGCCTTGTTACCACTGTGCAGGCTGGTGGTGGTGGTGTAATGGTGTGGGGGATGTTTTCTTGGCACACTTTAGGCCCCTTAGTGCCAATTTGGCATCGTTTAAATGCCACAGCCTACCTGAGCATTGTTTCTGACCATGTCCATCCCTTTATGACCACCATGTACCCATCCTCTGATGGCTATCTCCAGCAGGATAATGCACCATGTCACAAGGCTTGAATCATTTCAACTTGGTTTCTTGAACATGACAATGAGTTCACTGTACTAAAATGGCCCCAGAGTCACCAGATCTCAACCCAATAGAGCATCTTTGGGATGTGGTGGAACGGGAGCTTCGTGCCCAGGATGTGCATCCCACAAATCTCCATCAACTGCAAGATTCTATCCTATCAATATGGGCCAACATTTCTAAAGAATGCTTTCAGTTCCTTGTTGTCCTTAGTATCAATACCATGTAGAATTAAGGCAGTTCTGAAGGCGAAAGGGGGTCAAACACAGTTTTAGTATGGTGTTCATTATAATCCTTTAGGTGAGTGTATATATATATATATATATATATATATATATATATATATATATATATATATATATATATATATATATATATATATATATATATCTTTTCCTTTTTTTCAAAAAGGTGTGGTTTTAGAGATGTCAAAGCTGTTTTTCCCCCATGCAGCGAAATAGAAATATAATTAAAATTGGCATGCTCCAAAAGAACAAAAAGATGGCATCAAAATATTCTACATGACAAGATAAACTATGCCAGTTTAGTTGCCACGCCCTGTCATGACCTTAAGGATATGCTCAGTCAGGCTGTGTGCCCTACACAGTGGGTCACTCATTTGATCATTTCAACAGTATCAAGATGGCAGATAAAGTGGTTTGAGAACCTGCATTTGACTCTAGCCCCTAAAGCTTTCTACAAACACTGCAAAATCATACTTTATGCAAATTGATTTCCATATGGATAAGTTTGTCAATACTACATATATGTGCCACTTCAGTATTTTGGCCTATAAAATAATTGTAACACTTTCTATGAAGCCCGTGCTTAATGAATTGTAGCCTAATTTATAATATTAGGAAGGTGGTCATAATTTTCTAATATTCTCTTGGTCCCCATTTTGCTGCCAAAATAGCCCTGACCCGTCGTGGCATGGACTCCACTAGACCCTGAAAGTATGTATTATCTGTCATGTTATCAGCAGATCCTTTAAGTCCTGTAGATTGTGAGATGGGGCCTTCATGGATCGGACTTGTTTGTTCAGCACATCCCACAGGCGATTGAGATATAGGAAACTTGCAAACTTGCTCCTCAAACCATTCCTGAACCATTTTTAGTTTGTGGCAGGGTGCATTTTTCTGCTGAAAGAGGCCACAGTCAACAGGGAATACCGTTTCCATGAAAGGGTGTACATGGTCAGCACCAATCTATAGGTAGGTGGCACACCCACCTAGCCATCCAGCCATGGCATCCTGACTGGTCTGCGGCTATGCGTCCTCATACGCAACAAACTGCGATGTGTAGTGTATTCTGACACCTTTCCATCAGAACCAGCATTAACTTATTGAGCAATTTGAGCTAAAGTAGCTCGTCTGTTTGATCGACCACACGGGCCAGCCTTCACTCCCCACGTGCATCAGTGAGCCTTGGCCACCTATGACCCTGTTGCTGGTTCACCACTGTTCCTTCCTTGGACCACTTTTGATAGATACTGACCACTGCAGACCGGGAATACCCCACCAGAGCTGCAGTTTTGGTAATTCTCTGACCCAGTCGTCTAGCCATCACAATTTGGCCCTTGTCAAATTCGCTTAAATTCTTATGCTTGCCCATTTTTCCTGCTGCTAACATCAACTTTGAGGACAAAATGTTCACTTACTGCCTAATATATCCTAACCACTAACAGGTGCCATGATGAAGAGATAATCAGTGTTATTCACTTCATCTCTCATAATGTTATAATGTTATGCCTGATCGCCATTAAAACACCAACTAAGAAACTGAAGATACCTTTTGGATGTATCAGCAATTCTTAATAAAGATAAGGGGTCAGATTTGATGTCCTGAAATAAAAAAAGTGAAGATAAATGTATTTTTCAACCTTCGATAAGTGGTCTGGAAGATTTACTCATCTGAAACTGTATTGGCTGTGCTCCTTGCAGCTTCCTGCTGCTTTCAACTTCTGCACTGTTGTGGAAAAAGAAGGTCAATTCAGACAGGCAAGTTGTCTGCAGTCAGGAAAGACAAAAGCCCCTCTCTTCTTCTTTCATGAGTTCACACTTAATTTATGGAGAGTAAGTTTAAATGCATATTTGGCGTGCTGTCCAGGGGGAAGGCTTTGAGTTTGGCCCAAACCAGGAATAGTTTTGTGGTATAAAATCTAGTGAACACTAGATTTAATTATATCACATGGAACCAACCCAACCGATATAGATATTATACCACAAAGTGATGATGTCACTGACCATTACATGGTAACTTGCATACTGCGTACTGCTGAAATGTGTCATGTTGCGCCACGTTATCGACCAGGCAGAACGATCCTTCAGTGAACCCAAACAAACAGATGAACTAGAGGAAATGACTAGCAGTATGAGCACCATTTTCTCTAGTACAATAGAAAATGTTGCACCAATTAGATTAAAAAAGGTTAGAGAGAAAACTAAAGCACCATGGTACAACAGTGCTACACATGTTATCAAGAGAGAAACTCGTAACTTAGAGCGTAAATGGAAACAAACTAATTTAGAGGTCTTTAGAATCGCGTGGAAAGATAGTATGTCACGTTATAAAAAGGCCCTAAAAGCAGCCAGGGCTGAGCATCTCCGCAAACTAATAGAAAATAACCAAAATAATCCAAGGTTTTTATTTAACACCGTGGCTAGATTAACAAATAAACAAGCATCGCCTGAGCAAAATATTCCATTACAGTTCAGTAGTAATGATTTTATGAATTTCTTCACTGAGAAAATAGAAAGCATCAGAAACAGAATTGTAAATGTACAACCTTTAATGATGTCTTATGATTCAACCTCAATTATCGCCCCTCAAGAACTACTAGACCGCTTTACAACTATAGGACAGGAAGAGCTAAATAAACTTATCATTGCATCTAAACCAACAACATGTTTATTAGATCCAATACCCACTAAACTACTGAAAGAGCTGTTACCTGTAGTGGAAGAGCCTCTTCTCAATATTATTAACTCGTCTTTATCTTTAGGTCATGTTCCAAGAATATTCAAGTTGGCAGTCATAAAACCTCTCATTAAGAAGCCACAATTAGATCATAATAACCTAGCAAATTACAGACCCATTTCAAATCTTCCATTTATGTCTAAAATACTAGAAAAAGTTGTGTCTGCTCAATTGTGCTCTTTCTTGCAAGAAAATGATATCTATGAAAAATTTCAATCCGGATTCAGACCACACCATAGCACAGAAACTGCGCTCGTTAAAATCACAAATGATTTACTTCTAGCTTCTGACCAAGGCTGTATCTCAATACTAGTTCTACTCGATCTTAGTGCTCGATACTATAGATCATAAAATACTCTTAGATCGACTTCAAAATTACACTGGTGTTCAGGGAAAGGCATTAAACTGGTTTAGATCGTACTTATCAGACCGCTACCATTTTGTCTGTCTAAATGGGGAAAAATCAAAGATAACGCCAGTAGACTATGGGGTGCCGCAAGGATCTGTGTTAGGCCCTCTGCTATTCTCAATATATATGCTGCCACTTGGTAATATTATAAGAAAACATGGAATTAATTTCCACTGTTATGCTGATGACACTCAATTATATATTTCATCACGACCAGATGAAAACGCTAAATTATCTAAACTGACAGCGTGTGTTGAAGATATTAAATACTGGATGACGTGTAATTTTCTGCTATTAAATTCAGATAAAACAGAGGTATTACTTATTGGTCCAAAAACGGCCCACAAAACCTCTCACAATACAACTTTAACTTGGAAGGACGTCCTGTCACTTTATCCACTACAGTAAAAGACCTGGGTGTTATATTAGACCGCAACTTGTCTTTCAAAATCATATTTCATATGTTACAAGAACAGCATTTTTCCACCTTAGAAACATTGCTAAGCTACGTAACATGCTATCTATTTCTGATGCAGAAAAGTTAGTTCATGCATTCATGACCTCGAGACTAGATTACTGTAATGCTTTATTAGCTGGTTGTCCTGCATCCTCAATAAACAAGCTACAGTTAGTCCAAAACGCAGCTGCTAGAGTTCTTACTAGGTCAAGAAAATATGATCATATAACACCAATTTTATCATCTCTACACTGGTTACCTATTAAGTTCCGTATCAATTACAAAGTATTGCTACTGACCTATAAAGCCCTAAATGGTTTAGCTCCAGTGTATTTAACGGATCTTCTATCGCCTACAATCCATCGCGCTCTTTAAGATCACTAAACTCGAGGCTTCTGGTCGTTCCTAGGATATCTAAGTCCACTAAAGGAGGGAGGGCATTTTCACATTTAGCTCCTAAACTCTGGAATAGTCTTCCTGATATTGTTCGAGGTTCAGACTCGCTGTCCCAGTTTAAAACTAGATTAAAGACGCATCTCTTTAGCCAAGCATTCACATTATAATTACCTTTTATACTACAGTTAAATCGGATCAAAAGCATTAGTATTCTGAACAGCAGCTATGCTAATTATTTCCCATCTGCTTTTCTGTTATTCTGTTATTATCTCGGACACTAGTCCCGAGGTAAATAGTTGGTCAGCTCCAGTTTGTATCCAGCCTCTCAAGGAGACTTCAGATGCCCCAACACCTGTGATGAGACGACTGACGCCTGTGAAGAGACGACTCAACGCCAGCGCTGTTATAGCGGCCTAAAATAATACATGATTGATTAACTTTTTCTAACATTTTTCAATGTACATTTATAAATGCACTTTCTGTAAAGCTGCTTTGAAACAATGTGTATTGTGAAAAGCGCTATACAAATATATTTGAATTGAATTGAATTTGAATTGAATACTGCACGTAAGTGGTTAGAACTAAAAGAGAAGACGTGGAGAAGAGACGTGATGGGATGGCAATGAAACGGAGGTAATACTGCTGCGTACATATACACCTCCTATTGTTGATTAGTTGAGTGCTCTCCACCTGTGTCAATTATCTGAATGATCTTCGGCCAAAACTTGTTTATAAAGCATCAATTAATACTCTCATTTCAATGGGTAAAGGCCAATAACACAAAAACATTAACAAATGTCTCGGTTACTAAATATAACCTCGGTTCCCTGAGAGAAGGGAATGAGTAATGCGTAAGTTAGCTTACGCTATGGGAAAAACACATTTTCTTTAGAATATAAGCCAAAATTATTTTTATAATTATATATATATATATATATATATATATATATATATATATATATATATATATATATATATATATATATATATATATATATATATATATATATATACGTAAAACGCAGTGCAGCTGCACAGGAGACCCCAGCAGAGTTTACTAGCACGCTGATTGGGTGTGCTGCTGCAACTGCACAAACCTATCAGGTCGCTTTGCGCCCTAGCTCGTCATAGCCTGCCAAAACGGGGACCCACTTTAAAATGCTGTGTGTGCTTATAAACTTATAAACAAAAAAAAGAGCCCAAGGTCCATAGAAAAAGAGTAAAAGTTATGAGTCCCAAAAAGAGGCCAACGTATGGTGAGCCTCATGTAAGGGTATATAGCAGGAAATTAATATTCCTGTGTCATATAATTTAGATAAAACTAGACCGGACAGCATCGGTCCTTATAGTTGTTGTAAATGTGTTGTAAATTTGTCTATATGGAAAGGACCATAGCTTGCAAAGCGGGAACCTCCATGTTATACAATTGAATAATTGTGGACGGAGAGGCCCAGCCTGCCGCTGCACAGATATCTTCCAGTGGTATTCCACTGGATCATGCATCTGTTGAGACCACCTTTCACTTTGAGACTTTGCTCATATTCACTCTAGACTGGTACCAGTTGGCTGCTTTCCAAGGAGCCAGGGCTTTTTGATGCATAAGTGGACTGAACCACCATGCAGAGGGTTTGAACCAGCTCTGGAGGGGATGCATATATATAGTAGGCACAGTTTGAATACTGCTGATGTCATAAGGCCTAACATTCTCTGAAAATATTTGAGAGGAGTGCAAGTGCCAGCTTTGAATGATGCTGCTAGGTGCTGGATTGCGAGTATGCGTGACGTAAGCTGCGCTCTCATCTGTATTGAGTCCATGACTGTCCCCAGAAAAGAAATATTCTGGCTGGGAGATAGCACGCTCTTGGCAGTGTTGATCCTGAGACCCAGACATTCTAGATGGCTGAGGAGCCAGGACCTGTCAGTTATTAACTGTGCCTCTGATTGCGCTATAACCAGCCAATCGTTGAGGTAGTTCAGTACTTGCACTCCCCATATTCTCAGGGGAGATAGGGCCGAATCCATGCACTTCGTAAATGTACGGGGTGCTAGGGATAGACCAAATGGTAGGACTTTGTATTGATAAGCCTGTGTTGTACCCCTGAAAAGGGGGAGAAGATTAAAACCATAGAAAACGTGCTGTTTTCCCACTGCAAACTGTACGTGGATTTGTTGTGTAACAACTGACATTAAACTGTTTTTCTAATCAGCATCATTGACATTTCTTAGATGCACACATTCAACAATTTGTGCCATACATATATTGAAATTAATACACTTATTTATAATAGGTTATTTAAAAACAATAACACTATTTAAAGTGTACAGAAAATACAAATAAATATTTTAAGGAATTTTATAATTACCTTTTCAGGTAATTATATTTTCTTTTTAGTCATAGATACATATTAACTATAGTGCAAATCAATTATAAGCATGTAAATGCACTCTTTCAGTTAATAATTTTATCTGAAAATGCATCTTAAATTCTTAATTCATTTTTCACATTCAACAAATTCAACTTTTGTTCAGCAAATCAACAAATCAGCACTCAATAAACACATAAAAAAAATAATTATAAATTTTAGCCTCGCATCATGTGGGCCTCACAAAATTCAGAACGTGCTCAAAAATGAGCCCTGAGCTTGTGCATCCCTGAACTAATTAAACGTTTTAACATTTCAATAAACACAAAATCGATATAATATTAGTGTCTGCATACTCTTAAACATAATATAACATAATTTCACACTATTTTAACTACACATTATAATTCAAACCTGTTTTCCCTCTGCAAACTTTATGTGGAATGGATAAATCCCGAAATTCTCCCCCTAGTGTTCAACCAGACCACAGTAATCGATTGCAGAACTTATCATGACAAACTCACTGATCACTGATAAACTCAAAATGACTAACACATTACATATTGCATTTTATAAACTTTTTTGCATGTTCAAAACAGTGAATACAGTACAGCGTTCACAGATTTATGGATTTTTAAAATACATTTGACATGCATATTTCATTGCATATATTTGACATGCACATTTCATTCTGTCACATACTCCCCTACAAAACTAAAATAAAAATAAATGTCTCAACATTCTCTTTCAATAGTCTTTCAGTCCCTTTTAATATTTATAATATTTATTTTAATATATTTATATTTAATAATTTTGTAGTGTAAGAGTTAGTTTAACTGCCTTTTAACAGGCCATGGCTCATTCCAAACTTAATAGTTGATTTTCTGGAGCAAATCAAGAGTTTATCAGAAACAGTCCATAAGTGTATCAAAGTGCAAAAATTTTGAAGAGGCATGAAACCACAGTCCATATTCCTTTTGGATTTCAACAGTCTCTCAAGACATAAGGCAAACAGTCCATTCTTTTCTCAAAATGTCAAAGTTCAAAACTATTAAAGGCAATATTCCTCAGACAAACCAGTCCATAGCTTTCACAAAGTGCCAGACTTAACATGGAAATCACTCGGTCCAGATGCTCTATTTGCGTTTGTGTGAATGCAGCATAAAAGACACTGGCACAGACTGCATGGGTGTTCTGGCTACAGAATTTTTACCATATGACAGCTCTGTTACCCTTCCTTAAATACACAGACCAGAACAAAAGGGTTTTGACACAAACACCTGGTTTCAGGGGAGAGGATCAGATATCTTGCAGAGATCATTCAAAAAGGAGAACAGCATTCTTATACGTTTCAATTGTTCTCATCCTACCAGTGACTGCAGTGATGTTAAGACCATTTTATCAATCGCACTTTAAAAAGATACCACACATGAAAGAGAAAAATACAATAGATTCACAAGATAAATAATCTGTGGTATATATGCATTCTGTGACTTGAATGCAGGGGGGATGGAGAGGGGAAGGAAGGTTTTGTACAGGACGGTGTCCCACAGTCTTTCTGTGAGATCTTCGAGCCCGATATCACGAAAATGCGCATCAACAGTACGAGTGTGCAATCTCGTAGAATGTATATGCCAAAATGATTTTTGGCATGCATATGAGACGCACTTTATGGAGTATTATACGTACACACCCCCACCCTCACCCTACCCAAAAGCGTGTCATATACACACATAAAGTGCGTATCATTTGCACGTGAAAAACTGCATAGCATATGCACGCCAAAACTAATTTTGGCGTATACATTCTATGAGATTGCACACTCGTACTATTGATACGCATTGTCCTGAGATCGTGTTGGATCTTCTCTCCAGAGTTGTATTGTTTTATTGCAGCGTGTTGGATCTCAGCTTTTGTCTTAGAAGTAAAACCGCTTCTAACATCACAGATGACATGGAATCAGGAACTTGTTCCAGTTCCTCATTTGGATGCTCATCAGACTCTGTGGTAAGTAGTGGTTCAAGATTTTCAGGTTCAACAACATGGTTTGATTTAAGTACTTGTGGTGACAAATAATGGAAGCCCAATTCACTCTCCTCATCAGACATCACTACTTTGAGGCTTTTTCAACTCTTGTTTCTGTCTGGGTTTTGGATTGGAGCAGTTTCAAGAGATAGGTGGTCACAATGCATTAATAAGTTGTGATAGAGAAATCTGGATCTTCCCTTTTCCCTTTCTGGCTTCACTTCATAAATTGGAAGCTCGCCACCCATCTGCACAATAATATGGATGCTATCTTCCCAGAAATTGCGAAGTTTACCAGGGCCTCCTCATGGTGATTTACAAGGATACGATCACCTGGCTGTCACGTTAACATACAAAGGACAAACAGGTGAGAGGACTCAAGTGCAGAAAATAGGATTTAATATAAAACAAAACAAAACCCACGAGGGGGAAAAATACATAAACTAGAAATACATATAAACTGAACATACCGACATGGAGGACTGGGAGACGTAGACAATACAACAATCCGACAAGGACTGCAAACACACAGGAACTTATAAAGGGGAGAAATCAAGCTGGGAATGAGGGAACAATGGGGCAAATAAACCAATAACGAGATAACAAGGGGGTGGGATCTAACAATGACAGAGCACATGGCCTAACATGACAAAACACCACATGTGCAACACGAGACAGGACAGTCATGTGAAACTGGCTGCAGTGTGGTACTCCTCACCTTGTTGTCAAAGTTTGTTCCTCTCCACAGAAGCACATTCTCTGGAATTTTTATTCCATGTTCCATTCCATGTTACCATTTTTCTACATACTCTTTCTGGTTACAGGAAGACATTTCTGAATTCAGCCCAAACATCATGTCAACAGGCAGTCTTGGAAACCTCACATATAACAGGTAAAAAGGAGAGAACCATTGTTAACATACAGTAGCTTATTGAAGGAGTTCTAGTTAGACTTTTGACTTTCTGTGAGTGTTCTAAGCATCTGTAATAGTGTCCTATTAAAACGCTCGACTTGGCCATTGCGGGTGATACAGGGTTGTCCTGGAACCTGTGATGCCGCAGTACTTTTGGAGCTGTTTAAACAATTGATTCTCAAACTCTCCACCTTGACAGCGGTCTAAGTGGAGAAAGTCAATAGAGATCAATTCAAAGGGCTGGTTCAGATCCTTCTTCTACGTAGCCATGATGTTGTAATTGATGCAGTGTGTGGTCTGGCATTGTCATGTTGGAAAATGCAAGGTCTTCCCTGAAAGAGACGACGTCTGGATGGGAGCATATGTTGTTCTAGAACTTGGATATACCTTTCAGCATTGATGGTGCCTTTCCAGATGTGTAATACAACCCCATACCATCAGAGATGCAGGCTTCTGAACTGAGTGCTAATAACAACATGGGTTGTCCTTGTAATTAGTCCAGATGACATGGCATCCCTGTTTTCCAAAAATAACTTTAAATTTTGATTCGTCTTACCACAGAACAGTTTTCCACTTTGCCACAGTCACAGTTTACAGAGAAAATGCATGCACTTCTTAATCATGTTTAGATATGGCTTCTTTTTTGACCTATAGAGTTTTTGCCGGCAACGGCAAACGGCACGGTGGATTGTATTGTATTGACAAGTATTGTTTTCTGGAAGTATTCCTGAGCCCATGTTGTGATTTTTATTACAGTAGCATTCCTGTATGTGATGCAGTGCCGTATAAGGGCCCGAAGATCATGGGCATCCAGTATGGTTCTCCGGCCTTGACCCTTACGCCGCACAGAGATTGTTCCAGATTCTCTCTCTCTCTCTCTCTCTCTATCTCTCTATCTCTCTATCTCTCTCTCTCTCTCTCTCTCTCTCTCTCTATATATATATATATATATATATATATATATATATATATATATATATATATATATATATTACTTCTGCTGATAATATACATGGCAAAATGTATTAAATGACAAGAAAATGTGAGTGCCCACATAGCTACACTAAACTTTGTTAACCTGTAAGTTGATGAACCTGTAAAATGAAAACGTAGTGCTGAACTTCTTAAATCAGATACAGCCGATAATGTCTAAAAACGAAACACAAGTCTCTGCCGTTCATTGGTAAATACTCCATTTTTGCTTGGTTTTGGGAAAATGTTAAAGTGTCTGACCGCACAAACAATCACAATACTAAAATACTAAAAATAACATAATAACATGGTGTTTAACTATTTTAAATACAAAAATATTCCTTTATAGTAGCGGTTCTAACCTGCATTTTCCCACTGGTTTCAAAACACACACCACACTGGATATTACCTGCCATTCATCATAATACTTTAACGGTTGGTGACATCCCTGTAAAAACTCCTGAGATCCAAAAGCTAATGCAAGCGACTTACCTATGATGACTTGACAGCTGAACACGGGCATTTCACTCAGGTTGGATGCATCAACATCATACTATATGCTATACTATTTGAATTCATGATTGGTTGACTGCCAGATTAAAATATTAAATAGACCAATAAAAAAAAATTACAACTTGTTAATGGTAATTTCGAATAAGCTTTTCTGTTCAGAATGATTAAACTTTCCTTTTTGTTTATGTTCCTGTTAAAAAAAAAATTTAGTTTCCCAATGTTGTTCCTTGAACCAGTTTGGAGACTTGCATACACAGTAACCAAAGCTATAAAATCCAACATTTCTTCCATTCATTGACCAACTATTAAACCTGAGTCAAGTAGTCTTTAAAATACTGCAAGTCGTTTTGGCTGTTTTATTATTAAGAGGCCGATTTTATACCCTTACCGCAAAGTTTAGGACAAGTCAGATAAAACTATACGATCAGAAAGGGTGGCAGTTTGTTATAGTAAGAAAAATGGCATGCAACTTTATAGTCCATATGATTCATGCTATAATGCATGATAGAGAGTCTAATCACATTTTATTGTAACGAATGAACTTGATCAAAATGCTCGATCATGCTTGAGACGTCATAAAAACCTTCACACGTTCAAACGAAAGGCCCTGATATGCTTGCTGATATGAAATCAAAGAATGAACTGATGTGGTGTAATTTTAAACATAATCAGGCCAAAACCAAGAGGGAGTTCGAAAAGTTTGCTTCGGCTGGTAAACACTTTTGTTCTACCATTGGTCCATGGTGATTACATATCAGGTCGGTGTGTATAGAGGTTCTGCTTCTTTCACGTGGAAATCTTTTCTGCTTAATTTCTCCTGTTGAAGTCTGTTGAGGTCAGACCTCTGTGAGTAAAAACATGAACATACTGGAGAGCTACTACTCTGATGAAATGAGACACTGACATTGTTTTGCATGTTTAATATGCTGAAGCTGCTTAATTTTTAACCAATCTATTGTATAAAATGCTATATAAATAAACATGATGTGACTTTACGAGAGTGCCGCATTGCAGAGCACATTATGATCAGATACTTTGCTTATGCTTTACTAAAATGCTTGCTTTTTGTTGTATGCTTATTTTGTTATTGAGAGGAAAGCCTGCAGCTCATATTAACATATCCATCTAAACGTCATTCTCAGCTGTGTAGGTGGCGTCAAGTGCTCATTAAAAGTATATCACTGTTTACTATTTTCGAACTTTGTTTTACCCCTAAACGAAGAACGGAAAAATAACTTTGCCGTGAGTATATTTGGGCCCCCGAAGTCTCAAAGCAACTTTTCGTCAAAGGCCGTTTTCACCTCTGCTCCCCTGAACGACCCCAGTGGAGACAGTGTCTGGAACCATCCTGAAGCTTCAAAGACAGTACAGGAGAGCAGAAAGCACTTGCCATTTGGCCATTTGGCAATAGGCAATCAAAATGATCATATCTTTATGCCTTAATTAATGATGTATAATATGTTACAATGCAATACATTACACTTTCGACCATACTTTAAAAATTATCCAGATGGTTTGTTAAACCTCACCAAAAAATGGAAACAACATGATTTGGCCCTAAGAGACCTCTGATCAAGCACATCTGTCCTCAATCTCTTTTGAGACACCACTTTGAAGCTATACCTTCAAGTTAACTTTATTGGATTCAACGTGGACCATCTAGAAGAACACAACACATGCTTCATCACACTCCTAACAAAATCATCAAGAATGTCCTGATCGCATCTGGCTCTTTACTTGTCTGCACAAGTCAATGCAAGTATTTGTTTTACAGCCTGTAGATCTAAGTTGTGCCCCTTTTATGGTGACTGATTCTTTGATGTTTTTCATAGGCCATGGTTAATTTCTTGTAAAATTTGCCATTCTCTGCTCTTTTCTCTCTCTGTCTCTACTTTCTGTATTCTTTTTAAAATATTTGCTTAGTTTAGTTGTATGTAGCCTAACTGGAGTGTTAAAAGCAGTAGTTTTATTTATTAAACCATTATATCCTTGATTGTCTCTGTTGCTGCTCACAGATCAAAGTCAATTAAATGTCTTGATTTTTGCTACAATGCTATTACAATGCTAGTATGGAATACAGTAGGAAAAAGTTATTCATTCTTGGCCAGGAAGATAGTTTATTTTCTAGAAATGATAACTGATTAGATACATGCAATATTACATTAAAATTATAAAGTAATCTCAATATGTATAACTAGTAATTTGTCTTAATTAATTATACATATTTCCCTTATGAGCTAATTTGCTACATCATTTTAACATGTTTTGCATATTATCATATACTTTATTAATTTATTAACAAGGGAAGGATCTAGTGGATATGATTTGTTGTGAGATTTGGCTGTATTTGGTTGCATTGCAGTGTTATATTACTCTCTAATTATACTGTTTATAGTTTGTGGTATTGATTCTGAATTTTTAAACTTAATTCATATATTTCTTTACCCAGTTTCACATATTGGCTGTAATCTTCCTGTGGCATACTGGAGACCTTGTACTGCCAATCACTAGATATAAATTCACTGTTAATTCAAAATGTCAAAGTTATTTACTTCCTGAAGTAATTCACTTAATCTGTAAGTAGCTAACTTGCTTTTCTGCTGGTAGCAGAACGAGTACCGGTAGGAAACTTTGACCAAAATAGCAATACTAACTATGAAGGATGGGGCACAGAAGAGACAATTGGGAGTGCAGTATTGATAACTGCTTGTAATGGGATGTAAACTGCAGAGATGACTGACATAAACTACTTAGAACTAGTTAGAAGGAATAACATTTGAAATGTCAAGAACTTTGATAGACATTGAGGTTGTTCTTCAAAACCTACTGGCCAAGAGTAAACCCAATTCTAAGCATTAAACATTATTTGTGCTGCAAGCATGAATGACTTTAAAGTGATAGTTCACCCAATAAATGTAATTCTGTCATCATTGTTGTTTCAAACCTGTATACATTTCTTTCATCTGTATAACACAAAATGCTGTATTTTGAAAAATGCCTCAGTGTTTGGTATGTTGTTTTAGACCCCACTGAATTTCACTGTTTGAACAAAAACAGTTGAAATATCCTTTAAAATATAATATTTTCCATTCTGCAAAGGAAAGAAAATCATACAGGAATGAAGCAATATGAGGTTAATTTTGAGTGATTTTTTTTCATTTTGGGATGAACTATCCCTTTGAATCATGAAGATGTTCCCCTGGTGGACATTAAATGCATCAGGGAGCACCACTCACATTTTTGTTTCTTCAGAAAATGTAAACAATATGAAAATAGTCTAGGTTATGAATATAACCCTGGTTCCCTGAGAGGAAGCAAGATGCTGCATCATAACGCTGATGCTATGGAAATTACCCTTATGTGAACGGTGCCTGAATCGTGTGAAAACACGGTAATTGAATGGCAGATGGCAACCCTATGACTTTACAAGGAGAACCTGTGAGTATAAAAAGGTGCCTGCCTTAGACATCATCATCTTATTGTTTCGAGATGAGCAGGCATGCCTGGAGCATGACGACAAGATGCAGCGTATTGTTTCCTCTCAGGGAACCAGGGTTATATTCACAACCTAGACATCCCCTTTTTAAGGAAACTCAACGCTGCGTCATAACGATGATGCTATAGGAACGTTAATATTACCTTGCCATTCTGAACAAGTGCCTACCTCTCGAATCTGTGATATGTACAATCATAGTAAGCACCAGAAACGTAAGGACTGGAAAGTCCCTTCAGACGCATCACCGTGACCTCTTGAGGAAAGGCATTATTAACCTCAACCCATACCCAGGGGGTGCTATAAACATCAAAAACCAGAAGCGTTAGTGAGCGGAGATCACACAAATCCTGTCATCTGCAGAGCCCTATGGCCATACCTGCTGCCACACATGCCTTGCCATAAACTTTTGGCAGTTATGACATCCCATAAACTGTGGTAAAGCGGGAGAAGCGAATAACATTCACCAAATGATGCTCTCGGCTCAGGTGGAACCAGTTTTATATCTGCAGTCCCCACGATCGGAACCACCGCACTTCCTCAGCCCACACTCTGTCCAAAAAAAAAAGTTTTACGCTTCAGAAACCGGTCAAACAAGAGGCATTCCCATAGCATCAACGTTATGATGCAGCGTTGAGTTCCCTTAACCCTTTCGCTCGCACATTCTAAATATTCAGACTGGCAGCCTGGCGTGAGTTTTTTAACGCGACCATTATTATAAAATGACGTGTTCTAATTTCCATGGTAACACATCAAACTTGACACTTGATGTTTTATTTTGTATTATTTTTTTATACAAAATACTTACTGACTAAATTAAATACATGCAAGTGAACTCCTTATGGTTTAAATAATAAAAATAAAAACAAATAAATTATATGTTTGTTGATCGATACGTTATCACGGGTTGTGGGCGGGGCGCCGCCATTATATGCTTTCAAAACTGACAGGGAGTCGGAGTCTGCGGGATTTACAACACAAGATCATCCACTTCTCCTGCTACATGTGACATTACGTGAGGGAACAGGGTAGAAAATGATTGTGTTAGCTGATCTGTAAAGTTATCACGGGCTGTGGCGTCCGAGCCGCCATTATGTTTACAACGCTGACGGAGCCTGCTGGACAAGATCATCCACTTCTCCTGATATACGGTGAATTCAAGGTGGTTTGGACACTTTTTGGCATTGCAATGACTTGGGAAAAGTGTCCCAATCACCCTGAATTCACCCTATGTGACATTACGTGAGGGAACAGTGTAGAAAATGATTCTTGTGTTAGTTGATCGGTAAAGTTATCACGGGCTGTGGGCTTCTGTGCCGCCGTGAACATTAACATTATATATTTACAAGTGTTAAACGTTATATTTTGAAGTGTGTGAAACCTGAAATAAACATTAAATGACACTGAGCTCAGTTAGTCTCTCACTCCCTCAGTCTTTGGCTCAGCGCCAGTCAGCGCGCTAAAGCAGATTTTAAATTTGAATTTGGCAGTTGATCTCTTAGCGTTCTAATCACACCCGTTATTACGCTATTACGCATCTTCTGAATGAGAGAGATCAAAACAAGCGTGAGAAAGATGGAGTAAAGCAAGCAATCGCATGTAAACAGATACATATGAAAAATAACTTGATTGTCAACATTAAACATCATATGAATCAAAACTATCTAATGTTACTGCATGAAATGTGGACCCAGGATGAGATACAGGGCTGTGCAAGCATTGCTCTGAATCTGATCTAAATGCAGTTTTTGACAAAAACGTGATTTTCTCAGCTTTTTGCTCAAAATGTTGCTTTTTTATGAAACTTACCCATATTCAAGTGTTGATAAAAAAGAATGCATGAAGCTAGAATAAAACAGGTTTTTTTTTTGTTTAAAAGAAGAGGGTCAGCTCTTTCTTTTGATGCATGCTCAGTTATTCATAAAACAAAATATTCTATGGGCTATTAGATTTAGTTGAAAATGGTCAAAAACCATGGCGGTGGCTGGCAACTTTTTTTTTAAACGCTGGCGGGAAAGAGTTAAAAGGGAACTGGTTTAAGTTATTGTCAAATATATTGCATAACACCTCAAATACCAGGAGTAATAACAATTCAGATTTTTGTCTCTGAAGTGATATGATAACAGATTAATAACCAATTAACGCATAACAACCCCCTCAAGCTAACTCTCCAAGGGACAATTATTTAATTCATAGTTGCATTAGTTGATTACTATGGGATCTATGATTTATCTCAGAACTCTGTCTTCATTGCCAGTCATCTCATATTAAAGAGGGCTTGTGTCTTTTTTTTTATTTTTAATTGAATTGCTTGTTCTCAATTGTTATATCCACCTGATCAATTTAACAAAGCTGGAACATGGACAGATTTACACACAGGCCAAACAGGAATTTGCCCTGGGCCTAGACCAGAATGGGACCCTAAAACCTGCTGGAACAATAATGTGTATTTATCATCATATGATTGCTTTAATCAACAGGTGAGAGAAGAACAGCAATCTGTAAATGGAAAACAAAACCAAAAAATAGGAAAACGATAATTTGTGTGTAATAATTACAATTAATTAATAAATAGAAATGTAAGAAAAAAAGAAACTAGCGGAAAGGAATAAATAAAAAGAAATGGAATGGATTTGTATATAAATTGCCCATGTGCGCTTACAAGTTAATATTCTAGCTTAATTATTTATATTTCAAATGCACTTCCAATGTATATATACAGTCCCTGACAAAAGTTGTGTTGCTTATCTATTTTGTAGAAACACCTGCTATTAACATGACTTTTAATTCATCAATTGGTGTTAAAAGTAGCTCATGTGAAAAGCTAAAACCCTACCAAATGACATTTAATGCACTGAAATAAATAAGTTTCAGTGAAAAAAGATTTATCATTTAATCAAGACAGAAAGGTCAAATTTTGCTAAGACAAAAGTTTTGTCGCCTATACAGAAATTGAACAAATTTACTGCAAATACAAAAATATGTCAGCAAATTAAGTAGTGGTGCTGTGAGATCCAAATTTAATATCTTGTTTGACTTCCATGAGCTTGAAGGACTGCATCCATGCAGTTTGGCAAGGACAATTTATTGATGAAGTCATCAGGAATAGCAAAGAAAGCAGTCTTGCATGCCTCCCAGAGTTTATCAATATTCTTTGGTTTCGTCTTCCATGATTCCTCTTTCATCCTACCCCACATATGCTCAATGATGTTCATGTCTGGTGACTGTACTGGCCAATCCTGGAGCATCTTGATCTTCTTCGCCTTGAGGAACTTTGATGTGGAGATGGAAGAATGCGATGGAGCACCATCCTGCTGCAGAATTTGGCCTAGAGGTAGCTAAGATTTCTTGGTATTTTAGACTATTGAAGTTGCCTTCCACCCTGCAGATCTCTCGCACACCCTCATACTGGATGTAACCCAAGACCATGATTTTTCCCCCATCAAACTTCACTGTTTTCTGGGTGAATCTCGGATCCATGCGGGCTCCAGTAGGTCTCCTGCAATATTTGTGGCGATTTGTGTAATTCAACAGAAGATTCATCTGAAAATCCTTCTTCCACTTTTCCAGCGTCCATCCTTTTAGCAGGCTGTGGGCTTTGGCAAATGCCACACGGTTTTTCAATTGTCTTTTGTTTAGTGCTGGCTTCTGGGCACTGATTCGACCATGGAGGCCACTTCGAGACAGAATCCGACAAACTGTTCTGGTTGACACAGGGACTTCAGGTGACCAGGTTTCGTGGAGCTTTGCTGCAGTGGAAAATGGGCTGGCCTTGGATTTTCGAGCCAACAAACGGTCCTCTTGAGCAGTTGTCTTGCAGGGTCTGCCTGACCTGGGTTTGTCATAAATGTCTCCAGTCTCTATAAATCTTTTTTTTATGCTCTGTACTTGACGCTGAGACACTTTGAAGGTGTCTGCCACATCAGCATTGGATCTGGTCTTCAGCCTCTTGATAATCAAAACTTTAGTCTCAGGGTGAATCTTAGGCATGTTTGCAGTGGTCTATTTGCAGTTGATGTGAAGGTCTAGTGTACTGGGGTTCTTTTTATACACACCTGAAATCTAATCGATCCATTATTAGTCACAGGTGAAGCTCATATGACTTTTGTCTTTGCAAAAATTCACTCAGTGGGCTTTACCAAGCTGTGAATATTAGAATATTTTTTGACAGTTTCATTTTGCACTGAAACATTATTACAAAAGCTGTTGGGATTAAAATGAGTCATTTCTTGTAAAAAAAAATCTTGATAAGAAATATATTTCAGTGACACTTCAGTTCAATTTGTAAACAAGAGACAAGACTTTTGTCAGGGACTGTATATATAAACCAAAACATGGGAATTTTAGGGCAGATCCATATATTTAAACTGTCTTGAAGTTTTGATAAACTGAAATTTCATAATTGGGGGAAAATATGAAGAATTGTAGTTGTCCTGGTGTGCTTCTACAAAGACAGCAAACACATTGCCGGTATTTATCTGTATTTCATGTCATTTTTACACAGGAAGCACATCCCACCCAGCCCTCCGCAGAGAGAATTGTCTCAGTGATTTAAGACACTGCCATGCTGTGTGTGTGTGTGTGTGTGTGTGTGTGTGTGTGTGTGTGTGTGTGTGTGTGTGTGTGTGTGTGTGTGTGTGTGTGTGTGTGTGACAGCACGGCAGTGAGAGTTAGAGGCTTGGTGAGTAATAGGTGATGGTGCTTTGCCAGACTGGCTCTAACGTTCATAAATTATAAAGCGAGCAATTATGGCTTTTTCCAGAAATTAGCCTAAGGAAGCTGAGTGTGTGTTTATATAATATATACTATACATACTGTTCCACACCTGGGCTTCCAGTAAGCATGCGGTGTCAATAATTTATGCTTCCCTTTCTGTGCAATGTGTATAAGCACATTATCATAGTGTTTGTGGTGATAATGGCAATTATGCTATTTTCCTCTGGCCTATTAGCTCATCCCTGCAAATTAGAGGCCGGCCAAAAATCCATCAATTTGATAATGACCAGCTTTTGTTTTGTGATTGTTTGTGGAGATATTTCATATAAATGCCTATGTGTGAACACATTTGAAATTCCCGCTCAAACCTTCATGATTGTGATGAGCATTGCTTTGCCATTAATATTATTAATATAATGTGCTTCAAGAAACCAACATTGAATGCAGTTATTAAGGACAGAACAAATATCCAGTACATTGATGCAGAGTTGAAATCTTTGCATGTGGAAACATTTTAAAGTATTTTATCATTTTAGCATAATGATTAATATTTAAGGGGAAATTTAAATGCCTTTAGAGGCCATTATGCAATTAATTTAATGTAGAATTAGTAGCTGGAGTTCAAGTAATATCATTTTAGCTAATGACATGAATTTTGCAAATGTAGAAAAGGCTGAGGGACAGCAATGAAAAAAAAGGCATACAATTTACATGGAAATAAAAGCTAGGGAACAATTTCCAGTCAGAAACTGCTAGTAAATGTTTTCAATAAAGACTACAAACATGCATTGGTGGGTTTGCCGAGGTGATGATACTATGTAGCAGACTGTCGTGGTGTCCGCAGAATAACATAGGCTTCATAGACAATTGGAAAGGTTTTTGGGGAAGACCTGATCTGTTGAAAAGAGATTTCCACACGTCCTGGTGTGGTGCCACTCTTCACTCTAGGAATATGCCACAGTCTTAGCGTCGTCACAGAAGTCAGATAAATCATAAAACAGATCATATTTCCCATAGATATCCTCATATAGAAACTGTGTATGTTCCTCCAAACTAAATATAGAAAACTCCCAAACCCATTTAAAGGAACTGTATGTAAGAAATGTATTTCAATTAATCATCAAATGGCCCTGATTTGTCACTAGACATTAAGAAATCATGTTAATTCCAAATACTTATATCACTGACAACAGTAGTCCGGTCAGGATATTGTCATTTTAAAAGTGAAGTTGCTGCCCTAAACTGATGTTGATGTTGACATGTTGTGTTTTGGCCTGAAGGGCCGCCCTCCACCGATCTACGAATCACAAAGTCAGTAGTGTTTCGGCATCCGGGTTGCCAGCTCTGCTCTAGTTACCACAGCTGCAGCTGCAAACTTTTTGGATAAAAAAAATGTCTAACTTTACGAAACCTAAAAGACCTCTCATGAAGCATAAACATAATTAACAGGAAAAAACAAAACAAAAAAACATACTGTGTAGAACTCGTCACTTGCCATTGGAAGCTCCATGTAGCAGCCTACGTTCCTGCTGGATCCTGCAGCCTATCTGGCCACCTTGAGTCAGGGGGGAGGGGGAGAGGGGATACACCGCTCTTCAGTCATTTGAAAGTGATTGCAGTACCAGTTTTGGCCACAATCCTACATATAGGTCCTTTAAGGGTAAAAATGTAAATATTCAACAAAACAACAGACATAATACAGATAAATGATAAAGCTTGGTTTGCTGAATATTAAATCCCTTACTACAAAACCAATTATTGTAAATTATAGGTTCACAAATCATAACCAAGATTAGATGTAAATCATACTTTAGATCTGACAGTAATATGGAATTGATGTTGGCAGCATTTGAATTCTGCAGCAGAGCAATGACATATCCGATAATTTAGTCTCGTACTACATTTAGCCAAGGCTGCAAAACCAACTTCATGTTACATATATGGTCAAACTTCCACTTCTTCCACTAAAGATTACTTCATAATTACTGGCCAGTACCAACTTGTTTACGGATATATGAGGGAGGACTCAAATGCAAAATGAGCATTCAGGTGTTTATTAACAAGAGATGTAGTGAGGTAGAGGAGGAGATAACCGTCCAAAAGATAGGCAGGGCCAAAGCACGATGACAGGCAAGCTGAGGGAATGGCTGCTGAGACCAGCCCAGGGTGTGAACAGGCTAGAAGAACAGGCTGTGCTGTAGTAGAAGTCAGAGGCACCAGCACAATGGATTCAGCAAGAGTCAGACCGGATCACACAGCACTAGTGGACAGACTCACAGGACACAGTCAGGCATAGCACTGGTATTGCTGCTTGACAGAGAAAGGAAGCAGCCAGAGATGTTCAGCTTGCAGGACAGGACTGGAACAAACAGGAGACCCAAAAAAACACAAGACACGACAAATAACAGCATCAAGAGAAACTTCTAACAAACAAACTGTTACAGCACAATGTAAAAAGGCATAATGTATAATGAACCAGCAACACATGAGGAAAAGAGCAAACATTATAAAGGGAGCAGAAAACATGAGGAACAGGTGAACACACTCAGACAAACAAGGAGCAGAGTACATGAGGAAGAGGTGAGCACACAATTAGTGAAACGAGGACTGGACAAGGGGTGCGTCTCAATCAGCACCCTAAAGTTCAGTAGTCAGGGTACTGATCAGGAAGTCTGCCATTTAAAGGGCTGTCTCAATCACAGAATCCTTCCAGTGCACTGAAATGTTCGCTCCCTAAAAAGTTCCACAATGCAATGCAAAACCCAGGGTGCATTGATGGTCACTATGCTCCCTTAAAGGAAGTTCTGAAGCACAAAATTCAAATCACGTGAGCCAACCCACCACACATAATGACCAATAGAAACCATTATTTTATTATATTTCAGCAAACATACAGCATTAGACAGGTAATGAACACAATCTAGCTAACATGTATAATTTATTTATGGCTGAAATGTTGCACGTATATATGTAATATGCAAAGTATGTATCATAATGTACTTTAAATAACATTACAAGTAATGTCAGAAAGATATAAGCTATGTTGTTCATAAATACTAATGATGTTGTACAATGCGGATGTTGTCACGTCGATGGAAATAGAGTCATGAGTGTCCCAATGTGTACTGGGCCAGCGTCTTTAACTGTCCTTACCAGTGGCCGAACTCGTGTACACTAAAAAAAAAATAACTTGCACTGTTGTTAGTTGCACTCAAATCATACTTGTTCGCATAACATAAACAATTAATGTAACAAAATTAACTTAAGTTTATTGAGTTGTTTCTACTAAAAAAAAATATTTTATGTGTTTTTCAGTAAAAGGTAAGATGTTGTTAGTGTATGTTAGTATGTTAGTTTAATATTCAGTTATGTTGGACATTTAGAGGAGTTTCTGTAATTATGGTTACAATTATGCAGAAGAGTGGTGCATGTGTTTAGGCTGTGGGCACTCATATAAACACATTTATTGGATGGACGTCCTGCCCTCAATTAAATTATTTTAGAATTTTGTTTTTAAACATTCACTTGTAGAAGAAGTAGTTAATTTAGGGTAAATTAAATCGATAAATGTGTCCACCTAACATAATAAACTTTTTTAAATGTAACATAACATTATTAAGTAAAGGACACATATAAATATTTTGTTACATTGACAAATTCAAATGGTTTGTATTAAAGAAATTATGTCAGCTTTACTTGACATTCTTTTTTTCATATAACTAAATTGTTATTTGTAAAACTTACTCAAATTTACTCAATATAGTCAATACGCTGCTTTTTTAAGTAAGTTCAACTAATAATTTTTTTGAGTGTACACGATATACTGATTCACGAGCTCGAGAAGGTAACTGAATGAGACACACCCAAGGACTAAACAAGGGGGCATAGTAACAGAAAACAAGGAGGCGGGACAAAAGGAGCACATGGCAAACACAAACCAAGACAGTGTGTTCAAGCACAACACAAACAAAGACACATTTAACAGTGACAAAACAGACAGCTGTCAGAGGAGAACCCTGACATACTGGCCTGGCATGTGTAATACAGCATTTTTAATAGTTTTTGCTATCACATTGTCGTCTGTGCACAAAATATGCAAAGGGAAAACGTTTTTGTTTTTAGAACAACATAAATATCACTTTCATTGATGATACCTTCATTTAGAAAAGCAAAACTAAAAAGAGCTAAAACGTTTGTTGCAACCATGACAACATGTTGAGTAACATGTTAAGGTTGAAGATCTGTTGATTTACACCTGTGACACTTTCATCATTAAAGCTTTGACTGCAACAGATCAGGAAAACAGCTACTGTTATTGTGTTCTGCATTCTACAAGCAGAGACATGCTTGTCAGTGAGAGATCAGGATACCTTAATTGGCTGGCAAGTTTGACCAAGGGTCCTCGCTGGCTATCAGCTTGCCACAGTGTCTTGAGAGGGCACATTCAACACTACACTGACATCCCTGCTTGAGCCTACAGGGGAGAATAAAGCCTAAGTGCTGTCTGACAAGCTGATTATCTTCTCTCCCTCTCGTCGTAAAGAATACACAAGAGAGAACCATAGTGGCAACTCCGCCAAGGACATGCTTCTCTCACCACGGGGGTCTTTGGAAGTGAACTAATGATTAGAGGAAAAGGTGAATAAGAAGCACACTGTAAAATATAGAGATACTGTATAAATAAATACAATTCTGCCTGTGGCATGCTGTATTGCCCGCCATCAAAATCATCAGAAGTGTGGCAGGAACAAAACCTTGGACATGCAGTTGAAGTGTTATGTGGCTTTCATGTGTCTGCATTCACACCACTAAAAATGTGTCCCTTGAAGAGTAGTTGAAAGTATTTCAATGTTTTATGTGCCATTCTGAATGGTGTAAGGAAGTAAAATAGAGATAACTTTTTGGTCATCAACTATGTTTTTGTCCTGTTGTTTTATGCCATTTTAAGCAGGCTACACTAATCACTTGTTGGTGGATAAAATCAGCCTGTAATGACAAGAATTACAAGGAAATAAATGTATAATTGGGAGATGTAATATTATAAAGAAATGTCACATATTAAGGTAACCCATGTTATTTAAATGACTAAAATACCCTAAATAGACAATAAGGAGCAATTATAATCCACCACACTGCATAGGATGTATGACAAAGGATAGCATAAGGTAGCATAGTTTATAACACACACACACACAATATCAATTATCAATATGTGACGAGGTCTCAGAGGAAGCTTCACGGCCTCTCACAAGTTAGAAAGACAAAGCCAATCACATTAGTGATGTGGGTTCGGGAGGCGGGACTCATAATAGAGAACAAGATCTAATAACCGTTTGCGTGCCAGGAATTGCAATTTTTTTCACAGAACACTCTTTTAATTTCAGTGAGATTAAAGACATTTTTAATCTCAAAGAGATGTTTCCTGGTTAAACAACACAGCTAATCCATTAGTGTCCATTTTTTATCAAAGTTATTGCTCGGGACAAATCAGGGGTCGTTGGATATTGGTAGGGACACGCCCTTATAGTGTCACTACTAAATTCTACGCCCCTGCGTTTAACATCTGCCTTTCTTCCCTGAACTCGAACTTTGCTAGAGTTACGTTTTATCACTTAAATTCATTCTACTGAAATAGGCGCAAGTGCTGAATTACTACTCATACAGATACAGATATTGGCCTGATATTTCAGAAATGTTTGGAAAAAATATTTGCAGGCAGTTCTGTTGATGCCAGAGGTGGTCAGACTAGTTCAAGCTGATAGAAAGGCAACAGTAACTCAAATAATGAGTTCACTATACTCAAATGGCCTCCAGAGTCATCAGATCTCATTCCAGTAGAGCATCTTTGCGAGATGCCATACATACATATATATATATATATATATATATATATATATATATATATATATATATATATATATATATATATATATATATATATATATATGACAAAGAGAATGAAGAGTTCAGATGCAAAAGCCTCTAAAAGCCACTTCGGTCAAAAATGAGATAACGATACTGAGTGAATGCTCTCTGCATATAGTATACATTCATAAAATACTTTCACTTCTTATACTTTCAAATCCCAGCCTCAGCCCATTCAGAAGTACCGGTACTTAGGTAGAAACCTATCACACGGAATCCTGACAAAAATGCTTATTTTAAAGAAAAACATCAGACGGATTTAGAGGATTTATATATAGTTTTCAATACCTTTTTAAACCGGTCTCAATCTGCAAATGTTTCAATGACATTATAGACCAATATAGACACATTTCTCACTTAATCTGAACAGAAATAACTTGAGCTCATCAGCTCACCTTTTAAACCTCACAGTGCTTAAACATGGCAGCAGTGATATCTTTTTCTGCATTCAGCCAAACGCAAATCACCTTTTTGCATGAGATGCCTTGAGAGCTCATGAAATACTTGATATTCTGGTCACACAATAAGCTGAGCTATTTGCTTTATGTGTGACCTGCATCACATATTCACTACAATAAAGACATATTTACAGTTCAAGCGAGAATTGTTTATTTAATTTAAAGGGGATACATTGTCTGTTTCTATGGTAATGTTGCACCCTGAAGGTTTTCTCTATGGAAACAATGAATTGATTTGCAGAGATAAACTCAAGTTATAGGTTTATCAAGGTGGCAAATGTGATACATAGTTGTTAGAAGTTGGCAAGACAATTTGCAATATGGAAATCTTTTATAGGATTGTAAAAATCTAATAGCATTGACAGGTGTTTGTGTAATCTTTCTTACAAAAGTGACTCAATAAAATACACAAACACAATGGCCAGGGTAGCTTGGAATACACATTATACAAGATACTCCAGGACTCAAACCACATAAGAATCCCAAAACAACAGCAATTAAATAGCATTTCTTAAAGGATTAGTTCACTTCAAAATGTAAAAAAAAATCCTGATAATTTACCCCATCGTGTCTTTCTTTTTTCAGTCGAAAATAAAATAAGGAAAACATTCCAGGATTTTTCTCCACATAATGGACTTTGATGGCAACCAACCAAAGGTCCAAAACAATGCAGTTTCAAAGGGCTTTAGAGGGCTCTGCACGATCCCAGCTGAGGAATAGGGTCTTATCTAACAAAACCAGAGGTCATAAATAAAAAAAATGAAATATACTTTTTAACCTAAATTATTCATCTTGCGCTGCTCTGCGACGCACCAGGGATTGCATAATCGCATTGGAAATGTCACGCTATACGTAGGCGGAAGTAAAACCACCCCAAGCGAATGTGCGAAGACTAATACAAATGCCCTTTACCAAAAAAAAACCCTCCATCTCCAACTCTTACACAAACACACCTGTCAATTCTATTAGATTTTTACAATACTACAAAAGATTTCCATATTGCAAATCATCCAACATCGTTGTTTTACCTTTTTTTGAATTAATGTTTGTATTAGTCTTTGCACATGCGCTTTGTAAACACGGGGCAGTACTTCTGCCTATGTCTAGCGTGACAGTCTGATCTCATAGAAATGCGTATGGCAGGAATTGTATTTATTATGTGATTTATACGCCAAAAATTGTGTAACATGACTATTAACTAATTCAAAATTAATTCAAAACCCATAACCACAATTACACATTACTTAATCAGTTAGTTAATAGTCATGTGCCCCAACAAGTAAAGTCATACCATAATGACACATTTGTAAATCATTAGCTAATGATTAATTAACACGTTAATTTACATTATTAGTTAATAAAGTATGTTATTAGGGAATTAATACATTATGACACATTTAACTAATAACAATTTAATGATTACTTAATCTATTAATCATGTCGAATCTTCATTAGTTGCTGATGCAGTAACCATTAATAAATGGGTTAGTTAACCATTAGTAACACATTAACTCATGATTATCTGTGCATTAGTTAATGGGCATTATATGCACATACCCCACACCACTAAACCTACCAAGGGTGTGACAATGCATATCATATGCATGTAAAAACAAATTGTGGCATATAAATCGCACAATAAATACAATTTGTGCTATATATATGCACTTCATGAGAATGTTACCTTTCTGACGTGATTACGTATTCCGCAGAGCAGCACAAAATGAGCAATTTAGGTTAAAAGTATATATATATATTTATATATATATATATATATATATATATATATATATATATATATATATATATATATATATATATACTGTATAGTAGGAGCAAGTACAAAAAAAAAAAAAAGTTAATAATTGTATTTTATTGACAATTGTTTTTAGTATTGTTTATATCAGGTAACATTTTAAGCTGTCATTTTCTCATGTTACAATGTACCCCCTCACATGTTACAATAAACCCCACCTATGGGGCATGTTGTCACATTTCACTTCAATTTTTTCGGGGTAAAAAAAAAAAAAAAAGTATACACTGTATTAATGAAACAAAACCACATCATTGTACTAGACATGTGGGAAATTAATGTGGGGAAAAAAATACTCTGAACCACAAGTGGATTTACACAAACTGAGACGGAGGAAATTTTCATTTTGAAGTGAATTAATCCTTTGGACTGTAAGACCAGCTGATTCTCACAACCAGACAAGCTTCAAAATTTCTTCAAAACTACAAAAACAAAAATCAGTGAAGATATTATAAGCAATTTAGAAGTGTTTCTAGTTTATCAAAATTGTATAAGCTTTTTTATTTTTTATTATTATTATTGCTTTATCCCATAGGGCTGCATTCTCATACTTATTCACATCAGGTTTTCTTTCCCTCTATCCTTTTAAGGCAGCCCACTGGCAGAACTTCACAGGCTCTCAACTATCATAGTGGAATTCCCCTTTAATTATTTGATGTGAGATTTCAAAGGAGGCCTGATGTGCAATTCTTTACTTAACTGTATATAAATAGTGTTTTTGTGTGTGTGTGTGTGTGTGTGTGTGTGTGTGTGTGTGTGTGTGTGTGTGTGTGTGTGTGTGTGTGTGTGTGTGTGTGTGTGTGTGTGTGTGTTGATAATAATCATTCATGACTTTCAACCCAAAATATGGATTTAACAATCAGTGCAAGGAAACACTTTTAAAATAACCATGCCTCAGAGCACATTCAAACATGTCACATTACATGCAAAATTTGTTTTCGCAGTAATGTTGTTGAATGAGCATGAAGGCAATATGCCTGAAGGGGTCTTGGCAATTTTCTTGCTTCCAGTGGTATTTTAACAACTGCTTGTAGCCTAGTAAGAACAACACATCCAAACTCATATGCTTCACATATTAACCAAAGAGAGAGAGACTAATATTGAGATGTCTGTAACTCTGGGAGAGGAGAAAGATAAAATGCATCTTTCTAGCTCGGAAAGTTGCATTGAATTATGCTATATTTTCAATCATATTTGACCTATAGTGTAAAGAATGTGTAAATTCACAGTTAACCTCGTTTATATTTTCTAAACTGAAAGGGATAGGCAATGAAGTACTAAGCCTCCAGCCTTCTCTAAGTGAAACATTAACAGTAACAGAAAACAGAGATTAATGAGAACAACCAATCACAGAGATTTAATGGCATACTTTCTCTCTCATTTCCCTTACAAGTATTGTTCTTTTATTTTGATCTGCTTCCCTCAGCTTAAATCATAAACTTGAGTTTTTATTGAGGTATAGTATCACCCTCTTCAGTTTGAGTTTTAGTTCCTTTTTATCAGTTACTGTATTTTCCGCACTATAAGGCGCACCTAAAAGCCTTTCGTTTTTTCAAAAAACGACAGTGTGCCTTATAATCCGGAGCGCCTTATATATGGATCAAGACGCTCTGTCAAAATGTTTCAGTATGAAAAAACAATAAAAACAATTTAATAATAATAAAATGTTTCATTACGACTGGTAAACTACAAAGCCGCACCGCTTGCAGCATTTCGGCAACCGTAATTAGTAAACACCGGTACTGTGCTTTTAAATAATGACGAGAGAATGAGCCAGGCAGGTTGGATATATGAAAACAGTTCTAAAATAGGCCATTCATTGAAAGTGCGCCTTATAGTGCGGAAAATACGGTAAAATAAACATTAATTTATTTGCATTAATGGCACCCTTTAACTTTCACCCCTAGAAGGAACTAATGAAAAAAAAAAAAAAACTTCTTAAATGTCTTATTATTGAAAAAAACACAAAAAAACAGCTTCTAGCTGTTTTTTTAGTTTTTCTTTGCTTTTTGTCAAAATATAAAGCTACTGTTTAAGATTTCAATTGAGATGTCCATTTATGGTAAATATTGCTTTGCATTTGCAGTAGCTACTATTTTTAATAGGCTTTTTTTTAAAATAATAAACATACATGTAAAATGCTAGTAGAAACCTTCCATAATTGAAATTACATTTATCATCCATTATTATTATAATTTTTTTTCTCGTCATTTTACTTGTGATACTGGATATTCAAACCAGAGTTTTTCCAACTTGTTTAGTTTGGCTGACAGGTACAACCAACCTTTTCCAAGTGCTTTTATACACGTGTTACTGTGTAGGAACTCTTTTTACTCTCCGCTGATGCGTGTGGTGTGAGACAGGCATTAAATCATACACTATGTAGGTGTATGAACGTAAATACTAGCTACACTTGCTTGATTTCACATGTGAAATTAACTACCAATATTTGCAAATCGGACATTACGGCTGTTGCCATAATAGTCTTCTTCTATGTCAGTTTTCTCAATACTACAAATTTCCATACTGTCAAAGGTCTATATTTGACAAAGAACTTAGTTCACGAACAATAATAAAAAAGTATATGTTCTATATGAATGCAATCAACATGAATTGATATGAATGCGTACGTCAAAATATTGAAAGTAGTAGGTTATATTTGTCAAATTTTATATTTTATAGGCATATTTGAGCCTTGAAGACTGCCTGTCACCATTCTGATATGTAACACTCACTTTTCCTAACCCAATCATTCCCTTTCCACTATACAAGCAAAATCTCAGATCCCCCTATTGTCACAATATTGTCAGTCCTACCATCTGGCTATTTTCACCATTTAAAGACATAACAACCATATGGCCACACATGCTTTTGGAAAATTATGACAAACATTTGTATCTGAATTTCTCTTATATTTTGCCATATTTCTATTGTTTAGACTCTGCCCTAATAAATAAAACATGGTTTGATTCCCTATACCTGATATCTTGTTTGACCCTATTATTTGATGTATTATTATTTTTTACCCTCAAATTAAGGTCTACCATAAGGTCAAGCAATCAGTTAAAGGGAGTAATGAATCAAATATTCTCTTGATAAGTATTCATCTTTTCAATGAAGGAAATACCATTTAAATAAATATTTATTTATTTATTTAGTACTATATTAGTTGAAAAATATTGTTCTAAAATGCATTCTCACATTCATATTACTTCATCATTCTCATGTGTAAATAAGTAGGCCTGCTGATTTGTAGGTTTGCAGTTATATCTACCGCATTGTAACTTTTATAAGCATGCTAATGATGCCATTCTAATCATTTGCTTTCATGAAATGTAATATGTGAGATAAATGCATGAGTATTATTTAAACAATTGTGTAGCAGCAAACAACAACAGATTAAAGAATTTACAGATTAAAGAGGCATATGCAATAGAGAAAGAGTGATAAAAAGAGACGCACTGAAGTTTGTTTGGACCTCAGCTGTGTGTTTGCTTGTGACTCACAAAACCCATTAGAAATTGGTTGGGGGGTCAGAGTTCTGCTTTAGCCAGAATAGATTGGCAGTGTGGAACAGCAGAGTCCACCTCCAGCTCATTTTCTCTCCCTCTGTGTCACCACAAAAGCAATCTCACACCACAGGCCTCATGGCTGTGTGGCCACACAAAATCAAAAAAGGTTTGGATCATACTCTGTGTCATACCACCCTGGTGAGCGAGAGAGCCATGCAACTTAGAGCAGGAAACACTTGGGACTGAGTATTTCAATTTTTACACTGCATGACTGATAGAGTAAGGGCATTCCAAAATGGAAAGTGCTTTTGAAAAATGCTTCTTTTGTTATGTAGGCTATGAAAGTTACATTTTGAAATAGGTTGATATTTGCAATTTATTTTACATTTTTTTTATATTGTATCAAACTTTAATGCAGTTTTGGTGAGCTTAAAAAAAAACACACAAAAAACACTACAAATCTTACTGAGTAGAGTAGCCTATGTGTATGCACTACCATTCAAAAACAATTCAAATTATAATTTGTGAAAACTGGCAATGTTTTACACTAAGCAGGGTAAGGACTCGATCGCAGTAAGATGTTTACATGACACAAGCAATTTTCATTCCATCATTTAATTTCATTCCATTTTTCAATCTTCATTCCTGTTTGCATGCAATTTTCATTTTTCTGATTATTGGCTAAGAAGTGTTGTTATTTTTACTGCCATTCTTCACATACCCCTGGTGCACAGCACAACTGATGAACTATACGGTAGGCGTGTCACTGGCCACTATTTCAGCCCACTTGCATCAAATGCAAAACGCATTTCTGTGGACATATGATTTGCATTTGATGTAAGTGGACTGAAATATGTGAAGAAATTGCAGTAAAAATAACAACACTTCTTTTCGAATAATCAGAATAATGAAAATGAGATATTATGCCATCGATGTAGCGCCACAGTTGTGTTCTTCGCACAGTCTCTAGATAAAAGTAAGGAGCAGAAATTGTGCAGCGAGATTTGTTGACAGAGTTTCGGAGTGAATGGAAAACTTCACAATAATGTCACATTCTTGTCACATTACTGGAAATACCCTCAGAAACGTCATATCCGTTTATGCCATGAGGGAAAACAAGCTATTCAAATTAATGTAGACCTTGTTACCTCGAAACTTAAATGATATGTTCTCATCAAAATGCATGCTGCTCCCCCAAATATTAAACAACATAATAGCCTACTTCATAAAAAAAATAAAAATAAAATACTGTTGCTATTGTCAGTCATTTGAATAATATTGTGACACTGACATGTCAACTCAAAAATGTAAATGATGAACTATCGTTTACTATTGTGAATGATGCCATTTGTTTTGTGCACTAGCCAGGCTCCTGGCCCTCCTATACGTGCTTCCGCTAATTTTTCCTTTTTCTTTAGTACTCCGTCTGGGATTCTGTTTTATTCTCTGGTTTTCTCCGGTCAAATTGTACCCGGTACAATCAGCGAACAGAGGGAGAGGCTGAGAACAATGGCATTGATGTTGTGCGCCATGACCAATGTTTGCATATCCAGTTTTAAACTTCAACAGAGTTCCTGCCTTCAAGAAAGATAACGCTTGTCATTTGAGAGTGGTCAGACTCTCTGTACAAATGAAATGTACGAGAGTCTGGTAGGACCAGGCTATTTGCGCACAGCATATTCAGAAAAAAAGTTTAATTCTAATTTTAAAACGTCACAATCCAACCCAATAAACTTATATTTTACAAATGTTTTTAAACAATGTACAATGTAAATCCCTCTGGAGCAACATGGAGTAAAGTGCCTTGCTCAAGGACACACTGGCGGTAACAACTGCTGGGACTGAACCAGCAACCTTCTGCTATCAGTGGTTTAACCCACTAGACCACCATCTCCTAAATACAGCTTGTTTTTTTCTATGTATCTTGCTCTGTTGAGCGGCAGAAGTGATTGTACGTAGGCTTTACTGGGTTAACACCATGCTTTTCCATTCAGGGGGAAATGATTGTTTTCCCCCATGCCCCCAGCTATGACACAACACAACCAAGTCTGTAAAGTTATATTAGGGAGCATGTAATCACGCTCAATGTTCTGTCCAGCAAAAATCTATTTATAGCATTTTCCCACAGCTTGCTATTGAAATCACAAGAAAATGCGAACAGCTGTGTGATATTAAAATATTGATTACAATTGATGACAATGCAAACATGCAAACACATGCAATATTTTGCTCTCCAGTATCCCTGAATTCAAAGCATGCAGCTTAAGTCATATACCAGACCAAGACACGATTATAATGAATTTGTTGATCCATGTATCTCTCTTAAACCCCTCCCCACCATTGTTTTTTTTTTTTTTTTTAAACAAAGTGATGCTAATGATGCTGAGGTTGTGAAAATAAAGACACAAAACTGACTACATTCATGCCTTTGTATCTGGCAAATACGTGTTTTGTCTTGTTCATGCATGGCAACCTACAGAAGAAGGTGAACTCCCATAGCGCTGAGTGATTGAGGTGCTCTATGGGGGGTGTCACAGTGGCTTCCTGCTGCGTGCAGGCAGGTGTGCTGACACCTGAGGGGGGCATTTGGAGGACATTAGAGACATGGTTGTCAAACCTTGCATCTGGCCACTTCCTAACAAAACTTCAGACACGGTTCACAGGATGTGTCAGCATTAAATCTTGACGTGCAGATGTAAAGATTTTATCCTTTGGTGCGATGTTAAATCCTCTTCTAAGATCCTTCATAGGAAAATTCAGAAATGCAGGCCTAAAGGGAAAAAGTCAACGTCAGGAAGTGCCAGAGTCAGCTCATTTTAAACATTATTTACCACACGCCAAAAACACACCTCACTTTCACAGTTATATCACTGCACATTCAGAACCAACCAAGATAAAATGAACAGCAAACAAAGGTGGCTATTTCAGGGAATAAATAGTACCTTTCAGTTGACAGACATTCATCTCCGCTTGATGACACTTTATCAATGGCAATATGAGCGGAAATAATTTCCCACTCATTCACACTCTTTTCAAAGGTGACTTCATCACCGGTCTCTGAAAGACACAGTGCCCCTTAGTAACAAATGATTACCGCTAAATGAATCCCAGAGGTTCCGTCACTAATGCAGAACAAAAGGGAACGCGAACAAGGAGGCAGAGCGACTTCAAGATCTATTTTTCAGCTCCGCATCATTTCTTGCTTCACTGATCTATCACTAAACAACAGCTGCTGTGCCGCAGCCAGCGCAGCGCTTGCTAGGGATGGTGATCAAGAAATAAACAGGGAGGGAAGAGGGAAAAAAGAGGGGGGGAAGGAGACATTTAAGCTGTGGGGTCACGTGTGATAGCCTAGAGCTCTCGAAAGCGTTGCGATGAGAGAGAAGAAAAATTGGGAACTCTTGGCAGGTCTGTGTCACATGTGATGGATAACATGTCTCCTGTAATGGCTGACCAGGTAGCTGCATTAGACAGGCATTTTGCAATCATTCCCATTTATTTTCTCTCACTTTTCTTCAGTCATTGTGCCTCTCTCTCTCGTACCCAGAACTCTACACACTTCAGGTGTTTGAGTAGCCGAGACGTGGCCAGTGAATTCATTTGATTTACACATCTCTAAATGTTCAATATAAATGTTCCCTACCTATAAATAATTTGGTCCCATTAGCACAACTGCTTTAAAGTGACAAAGCTGGAAATCTTAACTTTTGTGTGTAATTTTGAGAAGTTTATTAATTTTATTTAGCATAATCAAATCAGTCATTACCATTTATCATTTACGTTTTGATTTATCGCGTTTACTGTTTTCTTTCTTCCAGACATATATTAGATTAGCTGGTAATGGTTAAAGGTTTGAGTGTTGTGGAAAATATGATCAAATATATTTACTGTATGTTGCTTTTAGCAAAACTGTCTACTAAATTAATACATGTAAATGTTTACACGTATATGAACACATAATACTATTGCAAAACCACAATGTTAGCCAAGATGTCACTTTCTGAAATATTACACAGCACTTCTTTTACATTTGTGCTTATTGTTTTAGTAAATTTTTAAGTTATTTAGCAGTAGGTTATTTTACTATACTGCTTAGTGAGAATAGCTGTGAAATGGGAGCAGCAAACACTGGCAACGTTTGTCCGTGTGTACTACAAATCTACATCCTGTCACCTTTTCCGGTGTTCTTTTTCCGACCATTGGCCATGTGCTTTGATTTATGATGGCCACTTGGGCAGCATACTCTGCTGTGATACAACCATGTTACCCTCTGTCCCACACACATATGCATATAGCATGCTATATATAGGTAGTTTACATGATACACATAATTGTAACATGGTTCTTAGTTCAGGAAGAAGGTGGCGGGAACCGTGAACGTTTAAGACCACTTTAATAAATAAATGAACAAAACGAAAGTAACGCCGACAACCTCTCATGGATTACTGCCACACACATAATAAAAACAAAAAAACATAACGTAAAAGTCCAGGCCTGGTCCTCTCTCCTCCTTCAGTGGTGTCGCTCATCCTTATATGCCTCCGAGCTCCTCTCTTAAAAGGACTCGAGACCATATTCTCAATCACGCACCCGTCTTGCTCTCTCTTCCCACACCTCTCGCTCATCTACCTCGCCACAGTAATCTTAACTTTAAGATAATTGCAGCTAATGGGGTTTAGAAGCCACATACAGTCAAACTAAAAATTATTCAGACACCAGATATATATTTTTTACTAGTGAGTGCAGGACACTATAGTTAATTTATGTAAGTGAGGATAGCAAAAAAAAAAAAAAAAAAAAAAAAAAAATATGTATATATATATATATATATATATATATATATATATATATATATACACATATATATATATATATATATATATATATATATATATATATATATATATATATATATATATATATATATATATATATATATATATATATATATATATATATATATATATATATATATATATATATATATATATATATATATATATATATATAAAATGGACTACCAGTGAAATTAATAAAAATTTGGAACGAAAATTATTCAGACACTTTGACCTGACCAGATTTGGCTTAAGTGCTTTTTCTTTAATTGCTAATGAGGCCTTTTATACCACATATTGAACATAATGAAGCATTGCTTGGTAATTGGTTGACCTAAATAGGAATGATCTAATTGTGTACTTAAATTTAACAGCTGATTGGTTGATTGTAATCCATTACACACATTTTTATCAAAGTTATCTGACATTATCAAGATTAATTTGTTCTGCGTTCTTGTCATAGTATTTAATTACCATTTTCTAAACAATAGCGAATAAACTGTGATAATTTGAGACAATGTAGAAGGTGTCTAAATACATTTTGGTTTGAATGTAAATAGTTCATGTGCGTGCACTCGTATGGCTTCAGTTGAATCAGTTGAAATTTCCCCATCTGATAAATCTGATGTATTTTTGCAGAACACCATAAAGACTAAAAAAGAATGTTCCACACAATGTGTAAAGTGAACACAGATGCAAGAAGATTTGTAAGTCATTGATTATCCATTAATGCAATTAAATCAATAATTAAAAAATGGAAAGACTGTGCATGCTACACATTTTGCCCTTGTGTTTCACCAGTCGCAGTTTTAAGGAAAAAGGGTGAAGTGAAAGCCACTGTTAAAAATGTTGCATGACATCTCAGCTACAGCTTGCCTCAAGGCATGTGGGGAACTCTATAGCCAGCTGGATGAAGAGTTTATGGTCTGATGAGACCACAATTGAGTGTTTTGGCCGCCAGACTAAACGGCATGTTTGGCGTAAGCTACACTGCATCATCAGAAATACACTATCCCCACTGTGACGCATGAAAGTGGCAGCTATCATGCTGTGGAGATGTTTCTCTGCAGCAGATCCAAGAAGGCTTGTGAAGTAGACAGTAAAGCAAATCCAGCAAAAAACACAGGTAGATCCTGAAGGAAATACTGTGTACGTGTACATATATATAATGTGTATATACATATATATTATACAGGTTTTAGTAAATGTCCAAAAGTGTCCTGATTTATACAGCCATACTTTTGCAATTGAGAAAATACATTTTGTATTTTACTAGACTAGTCTTTTTTGGATTCAGTGTGTGGTCAGCCATATTTTTCCTGTTTTGCTCAAGTTTATCTTTTTTTGGTTCTACACACCTAAAGGAAAATAGATTTTTTCCAACTGAGAACCTAACAACTTTCTTTGATTTATACAGCCATACATAGACATTGTCATTTTGACATGAGAGAACATCTTCTGTTGATCTGTGCCAAAAAAAATCACTTCTGGTTCATTCTTGTAAAACAATAAAACATGAATAAAACAATGGGGGTTTGTCCCTTATAGCAAAACAGTTGGAAAAACTGATGTTCATCATGAAGTCCTTCTTGTCTGTTTCCTTTCACTCTAGGTTATTGTAAACATTCAGACTTTCTACGTTGACAGGTGCCTCATATTGATCTATATATCAATAATGTGTTTGTGGACATATGTCTGTGTATGACCTTGAGAATTCGTCCACCATTTTCCTTCAGGCTTGTGTTCACTATAACAGAAAAAAATATAGTAATGTACAGTAGCGGCAGCTTTCTCTGTCTTTGGTGATGTTCGTCCATTAACTTGAATCACTATAATGTTACAGGAAAGGTTTTTAGCCAGCTATATGTAAAACTATAGAATAAATTATGAAGTATTGACTGCTGTTATATGGTTGCATTTATAAAGTTTGTGTTTGGGACTGATAACCATATTAATAGATTGACTCTCAAATCGACATGTTCTTTTAACAGCTTATAGGAGTGGTGTGAATATTGTCTGTAAATCTTTAAAGAATGAATTACTTGTACGTATGCCCGTATTACTTGTTGTTTCCATTGCAGTTTTGCTAAATATTCCTTTTTCAAAATGCCTGAAAAACCACCTCATCCGAGCATAATTAATTTTGTATTTATTTTGTATTTGTTGAGGTAACTGCATATATATATGGCCTTAACTACTCTGTACTTACATCAAAAACAAAAATACAGTGTACTTATTGTGTTCATATTGTATTGCAAAACACTTATATTAAGGTGGGATACAGGTATATTTAGGGACAGGTGTGGTGGTATGGTTTGGTTTAAGGGTAGGGTTAGGTGTAAAGGAAGTGTAATTATACATGTAACAACAGAAATGAATTACAAATGTAATTACATGTAGGATATTTTTTAAAATGTAAGTACAATGTAAAAACGTATGTGCACAATAAGTGCATTGTATCAAAATATTAATTTTAATGTTAGTACATAGTAGTAGTTAAAGCCACCGAATATAAAGTGGGTTCGTTTTATTTATCACCAGTTTAATAGGAAGTGTCAATTTTGTTCTCTTCGACTCATTGGATGGAAACAGAGCTTTATTTCGCAAATGTTTTATGCAATATTCCAATTTTGCGCATAAGTTAAATGCGCAACTATGTATGGAAACAGGGCTTATCGAAATGTGCTTGAACACTCTAAAACCGGACATCTGTATTGTATGGCTGTGAATGTGTGTGATGGCCTGCTGAGCTCAGTGTTAGAGCTCAGAATACACATCAGACAGATTTATTAATGGAGTCTAGCTTGCAGCACTTCTGTAATGGCTTTGGTAATAAAGCAATAAGCCACAGGAGGCCACTGGTAAGGAGTGTTCTTAGTCATGACACAACAGGAAACTGTCATTTTTAAATAAATATTGCTATTTATTCATGAGTAATTGCATTGTGGAGCTATAAAGTAATATAAACTGTAATCGTAATATACAAGTGATATAAAATATTATTTCATTATATAGACAGGTTATTATTGGGAATGTTGTCATTTGTCACTTTGTAATTTTGTTGATAAAGAAGATTAGATGCAGTGGTGGACCGTAACAAACATAGGCGGAGAACAACTGACATTTTCCTGACATTTATATAAACCTGATTTCAAATTATACATAAATATTTATCACGGTCATCACAATTTTCGAGAGTGAATCCTGCATGTTTATGTGGATGGGCCTATGTATTAAAGTGTGTATATGGCTGCTTCAAGAATGAAAAACTAAAATTGTATTACAATTCTGAATATATTATAGGCCTATCAATTTTTTATTAATTTTTTTATCGCCTAGACAGCGCGCAAAGAGCTCTCCCTTTATAATCACTAAAAGAACATGATCTCACAAAGTCAGTGAAGCTGACTACACAATGAATCTTTTATTTTCATAATGTGTACACTTTGCGTGCGTGCAGAACTGGCCAAAAACTTGAGCGGTGAGTGGATTCTAACTTCAATACCTGTGATTGGCCAATGCGTTCAAGAAATCAACAAACATGTCAGTGATTGGCTACATTACTCACCGAAGCGCAAACACATTGGAAATTGGATCATTTGACAAGCACAAATATAGATACGCACTGGATCTTTTGGCAAATCTTTTTCACTAACAATATGCTATTATTGTGAAGAAAACATATCCTAGACCTGCAGTTATGGACAGATTTTCCCTCTAAAAACAATCAGTAGCAGAAGCAGCAGGCAGCAGTGGTTTGAGTGAGAAAATTACACGCTATTATCAAGTCCGTCTCCCTCGGTCTGGAGGGGGGCACAGGAATGTCCATGGAGTCCATAGTGGCCTCTGGCACCTCGCATGGTTTTGTGTGTTTTTTTCACAGCATTCACGCTGAAAAACAATGCTGCCTCTTAGTCTTTCTGCCACTCAGGTGACATAACCACAGACACTCTGGCCGACAGTGAAGTACGTACCCTCTATAATCTCTAACAAGCTCTCGCTCATTTTAGATCATCGCAACAAAGTTGCCTACACTGCGTCTTCGGTGCCGCCCACTGGCACATTAGTGAATAGCTACACAGCAAGAAAAGATCAACACAGGATCAATAACATGAGCTTCCAAAGGATCATAATACTTGGAAAGTGGTTTTTATTATTATTATTTTCAACTAGAAGTCTCAGCAGTGCATTATCTGTCTGTATTTAGTACATTTCACTGTGTATTATACAGTCACAATTTCGGTGTAGGCTTTGCAAACAGACTTTTACGATATGGATCCATCAGAGACGCCACAAACATGTAAGAAGCATGTTTACTCTAGTGCTTGATCTGTGATCAGTGATTTCTGATCCGTAATTAGTCAAGTTCAGACATTTGTCTCAAAATCGTTCAGTACTGCATCAGTAAAAATGCCCAACACATCACAGACCTGTTGACCCCTTACTCTTCCTCCTGCACTCTTCGGTCCTCAGGTCAAATTACCCTCAGGGTCCCCAAAACTCGCCTTAAAGCACGGGGAGAGCTGGCCTTTGAGTTGTCCTTAAACTCTGGAATGCCAAATCTGTTGATTCTTTGAAAAAGCAGCTGAAGACACTTTTATTCAGATACTTTTAGCTGATTGGTGTTTTACGGTTTATGTTTCGTTTGTTGTTTTTATATTGTCAAAATTGTTAAATTGTTCTACTTTGTAAAGCACTTTGTGATTTTATCTGTGATAGGTGCTATATAAATACATTTTACTTACAACAAATCAAGCCATTGACTGAATGATCAACTTCATATTGTTTCTTTTAGTAGCATGAAAATAATATGCTATTTAAATTGTATACAGAAAGCAATCAAAGAACGCTCTCTTTTCAATCGATGAAGCTGTCAATCACACACCACTAGTTAATCTGGATACTTGGCAAAATTCCCGTTATGTAATAAATGACTCTGTTACACGGCACAAGAAAGCTCTCACTGTATTTACAATGTATTTGGATTGCTATTTATGGTGAAAGCATTCATAAGAGTGCATGAATTGCGTTGCAATGAAGAGATCAACGCATTCACATGATCAACAGACTGTGTGTCATCTGCTCAATGCTCATCACTGCAACCTTTTATGGGAATAGATTTAAATATAATGCTATAATTAACACATTTCACAATTTGTTTATCTCGACAGCTTTAATAGTAAAAATTTAGTAAAAGTATTTGAGAGGGTTCCACATGTAATACTTACTTTATATGGAAATATGTTAGCCAATCACAGCAGGGGGCGTTTACACTTAAGTCTCACATCAGACACACCCCTAAAACAGAGCATTCATATCAAAGGGCTAAAATCAGTGTAGAAAATAGCCATTTATGTTTAAATTGTGATCATTTGTTGATGTAAAAATCATATTAACATTATAAGAACACCTCAGGAAACATTATACAATAATAACAATTTTAAACAAATAAAATCAAGTACTTTTGTACTTTTAGTGAATAAGCAATACATGCAAGGAAGAACAGGATAAGTACTGCCAGAGCCCTGCAAAATGACCTCCAGCAGGCCACTGGTGTGAATGTCTCTGACCAAACAATCAGAAACAGTCTTCATGAAGGTGGCCTGAGGGCCCGACATCCTCTAGTGGAGCCTGTGCTCACTGCCTGGCACCGTGGAGCTTGAATGGCATTTGCCATTGAACACCAGAATTGGCAGGTGAGAGCAGGTTCACCCTGAGCACACGTGACAGACGTAAAAGGGTCTGGAGAAGCCGTGGAGTTATGCTGCCTGTAACATCGTTCAGCATGATTGGTTTGGTGGTGGGTCAGTGATGATCTGGGGAGGCATATACATGGAGGGACGCACAGACCTCAACAGGCTAGACAATGGCACCCTGACAGCCATTAGGTATCGGGATTAAATCCTTGGACCCATTGTCAGACCCTATGCTGGTGCAGTGGGTCCTGGGTTCCTCCTGATGCATAACAATACCAATGCCAACATGTGGCGAGAGTATCCAAGCAGTTCCTGGAGGATGAAGGAATTGATAACATTGAATGGCCACCATGCTCACCTGACCTAAATCCAAACGAACACCTCTGGTTTATATTTATATATATATATATTTTTTTTCACTTTGATTTTCAGGGTGTCTTTGAATTCAGTCCTCTGTAGGTTGATCATTTCATTTCCAGCATCCTTTCGATCATAACACATTACCTAGTTCATATTAGTATATCCAGCATGATATTTTCCCCCATTGAGCTCTGATGTGTTTTCAAAGTATTCCTTAATTTTTTTTGAGCAGTGTATATAAATGCACATTAAAAGAAGACCTTAAGGTATTATTCCTTAATAGTCATGTGGGTTGAAATGCATTAAACGGGACTATACATGGTACAAATGTATGATTTAAACTGAGACATGATATTTCTGTCTAAAATGGGCCACACACAACCCAGTCACATTAATAGTATTAACAGTACTCTGCGCAACTCACACACAAAGTATAGAAGAAAAAAAAAGTCTCAAAAGCACAATGAGTGATATTTTGAGATTGACTCTGTTTTTTTACTTTATATGTATTAATCCATTATACACACATTTTCTCTGTTACGTCTGTGGTCTCTGTCCACCAGAATATACTGTAGCTGCTTAGTAATGAACAGTGGTGGCTAAGAGCTTGAAGCCATGATTAGATTAAGTCATTAGCATGGTCCAGAACATCATACATATATTAAGACGTAACACTGGTCTTGTACTAGATCTTCCAAAAATGGTAAGATATTGTTTTTTTCTCAATGCTGCACTTTCTTTATTTTTTATCTATTTATTGAATGGAGTGTATATTTATGCTGTTTAATATGTATTGCTCTTAAACTGTGTGGTGCAGAACTCAACAACACTAACGATAAAAGGTCAGACAGGTACTTTAGCCACTGCCAAAATGTCAGTGAATGAGGTATTGGGTGACCTGTACAACTGATAAATGCAGCATGGGTCTTTTCATTTATGTGGGATGTCAGGAATGTTTATTGCTGTGCCACCATAATATGCAATATATCTTCTATTGAAAACTATATGTTGACAACAGAGTGTATCAGACAAAGTCAAGGAAAAGGATGATGCAACTCTGTGTTTGGTGCTAGATACCAATATTTGCATCTTACAAACATCAAATATTTGAAGACGCATGAATGTCATAAAATTATAATAATAATGTTTAATGCAAATTAGGAATAGAACACAGTACAACAGAGGTCGGAGGTCTGTATGCAGCCTTTTTATTTTAAAATTCTGAATTAAAATTATGAAGGTTTAGTTTGTTTTTGCAGGGCCGTTTCATCTGGAACATTTACTGTCTAATTTTATATTTAGTCTCCATGGGTTGCCAATCCCGTGAAGTTGAATCAAACATCTCTTTTTACACAAGCGTGAGGATAACAGTACATTATGATTGTGAAAAATCACTGGTTAAAACATCCACTAATGGTACTGTGATAGCCTCTGTGGTCAGAGAAGCATTATATCACTGGGTTTGCCAACTACAGACTGAAGGAAAGGTCTGTCTTCATTCTAGAGCAACTTGCAATATAGCCGGGTCTCACAGTGTTGTATTTGGCCTGCTCAACTGCACCACATAATGCTTTAGAAACCACCTTAATTAGAGTCGACTGTGCATTCTAATGCAGTTTTGCTTGGCAGTATTTAGGAACATTTCCCCATGGTCTAATCCCTTGTGATACAGACTGTTGGATCTCTCCTTGAAAGGGAGAGAAAGTGGTATTACTGCAAGCCTCATTGACCAAAACCCTTACAGCTTTTTCTCAGCCAAAAGCCTGGTAAGACTAAAGAGTTCATGTCAAACACGAAATGTGATTGTTTTTGAAAGAGAATCAAACATTTTCCAAAAAACAACACTTTTTTTAATGTTCAACGTTCACATTAAATCGCAAAAAGTTAAGCTCTGCTCAACCCTGTTGCGGCACCAATGGTCTGTCACACAAAATCAGAACTCTTGTAAAATGGCTTTTATAAACAAATGTTATTGTAACTTTTTGCTAACTAGCAAGCAGCATTATCAGCTCATCTTCTTCTTATTCTATTAACTTCCTCTTCGTCATATCAATTTCTGCTCTGTTTGAGCGCCACCAAGTCGTGTTTTAATGTAACCTCAGCAGCTCCAGGCACGTGAACAAAAGCGGCAATCTCATTGGTCAGCAAGATTTTTGGTTTTACGTCTGTGCGTCGGTATGCACACTCACATTGGCACCCTTTGTTTAGTCAAAAGGCCGGCGATAAACACGGGCAAAAATCATCCCGGTGTGAACAGGCCTTAAAGCTGAAGAGAACTAACTTAACAAACACACATAACAACAGTCACAAAAACTGCAACTGTTGTATGTCCATCTATAACTATTTGGATCTAATTCATTGACAGGGTTTCATCGTCTCATCTGTTGTTTTTTACTTTCTTTTTACTAGCTCTTCCAAGTGACAGCTGTTGCAGTCTTTTCTGTGAACGTTTATGAGCTGATTTCACTGTTGTCTGCATTTTCTCTCAGGCGGAGAATAAACAAGGAAGCAGCAGTCAATCCCGTAGCCGGACATTCACATCGACCAATCAGATGTGGTTTTCGGCTGTAGATTCCACGGCAAACTTTTGCGGTTGGTTAGTACTACAAAGGAGAGTATGAGACTGAAAGCTTTACAATGATGCCAGGCATGACGTGTTTCTGTGAATGGAGCTTATAGGCTTGTTCGACTTCATCCAGCGATGCGCAGACCGATCGGCGGCTGACTAGAAGCAGTGCGTGCCGGTTAGAAATGTTGTACAACTTGAGGCAGTGCTGACGGCACGTGACTGTGACGTATATCAACAAAGTACCAGCAGGCTGATGCAGCCGGTGTAGATTCTCAAGGGTGGCTGCAGCAGGCTGCACAAGCTCTGATGACGACACAGCTGCAGGCCGGATTCACCGCATGACAGTGATCACGTGTGTTTCGTGCTTATTCATACAACTGATGTTACACTAATGCTCAAAAATCATTTATTTATAACAGTAAAACCTCTTTTTATGTAGTCGCAATGTTATATTGTCATGTTTATCAAACTAAAACTGATAAAAACCGTTGACCCCACTTCATAGTGTAGGTTTATATGTTGAACTTTATTATTGTCCAAATAGACGCTTTATTAAGCAGTGCATAAAGTATTGAAAGAAAATGTCATCTGAAACATCTGTGTATTTGAGAAATATTGCATTTATTTAACTTCAGCTGTGATAAAGTTTGCAAACACAGCGCAAGCGTCACTGCGGGAAGCAGAAAGTGTCCGACTTCACGTCTCCGTTTGCAGCTCCTCCCCGCCTGCACGTTACTAACTCAGTTGTAGTAACTCAGTTGTTACTTATGTTGGGAGGCTGTTTCATTTCACCATAGCTCAGTACTCCATCCAATACATGTTTTACACATATCTACTTGACTTTAAATACTTTGTTAAATGTCTGATTAAATATTTCCAGAGTCCTGCACCCCAGCTTCATATGCAGCTCAAGGCAAGTCTGCTCAGCAGTTATCAGCTATGTGAGAGAGTGGCAGAAAGAGAGGTTAAGAAAGAGAGAGAAAAGGTAGAGATGGAGCTGCCTGATCTCAAGCGGCAAATTAGAGCTCCTTCCGATCGATAGCTGGAGGAGCTTTGCACAGATTTCATTAGCTAGCAGAGGCGCACAGTTAAAGCAATGCTAAGGGGTATTGATGCTGCCGATTGATTGCTCAGTCTTATTTAAAAAAAAAAAAAAAAAAACAACTGTACATGATGCTTGGTCTGGATTTGTACCTTAACCATTTATAGTCAGCTGTAATTACTGTTGATTCAGCATATCAGGCTAAGAGGTCACACATTCATAGATTAAAAAATCTCAGAGATGAATAATAAAAAGTTAAAAAAAAACTGCCATTTGTTTTATTTTCCACAGTGGGATTCGACTTCCTCCTTTGCTTTTGCATTTTCTTTTAGTTTAAGAAATTGCCATGTCTCATTTGGTCTCCTTTAAGCACTTATTTATTAAAGAGGGTAACTCGTCAGACGGTGGTCTGACCGAGAATGTTTTATTCTGTTTGGGCCAAAAGCCACAAAGTAAAAATCACATTGAGGTCCTCTGTTAACTTAAACAAGAGAACCCAATTTACTCTGTCAGTCTTGTATTCACTGTGAGCTATCGATCTCATCGTGGCTGAAGCCCTCAATCAGACCCAAATGAAGGAATGGAAGAGATAGCAATTGTTTAAAGTAGCCTGAACAACACATCAGGGGAGACACTGCAGGCAGATGCCTTCTGCAGGTTTTTTTTTTTTTGTTGGTAATAATCAATGAAAGTAATAGTCAGTGGGAACCTCCAAAAATCTGCAATACATCTTAAAATCTATCGAAAATAAACTTTGACATTTTAACTTTTAACGCAAGTGAGATACGGACCTCAATTGATCATACTTCATTGAGATTGATTCCTGTGCTTTGAGTGATCAATCTACAGTAGGCCAAAAAGACCTGAGGAATGATATGCAAGTATGTAAATTATTCATTATTGTTATGATTTATGACTTGACTGTGAAATGTTGGTCTTGCGACTTTAATATTTCATAACTTCTTTGATTTTTGCGGTCATCTGATAAATGTGTTATTAAGGTGGTGTTAAATGATTAATAGATAGTGAATGTATGTCTCTCTCTCTCTCATTACAGTGTGTCACATTCCATCAGGGTAGTACTTAATCTTATTCCATATGCATTTTAATAGTTACAATGCAACCTGTATTGTTGAACGGGCTGATGTGATGTAAATGTCTTTGGCTGTTCTGGCTGACTGCTCTGAGCTCAGTAATGTATGACATGTTAGCGACTCTAAACAAAAGAGGGACTTTCTGGTTAATTATTTGAAGCTTTTATTCTATTAAGTATTTTTTGCAAAGACTGTAAAGAGAAGGTGTTGTGGGATGGAGAGCGACAGTAAGGAAAGAGAAGACATGGGAAGTTTCATTCTAGCTTTTGAGAGCAGAAGAACAGGTTTTATATAATATAAGCTGCAGATTCATATAGTCTGTCCAATATATATCAAGTATCTGGAAGGAGGATCAGGAATCTCTCTCTAGGAATATATCTCATTCATTATGAACTGAGTATAGATAAACACCTGCAGTCTGATAGAAACTCACTTTTTACTTCAGAGAGCTCATAAGCTCAACTGAACAAAACTACCCCCACCATCAGGCATATTGAACATGCGAAAGGAAGCTGACGCTAATCAGAAATCTTTATGCAGGTCGTCGTGGCAGGTTCGTTTCCATTTTCTAAAGAAGCAGTTGCACGGTAGAATGTAGAATGATAGATGACTGCTCTGGCAGATGGAGGTTGGATGAACGTGTGCATTCCATCCCAGGGGAAACCCCATTGGGGGGAGACTTTTCTCTGTGGGACGTCAATCTATTTTTCCAGTGTCTCCTGCAGAGAGCAAGTCTATTACAACTCTATTACGCCAAAACGCAGATCATTTTTATTCTGTCCTTATTACCTTACTCAGGCAGGAATCACATGGCAAGCCTTTCCCATTTCTCTCTGCTTCTTTTAAAGGTGAGAAATACTAATCCTCGCCCTCTCCAGAGATCAAAGACTAACCTTTAGCCACATAACCAGGGATTTATTTGACACTTTGAAGCATCAGCAACATTTTCTGGTGTACTATTTGCTGCTATGTGTGTCCGATAGTGTGTGAGCTTCCAAATTGTGTCATGTCAGAACTGTTTTTGAGGTCTTTTAGCTTAATAAACAGTATTATGATTATTAGGTAACTGTTATGCTCAGGATTGGACCTCAGAACTGAGGTAAAACTCAAACAGGTATGTTTATTTGCAGGAATCGCAGGAACATAAACAGGTGAGTGATGATGCTTTAGATTGTTAGAAAAAGAGATAAACTGTATTGTTAACTTTGCATCTTAGTCTTACAGAAATGCAGAAACACATACACACGGCATGAGGAAACAACACTGAGATGAGGGATGACTGAAAAACGACTTGGATTATATGATGACTGTAGGATGACTTGGAAGATATAGCAGTAACTAGCATGGAAGTCAGGAACATCAAGCAGGTAAGTAGCAAGGTAAGTCTGTAGCATCAGATAAGGTCAGACAATGGTGATGAGTTCCAGGCGAGTGTGCTTAGGTGCCAGAGGGGATGATAAGGAATTCAGTCCGTGACAGTAACAGCGATGTGGACTAATATGCTAAAGATCCTATAGATAAGAAGTATGTGGTTCATACTATAATTCTACAACCTGTCCACTAGTCTAGGTTTTTTTTTTCTGTTTTGTTTTTTTAGACAAGGGCCCCAAATATGATGAATCCTATTGCAATGTACCTCCTTCCTAAACTATATATACTATATTATAAATACACTCACCTAAAGGATTATTAGGAACACCATACTAAAACTGTGTTTGACCCCCTTTCGCCTTCAGAACTGCCTTAATTCTATGTGGCATTGATTCAACAAGGTGCTGAAAGCATTCTTTAGAAATGTTAGCCCATATTGATAGGATAGCATCTTGCAGCTGATGGAGATTTGTGGGATGCACATCCTGGGCATGAAGCTCCCGTTCCACCACATCCCAAAGATTCTCTATTGGGTTGAGATCTGGTGACTGTGGGGGCCATTTTAGTACAGTGAACTACATTTAGTACATTGTCATGTTCAAGAAACCAATTTGAAATGATTCGAGCTTTGTGACATGGTGCATTATCCTGCTGGAAGTAGCCATCAGAGGATGAATACATGAAGGTCATAAAAGGATGGACATGGTCAGAAACAATGCTCAGGTAGGCCGTGGCATTTAAACAATGCCCAACTGGTACTAAGGGGCCTAAAGTGTACCAAGAAAACGTCCCCCACACCATTACACCACCACCACCAGCCTGCACAGTGATCCATGTTCTCATTTTGTTTATGCCATATTTTAACTACCATCTGAATGTCTCAACAGAAATCGAGACTCATCAGACCTGGCAACATTTTTCCAGTCTTCAACTGTCCAATTTTGGTGAGCTTGTGCAAATTGTAGCCTCTTTTTCCTATTTGTAGTGGAGATGAGTGGTACCCGGTGGGGTCTTCTGCTGTTGTAGCCCATCCGTCTCAAGGTTGCGCATGTTGTGGCTTCACAAATGCTTTGCTGCATACCTCGGTTGTAACGAGTGGTTATTTCAGTCAAAGTTGCTCTTCTATCAGCTTGAATCAGTCTTCCCATTTTCCTCTGACCTCTAGCAGACTGGAGGTTTTTCCCTTTTCACACCATTCTTTGTAAACCCTAGAAATGGTTGTGCATGAAAATCCCAGTAACTGAGCAGATTGTGAAATACTCAGACCGGCCCGTCTGGCACCAACAACCATGCCATGCTCAAAATTGCTTAAATCACCTTTCTTTGCCATTCTGACATTCAGTTTGGAGTTCAGGAGATTGTTTTGACCAGGATCACACCCCTAAATGCATTGAAGAAACTGCCATGTGATTGGTTGATTAGATAATTGCATTAATGAGAAATTGAACAGGTGTTCCTAATAACCCTTTAGGTTATTGTATATCATGAATATTTTTCAATAAATAACCATTAAATTGAACTGTTAAAGGCAAACATCAAGGAAACAAAGACTAACACAAAGGTGACCGAACCAAGAGTGCAGGGAAGGGTGCAGGTTAAATAACAGACAGAGATGATTAACAACATACAGCTGAAACAACTGAACTAATGATGGTAACCATAGAAACAAATGAGTGGTGGAAAACTGAACAAAAGCAACAAAATCAAACACAAGCTACAAACAGACTGAAAATGGACACAACACCCCCCTCCCGGCAGGTGTGTACTCACTGTTCTCTGGACGGTGCTGGAGACGTCGCACTCAATGGACTCTGGACGGGGACTGGTAGTGCTTCTGACCAAAAGTCAATTAGCCAATGGTCCCTGCTGGTTCTGGTGAATACTAATTTCCAGGTGTGGCCCTCTTGGCTGAAGACTCAGGCGTGGTGGCCATCTTGGCTGGTGACTCAGGCGTATCGGCCATCTTGGCTCGGGACACAGGCGTGACGGCCATCTTGGCTGGTGAATCAGGTGTGGCGCCCATGACAGGACGAGACTCTGGGTGATGGTCAGGGGCAGGTTGTATGACAGGTGTAAGGTGGAGCTGAACAATGGTGATGGTGATTTCCTCCACTCTACCAACTTCGAACAAGGATCCATCTATGTGATGTTTTTACACTATTTACAGTGATGTTTTTACACTATTTACACTATAGTGTTGAGCATCACAAAGAGGATTGTATCATCCAGCCCGTATTGTATCGTCCAGTCAGAATCCCTCCATTAAGGTGAGGTCGCTGCAGGTGGCTTGGTGGCAGGTGTCTAAAAACTCTACATAGTCCTCTAGACACCTACCACCCTGGATGATTAAAAACAATCTCTTTCAAAAAGTCCAGTCCAAAAAAGAATCTACACATTAAATTCAAACAAACACTTATAATACTCAGGAACAGGCAGATGGCAAGGAAACAAAGACTAACACAACAGTGACCGGCCAAAGAGTGCAGGGATTAAATAACAGACAGAAACGAGATGATTAACAACATACAGCTGAAACAACTGAACTAATAATGGTAACCATAGAAACAAAGGAGTGGCGGAAATCTACAAACACACTTAACACATGACAACATGTTAAATTACTGATTAATACATTTTTAAAAAGTGAAATACAATTTAACATCATTAGTCTAAATGTAATATATAAATATAATATAAAGCTAACATGTTAGCTTATTAAAAATACATTGTATGCAATAACATAAAGCTGGAAAGACAATGCTGAATGACAACAACAAAATAAACCATCTACAAGTGTCCCAATGATTTACACAGTTTATGACGTTAGCTTCTGCTGTTATTTTCCCCCCAACAAAATAGTTTTCACAATTGTCATTATCGTTGCTGATTTATCATATTGCATATTGTTGTCCCTATCAACTTATTCTTTATTAACTTACATTTGTTTAGGTTTAGGTTAAGTTTAGGTTGAGGACATTTTTGTTTTTGTCTTTCTGCAGTAAACAACTTTGGTACTATGTCACCACTTCATCTGCTGTAAAATGCAGTTCTTGAAGCAAAACCATTTGAGAGCCACTGCACTAGTGTTGCTGGAATCAAAAGAGTGCTGCTGTCTCATTTCTGCTGGGGTATTTTGTTCCCACGCTACACAAGTACACTCTACATGAGTGTTGAGATAAAGCCTACAGTAGATAAATGTGTACTGTGCTTTTTTGCTCCTCTCTTCTCTCTTCATAATCCCTCAGTTCTATCTTTAGAGTGCATCTGTAATGGAAACAAAGCACTTTTATCTATCCTCAGCATTCTAAGAGTTTTCCTGCCTGCTGGTCTTCTCTTCATTGGCGATGCCCTACCCCTGTGTACAATATGTGTGTGTATATGTGTGTGGGAGAGAAAGGAAGATGCTGAGAGCGAACAAGAGCTGGGAGTTGCCCTTGGTCTGCTTCAAGTCTGTGCTATAGGATCGATACACAAGAGTGGGGCCTCTCCCCTTTCTGCACTCAGGCATTGGGTATTTCTCCCCATTACACAGTTACAAGAAACAAAGTCTAGAAGAAGTCTATTGATCCCTGCATGTGGCCAGGTTTCAATGAACAATACAGTGCTATTGAAAAAAAGAGAGAAAGAGAAAGAGAAAGAAAGATACCAACCTGACTAAAAACCTAATTTCCTTTGCTTATCATTGTAAATAGTTATCTCTCTCTCTATAAATATATATATAAAATAAAAAAAAACTAAATGGACATTTTCGAACATATTATCTGACCATATATTGTCATAAAAAGCAAACTCTGCAGTGCATCTGATTAAATGGTCATTAATTACATCCTATTTTAATAATGTTTAAATTAGAACAGTAAGACAGAGCAAAATGTGATTAACTCTAGTATTAATGCATTAAAGCAGTGGAGCTGAAATGGTAACATTCATTTAGGGACTGTTTGATTGCCAAGCTGTTTGATTATGGGAATCAACTTCTATAAGCCGCCATCGGAAATGCTATTCTGTTGGTAATGAGATGCAATGACAATGCTGATTAACAAAAAGAAGTCGGATTGTGTTCACGCACTGCATAATGCAAAATATGTACGTGGAGTGTGACCACAATCGAATATTTCCCTTGTAATTGTTTTCAGCCAAGGATATCACAACAGATACGAATAGAATACGGGTTTAATTAAAAGGACAATAAAAAAAAAAAAACAAGTCCCATGTTGGCTGCATCCCACTGCCATTGAGCTGTCCTTGCCCATTATGCGGTTTAACTAGTCGACTCCAGATGTTGTATGTGTGTGCGTGCACAGGAGCGTGTGCGCTTGTGACGCCCATTTTGGTTTGAGAATAGATGGACAGACAGTTTGAATGGGAAATATGTCTCCCCTGCAATGTTAATCTCGTCCTCTCCAGCATTCAGTGTGTCACCCTAATGAAGCCCCTACAGACAGATACTTAAAAAGAGTTAAGAGTAAATTAACCTTCAGGACTTTGCACTTCGTTTTTAATACACTTTATGCATCCATGTCCCGTACACATCTCTGCCAAGGACATCCCCACTTTTACCAGAAGGAGGTCAGGACAAAAACATCCCTTACCAGCAGCAACCTTGTGCAGAACCAATGTGTGAGAGAGTAAAAAAGTGGAGGAGATTTAGAGTGAATTTCCTCTAAGAAAAACAAAATTCAATCAACCAATCGTTTTTCCACCAATTGATTTGTTTATTTGCACCATATAATTATGTTTTTTAATGGCAGGTTGATCTTCAGTATTGATTTATTGATTTCAGTCACCATACAACTGAGAGTTCTAATATTTTCATGGAATGCTGCATTAATGATTTACCAGTAAACATTATTATTATTTTAAAAAAATATATATGTTCAACCATAATCTTTACTCAAAAACATTAACATGCCATCCCGCTCTTCTCTGATGATGAGTATCCACCTTATTTTTAGTGTAAAAGCGGATGTGGTCGTTTTGAACTCAAATGTGCAATGTTTCTGATTTCATCCACTTCTGGTTATATACCTCTACAAAAACATTCCATTATGCTACCAAACTGGTATCATATTATTTTAATGTATTATCCTAATCTAGTTATTTACCTGTAGCAGCAAACAAATTGGAAGTTTTGAACATTCACAGGAAATGGTTCAGAATCACTCCGCTCCATTTAGTTTGCAACACTACTTTCTACCATCCAATCAATTTTTCATTTTATAATTTTTCTCATCATTTCATAGCAGTTTTATTCGGATATACGTCACAATAGGGAAGAAAAGTCATTGCAATTTCAGTTTCATGCCAACTTTTAAATATGCACTTATCACAGACAGACATGCAATTCATCTAAGCATGACGGATCAATGGAAAATACCTGTAATAGTCACACCAAATGCAATTGAATAATCCACCCAAAGGAAACAAATGCCTGAAAGGTGCTGTATATTGAATGACATGTCCCATACTCAGACTTCAGGAAGTGTGTATTCAAGATAAACTAGTGACATAAGTTGAATTTAGAGCTGGGTATTGTCATATCACTTTCTTGCAGCCTTTCTTGTATGACACAAGCTAATTCTGGCTTAGCTTGAATGAACGACTGTTTTTTTATCTCTCCCCCTTAGTCAGCTGCTATTTAACACTGCTGATTCCATTGTGTAGACATGCTTTTCAGCAGGCTAAAACTGAGCTGTGTTGCTGTTTTTTTTTTTTTTTCCCCAGATGACTTTAGGGATGGAAAGGCACACCAGGACTTTTAATACACCTAGTATTTAAATAATCCTTGCTTCTCCCAATCCTTTTGATGCCTTTGTTCACTTTGAGAAAGTTATCATTATGCAGGCCACACTGTTGGTGGAGAGTGAAATGTAGAATCACTCTGCCTACCTTTTCTTCCACATCCTTTCCCAGCAAAGTACATCTACATATCCCTTTCTTCCTCTTATCTCTGACTGCAGTCGCTGAAGCGAATTCCCTGCGCCACCATGCACCCAAAGCTCTGCAAACTCAAAAAGAATCAGCCACGCTTATCTGTGACTGCTACGGAGGGAACTATAACGACAGTCGGTTATCCCTAGTGAAGAGCTTAATAATTCAATGGTGCATGCATGTAGGTGAAGTCATTTCACATTACCACCTCTGGTTTATTCTGTATGCCTAGGATTTCGGAAGGTTTCAGAAAATGTTACATGAACGTACATAATAAATTATATTTAACTACAGAAATAAATATAAACATGTCTTTGGTAGGCTATGCATTGATTGTTTGATGCCCCTTTGCATGGTTAATGATTAATTAGAACAAGTTGATGCATTAAGCACCAATGAACAATACTTTTAATCTACATAATTATGTACTAAACATTTTTTTTATTATCCATGAACAATAATGAACAACGAATTGAGACAGTATATTTATAAATTAACATTATCCTAAATTAATTAATAGGTTACGGTAAAAAAAATAGGTTGCTGTTTTTTTATTTTATTTTTTTATTATTAGTTCATGATGCAATCACTTCTAATCATTTATTGTTCAGTTATGACCAGTTGACTGTACATTATTCTTCTCAGTACATGGCTGCTTACCAAATAAATAAATAGGATACGATAAGATATGAGAAGATATGAGAAGATAATATAAGATAAGATAAGATAAGATAAGATAAGACAAGTTGATTTAATTTTAATTTTCTTACCTGTATGTATAGAATAATGTATGCATAATAAAACATTGCGGTCAAGTTGAAAATAATATCCTATTGTCTGCACTGATAGCCTTGTGGGCAGCTTGGGTGATTTGAGTTTGAGTTCCAGCTCATGGACCTTTCTGTCACTTTCTGTCTTCTCACTGTCCTATCATAATAAAAAGGCAAAAACGCCCCAAAATATGTTTTAATAAACAAAAAAAAGAAATAAGAACATTTGCAGAAACTCTGCAGACGTTCAGGTGCTAGTGCTGCATCCACAAATTTGGTGAAGTTGCAGGGTGATAAAGTTAGGCTGAATGTAACAACTCGATATTGGTATGCTTTGCCCCCGAAAGTGAACCTCAGGAACTTCCTGTGTTGTGGAAGGATATGTGGAAGTATGCGTCCTTGAGATGTATCGGAGCAAACCAGTCCTTTGATCTGATCTGTGGTACGATTGTTTTTAATGTTAACATTTTGAATTTTACCTGGATAACTAACTGGTTCAGAACTCTCAAATCCAAAATGGGACGCAGTCCCATCCTTCTTTGGAACAATAAAATACCTGCTGTAGAAACTGGTTTCTCTGTCAGGAGGAGGCACACATTCTATGGCCCCTTTCCCTAACAGAGTTTATACCTCCTGTTCCGTAACCAGAGCCTGCTCGGAGCCCACCACTGTGGGACCCCCAAAAACCTGGGTGGGTGAGACCCTAACTAAATAGTGTAAAACTTTTCGACTGTAAGCAGGACCCATTGAGATAGATTTGGCAGTAGCTTCCTCGCTGCCAGAAAATCTACTAAGGGAACAAGCCTCTCGAGGCTGGCATTATTCGAGCAACCAATTTGATGCCCTGAAATGGTGGATCGTTAGGGAACAACCGGACTGGTAGCGCTGAAAGGGGGCAAAAATCCCAGTGTCGTTATGTTTCGTGGACGGACGCTGAGATATGTGCTCACTGGAGACCTCTGCACACTGAAGCACACGAGGTGGCAGGGTTGGCGGAACGGTCCCCTGAGGGCATTGAAGAGAAATGGACATGTATACTGAGAAATGTTTGTACACTATTAAGGTTTATAGGAGACTGGTTTACTCCGGATAAAAAAACTGCAGGCGTTGTGTGTACAAAAACGTGACGGTTGTGCTTGTGAGGGCAGGGAGCATTCATCTAATTTACTTTTAATCCTGCTTCTCAGTTGGCCAGTCAATGTTTAGTCTGGCAGCAGCACAAGACACAACCTCCACCAGTTCTTCATACGCTGGAGGGTGAGATGGCGAGTCCTCAACTTCTCCAGCATTGATGCTTTCAACATCCAGCTCCTCAGAGCTGGACATATAATGTTGATAGACAGACAATAATAAATATGACACACTTAGCATATAACACTTGCTAAAGGCACAGAAGCTAACGCTAGGGCATGCTTTATAATTTCCTGGTTTGTGATGTCACCCGCCTCAAACATCTCCAACACAACATGTTCAGCCAACCTGCTCTACTTACCACAGATCGCCTTCATCTGTCTTCTGCTGCTTCCCTCTGTGGTCCAGTCCTTGAGTGTTCCGTTCTCCATCTGCAACATAGTTAACTCTGTTAGCATCCAGCTTCATCTACATCTGACTGCTGATATACTCACCATTGACTCTATCACCCACTGTTCTCTAGAACCTGCAAATAAAGAACTGCGTTTTGCTACTCACCTTGTTTGTCCTTCTTCTGCTCTGAGACAGAAGACCAGACCATTAAACGTCAACAGCAACCATGAACATCAGATCTTTTGACCCAGCGAATATGCTCCTCTCCATTTCACAGGATGTTCGTCCCAGTGAAGATTTTATTGAGGAATTTCTCAATCTTTCCAACCAGGCACCATGGAATGATGGAACCTTGAAGACAATCTTCTGGGGCATCTTAGATGATCATCTTTATCAGCAGATGCCTACGTCAGCTAACACCTTTTCCCTGGAGCACTATCTTGATTATGTTTCTAAGTGTTTCGTCCTTCACTGTTGGTGAAACCAGTGCCAGCTTCCCTCCTCATGACAATGCAATGGCAGCTTTTAATACCATCATGGCAAGTTCTCAGTTTTTTTTCTGCAGGCAAGGAAAGCTGTCAAAGTTAGTGGACCCACCTATCGTGGCCATCAAGACAGCTCTTAAGAAGATTTCCACCCTTCGGTTATCATGTCTAGACTCTGTTCTAGCGAGAGATCTTCCAGAGACTGTTGATTGAAATTCCAGAGTTTGTTCCTGCCCCGAGACTCATGGCGGTTCTGTTTAATCCTTGCACATCTGATATTCTGCCCTGATTCCCTTTTTTCATGATGGGTTCATTCAACATTTAAAATACAAACTTTTCTAAATCTAGTTTGGCATATGATCATCAAAGTGATTTGTTAAAATTTTGTTTTCTGTTAATGGTTCAACATTCGCAAATACAGAGATGGCTCCAGCCCCTCTCCAGCCATCATAGCCAAGCCTAAGGTCAGGGCAATGGAGGCTGATCCGTCCTAGCCCCCTAAGCTGCTGGCAAAGCTCAACCTTATAAACTCAACCTTGTTGTAAAGTGTTTACTATATGAATTATAATTTTTATACTACACAGGATAATCAAAAAGTATTTTAATTATGTAAATGAGGGCTATAACAACTAATACTGATATACTAATAGTGCTATTAAAACTCTACACCTTTGAATGTTTCCCATAATACCTGAAACCTGCAGTATCATTTATCCTCCTTCTCTTTCTGTTGTCTATTTTTGAGGACATATCTAACAGTGTCAAAAGCATTTTCTGTTTTTCACGGATAATGAAATTGGACCCGGTGTTACTCAGCAGTCACTTCAAACAAATCAACAACAAAACAAAAACAATAGTAAGTCAGTACAAACATGGCTGTGACTCAGCTCTCAGACAGAACAGGCAAAACTAAAACAGATCTGTCTGTGCAGAACATCTTCTGTTGTCATATCCTGCCACAGACTGAAGCTACCATCCTCAAATAGCCAAGTTATAGAGACACATGTCAAAACATCCAACATCATCCTTCCTTCCCTTTAGTCACACTAAATATTTCATGGGGGAGTGTTTGAAATTATGAATGCTGTATACTCTAAATTTAATACTGTTATTTCTGTTAACAGTTCTGACATGAGAGACTAGATGTGCCCTTTTCTAATCTTCCAAAGGGGTGGAGATGCACAAGCTAAAAGTCACACAGTTTCATACAGTCTCACAAATGCACACAGGTGCATTTTTTCCTGTTCTTGAACCTCATCCAAGAGTGCTGTGACTCATTAGAGGGAGTAATGTGTAAACATTTATACAAACATGTCAGTCTCATCTTCACATTCTCAGCTTCAATCAGCGGTTTATTTGTCGTTGTCTGGAATGAGATGCACAGTGAAAGGAGGATGAGTGCTTGTCAACTCTTGCCAAGGCAACCTTGAAGGGAAGAGAAACACGTTTCCATTTTCACCATCTTGCTTGATTCAACTTTTAAGTTCAGAATAGCTTTTTATTTATTACAGAATCATTTGGCATAGAAACTGAAAATGTATTGACAGATTTAAGTTTTTCAGAGCATCAGATCTACATCTGCACAAATAATTAAAAACAAATGAGTAAATATGTATGTTTAACATTTTGTGTTCTATCATTCATTCTGTCCAGCATTCAGTTGTCCGTTCTGTCTAGCATTCTGTCTAGCGTTCTATCGTCATTCTGTCTAACGTTCAGTTGTTCGTTCTGTCTAGCATTATATCGTTCATTCGATTGTTCATTCTGTCTAGTGTTCTATCATTCATCCTCTTTTGCATTCCACCATTTATTCTGTCCACCGTTCAATTCTTCATTGTCAACATTCTGAGCCTCTGGTTTATCCAGAGAGAAAATAAAAGATCAGAGGATCTGAGTCTACAGCTTGTGAGGCAGCAACATATACAACCACGTTTTGATCCTCCAGCCTGTGAGGAAAGAGACATTAACAAACAGTACGCTCTGAGTTTTAGTCCAGCGAGACGACCTTAGCACGTCTCCATGCCAGAGAGACAAAAGTGGATTGACCAAGTCCTGAGTGTCTGGCCCAGAGAGGCAGAAGACACACAGATACATTTGCAACAAGGTTAAGCTCAGGAGAGCAAACATTCACTCTGAGGTTCCTTCGTCTGTGTGTTCCAGATTAAGGACCTTCTACACCTACTTCAGGGCCTCATCTGTGGTTTCCAGATTTTAGAACCTTTCGATGCCCCCGGAGATCAGCATCCCACAGAGCTTCATGTTCAATGCTGTTGAAATGGATTTCAGCTCCTTTGCCCACTGCAATGTTACCCAGCACGACCAGTGGAAGAAGTCACCGCCTTCGGACTGCTTACTCAACCACGTGGTCTTTCCAGAGACCTTGGCATTGATGTATATTATCAGTATATGATTTTCTAATTTACATTAGAGGTAATATAATTGATGCTAGTTATTATATATATTTTGTTTATTTGTTTGTTGAATAATAAGGTCTTTACCATAGTTTCAGAGAAAGAACAGTTTATCTTTCCATAAGATAACGCAACTCTTCCATAACCACACTCAACTTAATCACATGTATTTTATGCATCTTATGCACTTTATTCCTTTATCATTCATCTATTAGTTGTGTTAGTTCTCTTTTGAAAGAGAACTCACACTGCTTCAAGAACACATACGGGGAACGCCTCCAGCGTGAAAGCATCAAATCACGTCAATTCTCACGTCAATCCTGATCCGTCATCGTCGTGCAATCAGGAAGTATATAAGGGTGCCTTGCAACATGACACCATTCTTTTCATCTTCAGGGACTGTTCTGTCTGAGTCGACTAGAATATCTGAAACAATCTAATGAAAATGAAATGCACAGAGAAAAAGCACCATTATCGGAAGTGCGCTGATCCACGTCCCAGGTTTCTCACGTCTGAGGATCCCCACACACTCTGTGTCTTCTGCTTGGGAGAAGAGCATGTATGGGAGGTTCTCGAGGGAGCCACCTCTGCAAACTGCAAGCAGGCTGGCCCTCACCAGGGTGCCGCATTGGTTGGCCTAGGCTATTATTTAGGGATGGTTGAGGTGTTTTGCTGAGGCATTTACGCTTCGGGCCCCTTTCTGAGTGATTGCATGGCTTTTTGCATCCCTAGTTCAGCCTCCTCTCACTGGAGAATCGTCCGGCCAAGGCCCGCCGCCTTTCTCTGCGTTCTGGAGTTTATTTAGTAATGCCGGTTGGTATTGAGGCAGAATAGATAGCGACTTAGCCAGTGGTCGTGGGGTGGGGTTAGGCTGTCGTTTGTTGATTCATGAAGAGATTAGTTGCTAAACCCCGCCTCCCAGAGCTAGTGTTGGCCGCCACAGGGAACAAGACACTGCATCTCGTTGTCATGCCTCGGGGCCTGCGTGTCAAACAGTCCCTTCAGACAAAAAAGATGGTGTCATGTTTGCAAGGCACCATTATATACTTCCTGTTTGCACAAAGATGACTTCATAGGGTGTCGCCGGTCAATAGGATTGATGTGATTTGATAGTGATTCAGACACCTGTTACACTGGAGGCATTCCCCATATGTGTTCTTGATGCATATGTAACCTGAGACGTTATTCTTGCTTATCTTTGTTAATACAATTTATCTTATTACAATTTTGTCTTCCTTGTGCTGATACTACAGAAGAGGCTCTACAAGTTTCAGATAAATCAGCTGACCAACTCTATTCACTTGACATTCATTCTAAGTGATTGGACAGCCTCCTGTTTGGAGTGTTCTCATACAGCCAAGGTAAAATACCTTGATTATTGTCCCAAACTAAGAGAGGGGGGAAGGTGAGGTGGTCATCTGATGTACTCATAACCACACCTTAAGTTACATGTGATCCAAAAATCACAATGTCAGCGGTGACGTGAGTTCCAATCTCTACCTTACTTAGCGTCCTTGGATGGACGAAAGTAAAATCACTACAATTGTATAGCTCCTTCTGCCCAGCATTACGTCTTTCATTCTGTCCAGCCTTCTATCGTTCATTCTATCTAGCTTTTTATCATTCATTCTATCCAGCCTTCTGTCATTCATTCTATCTAGCGTTCTATTGTTCATTCTGTCCAGCATTCAACTGTTCCTTCTAGTGTTCTTTCGTTCATTCTGTTTAGTGTTCTAATGTTCGATCTGTCCAGCATTCAAACGTTTATTCTGTCCAGCATTCAATTGTTCATTCTTTCTAGCATTTAGTCGTTCATTCTGTCCAGCGTTAAATCGTTCATTCTATCTAGCGTTCTATCATTCGTTCTGTTTGGCATTCTATTGTTCACTATCTCAGTTCTATCTATTCATTCTATAGTTCTATCACTCTGAATTCTGTCAAGCACACTATCATTCATTCTGTCCAGCATTTAATTGTTCATTCTATATAGCGTTTTATCATTCTACCCTTAATTCTGTTTAGCATTCTATAATTCATTCTGCCTAGCATTCTTTCATTCATTCTATCCAGCATTTAATCGTTCCTTCTATCTAGCATTTTACCATTCTACCCTTAACCCTGTCTTTCCGATCTGATATGTGATGGGAAAAGGGAGTAGAGCTGATTCAGCAAAAGGCAGATTTGAACACAGAAAGATTTGTCAACTTTCTGCCATGCGCTTTCCCCCTTCACTGTTGATACTGTTGACAATGCAGTCTCTTCTGTAATTTTGTTTGACCCAACCAGACGTCAGTGGGCGGAGTTTGTGTAAATAGCCTCTGCCAGCAAGTCAGGCTATTTGCACAAGTCAGGCTATTTGCACTTTTAAAATACACAATTTACATATTAATACACATTCAAATTTGAATTGCAATTGGATTTCTCACAACCCTGTTTAATTCTCCACAATCCTCTCTAACTCTTGAGGCTCATTCATTTGTGTTACAGTGGGTATTTTAAACATTCAAAACTAGGTTATGCATAGATAATGTCATGCACCTGGTGTAAAGGCTACATACATTTATAAGGAGGAGTTATATACCCAGGGGTTTTGCAACACTCAGACTCACTGAGATTCCAGTCTCGATCTCACATGTGTCATTCCAGCCTGTGGGCAGTCTGGCCTGGCCACCATAGTCCAGCGATCACTCACTTGTGCCACATCTTTGAGGCCCCTGTGGCGATACTTTGGTGAGTCAGCAAGCTAAGGTGCTTATTTGGGCTTTGACAGTGCTCTACCAGTAAAAGGCATTTCTGGATTTTTCCCCCTGCTCTCTATCCTGCCACTTTTTCCCACCTTGAACACATTTAGTACTGTTACCTCATACCAGGGTCAATTTTTACACTTTATTTTATTATTTGTTATTATTAAAATATTAAACATTATATTTATTAACAGATTTATTTTGATATATAAAATTATCTTAAATTGATATATTACATAATTTTTATATTGAAGTGTTATTTTTTTTAAACATATTTTGTTAAACATTATGTAGACATCATATAGACAAAAAAAAAGAAAAAAGAAAAAGATCTTCATTTTTTTGTTTGTAACAACCTACCTTGTACACCTCTAAGCAATTATGTCTCCTTTCACCTTCTTATGAAAATGTTTACATCTAAACATAATTTTTGACTGGCCACCACTGACAGAGTCCTATACGTTCTAGCAATGGCATGTGCTCCATAACTACAGCTTCTTAAAATGCCATAACACTCTCTCCCATAACTCACTCCATGGGAAGCTGTCGACTTTGGACAATGGCAGAGATGGGTCTGGTCTGTGACCTCTGGCATTGTATGTGGAGACGTGTCCCAGATGAGCTGGCTGCCGGCCCGTGGTTCCACCTCGGCAGGGGCCCGGGCTAAAGCAGCTTGGCAGAAGCAACGGCAGGCAGAATGACCTTGCTTAGCACTCTAATGGAGAGTCTGGCTCAAATCCACCTCTCAGCCTCAGCACAGAGGCTGTTTCCCAATCAGAGGCCATGACCCCCCTGCTTGCCTCCACTGCCCCTTCACACATCATACTACTGACACTAATTGTCACCAGCAAGTGCAGCTGATAAAAGCTTTGCTCTACAGAAGAGACAATGAGTGAGGAAACTGGCAATGCTCTAGGAACCCGAAAAGTGTGTATACTGAATCCTCAAGATTCAGTTTCTCTAGATCTCAGACTGACACATGCAAAACAAGAATCTCCTTATAAAGTTATGTATTTGCCATTGCTTTTGGATTCCCCTTGGCGTTTAAGGCATTGCTCAGCATGTGACATGTACTTTTCAATACCTTTCCTGGCTGTTGTCTGGTGTAGGGGTCTTCAATGTTTTTTAAGGCAAGGACCCCTTAGGCAATAGAAACTTGGAGCATGGACCCCTGATACAAAATATGTCAAACAGAGCTACATATTAAGCCTATAACCTTTGATATTAATATAAACTAACATTATTATTATTAAGAATAAGATATTAAGACAGTGGATCAGAACTATGCACATTATTGTTGTTGCACATGCATCACTGTCTGTATATTACTTGCTGTTGTTAAAATTGAAATTCATGCATCATAATAAACAACGTGCACCATTCATTAGTTGTTTGCAGTTGTTGTAAATTATTGTAATCATATGGATGGACAATTAAACATTTACTTGAACTTTATTTTCAAGTTTACTAAAACTTAAAAAAAAAAAAAAAACTATGATTTTGCATTTAGATCACATATTTTGATGTGCCATCTTTTTGTCCCGGGTTAGTTATCACCCGTCAATTACAACATCGAGAGTGAATCATACATTTATATGTAGACGTAATTCATAAAAGTGATCAGGCATTTTGAGCGATGAGTGGATTATGATTGGCAGTGTTGGGCACGTTACTTAAAAAAGTAATTAGTTATAGTTACTAGTTACTTACTAGTTACTAGTTACAAATGGTAACTGAGTTAATAACTGAGTTACATCATTATACAAGTAACTAATTACCAGGGAAAGTAACTACTATAAAATAGATTATGAAATAGAATAAATTATTATTATAAAACATTGTACATGAATGTACACTATTGTAATGTTGCTGTGGGACAATGTGAGACTATCAAATTCAATACATTATTGTAAATATTAGGCTAACAGTGTAATATTATCAGTAGGCCTACTATAGTGTAAATATTATCAGTACTATACTACTCCTTTGGTAGTGCAGTGTTATCAACTGGGTTTTTAGCCACTGATTTTGTGGCGGCATGTGATGATGTGAGGTGCTTCGTTAGATTAGAATTCCTTTCCACCGACGTGGAGAGGCTCTGGGCATATGTTGCATGTTACATAAACATTCTTACCTTTCACCTCAACGACGGAAAAGTTACGCTTATACTTCCAGTTTGCGAAAGCTACCTTTGAAGTCGTTAGACTTGCCATTGCTGACTGTGCATATGCGTGTGCGTCAAATCAGGTGTGTATGTGTGTGTGTGTGTTCGAACTCAACCTATCAAAATTATTGGTGGGTGGGAGACAACCTCGTCTTCCATCCACCAACCATCATCAGTTATGTGTTACTAAAACAACAAGCATGCACGCCCGCCCGCACACACACACCAACCAGAGAAAGAAACACGTTGCAGGTCCGACTGACAGAGAGCCTATTCGGATACAAACCGCTTCAGTCAGCTCAATTATAGTAACGCCGCATTTTTTTTCTCAGTAACGCTAACGGCGTTGTAACGGGAGAAACAGTAATTCGTTTGATTACTTGTTACTGAAAAAAAATATTCCGCTAGTAACGCCGTTTATCTATAACGCCGTTATTCCCATCACTGGTGATTGGCCATTGCTTTCCAGAAATCATCAAGCATGTCTATGATTGGCTTTATTTCTCACCGCTGCAAAACACGCTGTACACTGAACATCTCACATTCTCCAGAGCGCAAACTCAACACAAAGTTTGCCAAATCTGTTTCACCAATAATATTCTATTACAGCATCAACATAGGGTACTCTGCTTTCAGGATTATTATATTTGATTTTGACTTTGTGATGTTTTATCCCCATGTTATAATTTTTTTATTAAAAAAAAATATTTGTGATCAAACATTAATTGGTGGACCCCCTGCAGTACCGATGCGGACCACTGGTTGAAGAACCATGGTCTAGTGTAAGCTGCTTTAATAAGATACCATTCTGTATGTCACCTTCATTTGTATAGCACTTTTCACAATTTAGATGGTTTCAAAGCAGCTTTAGAGATAGTTGGAAATTAATGAAAGAGAAATTGTTTTGGCTGTACATCAGCTCTAGCAAAAAGTTATAGTCCAGCTAAAGTAAGTTTTTGATTGATTAATTTCCATTGTAAATAGTCATTATTTATATACTTTGGGGCCACTTACACGACCAAAATAGAAAACTCTCAATGCGTTCCATCCACTCATCCACATGGCAACAGCACCCGGTGGCTATAGAGAATTTAAACCCCAAAAGTCATGCAAATGCTATAAATTGAACTGAAATTATATGATTTTTGCATACTTGAACTATCACACCATTATACAGTAGCTTGGCGTTAGTCCACAATTTAGAACATTAGAGTTTACAGATGAACTTTTTTAATGCATTTTTCTATAGATATTTTAATATAAAGATATGTTGAAGTGCTCTGCATATCGTCAGTTGCAGATTGAATGTATTACATACATGTAATGTATTATTTCTGAATTCGATATAGAAGAAGACAGCAACTGGGAGAGTCAATTGTATGCATTAGGAAGATTAGTAGATTATTGGAAAGGCTCTAAGAGCATTCACTGCACAACGACCCCTGACCATTTATCCACCTTTTGACACTCTTAACACATCTCTTTATTGATATGCTGACAATATAAGAGGCCTGTTTGTACAGAGACTTTATGACAATCAATGCACATCTAGACGTTACTGTTACTATAGCCAATCCTTCTGAAATGAAAAAAATAAATAAATAAACATTTACTGATTTTTTTTATTTTTTTATTTAAGAGGTTGGCCTATATTGTTATGTATCCATTAGATAAATGTGTTAGACCGTTGTGAGATATCTTGCAGATTTTTTTTTTTTTTTAGATGCTTTTTCAGGTTAAAAACAGTTTTAAAAAGCTTTTAAAAGCCCACCTTGTTTCATTTCATTGCGCTCCATCTAGCTTTTAAAATGCAATAAAACAGACTTTGAAGATTTAAAGGTCTACCTTTAACCAATTCTAGTAAAAAGTGTTACATTGGCATGTTCTCCTCAAAGTATGTCTTTAAATAACTTATAAGGCCATATTGTTTCAGAAGGCTAAACTAAAGGGGGAAAAAACATGTAGGTTGCATTATTTTCTCAGTGGTAATTACTTTTTTTTTTTGCTTAATACACTTAAGCTAGAGACATTCTTATAAACCGAGAACAGATTTACCTAATTGTGAGCGATAAATATGTATTGTTATGTTCAAAATTAGTCATTGCTAATTACCTAAGTAGAACAAAGCAATATGCCAAATGTGTCTGATCCCTTATTTCAGAATCGGAATAAGAAAAACCCAGTGGACTTGATGTTAAAATCTTTGCCACTAAACGTGCCACTGGCTTTTAATGAGTTTTTAAGGTATTACAGAACCTGAGGTCTATGACATTTTTTTCAAATTTTTCTGTCAATTTTCCCTATTCTTTCTTTCAGACAAGACATCCTTTGTACTAAGATCTGATTTATTAGTTTTCTATGGGATTAGATAAACTCGTTCTTGAAATAGAGCATCTATCTTATCAGGTAGTTCACTATAGTGATCTAAATTTGAAAGACATAATTCTCAAAAAAAAAAAAGAGAGATATACCATAATTGAAGCTCGGATGCATAAAAGGAGGAGTGACGACGGTGAAGAACAAGAGAGGACCAGACCTGGATTTTATGTTGTGATTTCGGGCTACTATAGTGTTTTTGAACCATACTATAGTAAAGATACTACAGTAAATTGTAGTATATTGTAGTATATTATAGTATTTACTACACTTTGTTAATTTACTGTAGTATATTTACTATATAACGGTTCAAAAACAGTAATTTTACTATAATATACAATAGTATTTTTTCATGTGGGCTGTCCTTATCTGCGAGGAGCGATGGGGGTATATGGCAAGCAGCGAGGCAAAGGGATCGTGGCAAAGGGATTGTGACAACAGGGCGAGGCCGGTGGCGTGAGTGATGACGAGCACCAGCTGTGCACCACACCGGTCTCATGTCTCACGGAGGAGGTCGGACGCATAAAAGAAGGAGCGACGACAGTGAAGGATCTTCATACCTCGCTTAATACATCTGAGGTGATTTGACAGATCCCAGATCTTTTAATCGTGAGAACTGATATATATCTGAAAATATCTGGATAAGTCATCTAAGATTACTGCACGTTCATGGAAGAGGACAAATGCATCGAAACCACGAACAGCAATGCAGCGATTGGCTGACGGCAAGGCAGCAACAAAGTGACATCATAATTAAAAAAGCCACTTGGCAAAAAAAACTTAAAATTAAAAACACAAATTTCTGGACATTTATAAGGAAACAACCAAACCAACATAAAAATTATAATAGAACATGATTCCCAATTATTTATATTCACATATTTTTACACCCTTTACATTTGTATTCAAATGCTGTAATTAGCAATTAATTAAAATTTTAAGTCAATTTGAAGCAGATTTGTTACGTGACAGTATTAATTAAAGTTTCTTAAGGATCTGCATCTCCTGCACTGCATCAAGCCACTCCCATAATTTCCGTCATCACTCAAATTAATGCACAGCTCAGAATAACTGTAAAACATGTGTAAACCCACCAATAAAATGAAAAATGATTCCATCACAAATAAATCTCTCAATCAAGTGGCTGTGTCTATAGTATTAATACATCTTTTACACAACATTATAATATTATTTTCAAATACATTTTTATATAATTTTTATTATTATTAAAAATTATTATTGCCCCTTGTTCAGTAATGAAGTAATAAAGTAGCAGTGGCTCGGGCAGATTTTAAGTATCACCTCAATATGCAATCTAATCCTGTTTACATGAAATAAGCCTGCTCCCGAGCAGGTTTAAGCTTATGGACCTGTTGCTATGACAATAAGTCCAGGATGAGCGTCGAAGAACCAAACAATCCGAGATCATGCCAAATCGTCAACAATCAAATCCAGCTAACTGAGTTAGTGACCTGCGAAAATCAAACCCCTGGGCTGGATTTAATGTATGTTTTTTTGTGTGTGTGTGTGTGTGAGTGTGCGACAGTCGTCCCTGAGGGGTTGCTGTTTTTACTTTCAGTTTGTGTTTATTTTGGATTATACAAATTTGGATTATATAAATACTTTAATGCACATTAGATGCATGACTGACCTTGAAGTTAATGTTTGGTAAAGGTTTGGTATAATTCAAACATTATGAATGGAAAAATACAGTAGATATGATTTTACATTACGAATGTTCAAAAAACTATACATTTTCTTTCTTTCTTTCTTTCTTTCTTTCTTTCTTTCTTTCTTTCACCTCTCTTTGCCTATTTATAATGGTAATTTATGATGTGACTGTCATCTTTGTTAGTCTGAGTGATTGATAACCCAGAAGTGACTGGAGTCTCATAATGAGATTCGTTAGGAAGACAGAGAATATGCCAGAACATAATTTGTGAATAGGTCAATTAAATATGACAGCTATCAAGAGCTTGTATGCATGAAATCACAAGCTCACCATTCCAGCTAACAAGTTCAGCACCGACTCCTGTCCTTGGATACGTAATATGGTATTGTATGGTAATGTAAAGAGCAGAATTAAAATTCAGATTAAAATCCATAATTCTATTAGACAAAGACATTCAAAGTTAGCTAGTTTCCTAAGAGTCCTTTAGAGAGCTTTTTCAAGTGAATGTTTTTTGTGGAAACGATACTTGTATGTGAAATATGAGCTAGTTGTTGTATGTTTCCAGTTGCCAAGGGATAAGTGGTTATATTTTAGAGAGTGTGATGCATTGAGGTAGGATGGAAGCTGCAGAAGTGATAAGGTGAGGTTGGGTGGTGTCCATATGCACTCACCAATTCAAATACTGAGGAGTCAGCTGACAAATTCCATCGCGTCTGTTGACCACCTTGGCTTTGATGTCATATCATCTCTGCCCATAGCACTCTTGCTCCCACACCTCAGATGCCACGGTGAGGGCAACTTGAAAGCTTGAGGTGATAGAGAGAGACAGTGGTAGCTGCTGAACAGTGGTACTGACTTAAGCAGAATCTCAAGAGCCTTCCTGTCAAATTGTACCAACCTGTCGGGGGGGAAAAAATAAAAAAATGAATCGCTTGGTCACATTTTTTCACATCCCTCCTTTCACTCAGCTGAAAAACAAGGAGAGAAAGTTTCGTAGATGTCCCTGAGAGTGGGTAGAAAGAGACCCCATTCCAGGTGCAAGCGTCACCGCTGCAAATCAATCATTCCATTTCAGAGAGATAATTTATTATGGGTGCAGAGGGTTACGGATTCAATCTCCACCATGTTCTGACTGCCATGTCCAATGCTTAAGCCTGTCATCAGTCTTCATCTGGCTAACTTTTACTCCTCTGTCACCACCATTATTAAAGTGGCAATTCGTCCCCTCCATAATAAAATATGACAGCATACATACAAATGGCGAGGTGGCTAAATGTGATAAATCACTTTGTTCAAACAATTTGCATTGATTGTGCACTTTTTAATATCTCGCATTGACTGAAAAATTAAATGTTGCTTGAATGAGAATACCTACTTCACAATAACTTGCAACATTGTACTAAAATGTATTATTTTTAGGAATCAAGCACATATAAATTGATATGACACTACGGACACTAAATCTCTGTTTAAAAAGAACCTGTGCCAAGTTCCCTGTTGTCTTTATTTTTGGTTCTTTTAACTTTGCTTTCAGTCACATTTCTCCTTCAATACATCACTTATCTGAGACCACTTTTAAATTACTGACAGTGTTTTGATTTCAAATGAGAATGGAAAAGGCTACTAGTCGAGGGAGTGTGTTGGGCTTATAACTCAAACTTTTAATGTAATATGGGAATAATTGTGCTAATATTCGGCCGATCTCTCTGAAAGCCAGTCTGCCAAATCATATAACAGGTTTGACAAAAAAAGCAATTAAGGTTCATTGAAACATGTAATTTAATCAGTCAGAAATTGATGTTTTTGATGGGTAAGACATAATTACCTTTCTATCTCCTTCTATTTAAAGTGTTTTCTATAGAGTCTAAACATGTATAAGCCTAGCGAATTTGTGGGTTGATGCCATAATTATGCAGAAAATGTGCTATATTTGGGGCTGGACTGACAGCATAATTATGGCCACAAATTCTGCAGAGGGGAAAGCATTTACTGCAGCCACAATTATTTCCATTGTGACATATTGATGTTCCTGTTAGAAATGCAATGGATAAGACAAAGCTAAACAGTACTTTTTTTTCATTGCTGTTTAATTGAGAATTCAGCTCCCACAGTCCACCTCAATTAGAACTGTCCTACAACAATCTAAACAGTATTCCCTCTTCTTGTCCAACTAGTCATAATGTCGATTCCTCACAAATTACAACAAATCATCAGGAAACTTGCAAAGAATGCCAATACGTTAAGAACGGCCTAATTATATGTAGCCCTGACAGACTAGCATTAGCTATCATGACAACTGTGCAAAGGTTTGGTTGCACATTTCAACTTTTCTGATAAACTTGAAAAGCATATTATTTGCTGCAGATGTTGATTCCATTTCAGCAGCTTTATGTTTCTTGTTATTATTATGTCTTTGTTTATTCATATCATGTCTGTTTTGTTCCATTGCCTCACCTACTGCATTTTCAAATAATGCTTAGATACTTTCATACTCATATGTACACACACACACACACACACACACACACACACACACACACACACACACACACACACACACACACACACACACACACACACACACACACACACACACACACACACACACACACACACACACACACACACACACTAGCAGCAGCAGTGTTTGACTCACTGCCCAGTCGCTATCTCCCGGTTTTAGATTTCCTGTTTGATTGACAGCTCTGGTACCTTTAATAGGGTTTGTAATAGATTCGTGATGCCTCTCATGCTCCTCTGGAGAGCGTCCCAACAGCTCTCGACTCAGTCGTCTCATGTCATTCCTGACGCCTCAGCTTAGATTGACTTATCTCTGCCTCAGCCTCGCTGCTGACTCTCATAGGCAGATTAGTACAGATGTTCTATCTTCTATTTACAACAGCACCTTTTATTATTTCTGTACAAGAAATAACAAACAATAATGTAATTAAAGAATCATTGTGTTACTCCCCAAAAGCATAGTTTCAATGTGCTTCCCTCAGCATTTATTGATTTTTTTTATTTTTATATTAAAATAAATAATAATTTGATTTGCTTGTTTCACTCCATTGTCCTCTTGTATATTAATACATCTCTTGTGTTTTTACTACTTTTCTAGCATAGCACAATCAGATTCTTATTCTTTAAAATGGTGCAATGGTCGTCTGTGTTTGTTTCCAAGAAGCATGGAACATTTTAAATGAAGGTATGAGGACCTCATTAACATGTAGATTCTCGGTAGTCTTGACAGTGGCCTTGTTCTCAGTCTTTGAAACCTCTATGAATACATGGGAAAGGAGAGGCTGATTACTGGAATCTGCTCTGTGTTTTTTTTCTTGAGTCTTCTGGTGGTCTTTTACTGCATTCAGGAACAGACCAAATGTGCCTCCAATCATCCTGCATCAGGTGCTGGAATCTGCGCTGTCTGTGATTCTGAAGAGCCGCTGATTACAGTGACAGTTCTGCTCTTTCATAATGTAAATGGAGAAAGCTATGTGTTGCATGTCGTTGTATGTATTTCATTTTGGCCCTTTCACACCGGATGCGTAACGAAAAAGCGAAGCGAAAAAGCAAATATTTTGCATGCAATTAGTTCGCATCAGAACCTTTGTTTCCTTGTATGTGATTGGTTGAAGCCTTTTCTGTCACTGCTAGAGTAAAATAAAATCGATATCAAAGCGGAAAAAATAAACATAGTTTTTTCGCCGCAGCACACGTTCGGTGTGGAAGCACTCATACACAAACAGCTGATCAAAAAATTAAACCATCATCATCATATAATTTATTTGCGTGTCAAAATTGCGTCCAGTGGGAAAGAACCATAACTCATTACTGTACAGGTCCTTCTCAAAAAGTTAGCATATTGTGATAAAAGTTCATTATTTTCCATAATGTAATGATAATAATTACACTTTCATATATTTTAGATTCATTGCACACCAACTGAAATATGTCAGGTCTTTTATGGTTTTAATACTAATGATTTTGGCATACAGCTCATGAAAACCCCAAATTCTCAAATAATTAGCATATCATGAAAAGGTTCTCTAAAACGAGCTATTAACCTAATCATCTGAATCAACTAATTAACTCTAAACACCTGCAAAAGATTCCTGAGGCTTTTAAAAACTCCCAGCCTGGTTCATTACTCAAAACCGCAATCATGGGTAAGACTGCCGACCTGACTGCTGTCCAGAAGGCCATCATTGACACCCTCAAGCGACAGGGTAAGACACAGAAAGACATTTCTGAACGAATAGGCTGTTCCCAGAGTGCTGTATCAAGGCACCTCAGTGGGAAGTCTGTGGGAAGGAAAAAGTGTGGCAAAAAACGCTGCACAACGAGAAGAGGTGAACGGACCCTGAGGACGATTGTGGAGAAGGACCGATTCCAGACCTTGGGGGACCTGCGGAAGCAGTGGACTGAGTCTGGAGTAGAAACATCCAGAGCCACCGTGCACAGGCGTGTGCAGGAAATGGGCTACAGGTGCCGCATTCCCCAGGTCAAGCCACTTTTAAACCAGAAACAGTGGCAGAAGTGCCTGACCTGGGCTACAGAGAAGCAGCACTGGACTGTCGCAAAAATTTTGCATATCATTCGAAATCAAGGTGCCAGAGTCTGGAGGAAGACTGAGGAGAAGGAAATGCCATAATGCCTGAAGTCCAGTGTCAAGTACCCACAGTCAGTGATGGTCTGGGGTGCCATGTCAGCTACTGGTGTTGGTCCACTGTGTTTTATCAAGGGCAGGGTCAATGCAGCTAGCTATCAGGAGATTTTTGAGCACTTCATGCTTCCATCTGCTGAAAAGCTTTATGGAGATGAAGATTTCGTTTTTCAACACAACCTGGCACCTACTCACAGTGCCAAAACTACTGGTAAATGGTTTACTGACCATGGTATTACTTTGCTCAATTGGCCAACTCTCCAGCACCCGGGCTTCGCTGATCTTGTAAGACCGCGTGGACTGCATGAGAGCCTTGGCTGCAGCTTTGTGGTCAAAGCTCTCCCAGTCTTTCCCATACACGTACACAGAGCCATGCTTCTTCAGGATGTTGGTGTATTTGTTTGGCAAGAGGATGGTGTCCTGCTTACGAATATCCTGCTCAATTCTTCCAAAAACTCTGTCAACAGGGAGAAAACTATGGCCACGGACAGGGAAGAAGCACTCCATTTTCACATCTTTAAAGATAGTGCTTCGTAGGCTGGACAGCATTCCCACCATTGTACTGTTCTTGTTCTGTCCATAGCTGGAATCGCTGAAGAGCCTCAAATGGCCAGCCTGTTGGACATCTTCGGCTAGACTGGTTCTCAGGCAGTGGTCCAGGGCAGAGGCGGTCATGTTGCTGTCTTTTCTATTTTGATTTTCAAGCCACACATAGAGATGACGGTCACTCAGTGCCTGCAGACTCCTCTCTCCATGGTGGACCACAACACCAAACACATACATGTAAAGCTGCCTAGAGTAGTAGGTCTGGCCAATGGGAGACTTGGGCAGAGAGAGGTTCTGCATCATGTCAAAGCAGACAGTAACTGTGTCCTCCACTGCATTTAGCAATGTGTAGAACACCCGGGCTGTGCGTCGGTGGAGCATGACAGACACAATCTCTGCCTTCCTCTCTTCCTCAGTAAGGTGAGGATCTTTCATACGGAGTCTCGAGCTCATACAGGTGGCACAGCAGTCCTTTGCTGGATGCCCAAATCCCAAGTTGAATGAGGTGCAGAAAACATTGAAATACAGGGAGTAGCTGATGTCCCTGTGGTTCTGCTCCTGGAACAGCCGGTGCATTTTGGTTACTGACATGTCACTTGGGAGGTACTTCCGTCCAGGTGCACCACGTCGAGCGTAGTGGCTGGCCTTGCACATGAATGAGGACACATGCTGAACTACTGCCTGCCTGTTCTCCATCTTCTCATCAACATTTCTGGCTTCACCATGTTGACTGAAGTATTTGACCACTCTGGAGACTCTGTCTTTACAAACACCTGTGGAGTACAAGGTTGTCTGTGTTTTTTTCTGGAACCTGAAAATCATAAATTAATTGAATAAAAGGCTACATTTCTGGCTTCTACCCAAGATTGAACAGGCAACTTTTATAGCACCTGGGTTAAGGATAGGCATTTGAAGAAATCTTTTGGATCATCAGTGGGAAAATTAACAATAATTTATCAATTAATCGTAATTATTCATAATATTCAAAAACATAATGCCATAATAAACATAATGTGACTATGGCGAGTGCCAGTAATCCAGGGCAGTCCCTGAATGAAAAGGTCAGATAACAACGTACTGACGTCTGTGCTTGTGCTTCACATAGGGACAGTTGTGAAAAAACAAAACTGTTTATTTTTCTCCATAACAACCTGTGATCCAGTTATGATCCCTTATAATAAATCAACAACAACAAGAATTAACGTGAGGTTTTAGGCTATAGTAAAAATTAATAAATAAACAAATCTTCAGATAGGCTACTCTGCTACATGTAAGAAATTATTTAAAAAATAAACTTACCAAGGACACTTAGAAATGTAGCCTTGCAGACAGGTATCTTGTGATGGGGAGGAGTGCAGGACAAAAGGCAGTATTTCACTGTAACCTCCCTGGCTTTCTTCTTGACGTCAGCGGAGAGTCGTTCCCTGCTGCATTTGTTTATTGTTGACAGACGCAGGAGTATTTTATCCTGGTCCACTTTTGTAGCGTTTTTATACATTTTTGTGAAGTTGAAGGCTACATCTTCATCTGACAGTTTGTCGGCATGACACAGACCAACATTACTCGCAATCGCACGATGACCACAATTAATCTTTGGATGTTTTCCCTCCCCTGAATGCCTTGCCCGTTTGGTCTTCTCCCTTTGATGATTTTCTTTAGATGCCTTCCTCTTTCTCCCAACAGCAGCTGGAATGACAGGCTCCAATCCGTCATCGAAATCCATAACGTTAGCTTTTGATTCTCTGACTGACAGACAGCTGTTGATCAGTGATGTAGCCTACGTGACTGACAGCTCGCCTACAGTATAAACAATTAAATGGTAAACGTTTTTTAGTTAGCCTATTGAATCCTCTTTTAAAAAATGTTTTTTTTTTTTTTGTTTGTTTTGATATTATCGTTAAATCACTAAGCAAACTCGGAGCACTTCACCGGCGGTGACTCTCTCCTCGCGTGACATTCTGAGCTCGCGCAGCATCCTGAACGTTCTATAGTCTAACCGTTATATCGCACTTTGTAAAGAAACTGGGCTGGCGGATATCGCGCTTTGTGAAAAAATACATTTTGTAGTAGGCTTAAAATGTACATTTTCATGTACATTGGTTTCATTTGCTCACAATACCACCTGGTGGTCAAAGAGTGTAAAGCATATATTACAGGTGACCTGATGTGATCTATCATACTGTATAAGTCTTCGATATAACGGTGAAGAAAAAAAAAATAGAATTAAAAAATAATATTTATATGAATATAATGTGTATTTTCTGGTGGTATAAAATGATTGTATAACATAATTGTGTAATAAACTTATTGTCTTGAAATTAATAGGGCTATCAAATGTGTGTAAATCAATTCTTTGGTCATAATCAGGGGGGACAATACTATTATTCTAAAACTAGAAATTGGCTGGGTTGAACTGGGCAAAGGATAAGATTTGAACCGCTTCCTGAACCTGTTAGACTGAAGCGAGGCTTCGGACGCCATCAGCGATACAAGCCTTGATACTCAGTTCCGGTGGACTCAGTTCCAGTGGTCCCAGCTCTACCCGCCTAGGCGCCATGCTCTGCCCGCACCACCCAGGCTGCCTGAACTCTGCGGGCCACCCTGGCCTTAAGAAGGTCTCGGAAGATCTTTTTAATGAAAGACTGAGAAACAGCTGTTAAATGAGCAAACCCATATATAAACCTGATATTCATAGGGCCCCCTAATGGTGAGGGAAGGCAGTTTTCCATTCATCACCCTCTTTGATTCTGATCAAGTTATATGCACTTCATAGGTCAAGTTTGGTGAAAAGGGTGGCCTCACGGATTTGTTCCAGGGTGGAAGGAAACAGTGGAAGGGGGTTACGGAATTTAACTGTGATGTTGTTAAGTACTCTATAATCAATACAATGCCTTAACCCACCATCCTTCTTTTCAACGGAGAAGAAGAAGCCTGCTGCAGCTGGAGATGTGGAGGGTCGGATGAACCCTGAGCTTAGTGCTTCTTCAATATATTCTCCCATGGCTTGGGTTTCATTTCTGGACAGTGGATAGATTTTACTTTTAGGAGGCATGTTATTGTGGAGCAAATCAATAGCACAGTACCATGGGCGATGAGGTGGTAATTGTGTGGCCTTGGCTTTACTGAAAACTTCTGCCAGATCATTATAACAAACAGGGATATTAAAGGTCTTGTTAGTCTCTTGGATTTCTATGCCGGTCGTGAAACATGGTTGAAAAACCTTGGAAAAACAATGATTCTCAATGAAATTATACCATTTGGTCAGCTCACTATGATGCCAAGAGATGATGGGGTCGTGAATGGATAGCCAGGGAAATCCGAGGATCACATGAGATTTGGAGAATCTGCATGGAAATATCATTGCCACCTGCAGGATATTCAAAAACTTATTGTAGTTGTTGGATGAAATAATCAAAAGATGTTTTAAATCTTACATCCGTGTCCCAAACTGCCGTAGCCCAGTCAATAGCTTTACCAGACAATAATGTCATCAATAATGTGCATGTTACATTGCTCTGCAGATCCATCAACTTTATCAGGTAATGCAAAGCTTACTGTCTTTGGTGTGGGTGATGGAAGAGACCGGATGTAATGAGTCAAGTGTTCATTGACTGACTGAAGTTTAGCAAGTTGGTCTTGGTAGCCCTGTAGCACTTCACTTTGATAGTTGAAAGCCGCTTGCAGGTTGGAAAGTTCCGCTGGATTCAGTTGAGGTGAAGTATTCTGTAACGATGAGGCTGATGCGGCATTGGCATCCATTTGCGGAAGTTTATTAACAGAAAGAATTAGGAACAGAAACGTTAGGCCAGGCAGGAGGTCAAAACCACAATAACAGTCCAATCAGTTAACATACACAAAGGAGATCCAAAAGGGAGAGATGAGTCAGCAGGCACAAGTTCCAAACTCAGTTATCAGTCCAAATAAGGCTACTAATGCAAAGGGAAGATCCAACAAACATAAGTCAGGAAAGGAGGCAGAATCGTACACAAGGCAACTAATCAGGAAACTCTAGAAACGCTTGGTAAGGCAGATTAACTGGCAATACATTGCAATGAACAAACAAAACCTCTTACTAAATACAGCCCAAACAGGAAATTAAAGTAGAAGCAGAGGGCGTGGGAGTGGCACACTGTCAGTACACAGGCGAGGGCTCCCTCTGCTGATGTGGAGGGACTGCACTTGCGTTACAAGTGCAGTCCATGGTCAATGTTCATCAAAGAAAGTGGGTTTTTGGATCAATAATTTGTATGTATTAATTATGTATTTGTGGACATAATTAATATCTGTCATTCAAATATGCAGAGGGAGAGAGAGTAAGACAGGGAGAGACATAGATTATAGAGTTCTGAGCTAACGTTAGAAGGTTGATTGCTGTAAAAGTGCAGAGCATGTGGCATGATTATCTTCAAAGTTTTAGCTTTGGATATTTTTCATATTGCTGTCTTGCCCCAATACAGTGGATTTTTTTGTTCTTTTCTTTTTTTCTCTCTCTCTAACAGCATGAACAATACATTGTAATGGACAAATCGCTTTCGCATTTCCTTACTTTTGTGGAACAACTGTCAAGTGATGAACAAAAAGTATCCTTTTCAAAGTATTAAAAAAAGTGAGACAGTGGTTGAATAAATGGATTTGGAGCAGCGTCCCTTGTTCAGGCGCCAGACTGCTGATCAGGGTGAGTATGTGAAGTCTGTCTCAGTCTAGTCCCATTCCTCAGTGCCTGTCACAGGCAGCCAATACTTAGTTCCATCTCCATGATAGATTGCTGTATTATCATGGTGTGACACCCCACTACCATCCCCACCATGCTGAAAAGAGCACCCGCAAAATGCTTGAGTCAGCTTGATTGATCCTCTGATTTTTGTGGCTGGATGCCTCAGAGATTTGATAAAGTTTTTGACAGTTTTCCTTTGTAAGGTCAGCATGTATGAATCATCAGGCACTTTGTTGAGGGGAAGCAGCCAGCTCATTGTCATAATGACACAGGATAACCCTTAAATTATACTACGATACTTAAAGGTCAGGTTCATCTGAGGTGATTAAAGACTGCAGTCAATTGACCCACTATAAGCTCTGTGTAGGCTTTATTAGATGAGGTATAGCTGAAGATTGATTTGTCCTGGGTACTTTATGATATGCCAGATAACTCTAGAGAGTGCAGCATAGATTGGTATATAGGAATTGAATACCAAAAACAAAACAAAACAAAAAAAACTCTGGTCTGTTTTAATGTTAACACTAAATTTGTATATGCATATTTCTATGTATTAGTGATACTCAAGTAGTAGAAGTGAAATTAATGGTCAGTCAGGACAATATGACATTCAAAATTCAGAGTTCAAAGCTTGGTGACCACTATACACAAACATGTTTATTATTAGTAGTATTGTTATTATTGTTGTTCTGAGATAAATTAATGCTTTTATTCAGCAAGGATGCATAAATTAATCTAAGTTGACAGTAAAGAGAGTTTTAAAAATATATATATATATATTTTTTTTTATTCATCAAATAATTGTGAAAATGTTTTCCACAAAAATATAACCAGCACAACTTTTTTTTACATTGATAATAAAAAGAAATGTTTGTCATCAAAATCAGCACATTATAATGATTTCTAAAGGAGTAATTATGTCTTATAGTAATGAATATGTAACACACACACACACACACACACACACACACACACACACACACACACACACACACACACATAGACGCACATGTTGTGTTTTCATGTTTTATGGGGACTTTCCACAGACATAATGTATTTATACTGTACAAACTGTATATTATGTCCCCTAATCTGAAACCTACACCTACCCATCACAGAAAACTTTCTGCATTTTTACATTTTCAAAAAACAACATTTAGTCTGATTTATAAGCTGTTTTCCTCATGGGGACCAACAAAATGACAAGGATTCCGGGTATTACCATCTAAGTGGGGACATTTTGTCCTCATACCATTGGGTTTACCAGGACCACACACACACAAAATGAAGCAAGAACTTTTCAGAAGTTACATATAGCCTGTAAGTGAACCGTGCTGGCAAATGCAGAGTTTACCCTGCACGATTTTCACAGTTTTTGACAGTGTAAATGATCAAAGATGCATTCTGAGAGAATCACAGATGAGTCGCTGATGCCCGTGAGATATTTGACGTGCTAAATATCTGGACCTGTTGCGATTCAAAACCCTGCATATTAAGATACTGCACTCGTTCAAGAGATGCGTAATAGCGCTCCCTAACTTATAACAGTGATTACACAGAAAGCTGTAAACACTCATCATTGGCAGGGAAGCGTTTTCTCAAAAATGACGAGTTAACTTGTCAATGGCAGGTGACGAGTTAATGAACACATTTTTGTGAAAACCGCAAATTCAACAAAAATTGAGACATTTCATTTGTTTTACCTGTAGCTCGTAGTTAGCCTGAGCACATTCCGGATCATTTTGCCAGCACGGGTCACATATGCATATGTAACCTTACGGCCCCACTTTATTTTAGGTGGCCTTAACTACTATGTACTTACATAAAAAATAAGTACAATGTACTTACTGTGTTCATATTGTGTTGCAAAACACCTTTGCTGATATTGAGGTGGGATACGGGTAGGGTTAGGGACAGGTGTGGTGGGATGGGTAAGTTTAAGGGTAGGGTTAGGTGTAAGGGAAGTGTCAACTGTGTAATTACACATGTAACTACAGAAATTAATTACAGATGTAATTACATGCAGGTATTTTTTTTAAATGTAAGTACAATGTAAAAACATGTATGTACACAATAAGTGCAATGTATCAAATTATTAATTAAAATGTTAGTACATAGTAGTTAAGGCCACCTAATATAAAGTGGGTCCAACCTTACTTTTGTAACCTTACTTACATTTTTACCTTAATTTTTCTAACAACTATGTTCTATATTTCTTTTTTCTTATTTTCTTTTTCAGTTATATTTTCATAGCATTTTGAACTTTTCATATCTATTAGCATTACTCTGACAGTTGTGTTTGTGTTAACAGGTGATTTCTGCCATCACTAACAGTTTTCACCATTCTCCAATACAAATACACAAATACATATGCGCTGGAGATGACACTTTGTTATGTAAATGATGAAGCAAGCATTCAATTCCACAAACTGACATAATCATTCCATTCTTGAAATCCTGCTGCGTTTAACCTGGGTCTCAGCTGTGCCTCACCTTGTCTGTTCGGTGAGGACGGGCACTCCATCTTGGTGAGAAATGGAGGCGTTTTAACGCGCCGCTCGTGCTTTGCATGTCTGCTACAACCCTCCTGCTCCCCTCACATCTGCCTTGCTCATCATCATTGATTGCCTGATGCAACCAATAGGCGAGTTTTGCCGCTCTGATCGTTAATCCTGCACCAGAAACACACTTAAAAAACAGGGGTGTTCTCTCTCCCCTTTAACACATTACCTCTTTCTGGCATCGATTCAGAGCGGGAAAAAAAACACACGCCGTAAACACAGGTTAGTGAATGAGAGTACTGGCCTTGTCAACCAGAGGTCTTTGATCGCGTCTGAGCTAATGCCCACCTGCAGGAAAATGGAAGACCCTTGTTCCCCCTAGAGCCCAAACCAAAGAAGAGAGAAATACCTGCCTAGCAGACACTGTACACTGACATATCATCCACCCAAACCAGCTTTACCAACGTCTCCCAGCCAGCTCACCCCTCCTTTTTTTTCATTTTTGTTATTTCTCAGACTGCATAATTATCAACCGTTTTTCAACCCATTCTAAATGGAGGGGTGGGTGTTCCTCCTACCCTTGAGCTGGAGGGTGAAAATTGCATGCCTCTCAGAAGACCAGACATGCACCAGAGCTAATCAAGCAAGAGGAGAACACATTTGCGTTTCTCTCAATGTCATTCTGTATAAATAGATTGGACATCAAAGCGCAGGTCACATCATTGTGCACAAGGTGCTTTGGTGCTAAATATCTGCTGAGATCAACTCTGTGACAAAGGTTGATCTTGTCTGCAATTCTTCTCTCAATATATTATACTGTGTGTGTGTGTGTGTGTGTGTGTGTGTGTGTGTGTGTGTGTGTGTGTGTGTGTGTGTGTGTGTGTGTGTGTGTGTGTGTGTGTATGTGTATGTATATATGTATATATGTATATAAGTCAGTTGATTTCAGTAAACAAGGCTTTATTAGGTCTTTACTGTTTCAAAATGTTTCAAACTTTCAATGGTTAGCCGATAGGGCCAATTATCTCAATGACCCATGAACCGGTGTCTATATGATTTTTACTTTATCTAAGATCAATTTGCAGACCTTTTGATGCATTTGTATAATAAAAAGAAAGAGTTGTAGTTAAAAGTATATTATAGGTTTGATTAACCAAGCTGTACATAACAAAATACGTAAGAACATATGCGCATACCGAACATAAAAGCACATAAAACATGCCCTATAATTTAATCAAATAACTCATTAAAACACTTCATATTTAATGGTATAAGATGGTTTGTTTATCGCATTTAATAGATCAAACCTTTAATAAAACATTTGCAATTGTTTTGTAAAATATGTTTTCATAAATGTTTGAGACGTGCAAATCCAAAACAAACAAACAAACAAACCAACAACATAACATAAATCCGTTTAAATACCAATATAATATAACAATATCAGTTCTAAATATGTTTTTCTTTAAAAACAGTCTAACGAACTTGTAGCATATGTGATCATAAATTATACAATTCAACAATAAACAACGATAACTCAAGTAGAACTCAAGTAGAACTCAAGTAGGTATACGCACATCATGGATTAGGAGAAGATTATTAAATGTCAGGCCTTAATTCCAATACTTTTCTCTGCCTTGAAGCAAATCAATACTACTTATCTTTGATAAAAGAGGCCACTGAGGCACAGTAGATCCCCCTGTAATGGAGCAATGACTCTCTTTCTCTCTGTCTCTTTCCTTTGTGAGAAAAAATAAACAACACATCTCCATCTGTTGTTATATTTCAGACAGTGCTCTAGCAAAAGGCAGTGTCACATTTCAAGATTACATTAGCAAGTCAATGTTAATACATGAGAAGAAAACTTGTGGATAAACAACATAGAGCACTGGCTGTTTGGACTAAGTCAGTGTGAGTCTGCTTATAATTCAAGAGTTGTTTATTTTTTCCTTATACTGTTAGATGAACTGGGACACAAAGTAATATGCCTCGACAGGCTCATATGACTTCAAATGATGAGCAGAAAGAACCTATGTGCTCCTTGGTTACCACTTCGAAATAATCTTTGCGATTACTGCCTGCAAAAGTGTGTATTTGCCAGTTCTCTGTGATTGAGTCGGCTTGATAATTACTACGTAATCTTATGCACTGAGCACCATCCCTGCTGATGTTTTTCTCCCTTTCCTCTTTTTCTTCTCCATGAATATCAAATGCCTCCATGCTGGGGTATGAAAGCAGTACATTTCTTCTGTAGACACACAGACATGAAAAGAGAGAAAGTACACCACACACTGACAAGAGAAAGCAGCAGGCTTCAGACATGAGGCAGCCACTCGTGTCTGGCCTACTGCTTTCATTCAGGTACTTACTCTCTCGTTCTTTCTTTTTTCCTGTCGTGTTTCAGAATCAGGGCATTTTCCATTCTGCTTCTTGAACTCACGCTGCATTTCAGCAAATAGCCATGAAACCACTCTGTGAACAAGGTTGGAAGACAATCGTTGCTGCCTGTAGCCATCTGCTATAGGATGCCACTTGTAGACGTGTAGATATGAATCTCCATGCAAATATTACTATTTTGTGGTAATGTGAGATAGCGGGGCACAACCTAACGCATTTTGACTATCTCAGTTTGTGTAAATCCACTTGTGGTTCAGAGTATTTATTTTTTATCACATTAATTGCACACGTCTAGTACAAATATGTGGTTTTGTTTCATTAATACATTGTATACTTTTACCCCAAAATAATGGAATGACAACATGCCCCATATGTGGGGTACATTGTAACATGTGAGGGACATTGTCAGCTTAAAATGTTATCTGATATAATAAAAAAATTATACAAGACAAACTAAAATATTTTGTCAAAAAAATACTTTTTTTTCATGTAAAATGATGGCCTTTTTTAATAATAATTATATTTAAAAAAATTCAGTTTGATAACAAGCACACCGCTAAACACAGCTTTACAGCATAATAATTAATAATTTTTGAATATTGACTCTCTTTTGAGCGACCTTTTTTCACCTTTTCCCTCATGGTTTCTCATTGTAACTCAGTGTTACAACACGCCCCATCTGTACAACTGGGATTTAAACCATGGCTCGTGTCTTCAGCTGGTTAGATCAGCATTAAAGAACAATCTCAACTGTTAAATAACATATATAAGATTACAATAATATCAGATTTGTCTAATAAAAATAAAATAAAAATAACTTAAGAAATGTTCTTTTGCTATGGTTAAATAAATGTTCAGTGTTATCTTCCAAAGACTTTTGAATTTTGGCTTCATTTTTTTCTATATACTGTTGATATGACAACTATTAATACACTAAGTTTCGTCATGCTGGCATGTGTGGAAAGTTTTATACCATGTGTATTACAACTAACCCCACGTTAGGTTGTGCCCCGCGCTCCCCTACTTTATCAGCTTTCCTTTACAAACACCTTTAAACTTTAAAGATTCCGTGATGAATATTTGGAGGGCACAATAGATTGCCAATGGTTGTACATTCAAAGACCGAATCTTATGTAATCAAAAGCAGGAATCGCAAATCAAAAAAAAAGAAAAAATACTATTTTATTAACTGTAGATTAACTAAAAGAGGTCTTTTTTTTACCCAAGCTCTCAAGAACAAATTTGCCAGCTGCAAATTAATCTGTGACAATTCCATTGAGTTTTCACAGCCTCATGTCCAGTTTGATGAATAACCCCTTGGAAAATTCAGATTTTCAGCAGTAAAAACAGTTAGCTACTCACACGCGGCTAATTAGTCCACTTTTCTGTTGTGACAGGCTCACTTGAATCTATTTTCTCTTTCCTGCTTTAAGAGCCAAAGGTTTCTCCTCTCATTACCAACAGCATGTTTTGCATATATTCTTATGTCCTGGTTATAAGAGCACCATCACTTAATACACTTAGCATACATTATGCATCATCTCATTACTGTGTTCATTTGCTATTTACTATTTTGTATAATTCAAGGCTATAAATCCTCATTCCCAATATAAAGTAATCGATACATTAGTCATTAGTTAACCCTTTCATGGCAGATTTTTTATTTTTTTACAATAAAGAAACTCAGTTTTTATGTTGGTGATCTTGTTGTACACCTAAAAAGATGATAGACAAAATTACATATTACCATTTAAGACCTAATTACCAACTTTTGACTTTAAAACTAAAACCAACCATAATTAAAATATGTTAGGGCCTGTTTACACCTGGTCACTTCATGCATTTTTATTGATCTGATTTTTCAAAACAATTCCATTTACACTTGGTCACACACACACACACACACACACACACACACACACACACACACACACACACACACACACACACACACATGTTGTGTTTCCATGTTTTATGGGGACATTCCATAGGCGTAATGCATTTTATACTGTACAAACCGTATTTTCTATCCCCTACACTGCCCCTGCCCCTAAACCTACCCATCACAGGAGACATTCTGCATTTTTACTTTTTCAAAAACATCACTTAGTGTGATTTATAAGATGTTTTCCTCATGGGGACTAAAAAAATGTCCCCACAAGGACAAAAATTTGATATTGCCATCTTTGTGGGGACATTTTGTCCCCATACCGTAGGGATTACCAGTCCACACACACACACACACACACACACACACACACACACACACACACACACACACACACACACACACACACACACACACACACACACACACACACACACACACACACACATATATATATATATACAGGTCCTTCTCAAAAAAAATTTGCATATTGTGATAAAAGTTAATTATTTTCCATAATGTAATGATAAAAATTAAACTTTCATATATTTTAGATTCATTGCACACCAACTGAAATATTTCAGGTCTTTTATTGTTTTATTACTGATGATTTTCAAAAAATGTGCATATCATGAAAAGGTTCTCTAAAACGAGCTATTAACCTAATCATCTGAATCAACTAATTAACTCTAAACACCTACAAAAGATTCCTGAGGCTTTTAAAAACTCCCAGCCTGGTTCATTACTCAAAACCGCAATCATGGGTAAGACTGCCAACCTGACTGCTGTCCAGAAGGCCATCATTGACACCCTCAAGCGAGAGGGTAAGACACAGAAAGAAATTTCTGAACGAATAGGCTGTTCCCAGAGTGCTGTATCAAGGCACCTCAGTGGGAAGTCTGTGGGAAGGAAAAAGTGTGGCAAAAAACGCTGCACAACGAGAAGAGGTGACCGGACCCTGAGGACGATTGTGGAGAAGGACCGATTCCAGACCTTGGGGGACCTGCGGAAGCAGTGGACTGAGTCTGGAGTAGAAACATCCAGAGCCACCGTGCACACGCGTGTTTAGGAAATGGGATACAGGTGCCGCATTCCCCAGGTCAAGCCACTTTTGAACCAGAAACAGTGGCAGAAGCTCCTGACCTGGGCTACAGAGAAGCAGCACTGGACTGTCACTCAAATTTTGCATGTCATTCGGAAATCAAGGTGCCAGAGTCTGGAGGAAGACTGGGGAGAAGGAAATGCCAAAATGCCTGAAGTCCAGTGTCAAGTTCTAGTCAGTGATGGTCTGGGGTGCCATGTCAGCTGCTGGTGTTGGTCCACTGTGTTTTATCAAGGGCAGGGTCAATGCAGCTAGCTATCAGGAGATTTTGGAACACTTCATGCTTCCATCTGCTGAAAAGCTTTATGGAGATGAAGATTTCGTTTTTCAGCACGACCTGGCACCTACTCACAGTGCCAAAACCACTGGTAAATGGTTTACTGACCATGGTATTACTTTGCTCAATTGGCCTGCCAACTCTCCTGACCTGAACCCCATAGAGAATCTGTGGGATATTGTGAAGAGAAAGTTGAGAGACGCAAGACCCAACACTCTGGATGAGCTTAAGGCCGATATTGAAGCATCCTGGGCCTCCATAACACCTCAGCAGTGCCACAGGCTGATTGCCTCCATGCCACGCCGCATTGAAGCAGTCATTTCTGCAAAAGGATTCCCGACCAAGTATTGAGTGCATAACTGAACATAATTATTTGAAGGTTGACTTTTTTGTATTAAAAACACTTTTCTTTTATTGGTCGGATGAAATATGCAAATTTTTTGAGATAGGAATTTTGGGTTTTCATGAGCTGTATGCCAAAATCATCAGTATTAAAACAATAAAAGACCTGAAATATTTCAGTTGGTGTACAATGAATCTAAAATATATGAAAGTTTAATTTTTATCATTACATTATGGAAAATAATGAACTTGTATCACAATATGCAAATTTTTTGAGAAGGACCTGTATATATGTCTCCACAAAACGGATATAAATCTGATCTTCAATTCTTGCACTATATGCAGATTTAATGTGACCCAAATTTCACGTCACTGAAAACAACAGATATGAGCTGTATTTTATTGATCATTAATTCATTTCAAAACACCGCAATAAGAGAGAGCGTGGCAACAGCACTGGTAAGATCATTTCATTTCTTTGCTTTTAATGAGGATGATTGTGTGTTGAGCATATGCGACTTACTTTCAGTTTTATTTGTTGGCTTGATCTCATCTGCGGCAATACGTGCTGCAGTAGTACTGTCATAACTGGCTAAAACATGTCATATAGCCTATAACACGCTCTTACACATTTATTTATTACCATTGTTGGGAAGAGTAAAATTTACATATGTGGGTTCAACAACCAGATGCATTTACACTTTTTCAGTTTCATCTGAAACGCGGCCCAGACCATCTCCTGAAGTGGTTTGAGCGATCGGATTTAAATCCATCTTGAATGTGTTTCGGAGGGCATTTACATCTGGTCTTTTCACGATCAGATAGCTATTCAATCAGAGAAAACGCATAAAGTGACCAAGAGTAAACAGGCCCTTGATATCCAGAAACAACTTATTCCACTCTTGAGCCCCTGAGTATTTGAAAGACCATGCATAGCTTTAAAACGATAATATCCATGAGACTTTGCCTAGTATCATAATAATGTTTCTCACTTAGCCATTTCACTAATGCAAAGTTCACACTATACGATTTTCAAAGTAGTCAGATCGACGACAAGTTTCACACATGACTTTTCAAGAGGAGGAATCGCCGACAACTCATCTGCAAACTACATTTTCACAACCAGACACACAAGGTGTGAGATGTGACAAGAAAACAATGCGAGATCACGCGTGTGTCAGACGGGAGTTCTCGTGCAAGACTAGAATTGTTATTTAAAATTATAATAACAATGAAGCTTGCGATCCAAATAGCAGCGAAAAGGACAAAAAGGAAAAAAAAAGATTATGGAGGGGAATATATATATATATATATATATATATATATATATATATATATTTTTTTTTTTAAATACTGATATTCTAGTCTATAACTCCCTGAACTTCCTGCTGCCCTGTATCTTGCTCTCTCATTGGCTGTAGGTCATTGCCAGTGTCATTTTCAGTCAAAACACATTTCACACGATTTTGAACTGCTGACAGGTCCAGATATTTAGCATGCCAAATATCTCACTGGTATCGGCAACTTGTCGACGATTCTTTCAGACTGCGTCTTAGATCATTCACACTGCATGATTTTCATTCATGTGAATGAGCACCGATTTGCCGATGCATTCGGGCGTTTGTCTGCAAAACCTGTGAACGAGTCAAAATATATATATAGTTTTTATTTTATTTTATTTTTTTATAAATTTAATATGTCCTCGCTGAATAAATGTGAGTTATCAGACTGTGTGGTGTGTTTTGAATTGACCAGAAACAGGATCCGTATCTGTTCTTTACATTTCAAAATATACCGTTCATTTTTCCACATCATTAACAGGAAATGATGTGCTTTATATTTGCATTTAATGCGCAAAACCATTTGCCGTAAAGACACCGACTATGAGGATGTCAAAACACTGAGAACACAAATAACAGTTGCTTGGCTCACTGTCAATACAACTGTAAACAGTAGCTTCATCCTAGTAGTGTCAAGACTGCGGCAGAGTGCTATTCACTCTAAATGTAAATGAGAGGGGTTCCGAGTGTGGTCAGGTTATGTGTGAGCTGAATGCACTGGCTCAGTCTTGTCCTAAAAAGTCTATTTGGAGGAGGAAAAGAAAAAAAAATAAGACACAGATGTGCATATATTCAAGTTATTAAAAATAAATAAATACATAAATAAAAATTATTTTACAAATAAGAATCACTTGTAGTAAGCCAATCTACAAAAAAGACAAAAATGTGTAGCTTTAATGGACATACCAATTTGACTGATAAAACTCAGTAGCTGCAGGTGGGATGTGCTCTTTTGTGTAGAGGACAGAGCTTAGCAACATGTTCACTGGTGGACTATGTGCAGAGAGAGAGAGAGAGAGAGAGAGAGAGAGAGAGAGAGAGAGAGAGAGAGAGAGAGAGAGAGAGCTGGAGTCTGCATCAGAGCAACACCTGCAGTCTAACCCCATGACACAGCCTCCCTAGGAGACTTCCATGCTGCCATCCAACTGTGCATAACTACAGTCTGATTGTCTTTGTTGTAGGCATGTGATGGTAACACATTTTTATGTTGGGACAATTGCTGAAGCTTTTATCATGGAAAAGTCCTGTCAAGTTTAATAACTTTTTTTGCACAACAAAAATAACTGAACATTCAAATACAATAACAATATACAAAACATGTATAGAGTAAAAAAAATGTTTTAAACAGACTAAAGTGCAAATAAAATATAGGTAACCCTTTACAATAAAGCCTCATTACTTAATGTTAGTTAATGCATCAACTATGAGGAATTATTCTTTAATGACATTAAAAAGCTGCAGTCCATAAGTCTTGCCTTTTTGTCGCCATCTCTGTTTTAATCCTGCAATTGCATTTATTTGTGGAATTATAATCTTTACGTGGGTTGTGCATCGGCACGGCTCCTCAGTCTAATGTTTTGAGGAGTATGTGTGGCTGTCAGTCACCGCACTGGTGTGGATACTCTACTTCTGTATCACAGATTCTACATCTTGGAAGTCTTGGGGCTTGTTCTACATCTTGGAGCAATGCATTTAGTGGAGATTCGACTGGTCAGTGAAGACAGCGAGAACTTCTCGGTTACGACTGTAACTTTAGTTCCCTGAATAGAGAACGAGACGCTGTGTCACCTCTTAGGGAACGCCTCTGCGTGATTGCGTCGTGAAGCACATGTGTAATCAGTCCAATAGAGAGACAGAACGTCATAGGCGGGTGATGTCATAGACCCGGAAGGTATAAAGCATACCGACAAACACATGCCCCTATCTTTCAGAAATACTGAAGCAAGACGCTTGTGGGCATGTGGAGAGTATGGCAGGGTGACGCAGCGTTTTGTTCCCTTTTCAGGGAACTAAGGTTACAGTCATAACCAAGATGTTCCCTTTCAAGGGAACTCGCACTGCGTCACCGCTTTGGGAACAAGAATACCCAAGTCCCCATATGAGCCGAATGCTCGCCCGTGACACAATAGTCTTAATATGGCATCAGTACGGGGGCAACAGTACGGGTCTTCGTTGTCGCATTTTGCGCTTCAAAATGCGCCACACATTCTCCACTGGAGACAGGTCGGGACTGCAGGCAGGCCAATCAAGTACCCATATCATCTTCCTCTGCAGCCAGGACTAATGTGTGCAGAATGTGGTTTTGCATTGTCTTGTTGAAATATGCATGGTCGTCCCTGGAAAATATGTCTTCTTGAAGGCAGCATATTATGCTCCAAAAGCTCTATGTACTTTTCAGCATTAATGGTGACTTCACAGAAGTGCAATTTACCTTTTCCAAGGGCACTGACACAACCCCATACAATGACAGACCCTGGCTTTTGGACTTGTTGCTGGTAACAGTCTGGATGATCCTTTTCTTCTTTGGTCCGGAGCACACAGCGTCCATACCTCCCCAAAAATACCTGAAATACTGATTCATCTGACCACAGTACATGTTTCCACTGTGTGATGGTTCATCCCAGATGCCTCAGAGCCCAGAGAAGTCGACGCCGCTTCTGGACACTGTTAACATAGGGCTTCCTTTAGGCACAGTATAGTTTTAACTGGCATTTGTGGATGTAACTATGTATTGTGGTATTTGACAAAGGTTTGCCAAAGTAGTCCTGAGCCCATGTGGTGATATCGCTTATAGATGAATGTCAATTCTTGATGCAGTGCCACCTGAGGGATCGGAGATCACGGTTGTTCAGCTTTGGCTTGCGCCCTTGTCTTTTATGCCCTGAAATTCCTCCAGATTCCTTGAATATTTTAATTATGTTATGCACTGTTGAATGTGAAATATCCAAATCTCTTCCTACCTTTCTTTAAGGAACATTGTTTTTAAACATTAAATAATTTTCTCACGTATTTGTTTGCAAACTGGCAATCCTCGGCCCATCTTTGCTCCTAAAGGATTAGACCTTTCTTGGATGCTGCTTTTGTACCGAATCATAATTACAATCACCTGTTGACATCACCTGTTTCAAATCACATTATTATTTAACCATTTTACCTCATTACTAGTCCAAAATTGCTCCTGTCCCAACTTTTTTTTAAACGTGTTGCAGGTCTGAATGACATGAAAGGATGCATATTTACAAATGACATGAAGTTGACCAGACAAAACTTGAAATATTTTGTGTTCATATTGTCTGCAATGAAATACAAGTCAAAGTAAATTTAGAAATCACTACTTTCTTTTTTTATTTGCGTTTTCCATACTGTCCCAACTTTTTCTGATTTGGGGTTGTACTAGATACAGGTTCACAATGCGTATAATGCATAATGTATATTTAATTATAAAGTGAAGATCATGGTAACCCACTAACCCCGCATACAGCACAGAAACAAACAGCCATTGCCATAACATCTTCAGCTCCGTCAGGAGGTGAGTGTGTTTCTAATTTATTGCTTTGCACATCCGGGAACTGTATCAATAACAGTGCGATGCACATCCAGGGCACGAAACTCCCGTTCCACCACATCCCAAAGATCCTCTATTGGGTTGAGATCTGGTGACTGTGGGGGCCATTTTAGTACAGTGAATTCATTGTCATGTTCAAGAAACCAATTTGAAATAATTCGAGCACTTGACATGATGCATTATCCTGCTGGAAGTAGCCATCAGAGGATGGGTACATGGTGGTCATAAAGGGATGGACATGGTCAGAAACAATGCTCAAGTAGGGCGTGGCATCTAAATTATGCCCAATTGGCACTAATGAATGAATAGTAAAAGGTGGTGTTTCATGCTGTCATGTGTGGTAGTAAATATAGAACATAATTGGGAATGCTGTGAAAAGACTTGCAAGTCCATGACCAGTCCAAGTCGCGTCTCAAGTCAAGTCTCTGGTCAGTTATTTGCGAGTCTAAGTCAACGCAAGTTTCTTGTTAGTTAATAGAAGTTACTAGAATGTTAATATTGTGTTACTCATCCACTTATAATGCGTGCATTGTGTTTCATATTGTGTAGTTCTCTGGTTAACTGGCTAACTCACGTTTTACTGTCTTACTGAAATATTACTGTAAATCAGCTGTGGGCTGCAGTATTACCTAAAACGGTGTCTATTGATGCAGATTGTCTGTCATTCTTACTACTTTGAGTAAAGATGAAGGATGGAGCAATATTTGTTTTGCAAACTTTAATGTTATATCAGTCATTTACATCAGTGCTGGTCTAACGTATGCACTGTTATTGATACAGTTCCCGGATGTGCAAAGCAATAAATTAGAAACACACTCACCTCCTGACGGAGCTGAAGATATGTTATGGCAATGGCTGTTTGTTTCTGTGCTGTATGGGGTAGACCAATCACAAAAGACTGGGCCATCTGACCAATTAGAGCAAAGTAGGCTCATGGGAAAGGAGGGATTTAGAGAGACTGATTCATCCATCCAACATTGCGGTGATGTGCAATGTATATTATGACAAAATGAAACTGTATTTTGACCTTTGATGCATGTAAAATTGTTGTTGGAGACCTTGAAAACTAAATTAGAACACTTTAAAAATAGCATAATGGGGGGCACTTTAAATAAACTGAGAAAAAGAGACAGATGACTAAAGGAGTTTTAATGGACCCACCATTCTGGTAGCAACAACCAAATTGGCTGTATAATTATAATGATATAAGTAATACAATTTGGCACAGTCACCAGCTCAGTCACCCCTTAACACTACACTTCCCAGAATCCCTTCGGCTCACCACCAGCACCTGTTCATCAACCTCCTGCACCTGCAATTCATCACCCTTGTTGTCACTCATCAACACTCATATATCAGCAGTCACCATCCTCACCACAGTGTGTGTCAAAGACTGTCAAAGAAATCTTATTATTAAACCCTGTTGTTGAACATCATTCTTAGGCCCAATACCAATTCTATTTTATACCCCTTTACCTTCGCCTCCCCTACCCCTACCTGTTCCCCTTGCCCCTTGAAACAGAGTGGTAATAATATTCACCTAAGAAATGGGACACCACTTCTACACCATTACACGTCATCATACGTCATCATACACGTTCTTTTATTAGTGTCCTGTAACATTTAACCAGTATGAACAGCAATAAAGTGCATAGGCTATATCTAACAGATATCAGGCACGAATTAGTAATTAACAAACAACTCACTTCCAGCATAGTTTTGCGCTCAATTCAAACACGTATGAGCCTTCGAGTTTCCTAAGATGATATAGAATGTTACAGAACATACAAGACTGGTGGAGCCGCTTTTCCATTGGGCCAAACTGTTCATTTAGTTTATTAACCGTTTCATTCCATGCTGATCCGCCGGCTGGTATGGATATGGTTTCGTTTTCTACTGTGGTGCTTCGAGTGCGATAATGGCTCTCCATGCAACGTAATATAAATGAGTCAGGTGCTGCCATGGTAACGTGAGTTTACAGACAATACACGTTATGTAAATAGCGACTGCGTTATGAAGGATGGTCAGACATATTTTTAAAACTGTTATTAGTTTGTGTTCACATCACAAGTGATCGATTCTGAATGACAACATCACTAAATGCATTCTTGCCGCGCGGTAGTCGGTGTATGCAGGGGAAATCCTCATTCCCCTTCGTTCGAAGTGTGGTCCTGAAAAATCTCAGTTTGAAGGGCTATCTGGCCCTTACCCTTACCCTTACCACTTCAGCTAAAAGAGAAACGAGACACCCCTACCCCTTCACGTGAACGTGCAAAATGAAGGCGAAGTGGAAAGTGAAGGGCTAAGGGGTAGAATTGGGATTGGGCCTTAGTCTGTGTCTGTCTGCCTGCAATCATCCGTTACAATAATACTAAATTAGTATATGATTTAATGGAATAATTAAATGATTATTATGTTTAAATGACTATACATTTATAAATTAATTAAAACATTTTTTTATAAAACACAATAAACATGGATGTTTACTCTCTTAAGTCTCAACCTCAGAGATACAAGATGGGCAATGACTACATCCCAATGTCAGGAAGCAACTGAACATTCAACATTTGGCTAGAAACCGCTGCCCCCCGAAACACTGCAGGTGGCAGGGAGAGTGACTCACCACACTCTGCTTCTGGGCCTCCCTTAGCTGAGGAGCCTGACTGGGTTGGGGCTGGATGGCTAACAGCCCCTCCCCTTGAGCACAGCAGGGAAAAACTTATCAAAGGCCTCCTCTTCACCTCCCGGAACCTGCAGATTTAGGGTTAGGTCTGTGAAAAGACAACGCCTGCCCCCAGACTGTCCAGTTTGGTATAGGGAGAATGCAGGAATGCACTGGCCGGCGCATGTTTTTGATGAGGCTGATCCACTCTTATTCCTCGTTGTGCCTCCCTCCTCCTTTTCTTTCAAACAACCATTCTCCTGTTTCCCTTGTTTTCCCCTTTCGCCCAAAGCATCCAGAGATAATGTGTCACTCCTAAATCCTTGTTTGCAAGGTTTGAGAGGGGTGGGTTTAGGTATGTTTTAGATCAATATGGCATTAAACTGTGGTCATAATCCCCTGTTATGGGTAGTTTTAGGTATGTTTAAGTACTATGTATTAGAATTTAGCCCTAATACCCTGTAAGGGGTAGGTTTAGGCAGGGTTGCTAGTATAGGGATAGCCCAATTTAATTTAGAATTAGTTTCCCCTCATGTGACAGGTAGGTTTAGGTATGTTTAAGTAATGTGTATTATAATTTAGTCATATTCCCCTGTGATGGGTAGGTTTAGATATGTTTAAGTCAAATTGGATTTCAATTTTTAGTGCTAATCCCCTTTTGGAGGTAGGTTTTAGTGCTAGCTACAAGTACAGGAATAGTCCATTTTCCTCAACATTAAGTGTGAAAAAGGGAAGGTTTAAGTATGTTGTAGGTACCACCCAGTCCCGAGTTAAAAAAGGTCCATCATCCCAAGAACACATAATCAGCGGTGTACCTCAGGCTCATTGGGTGTTCCGTCTCTTTAAACACCATACACCCTCCTCTGAAGTTGCCTGCCAAAGGGGATCAATCCTAGGTCTGTGTCCTTCCCTTATCTAAGCCTTTCGAAACCCACCAATCTCAAACTTCAATGTTATTACACCCAGACTCCTAAATCCAACAACCTCAGCCTCTTATCCACCCCCTAATGATAATCATCAATAGAAGACCGGATACCAGTTATGGCCCTTCAACCCTAGGCCACCTTCTCTGCATGGTTTCCAAGTGGACCCAGAGAGGTTGGATACCTACCTCCTTTCCCAAGTAACCCTTTTCGTTAATACCGTAAGGTATCCAGGGTCACCCGCGCAGGGTCTGTGTAACGGGGCTCCCATTGGTGCGTACCTCACATTGAAACATGTGTACAGCCTTCTGATCCAATATTTCTCTCTTTTTAGCCTATTGCTCTTCACCCATTCAAGGTTGTGCTCCAGCCCACAGATTCTGTGGCTCTGAATCCCATGCCTCTAGAAGTGAGGTTCTATGTTCCCTTTGCGAAGCATTCCTTTCTTAATTGTGTGATGATGTCTCCACATCCTGGAAAGGATGGAGTTACCTGTTTCCCCAACATATCTCATCCCACTTTGGGAGCATCGGATTAAGTAGAATTTTTTTTTCCTGTTGTGAATGTCTTGGGTGATCTTAAACACCCCTGTCCATTTTCCTCTTACAAAGGTGTCATGTGCAGGGGGACAGGACATGGACCCAGGAATGGCAGAGATGGGCCTGGGAGCGTGGGCGGACCTGGGCCGTGGAGTGTGGGTGGACCTGGGCCGTGGAGCGTGGGCAGATCTGGGCCGTTGGGCAGGGGTGGACCTGGGCAGTGGAGTGTGGGCGGACCATGGCCATGGAGCGTGGGCGGACCTGGCCCGTGGAGCGTGGGCGGACCTGGGCCGTGGAGCGTGGGCAGACCTGGGCCGTGGAGCGCAGGTGGACCTGGGCCATGCCATAACTCTATTCTAACACACCCACCATTACCCTAGCTTAGCACAAAGACTGGAGGTAAATGGCTCCAGCTATAACCTACTGTGCAATAAGTGACAAAATAACACCAACATTTTCCTATTTACATGTTGTGATGTGTATAGTCACAGCATGTGCAAATAACAAGGTAACATGAGACAGCTATCTTATAAACGTATATATACTGGGGACTATTTTGTCACTTATTGAGCAGTTGGCTAGCTGGAGCCATTTAATTCCAGTCTTTGTGCTAAGCTAGGCTAACGGTGGGAGTGTTAGAATAGAGTTATGGTACGCACAGAGATAAAAACGGTATGAATGGACTTATCTAACTCTGGGGGATATAATGAATAAGCAAAAGTCCCAAAAAGTCGGCGTGTTCCTTTAAGTTACCATCTCCATCAATGGCCAGTCAGTAGAAATTGTTGACAGTTTCAGGTACCTTGGTATTATTATGGACAATAAACTGTGAGTTTTGACCATCACATCACAGACATTTATAGATGCTGCCAACAAAAACTATTTGCCATACGTAAACTCAGGACTCTCTCAGTCAAACCACACCTCTTGCTTCTCCTTTACAGAAGTATCATTGAACCCATCCTCCTGTACTGTGCCACCTGCTACTTCACCATGCTCTCTCTCACTAATAGAACGACTCTTCAAAAATAATTGGTCTTCCAACTCCCAATTTGTCGGCTCTTATTAACACTGCTATCATTCATAGAGCAAACACTATAATACAAAATCTTAGCCACCCTCTCAACTCATGTTTCACCCTTCTTCCCTCAGGCTGTAGATACAGACAGCTGCCCCATAAAAAAATAAAAATAAATCACACATAGGGAAAAGTTTTGTACTGTCAGTTATAAGAGCGCTGAATTTATATAATGCATAATTTCCAATTTTTTTGTTGCTGATGCCATTTTTATGCAGTATGTCTATTTATGTGTACAATAATATGTGTATTCTGTGCAGTATGTGTCTATTATGTGTGCTGAATGCCAGAGGTGGAAACAGTAACAAAATATTCTACTCAAGTAAAAGTACTGTTACTTCAATGAAATTTTACTTAAGTACAAGTAAAATTACTGGTCTAAAAATTTACTCAAGTAAAAGTAAAAAGTAGCTCATTTAAAATGTACTCAGAGTAAAAGTTACTTAGTTTTTTTTTTTTTAACAGTGGGGGTGGGGGACTCTCCCCTGTAGGGTTGTGATAGAATGAGATTTTCACGATATGACAACTATCTCAGAAAACTTCACGGTATTAAACAATTATTTAATAAATAAACTGTACCTATTATTAAATTATGGTTAGTTAAAATTATGTTAAATGAATGGAGATGATTGGTCTTTTTTATTTTATTTGGTTGAACAAATGCTTTGTCTTAAACTTAAAACCATTTGTTTGTTTTGTTTATTAAAAAATAAATAAAACATGTCTAATAAACTAAAATCAATAAATGATTATGAATTAGATTAACAACTTAATTGTATCATTAATTCATTAAAATGTTTAAGAATAATAGAGTCCTGTATGTAGTAGACGGAGCAGCTCATTCACAGAGACAGAACAAGCAGATCATATATTCATATTGTGCTTTAATATTTACAGACCATGTCGCAATTTGATTTATTCTTTCGAGTTATTCGTTCATCCATCAGTTTGTGTATATTACGTGAATCCTACGTTATAATGTAAAGGTAATGTTCATGACTGGATACCGGGATTCCCTCTGCGTCACAGAAATCATTCGGCCTTAAGTTATAAACATACCTTTATCTGCACAGAGGGATGTGTGCCCGAACATGTTCTATGTGTTTCTTCGTTTGCATCCACATTTTGTGCACATTTGATATCCTCCAAGACAACACCACGTCATTTTTTTTTCAATATCCAAAGTATTTACATACTGGCCAGGGGCTCACGACGGCGTTTTGCTTTCAGCTGGGTCTGCGTCACTGACGTCTGTCTTGTTCGTCTCCATGATATTTGTGCGCTTGTTCTCTTCCGCGCCCTGTGCCCTCTATTCAATATAGTCGTTTCCGGATCGCGTTTTTTTCCTCCCCTTTGCATTAATGATTTATTTTTACTCAGTAACGGATGTGGTTTAAAATGTAGCGAAGTACAATACTTCAATCAAAATGTACTTAAGTAAAAGTAAAATTACAGCTTTTTAAAACTACTTAAAAAAGTAGAAGTACACAGAAAAACTACTAAATTACAAGAACGCGAGTAAATGTAATTCGTTACTTTCCACCTCTGCTGAATGCAGTATTGGGAGTAGCGCGCTAATGCATTACTGTAATTCCACTTCTTTTAGCGCCTAGCTTTTTTCTTTTTTTATCCTCCCTATTACACATTGTTGCAGCCTTTAAAATAGTTCAGTTTTGTTTTTAATGTCAAAGCAGTTATATTTTGTTTAATTTCTTTATTAAGTTAATTTTGAAAAATGTTTGGAGCAAGTTTGTTTGTTAAATTAAACTTTTTCTTTTTCAAAGTGACTACCAAGCGGCCAGTGGCAGACAGTGAGTTAACCCAATGCTTTAGCCTCTCAAATCAAACACTTCAAGCATCACAATATTAATTTAAACATTTAGCCTACTATCACCATCACCACCACTGTAAAAAGGCATTTGAGGTTAGACTGATCATAAGCGCTAGCAAATGAAATGGGCTAAATGTTGCGAAGGATATGTACAAACGGTATTATTCCAACATCCTGGAAAAGAGCAGAGGGGTGCTTTGTACCCAAGGATATTATCTCCTCTGAAATCAGTCAGTTCCGCACCATTTCTCTCCTAAGTGTCGAATGCAAGGTATTCTTTTCTGTCCTGGCAAAAAGAATGACTACCTACATGGTGAAGAACAAATATGTAGACACATCAGTCCAGAAGGGCGGCATTCCAGGTTTCTCCAGGTGCTTGGAACATACGGGCATCCTCAACCAACTGATCCGGGAGGCCAAGAAGAACAGCGGTTGTCTGGCTCGACTTGGCTAACACATACAGTTCAATCCTGCATGGCCTCATCAACACGGCTATTGAAAACTACCAAATCCCCCACCACACCAGAGGTATAATTACCAGCTACTTCGGAGGATTCAAATTATGGTTCAAAACTGCCCACTTCACAACCCAGAGGCAGGACCTTGAAAAAGGAATCGTGACAGGCTGCACCATCTCCCCCATCCTGTTTGTCATGGGAATGAACCTTCTCATAGCAGCTGCACGTAAGTAATCCAGAGGGAGTCTGGCACCCACTAACCTCCAATAAGAGGCTTTATGGATGACCTTACCATAACAACTTCAACCCATGTGCAAGCAAGATGGATCCTGAAGGCTCTTGATTATGTGGCAACATGGGCTCGGATGAAGTTCAAACCAAAGAAATCAATAAGTATGGTGATCAGAAGGGGGAAAGTGACCAGCAAGTTCCAGTTACGAGTACAGGGGAAGATGATACCATAAATTGAGGAAAACCCAATTAAGTGCCTAGGGAAATCGTATGAGGCATCCCTGACCGGCAGATGCAATGTTTCCAGGACAGAGAAACAGGCAGATGCATGGCTGAGTAAGATCGAGGGGTCAGGACTGCCAGGAAAGTTTAAAACCTGGCTCTTCCAGCACGGTCTTCTACCATGACTCATGTGGCTCCTGAAAATCTATGAAGTACCTATGACAACAGTGGAAGGAGTCGAGAGGCGAGTGAACAAACACATTTGCAAGTGACTTGGAATCCCACCAAGCTTCATGTCAGTAGGGCTATATACCAGGTCTGGTCAGGTACAACTACCCCTATCATCAGTGGTGGAAGAGTTCAAGGTGGCAAAGTGCCGGGTGTTGATGATGTACCAAGATTCCACTGATGAAAAAGCCAGAAGAGCAGGCGTCACTACGAGATCAGGATGCAAATGGATGGCTGACACATCAGTGGCACAAGCTGAAAGTACATTGAAGCTGAAGGACATCATCGGGAACCCATGCGTAGGGAGGCAAGGACTCGGATCCACCCACTTCCAGCAATGGGGAAAAACAGACTCAAGGCAGACGAGGGAGATGATTCAAGCCGAGGTCTGACACCTGGAGGAAGAAAGGCGCAGGTCTAGGGCTGTCGAACTCGGAGCACAAGGTGCCTGGACAAAGTGGGACCTGCCGATGCAGAAGATCACGTGGTCTGAGATTTGGAGACTGGAGCCCTTTTGTACAGTATTGTTCAAAATAATAGCAGTACAATGTGACTAACCAGAATAATCAAGGTTTTTAGTATATTTTTTTATTGCTACGTGGCAAACAAGTTACCAATAGGTTCAGTAGATTCTCAGAAAACAAAGGAGACCCATTGTGGAATGTTGTTAAAGAATCATGGAGTGGAATAACAGCTGAGAGGTGCCACAAGTTGGTTGACTCCATGCCACACAGATGTCAAGCAGTTTTAAAAAACTGTGGTCATACAACTAAATATTAGTTGAGTGATTCACAGGATTGCTAAATCCCAGAAAAAAAAATGTTTGTACAAAATAGTTTTGAGTTTGTACAGTCAAAGGTAGACACTGCTATTTTTTTTAACACACCCCTTTCAACTAATACCCCAATTGCACAGCCTTAAGAGCGTGGATATCATGAATGCTGGGTCTTGTTTGTTTTCTGAGAATCTACTGAACCTACTGGTAACTTGTTTGCCACGTAGCAATAAAAAATATACTAAAAACCTTGATTATTCTGGTTAGTCACTTTGTACTGCTATTATTTTGAACAATACTGTATCTCCTTCCTGCTCCGTTCAGTGTATGACACCCTTCCATCACCAACAAACCTCCACAGACGGGGAATGAGGGAGGACCCATTATGTAGGCTATATGGAGGGAGGGGAACAATGGCGCACATACTGGCAGGATGCAAAACAGCTCTTAACCAAGGAAGATACAGGTAGCACCATGACAACGTTCTCAGTGCACTGGCTGACATCTTGGAGAGGGAGAGGCAGAAAAAGTGCCAGACCAGTACAAGGCCGGCAACATCCATTCAGTTCATCAGAGAAGGGGAGAAACCATCAGCCCCCAAGACTTTAATACACTTTACAAATACCTAAAAATAATCAAATACAATTAAATGTAATATAAACCAATAACAATAAACATACCAACAAAGCTACCAAAGGCCAAGGATGAATGCAGATGGATACTGCATTCACTGCTTCGGGAATAGAAAGCAGCATATAAGGCACTAATTTGGAAGGCATCTGATCAGTCACATAATGACAGCACTATAATGCATTATCCTCAGAACAGCAGTGGGAGACAAACTACCAACCAAACATTTACTCTTTAATTATTGTTAACTTTGACAATTACTGTACAGAACAATAACCATTACAGAATGAAGATTAGTGTGTTTATCTTCAGGATGCAACGTTGCAACTTTTCATTTGCGGCAGTTTGCTCTTCGACTTGTTGAAGAGATTACTCCCTCATCTGCTGTGAGACATATCTGGGGTGATGCATGTTTCTGCAGCACTGTCATATCTGGTTACGGAAAAATGTTTTTTTATTTTATTTTTTATACCATTTTGGGTGGAGTAAAATTGTCATATATGGCTACAACAATCAAATGCATTTAGACTTTTATTTAGAATGCGCCTCAGACAGGCCTGGATTAACACTGTGTAGTGCCCTAGGGTGACCACATTTGAAGTCCCCCCCCCTCCCTCAAAATACAACTCATGCTTGTGCAGCCAGAACATGTCATACTAAATATCTTTTCAAACCTATTCCAAAGAAACTCAAAGATTAAGGACCGTTTTTGTAGGGTGGGTGTGTGAGTTAGAGAGTTTTTTTTTAAGAGTTTTCTGTATGTTGGAATAGGTGCATATGTTGTGCGTACTACAAGTATACTTAGGCAGGTTTAGGAATGTTATCTATGTATGTATGTGTACATAATAGGGCACTGTCAATACCTGCAGAACAATTATAATTGTTAGATTTCTGTTTACATAAGGAAAATCTTCAAAGGAGGATTTTGAGATTTGATTTCTGTTCAGTTTAGCAGGGTCACCGATGATGGCGGATAAACAGTTATGACACATTCACTGGTACGGACGAAACATCAACAATATGATTTACATTGACTATGGCCTGCCCATACTTTGACTACAAACTTGGTCCTCAAAACATTACTTATTTTGCAATACATGTTATGTAACTATATGACGTTGCACTATTTCTATAAGTAATAAATAGCTAGTAAGATAATATAACGGTAACTAACGTTAAAGTATGCAAGTAATTATTCTATTGATGTGTAATGCTAAATAAAGTTTGCTAGTACATTATTTCAGCAACATGACAAGCCAGTGTATTAGTAGGTTTCAATAGTTGCTTTGCACAGTGCGTGACATTTTACCTGTATGTTATGCGGGTAGAGTTTTGACACTAGTCAATGGGCTCCGACCAGTAATTCACACCCACCACGACTTCGAGGTGTCAACGGGCGGGGAGAAGAGGAAGCCGTGGTGTGCGCAGAGTATCAGGCAGGGTACGTGGCTAACTCTGCATCGGTTTTTAATCCTTTCAGGACACGTAGCTCCCTCGACCTTGGAAAAGCCGCTCCGATATTTACCCTCTTTTTACTTCGGGCTCTATCTAATTCTTTCTTTTTGTGTTTTTTATCATCGTCTTCTGTCTTTTTCTGTTTACCCATCTTTATTTTATGAGCAGGTGCCACTCGAGGAATTGGCAGTTTGGATTGTTTGTCCGCCATAAGCAAAGCTGCAGCACACCAGTGATCTTGAGTTTAAACGCCTGCCTGTAAACTTGCGCTGTGCATGAGAGGGGTGTGATCAGCACACATGAGCTTGATTGACACTGATAAGACACTCCTCCTGGCTCTGATTGGTTGTTTCTTATTTGTATTTCTGCAAATGGCAAAAGGACCACTGGGAGGAGCCAGAGGAGCTTGATTTTTTCACAGATTATTTGTCTCATTCTACTGACAGGACATAATGACATGTTTAACAAATATGTAAAAAATACATTTTTACAAAAGTTAAAAAACTGCAGCATTAAGTAAATGTTTTGACATTTGAGGATAAAGTGTTTTAATTGACCCTTTGCTAATCCCCACCCTCCTTGGTTACTGTTGCTACGCCTGTCAAGCTTTCTCGCCTGGCCCATCTATTACAGTATGTGTGTACCGGTGTCAGACATTCCGAAGGAGATAATTAGTCATTTTTGGGGAACAGGTGAAATATCTGAGAGAGCAAGACAAAAGGGACTGCAGTATGCATTCGAGGGATATATCCTCGGCATAATATGCAACCGATTAAAGAATCATTTCATCAAAACTTAAGGCAAAGCCTTCAGGTCCCAGCGCAAGCAGCAGCCGCGTCATACTCTGACCATTCAAATGGGAAACACATTGAGGAACAGCTCTGTTCATGCACAGCAGGGTAAGTGAAATTAGAAAATGATCTAATAATTATAAATCAAACAGCTTATCCATAAGACTTGTGGAATAAACACAATACATTAGCCTGACCACTTTGCAATGATAACATTCTTCCGCTTATATTTTATATATTTATTCTTACACACTGCTTGATCCACAACAGTCTGATAAGGTATTTTGCACTGTAAAATCGTTTTCCCCAATAAGAATCCTCAGTAAAGTTACACTGAATTATTTCACGTAAATTAGTCAGAGACGCTAACACGCAGTAGGATTTTTCGATATGATAGCATGTATTGAAAGATATATAGCTATAATTTTGCGCTACGGTAGGAAAATCTGACAAGGTAGGACAAATCGACAGAACAGCGTCATTCCTCCCCTTGGGTTTTAGGTTTGGGGAAGGAAAAATATTCCACCCCCTGTCCAAATTTATAGGATACGGGGTATCAGATTTGCACAATCCATAATCACAATGCTTCGGCATGTTCCGCTCGCTCGAAAGCTTGACAGACCTTTCACGCCTAGTTACGGTTGCTAAGCCACGATTGGCCTGTGGTGGTTTTCGGGCATGGCTTAGCGAAGGGTCAATAATACAATATATGGTGTATAAACGTCTGAGTGCTGCCCTCTTAGGTTGAACGGTGGCTACTGCGATTTAATTTTCCTATTGGAAGTTGTTTGCCATCATGGTCTGCGTCCGAAACCTGGAAAATGCTGTCTTCGGAGGACACATTTCAAGGCAGGAAAGCATCAAGCCACATCCAAATCTAATGTTAGCTTCGCTTTCTGTCTCCTGGGAGACCTTCATCTGATTGATTTTTGAAGGCGGCATATATTTATCCTTCGCTGCTTTTGATATCCCACAATCCTATGCTTTCCATTCTGTGACAGTTGAGCTGGAAAAAAATATGGAGTTTGAAAGTTGCGTTTGCGGGCCAGTTTGTATGTAAATGTACATTTTTTTACCAACATATTACACTGCTGATGTCATTTCTAGTGAGGAATTACTAATGTAGTAATTAAATATGTGTTTAGTTCTCACCTAAGCTCTCTCTGTTTAGCTGTAGATCATGAAACTGTTACACTGCCTTAGAAGTCTGTCCGGAATTAGTTTTGCGAGGTACCTTCATGCACAAAAATGGTGCCTGCAGAGTCATTGTCTGATAAGGCAGCGAGGCCACTAGTCAGCTGCCTAGGTTTTCGGACTCAGCCATGTTGTATGTTGGCCCTTCCAACAGCTCACTAACCACGCCCCTTGCACGAGTTCACCACGCCCTAAAAAATGTTTTCACACATTGATCACATGAGAACAATGTAACAACCTAGAAACATTATGAATGAAACCTACTTGACACTTGCTATCAACATTCTAATGAAAATATGGTTAAATAATGCAGTTGTCAGTACATGTCAGGCTTTTCGTGCTATATTTTTGCTGCCCGTCATGTGTACAGATACTTTTCATACCCGAGATGTGCTTTTGAACCTTGACACGCAAGTGGTTGCCGCAGTAATGAACAACAACTTGTTGGCGTATATAGACTAACTTTTTTTTTGAGGAAATCTGTTTATAATAAGCTATTAGGTTTGAACTTATTAGTCCTGTGCTGCCTATTGATTCAGTTAATTTGAATTAATACATTGCATGTATATGATCTGTTTTTAGTGGCATTCAGTATAAGGATTTGACTGTTCATAATTAGGTCAATTGTCCCATTCTCTCTTGCGCTGCTGTTTCGCTAGCATCATAGGCATTGGGAATTGATAAGACACTGGCCCTGTGTCTACAGACAATTTACCCTCCTCCACTTCAGGTGAAGGTGGGGAAGAAAAGTCCTCTATTTCAAAAGACCGCTCTGTTGCAAAGCTACTGACGTCACTCCAGTCATTCTCCATCTTTTTGAGTCTGACAGCTGTCAATCAATCTGTCATGCGGGTCTCAGGTGCACGCCCCCGCTCAGCCCCACCCTCAGTTCGTCCCCTCTGTCTCGGCTAGGCTCTACCCACTTTTCCATCCTTTTTCAAATATTGCAAGTGGGTGGAGTTAGGCTCTGTTCTGGGGTTGAGTTACCCTTTAAGCTGGACTATCGTGTTGTGCGCGTTGTAGCTCCACGTAAGAGAGCTCTCTCTCTCTTCTGGATTGCGAATAACAAAAATGCATCACAGAAAAATGGTTTAATATTATCTTATATAGAAACGGCTGGCAAAGATATAATTAGCAAGATAACATCTATATAGCAAGAATAAATAGTAAGTGCATTTTCTTAATTTCCCCTGTACGAACAGCAGAACCGATAGCCTATTATAGTGTCAGTTGATTCAATCACAATATGCATATATTTTATATTCTCACTGTATATATTATCATTAACTATTCATTTTGTACACCATGAATCACTCGCCAAATCCTGTCTATGGATAATCCGGCCCTGGTCTCAGACCACCTCCTGAAGTGGTTTAGGTGCTGAACTCAAATGTGTTTCAGATTGCATTTACACGTGATAGGATAGCTATATGATCAGATAAAACATATGTGACAAGTGACAAGGTGAAAAAAAAAAAAAAATGTAGCAACCCAGTACCAGGATGGTGTCATCTGTTGCACTAAACATCCACACTTAAAAGGATAGCTCACCCCAAAATTAAAATGATGTCATTAATTACTCACTCTCATGTTGTTCCAAACCTGTAAGAGCTTCACTCATTTTTAGAACACAAATTAAAATATTTTTGATGAAATCCGAGAGCTCCCTGAACATAAACTGCACAGGCTGGCACAGGCTAGAACAAAATTGTTGAATAAAGTCATTATTTTGTTTGTTTTTGCGCACACAAAATATTCTCCTCACTTCAAAAATTGAACCGCTGGAGTCACATGGACTATTTAAAAAAAATAATACTACCTTTCTGGGCCTTAATTAAATAGCTGTCTATGAATATGTCAGAGAGCGCTTGGATTTCATCAAAAATATCTTACTTTGTGTTCTGAAGATGAACAAAGGTCTTACAGGTTTGGAACGACATGAGGGTGAGTAAATAATGACAGAATTATTTATTTTTTTTGTGAACTAACCCTTTAATTAAGCACATTTTTGTCCACACACTTTCTTTTTCTTTGTCTCTTATTTGATCTGAAAATTTCAATAAGGAAAATGTATAGTCTTTGATACAGTAGCCTACGTATATAAAGAATTTATCATCTTCAAACACTAACTCAAAGATTGTTCAGCAAAATGGATAAAGCTAAAACAGAAATGTCCTAGACAGTGAAACTTTTGAGGGTAGACATCTCAAAAGTAGTGATTTGTTACCATTCTCATTCCTGTAATGAGAGTTTCGAACGGCCTTGTCTGTAGGTCGTAGCATTAGCAGTGCAAAGCTGGCGGTTTTCCTGTTTACCTGCTGACTCAGATGTTTCAGATCTTTGACCTACCCTTCAGTGATCAACCGTGTGATTGTCAGGTATGTTTGCACAGGCATCATCTCAAGGCCCCTTTGTCCTAGACCTGCGGTCTACATGAGCAGCATGTATTCCAGCAAATAAGATCGTACACAACATCTCAGCAAAGCTATGAACAGATACATTCATGTACAAGAAAAATATTAGTCTATTGGGAGCTGGTCATGAAATAAATCACATTTGAATGACATATTTTAATAGCATATAGAATTTACAGAATTTTAAAAGTGTATGGAGACAAACATATATCTATCTAGACTAACTTTTATTTTAGAACCAGTATAGCTAGTTACTTTGTGTACTATATTTGCTCCATCAGTTCCAACTCAAAGCATAAATAACTGTTGAGCATACCCAAATAACACTTAATGCTTAATGAGTAACACTTTACAATCAGGTTCCATTAGTTAACATTAATGTATTAACAAACATGACCTAACCATGAGCAGTTCATTTGTTACTGTATTTGTTAAGTAAGGGATAATGTACATCCATCTGGTTGTTATCGCAGAATAAACCCTGACAGAGTGACCAGGACCCTGACTTGAAACTTCAGAAGGCCTTTATTAACCTCTCAGAGCCGCATGGAGCATGTTATTTGACGGACAGATGCATTTTTATGGACTTCAAAAACAGAGCAACAACTACTGGCATCATAAAGCTTGGATTAGCCAGGACTTTTTTTATATATAACTCTTTTTATTCATCTTAAAGAAGAACATATACACCTAGGATGACTTCAGAGTGAGTAAATCATAGGCTAATTTTAATTTTTGGGTGAAATATCCTTTGCAGTCTTCCATTGTAACCCGTGGTAGTAGTTAAGTGTTTTTGACAGCGGAGTGACACGTTAAACATACAGTATACCAGTCAAGATAACTCGTAGTACCCAGATGGGTGGTGTGTTATTCATTTTGGCGGATATTATCTAGGAATAAAATACCAATGGAATGCGCGATTGACCAATCAGAATCAAGTAATCTTCAGAGCCGTGTAAAAATCTTTGTTAACGTTAGTTAATAAAAATACAGCTGTTCATGGTTTGTTCATGTTAGTTCACAGTGCATTAACTAATGTTAACAAGATTTTAATACAGTATTAGTAAATGCTGAAATTACCATTAACAAAGATTAATAAATGCTTTATAAGGACAGTTCTTTACTTGAGAAACCAAAGCACAAAGTACAAAATAACGTGCTCGGTTACTTTCGTAACCTCGGTTCCCTGAGAGTGGGAACGAGTATTGCGTATGGGAAAAATATTATTTTCTCGAGAATATGAAGCAAAACTTTTATTCATATAAGTATCTATGTAAAGCACAGTGTCGCTGCACGGTAATAGCTCAGCGCGAGGAGCACTCTGATTGGCCGAGCTGCGGCAACTGCAGGAACCTATGGCGAAGCGGCTTAGGAGAGCGAGCCAATGGGGGCGCTTAGAAAAACCCGCTGAAAAGGGTCCTCAATTAGCATACTAAAGGCTATATAAGACCCTGTTTCACCATAGGTATCATGTTTTAAAAAATGACTGAAGCGATACCTGAGAAGCACAAGCACGGCGCAGAACGCAATACTCGTTTCCCTCTCTCAGGGAACAGAGGTTACGAAAGTAACCGAGTAGGTCTCTCATATTGCATGTGGGAACACATTTTAAAACGCAGTGTGTGCTGACTGACCCAAGATGAAAAAAAAGATTGAAAAAACCTCTAGAGAGACCGAACAGGCGGGCTCATTAGGGGAATGAATAAGAACCGGAAGAGTCCGGAAATAGTCGGGCCTATGGTAAAGTGCAATGGTGCTTATGAACGATTGTGTATGAATGGAACATAATATAAGCAATCGGGTTCCCAGGGCTGAGATAGAGCCTCTTGATGGAGAAAAGTCCTGCTTGTAAAGCTGGAACCTCCAAATTGTAGAATCTGATAAAAGTGGACGGAGAGGCTCAGCCTGCCGCCGCACAGATATCTTCCATGGAATTGCCACATGACCAAGCCCAAGACGAGGCCATGCCTCTAGTGGAATGAGCTTTAATGTCTATAGGACAAACTAGGTTCTTAGACCTATACGCTAGTGAGATAGCGTCCACTATCCAGTGTGAGAGTCTTTGTTTCATGACAGCACAACCTTTAGTGCGGCCGCTGAAGCAAACGAAGAGCTGATCCGACTGCCTGAAGGGGGAGGAGCACTCCAAGTATAGTCTCAATGCTCTGTCTGGGCAGAGCAGACTCGCATCTTTTTCTCCCTGTGACGCGGGCAATGGAAGCATTGAAATCACTTGCGTTCTGAAAGGAGTTGATAGCACTGGGTATATAACCATGTTTCGATTTGACAGGAAGGAGTCAAGACAGGAAGGACTCACGGAGAGTGCGTGTAAATCACTCACTCGCTTAACTGAGGCCAGAGCCAGCGGAAATGCGGTCTTGAGTGGTAAGTGCTTTATGCTCGCGGACTGAAGCGGTTCGAAGGGGGAACCCTTCATAGCTTCTAATACCGTGGCGAGGTCCCAAATAGGGATTGAGGGAGGGCGAGGTGGGTTTAATCTTCTGGTCCCTTTAAGAAAATGTCCAATAAGCTCACTTGGCGGTGTAGCAATTGTGGCCGCAAAAGACACAAATGAATCTTACAGATGCTTTATTCAAACATCAGTCCACACAAAATTAACTCAACATTCCAGGGCCATTTATGGCCTGGGCCCCTCTCTCCACAACAAGCGGACAAAGATTTACTACCCCTGTGGGACCAAGCCCAGGAAGGAAGGGACTTCTCGTTGGTCCACAGGCAGTTTCTTTCCTTCCCCCATCGACAAAGTAACTTCTAATGTCCGTTTCTGTGGCAACCAGAAATTCCTTTAGACCAACACTGGGGAGAAAACAAAGGAAGGGCACAGAAACCTTGATACGTATAAACTGCATCAAATCACTAAACCAGTGATTGCCGAACGGACGGCAACTCAGCCATCTGTCGAATGCCCAAAGACACTTTATACCCACACACGACCCATGTGGTGACCTCTGAATCATCCCCACAGTCCCAAGACATGCAGACTGTCTCTTGACACCCACATGGACAGCCATTTGTCATTTGGATACAGACTTTACAATGTATCCTATAGAATGAGATTCTATAAAAACACAACCAATACACAGACTGTCCATAAATGCAGAGACATGGTCCTGGTTTCAGAGACAGTGCTTCGATTAAGCAAGGATTAGGCCTTAGTTCAATTACCGGTATGTACCTTAGAAAAAAAAAAGAAAAAAAAAACTTTAATGATATGCATCTTAAGACAAAACAATGGCAGTGTCATATTTTAGGATATGTCAGTGCAACTTGCTTTCAGTTAAACCAGCTCAAACATTAATTTAAGTCTGGGAGTAGGCTTAAGCCTTGCCTCTGAAACCTGGGGGATGGAGTTACACATTTCAAATTCCCAGGGCTGTTAGACTACATATCAATTTAGAGGGTCAAAACTAACTATTGTTTAATAAAACATATTTTATTTGAAATCACAGTGTTTCGCATAATTTAAACACATGACAATTTGAATAATTATTTAACATAATCCTCCAAACTGAGATGTTAATGTCTTACTACAGCATTACTACAGTGAGTTATTTTTTTTTTAATTACATATAGGAACTTGCTGTTCACTCTGGAGAAGTCTGTTGGTCATCTGCACACAAGTCATGTGAAATGAAGGTTTGAAACTAAACATTGTTGCCAGATGGCTCAGTAATCCATATGATGGTTTTGTGGGGCCAGTTTTATGGGTGGTGGCTGTTCCGTGACAGTGGTTACCCTCTACGGCCATATATTTTAACCTCTGTCAAAATCCATCGATGTAGAGAGCCACAGAGCCCACAACTGCACCTGCAGCACAATAGAGAGGTAGAAACTTTTTCTCTAAGCTGGCTTTATATATCAAAGGCTAAAGACTGTCTTCTATATGGTGTGCAAGATCTGTTGTGACCATGTTCGTAAGCATCTAATCTCTTTTGTTTTGAGTTGAAAGTTGGAGTCATGAGTTACAAATATAAAACACATTATACTATAGGCCTATACAAGATTGCTCATGTTTAATTGTCAAACTGTTATTTTATTGATCAATGCTTTAGTGGCAACAATTTATAGTATTAAAGGGATATGAAGGACCTAAAGATTCTCAATAGCAACCACTGTGTGTTAAAGCCAATAAAATCTTTCTCTATTCTGGCCTGGGGAGACAACCTGAACAATATCGGGCTAGGTCAGGAAATTACTTTCCATTACTTTCAAAGAGTTCTAGGTCTCATGGCAGCTGCGTCCACTGTGATACCTTTGGGCCTCCTGCACAAGAGACCATTTCAGTTGTGGCTCAGAGCCAGGGGATTTCATCCAAAGATCAATCCTCAGAGACAAATAAGGGTTAAGTGCTGAGACGCTTCATACCCTTTCTATGTGGCTCAGACCCCGTTCCTCACCTTGGGTCCCACTCTAGGCTTGTGTTGTCGTTGGAAACTCCACCCAGAGGGAGTCAAACAGATGTGGGAATGATTTTAAGAAGCAGAGGTGACCCATTTCACTTTACAGGAAACAGTGAATTGTGAATCACTCTCTGAATCAACCAGCCCCCATGGGTCTGGACGACAAGGTCCATGTGTGGCCCACACTGCATCTTTATGCATTTCCACCAATTACTCTTGTCCCTAAAGTCCTGGCCATGGACTGTCAACAAGGCTATTGCCTCTTATTGATAATGCCTTTTTGGCTGTAATAATTATTTAAAAAATATATGATTTTCATGTGCACAAAACATTTTTCACAGATTATTGTTCAAAAGTATAGCAAGATATGGAATGTAAAATAAAAAGGGCCTATATTTACTGAACCTAAATCTAAACCCTGACCTGAACCATAACATAACAACTCTGCCAGTAAAAAGCCTGTTCAGTATCTTAAATGGGTATCCAGTCATTAGAAAAGAGAACAATGAGAAGGCAAATCCAGAAGAACAAAACATATATTTATAATCATCTCCTTGTAGATGGTAAACAAAGGAATGATTACTGTTACATACTGAAAACATTGTTCTAAATCTGTAATGTCTAAGAAAAATGCAATGCAATAAAATGCACTTTAAACAGAAGTTAGGGAATCAAAATAGCCAACCAAATAAATAAATAGCTAACTAGATAACCAAATAAAGAAACAGATTCCCTTCTTCTTCTTCTTCTTCTTCTTCTTCTCTCTTCTTCTATAACATACTGTCTTTTGGACATTTACGATGTTGTACAACTTTTCAGACTGGCATCTCATTAAGGATTGTAGATTACTTTAACAGAACACGCACGCACGCACGCACGCACGCACGCACGCACGCACGCACGCACGCACACACACACACACACACACACACGTTTGTTTTTGTGAAATGTGGGGACATTCCATAGGCGTAATGCATTTTATACTGTACAAACCATATTTTCTATCCCCCTACACTACCCCTGCCCCTAAACCTACCCATCACAGGAGATTGTGCAGTTTACTTTCTGTGAAAAAAACCTCATCCTGTGTGATTTATAAGCATTTTGAAAAGTGAGGACATGGGGAACGTCCTCATATTTCACCCTCTTTTTGTAATACCTATGTCATACCCATGTCATTATACACATTTGTGTCCTGATATTTCACAAAAACATGCCCACACACACACACACATAAATAAAACACAATATAGTGAAACCAAACATCATTCAAACACCAGATATATTTTTAAGTGAGTGCAGGACACTATAGTAATGTTTGTAAGTGAGGATAGCAAAATAAAGTAAACTGTGACATATCATACCCAAAAAAATCTGGGACCAAAATTATTCAGTTTTATTTTAATTGCTAATGCACCATTTTACACCACAGACAAAAGGTAAGCATTGATTGGTAATTGGTTGACCTAAATTGCTATTATCTAATTGTGTACTTAAAGGGTAACTAAACCCTAGAACAACTTTTTTTAGTTGATGATCTGCAAGACTGGGGCATTGTTAGTGCTGTTCATTGATTCAAGTAAGAGTTTTGACATTTGAGTATAAAGTGTTTAAATTCTATAAAATATTGTGTAAAACCGCCAAAGTGCTGCCCTCTTAAGGTTGAACGGTGGCTACTGCAGTTGAATTTTCCTATTGGACGATGTGGTACATCATGATGTAGGATGGTTCCTCCAATGGCTCACTACCACGCCTCTGGCACGAGCTCACCACGCCCTTGGCTCAGCTCCTGCTATAAAAACATCTTGTTCCGTCAAAACCACTGTAGCGAGTCAGGAGTTGGAATTTGAGTATTGAAAATTATCAGGATATCGTATATTAGAATCTAGTTAGCATAGCAGTTTATATAGTTATATAGATTATTTAGTGTAACCTAGTTTAGTTAATTTATTAGCATAGTCGTTAGTGTATTATTGTTAGAAGCATAGTTATCATAGTATTGCATCAGTTAAGTTAGCTTCAAGTTAGCGTATATTTTTAGCATTCGTTTTATCTGTATTGAGTAACTGTTACAGTGGTTAGTTAGGACTGTACGTAGGTGTAGTGTTGCTGGTTGCAATAGCAGTGCTAGACTGCATAGCTTTCCAGCAGACGTGGAAATTGGCGTCAGTGGTTGCGTGCACTTGGCCTGGATGACCGCGAGTATACTATCCATAATGCTAATGTTTTACCACTCAGACACTGCTCTCTTGCGCTGCGGTTTCGCTAGTATCGTCGGCATCGGGAGTTAACGCAGTTTGAGGCAGCGGCTCGAATCGATGCGGCTCTGGCCCTGTGTTTACAGACAATTCACCTTTTCCAGCATTTTTCAAATATTGCCAGTGGGGGGAGTTAGGCTGTGAACAGGGGTTTAGTTACCCTTTAAATTTAACAGCTGACAGCTGATTGGTTGATTGTAATCATACCTATCTAGCATGTTATCTGACATTATCAAGATGAATTTGTTCTGACACAGTTTAACTCTGAGTTCTTGTCTTAGTTTATTACCATTTTCTAAACTATGGCAAATTAACTATGATAACGTGAAGAAATGTTAAAGGTATCTGAATACATTTTGGTTTGACTGTATAAACAAATAAACTAACTACAACCCAACATTGATGATACAGGACAAGTAACTAGGAAAACTCAATTAATTACAATGTAAACAAACCCGCAAAGGGATCACAGGCAAAACATAAGCGAGTAAAATGGCTTAATTTCTTTTTTTTTCTTTTTTTTTTCTCTGATTCTGAGAGGCACACACTAACAGGACAAATCATAACCTTAGAGATACAATTTTAGCCATAACTCATGTTTTGACAAATTATATAGTGCTGGTGTGTTTTTAAATATGTATTTATTTCTTAATTAAGTTATATGTTATAATTAAATGTTAAACAGCATTTATAGTGTAATGCAATTTTAGAAATAATCTATTTCTATTTTTAAATTATTTATTTATTTTATTTTATTTATTATTACATTTTCACATATACATATTGGCATGTTATGTTCTTCTCTTTTTCTGGCTCAAAAAAATATCCTTATAGTTCAATTTGGCAGTGGCTTGATTAAATTTAGCTGGAGGCATTTTCTCGCCAACAGACAGAATCCTGGAGACATTTCACTCCAGAGTTGGTAATGAAGACAGCATGAGGATTTGCAGATGTAGATTAAAAGGTTAAGATCCCATCTGTTGTCAATAAGATGAGGATAAGAGAGACAGAGAAGCATCTTCTGAAGCCACGGATGCTCTTGAAGAGCAAGCTGCTGTTGATTTCAAAGTATGAATGTTTAAAAAAAAAACATTATGCTTTACCCTTGTTGATCTGATCATACTTTACAAAATTGGTTTTGGCTAAATAGAAATACTGTGAAACTTAAACTTTAAACTGTGTAGCTCTTCCACTTAAAACTTTCATTTACAAACTTGATCTCAGATTAGTCCCTTAGCCTTATTACCAAACCAAGCAGTTGATTTACAAACACATTGTCTTCAATCTCCTGCGTAGTATGGGACTCTGTGCCTCAACAGAACCCACAATAACACATGCATTCCAACCTTGAGCACAGAGAGTGCTCGGAGTGTGTTTATTTAAATATGACCGGAGGGAGAAATTACCACAAAAAAAAAAAAAAAAAGATGAATTCATGATTAGGGTTAACAAGTTCACACTATACATGCACTAATTGAAAAGAGAAATGCAGGTTAAGCCATGTGACCACTAGACTAAAGATAATAGAGTTTATTCTATGTGGTCTGCTGGACACTGCGTGCTATGAGTCCAACTGTTGCAGTATATGCCATAAATAAAAAGCTTTAAACTTGATTTTATGTTATCAAACCTTTGTTTCTTTTGATTTCTTCAGATAGTAATTCCCTAAATTATTATTGATTATACTGTGACTGGTGCTTATGGAACATTTCTCTCAAACCGTTTGTTTGAGCATTGAGCATCCTGACCAGCAACAGCAACATACAACAACCATGTGAGTTTGGGTCAGGACTGTCTGTTTGTCAGTGATAGACATACAATATTTTGGTAACACTTCAGATTAGGGAACACATTCACTATTAACTAGGAGTTTTTCCTTCAATAAATTCCTAATTATTGCTTAATGATATGGGTAGGGACGGGTTAAGGTTATGCAGAATATCATGCATAATAAGGCATTAATATGTGCTTTATAAATACTAATACTAATAAACAGCTAGCCTGCTAGTAATATACTTGCTAATTAGCAAGTAGTTAATATAGTGATTGTGTGTTCCCTAATCTAAAGTGTTTACTGCATTTAAAAAAAAAAAAATACTTAATGTACTTACAAATGTACTTAATTATTTAGAAAATATTTTTTGTTATAATATGTTAAAAAAATGTTTAAAAAAATTAACAATGTTAAGAATGTTAAATAATAATTATTTTGAGCCGGTTCATAGATTGGTTCATTCAATTCAGGCCCCATCCACACAAAGACCCGTTTAGCTGTATACGTATACATTTTGTACCGTATCAGCGTTTCGTCCACACGGATCCGGCGTTTTTGGGAGCATGAAAACTATATTTTTTTAAACCGGGTCCCAGAGTAGATAAATCTGAAACCGACACCCTTGCGTGGTGATGTCATCACACCACGTCAAACCCGCAAAAAAACTCATGGAAAAACTAGAGGGGATACAGCTACGGACACTGGGGATGCGCACATCAATATGGCATCATTTAATTACTGTACTTGCATTATTGTAAGGGTATGTTTAGTGCTGGGGTAGGTGTAGGCGTTAATAAAACATAATCTGGTAAATTGCAAATGTATTTATTGGTATTTTATTGTGCGATTTTACCGCACCTCCTACCATTGCTCTACCCCTTCTAGCCACAACTCTTCTTATCTGTTTTTAGTGTATCTCTGTGGCACACACTGGTCTGGCATGTATAATACATAGTTTTGCGTCGCTTTCAGTGCTCTCGTGTGTATGCGGATATTTCTTGAAACAGGGGAAAAAAAGGATTGGATTGAGAAATATCTGGCTTCGTGTGGACGGGGCCTTACATTGATTGTACATTGATTGTGAATTGTTATTAATGAAAAGAAGACAAAATAAATTATTTTTGGTCTTCCAGAGTATAAGCATTAAACACAAGTAACTGTACATAATGTACAGATTGAACAAATCTCCTCTTTTAAATACTTCGGTGTCTACTGTATGTGGACGCTGCATTATCATGGCGTGCAAATTATGTTTGCTGTAATTTACAACAACATACTTATTTTCTTAGGAGATTGAGGTCCTTTGGAGCAAACTAACAGATCTTGCTCTTGTATTTGTTTGTTTGTTTTGTTTAATCTGTAATACAGTCTTGTGCAATCTGTGCATCTCTGTTCAACTAAAAGCTGGACTGGCTTTCTGCTATCTTGTACTAAGTGGTGGATTCTGTAATGTGGATGTGTATTGATGTGAATTGATGTCATGAGACAATTAACGCTATGGGACAATTCCAACAATAAAGTGAGAATTGAATTGAATTGAATTGAATTGAATTGAATTGAATTGAATTGAATTGAATTGAATTTTGCCTCTGTCCAAACTTTTTTGGAGAATATATTTACAAAATAATAATTTGTATTTTTTTTGGGCTGTCAATAGATTCATTTTTTAATCATGATTAATCGCACCTGTGTTGCTTATTGTGAAATTAAGCGGTCACCATTTATCTTATTAAACACATTAATGTTGTCATAATTTGCTATAACCAAAGTAAACAATCAGATTGAATGGTGATTCTCACAAAACTGTATTTTCTGCAAGCTTCAAGGATCATTTGAGACGCCAAAAGGAAACCAAATAACCAAATATAAGAGTATAATTCTATTATTTAATCAATTTATACAAACCTAAGCACCCATGAAAAAAAAAAACATTACTAAAGAACCTTTACAGAATTCATCACAGTGTATAGTATGTGTACAGAGCAACAACAACAAGATTGTTTTCATTTTAGACATTTTATGTAAAATGGTAGACCTTACATTTTTAAAACAACAACAAAAAAAAAGACCTCTCAAGCTGCAATATCCAACAGGACCACACAGAGATGCCAAAAAAACCTAAATCAACCGCTTTGACTGCAAAAACCTACGATTACTAAACAGAACATCATTGCTCCTGAATATTTAGAAATGTGTAGATTAATGCTTACTAGAGTAGAGTTAACTGTTTGGAACGGTTCAGTCTGATTTGGTGAACTGGTTCCCTAAAAAGAACCGGTTCAAACGAACGATTAGTTCACGAACTGGTCATCACTAACTTTCTGTAGTATCCTGAGTAAGGAAGATGGACAGCGAGGTATTGTTTATCAGATAGCTTTACTTCCATGCATTCTCAATTCTTATTTGTGCAAGGAAGACGCAAGGACATAGGAATTGAATCAAGTGAATAGAAATATCCTTGTTCCCTTTAGCATCACTTCAAAGTGTCGTCAATTAATGATGACTCTACACCGCTGGATTTAAATTGCATGTTGGGTTTCTTGAACCTCCTCAAAATACCACATTTGTCCATATTTTATTTAATATTACCAGTTATTATTAACAACAAATTATTCCCAGTTAATAACTGCTTTGTATTTGTTGTATAGTATTACAGTTTGTTTCATTCATTTTCTTGTGCTTTGATAATTCTGCAAATGTCCTACAGTTGTTGTTATTTGACATACATTTGTGTCTTGTACGTGTAAACATTATAATAATAATTAATTAACTGTGGAGAGATGTGAAGGGGGAGGAGAATTACGTGCGTCACTTTTAGTCAATAAAACACTTCCGCAAAGGATACACCTGTGTAACCTCGCTCATGACTCCTCAGGAAGCTTCCTCTCTCCTCGATCCTCGCCTCCTCACGGTGCGATTAGAGAATTGAGATGTCCTACAAGATGGCTGAGCTCGGTAGGTTTCCGGGTCATAGGATGGAGGACGGAGGAGCGAGAAACGAGGAGGGATATTGAGAAGCACCCAGAGCATAACAGGCTGACAGACTCTTCTTCAGCTGGCTCTACACATCCCGTTTTAACTGTTGAACCCCTATTGCCACCTAGGGGACAATTCTAGTATGACAGAGATAACCTTCCCCATATACAACATTCTTCCCCCTTAAGCTCTTGCCTTCATCCTGGAACAACTATCTCAACAACATACACTTCTTGTGAAAAACATACTTTTTAATTTTTTTATTTTTTTATTTTTTAACACTCATTGTCCTTTGAATAACGTGGCTTTGACACAGGTCTCGACGACCTTCGTACCAATGCAGTCGAAGATTGTGACTGCATTTGAGTACCTGGAGGTTGAATGTCCAGCACTGATGGATTTGTCTGTTCTGCAACCGGCCTTGCCACCCCCTCAATGTCGGCTTCTGGAACAAAACAGCTTTCTTCCGGCATGGAATTCTCTGCTGCTACAAAAGCTGCAGCTGGCGATTCATGCAATGGCTGGTTCCATGGTGCCATAGGTTCCATGATCTCGGGTTCCCCTAAGTCCTTGTCCTCCGAACTTGACAAAATCTGGTGGACGTGGCTGCTCACTATGTTACCATCTCCTAGCATGACCTTGTAGGAGACAGGACCTGTTTTCTTGGAACTGAACCCAGGGGTCCATAACTGAAATTCTTTGTAATTACGGCATCTCCCTCCTGGAAACTTCTCCCTGAACCTTGATTGTCATAATGTTTCTTTTGAATGCTCTGTTTCCGTTCCAGCTCCCTTATACGGTCCGGATGATTTAGTTCTAATGTCGATCATAACTTCCTGCCTTGTAAGATTTCAGCAGGCGACAGCCCAGTGGTGGACTGGGGTGTAATGCGGTAACTAAACAGCACTTGTGACACTTTAGTGATCAGGCTTCCATCACTCACCTTCTTCATCATTGACTTGAATGTCTGGACTGCACAACCATTGGAGGAAGCATGATAAGGAGCAGAAGTAATGTGTTCGATTCCATTTTCCTGCATGAAATCTCTAAATTCTGCACTCACAAAAACATGAGCCATTATCGGACACAATTGTTTCTGGAATTCCTTGATTGCTAAAACTCTTCCTTAGACACTCAATCGTAATGGCTGAAGTTGAGGTTGACACAGGGTAAACATCCATCCATTTGGAATGAGCGTCCATCAGGATAAAAAACAGGTGTCCCATAAAAGCTCCCGCATAGTCAATGTGTAACCTTTGGCATGGTTTGCTCGGCCACTCCCAGGGATGAAGTGGTGCTGGAGCTGGCGAATTACGGTGTTCTTGGCATATGACACATCTTTTAACTAAAGCTTCAATGTCATCTAACTTTGGCCACCAGAAATAGCCTTGCGCTAATGCCTTAATTCTAATGATGCCGATGTGACCGTGATGTAGTTTCTGTATCAAGGCATCCCGCCCTGCTGGCGGCACCACTATGCGCGAGTGTTATGGGTATGGGTGTGTTCTTCTTTTCTTTGGTATTTGTTGGTTTTGTTTCGTCTTTTGTAGGTGGCCGCAGAGATGCAGGACACCTGACTCCAATCGGGAGGCGGAGATATATGTCGCCATTTCATGCAATGGAGGGGGAGAACGGAGAGTTGACATCACCTCTGGTTGGCCTCTGGTTGGCCTCTGGTTGGCCTCTGGTTGCCTCGTTTTGAGATCGAGCGTTGTCAGCATTGTGCACTTTGTAAACCCCTAGTTTTGTAATAAATCGTTCTTATTATATTAATCTCGTGTGTTGGTTGTCCCATGTTTGATTGTCTTCTCATATTGGTGACTTTTTTCCTTGTTAGGCTGAAGTAACGCTTGCGTTGACTGTTTATTATTTTAGGTTGTTGTTTTTGTGCTGACGCTGGGCTGAGGGCACTGCCGCGGTATCAGTCTCTCCCTGGGTTATCCGAGAGGGATCTGTGCTGACGGTATTAGAGTGCTTAAAGTCACTTAGCTCTTGGTGGAAGCATGAAGCTTAGGGTTGAGGTAGTGTTGTGTGTAGGTAGTGGGGAAAGTCACTAAATGTGAGAAGTTTGAAAATAGTTTTTCTCTGAAATTGTTTATTGAGGTTGATAATTGTGCTTTTTAAGATGACTTCGTTATTAGATGAGTTTTTTGAGCATCTGAGGAGAGCTTTGATAAGCTTTCTAAAAAACAGTTATTGGAAGTAGCAGAAGAGTATAAAATCAGCCTTACAACTAAGGAGAAGAGTTTAAAGGAGGGCGTGGGATTTGTTGTTAAAACTGCTCTTATTGATTTGGGCATTCTGGTAGTATCTGTAGCAGGTGCTACTGGAGATCCAGGAGAGAAGGATGTTCCTGTCCGTACATCTCTCTCTCTGTCGTTTGAAGAGCAGAAAGAATTGTTGCTTTGGAAATGGAGAAGAGTCGAATAAATCAAGAAGTTGAGTTGCGTAGGTTGGATATTGAATCTCAAAGGTATGCTCTGATTAGAGAAGGCAAGTTGGGTTGCCATTCTGAGAATTTGCAGGCCCCAATAGTTAGTCCAACTCCAAAAGTTTTTGATGTTTTTTGTTCTCTTAACCTCATGCCAAAATTTGATGATGATGATTTGGATACTTTTTTTACTCTGTTTGAGCGGTTGGCAGATCTTATGGGATGGGAAGATTGTGAGAGAACTCCACTTTTACAGTGCGTGTTGAGTGGTAAAGCTCAAAAGCCTACTCGACACTTAGTGTTCGCGACAGTCAAGTTTATAGTAGGGTAAAAGACGTGGTATTAAAGGCGTGCAGTTAGTTCCGAAGCTTACAGGCAACGGTTACGGACTGTACGAAAAGGTATGCAGCAGTCTTTTACAGAGTTTGCAAGAGAATTGAGGATTCAGTTTGATCGTTGGTGCTCAGTTTCACATGCAGATGATTTTGATTCTCTCTATGAATTGATACTGTTGGAACAGTTTAAAAACACCTTATCTGAAAATGTGGCTGTTTTTATAACGGAGCGTAATATTCAGAATGCAGAGGCCGCAGCTGTCCTTGCTGATGAGTATGTTTTGACTCATAGGGATGTAAAGAAAAATCATTGGCGTCGTTTAAATGGCTTGGTGGAAAGTGGTTCTATAGAGAAACATTCTTTTTTGCCTGGAAATGTGAAACTTGAGAAAAAGCACAGAAGTCTGGTTGAGAAAAGTGATCAGTGTGCTTATTGTTTGAATAAAGGACACTGGAAAAAAGACTGCCCTGCTCTTAAAGCAAAAATGACCCGTTCTAGATCTGAACCAAAATCTGCTCTTGCTGCGTTTTCGGTTATAGACATGTTTGACGTTCCTGGTGATGATTTGGCCTGTGTGCAGGAAAATTTTGTGTTGGGGAATGAAGAAAAGTTGAGCTATGCTCCTTTCATTACCGACGGCTTTGTGTCTCTGGTCGGAAGTGATGAAAAAGTCCCTGTTAAAATTCTCAGAGATACTGGAGCTTCGGAGACCTTTATTTTAGGGTCTGTTTTAACTTTTTCTGAGATTTCCAGTACTGGACATGAGGTGTTAATAAAAGGAATTGGGCTACAAGTTCTGACTGTTCCATTACACTCTATTGTAATTGAGTCGGACTTAGTCACTGGTCAGGTTGTTGTAGGAGTGAGACCTTCTCTGCCTGTGGAGGGCATTTCTGTTATTCTTGGTAATAATTTGGCTGGAGGGCGTGTCTGGAGGGATGTGCCACCTCCTCCTATTGTAACAGATTCTCCTTCTTTATCAGCACAAACTGATGTGGATCAACAGTTTTCTGAAGTGTTTGTGACTTGTGCTGTTACTCGGGCAATGAGTAAAAATGTGTCTGAAATCCAGAGTCTAGAGTTTAAGTCTGATTGTGAAAAAAAGAAACTGATTCCTGGTTTTTCCTATCTTTTTCCTTCTGTCTCTCAGCAGGATTTGGTGGTGGCGCAACGGGAGGATTCCACCTTAAAGGAAATATTTTCCGCCACGTTTTCCGCTGAAGAGGTAGCGAGTGCAGCAAGTGGTTGTTTTATTGAGGATGAGATCCTGTTAAGGAAATGGCTATCTGGTAGTGGAGTACCTTTGGGTGAAACCTGTATCCAGGTGGTTGTACCAATGTCTCTTCGAGATACAATTTTACGTACTGCACATGGTGAAGTTGCGGGTCATTTTGGAGTTAACAAAACGTATAATCATCTGTTGCGTTACTTTTATCGGCCTTGTATGAAAAGAGATGTGAGGAAGTACATTAAAACGTGTGAAACCTGTCAGCCTACAGGAAAGCCAAACCAGGGTTTAAAACCAGCTCCGCTGTATCCAATACTAGCGATGGAACCACCATTTCAGCATCTGATTATAGACTGTGTGGGTCCATTACCCCCTTCTAAATCAGGTAATGCTTATCTGCTTACAGTAATGTGCCAGAGTACTAGATACCCTGCTGCCTATCCTCTTCGTTCAATCACTACTCGTGCAATTGTTAAAGCATTGACACAATTCATTTCTGTGTTTGGAATACCTAGGGTTGTTCAAAGCGACCAGGATCAAATTTTACTTCTCATATGTTTCAGGAAGTTTTGCGGCAGCTTGGTGTGAAGTGCAACCATTCTAGTGCTTACAATCCACAGAGCCAGGGAGTTCTGGAACGCTTCCACCAGACATTGAAGTCTTTGCTTCGGACCTACTGTGTGGAATTAAAGCGTGACTGGGAGGAGGGTTTGCCCTGGTTGTTGTTGGCAGCTCGAGAGGTGGTTCAGGATAGTCTAGGTTTTAGTCCAAATGAGTTGGTCTTTGGTCATAAAGTGCGTGGGCTTTTGGCTGTTCTTCATGATGGACTAAAACAGGGGCCCGAACCACCTAAGAGTTTGTTACAGTATGTTGATGGTTTTAGATGACGTTTACTCTTAGCTGGTCAAATGGCTAAAGGTAACTTGTTAAAAACAAGAGAAGATGAAGTGTTGGTTTGATCGACGACAGAGACTCGTGTGTTTTGTCCAGGTGATCAGGTGTTGGCCCTGTTGCCCTTCCTGTTTCTCCTTTTTGTGCCGAGTTTTCAGGTCCATACACAGTGGTGCGCCAAATTAGTGACCAAAATTATTTGATCTCGACGCCGGAGCGCAAAAGACGCACACAGTTGTGCCATGTTAACTTGTTGAAACCCTTTTATTCTAATTCATTGGTGTCAGAGAAGGCTCCTGTAGCTGTGGCTGTAGCTTTGTCTGTGGAAGTTGTTGAGGATGTTAAAGTACCTGAGGATTGCATGCTGCAGCCTCAGCTTAAAAACTCTGAAACACTTAATAACTTGGGGAGTTTTGTGCAGCATTTGACACCGCACGAGAGAACTGAGTTGTTGTCTTTGATTTTCGAGTTTCCGATGTTGTTTTCAGATTCTTCTTTACGCACTCATTTGATCGAGCACGATATAGATGTTGGTGACGCGAAACCAATACGCCAGCGTTTTTATCTTGTCTCTCTGGACAAACAACAGCATCTTGAGTCTGAAATTAAGTATATGCTTGAAAATGGCATTGCTAAACCTTCATTTTCAAGCTGGGCGTCACCTTGTATACTGGTAGGGAAGTCAGATGGATCGCACGTTTCTGTACTGATTACCGAAAGTTAAATAATGTGACAAAACCAGATTCGTTTCCATTACCCCGGATGGAAGATTGTGTAGATACGGTCGGTTCAGCAAGGTATGTCAGTAAATTTGATTTATTGAAAGGATATTGGCAAGTGCCTCTAACTGCTCGTGCACAGGAGATTGCCTCATTTATTACTCCTTCTGGGCTATATTCGTATTCTGTAATGAGTTTTGGCCTTAGAAATGCGCCCGCTACCTTCCAACGTTTGATGAACTGCGTAACCTCCGGTTTAAATGGTTGTGCTGTCTATTTAGACGATGTCGTGGTATATAGTGACACGTGGAAGCAGCATCTTTTACGCATCCGAGCACTGTTTGAGCGTTTGGCAGAGGCAAGGCTCACAGTCAACTTGGCAAAGTGTGAGTTTGCCAAGGCGACTGTGACCTATTTGGGTAAGGTAGTTGGACAGGGTCATGTGCGTCCGGTACGTGCTAAGGTTTTGGCAATTGACGGTTTTCCTCCACCTAACACGAAGTGAGAGCTTATGCGGTTTCTGTGTATGGTGGGCTATTACAGGAACTTTTGCCCAAACTTTTCATCAGTGGTAGCTCCTCTGACTGACTTACTGAAGAAAAATCCACTCACTTTTTTGCATTCTTTGCAGAGCCCAAACCAGCGCCTTATTCGATGGTCTCTCTTTCTGCAGCCCTATCCGTTGGACATTCGACACATAAGGGGGGTGGAGAATGTATTGGCTGATGCCTTATCTCGTGCCCCGTGTGAGGGTCTTTGCGGCTAATTCAGTTGTTTTTGTTCTGTTTTTTTCTCTCATTGTGATTGTGGCTTTTCCTAGGCGCCGGGAGTTGCTGTTTCAAGTTGCAGTGGGGGAATCAGATTCAGAAGGACTACACTGGGTTTGCTGTGGGATAGTTAATGATTTTTGGTTAAGTGGTTATGTTTTCGGTTTTTATAATATTATGGAATTAATTAATAATTAATTAATATATTTTGTTAGATTTGTTTTAGAGGTCCTTGGGAAGGATCCTCTCTCTTAATAGGGGAGGTGTTATGGGTATGGGTGTGTTCTTCTTTTCTTTGGTATTTGTTGGTTTTGTTTCGTCTTTTGTAGGTGGCCGCAGAGATGCAGGACACCTGACTCCAATCGGGAGGCGGAGATATATGTCGCCATTTCATGCAATGGAGGGGGAGAACGGAGAGTTGACATCACCTCTGGTTGGCCTCTGGTTGCCTCGTTTTGAGATCGAGCGTTGTCAGCATTGTGCACTTTGTAAACCCCTAGTTTTGTAATAAATCGTTCTTATTATATTAATCTCGTGTGTTGGTTGTCCCATGTTTGTTGCGGTCGCGAGCGGGCGGTAACAGCGAGCCAAACCAAAATGTCGTCCAAATAGACAGCCACGTTCGGGATGCCCCCCACCAGACTCTCCATCAATCGTTGGAATATGGCTGGACTGGAGGAAACCCCAAATGACAAACGATTCACCTGGAACAGACCCTGGTGCGTATTAATAGTGACGTATGGCTTGGATGTCTCATCAATTATTACTTGCTGATACGCATGGCTCAGGTCCAGTTTAATGAACTTTTCTCCACTTGACAACTTCTCAAACAAGTCCTCCAATTTTGGTTTTAGATACTGCTCGAGCTTCGACACCTGGTTGACAGTAAGCTTGTAGTCTCCACAAATGCGCACAGAATTATCAGCTTTTAACACCGGCACAATCGGTGCTGCCCATAATTTCCTGGTTCATTTTGGAGTTTTTCTAACTCCATCTCCACCTTCTTCCTCATCGCATAGGGCACTGGCCGGGGTTTATAAAACTTTGGAGCCACGCCTTCTTTAACATACAATTTTGCTGGTGGGCCTCTCCATGTGCCCAGTTCCTCCTTGAAAACCTCTTCATGCTGCCTTAGCACATACTGCAATGTCAATTATTGCTGCTCCATCTTATTGATAGCAACACAATTCATTCCCAGCTCCTTTATCCATTTTCGCTGGTGGGCCTTTCCATGTGCCAAGTTCCTCCTTGAAAACCTCTTCATGCTGCCTTAGCACATACTGCAATGTCAATTCTTGCTGCTCCATCTTATTGATACCAAAACAGTTCATTCCCAGCTCCTTTATCCATGCCCGGCCTAACAGATTTGGTACTAGCCCCGCTAAAACCACTACTGGTAGCTGTTTGACTTGGCCTTTATACTTTACTGTAACATCTGCCACGCCTAGTGTTTGTACTCTTTCAACTGTATAGGTTTACAAAGTCATTGAGCAGTCCTGCAACTCTCGTTCACCCCCTGCGGTCCATAACTTAGCATATTCAGCCTTTGACAAACTTGTCACACTACAGCCAGTATCCACTTCGAATTCAACAATGTTCTTATTTATGGTAACCTGTGCAGTAATGGGTTCTACTTTCGTTATCTTTGGCTCTGTTAAATTGTACATTGTAAATACATCTTCATCACTAGTGACATTCTCCGGAAATTCCCTTATGTGATGCACCCACTGCTTTTTTTCATTTCTGAAACTTCCTACAAACTTCTTGTTTTTCCTCCCCCCTTAAAACGCTGGTCTAGGAAAGGCGAGGATTGGCAGACTCTCCTCAAATGTCCCCTTTTACTAAAACCATGGCACTTTTCATTGACAAAATGACAAATGTCTCTTGCCATATGTTCACCCTCGCACCTGTAACAGGTTAATGTTGTTGCCTTCCCCGGCCCTCTCTGGTTTGACTCCACATTATCCACTAACATCTGGGGTGCAGTTGTACTCACGGTACCCTCCAATGTTTTCAGTTGCAGATCACGCACATCCTATTTGCTATCTCCATGGCCAGCGCAACTTTCAAGGCTTTTTCAAATGTGAGCTCCGGCTCCGCCAACAATCTCCTCTGCATGTGATCATATGCCACATACGAGCCACATATGTCGTGTAGCATCTTCTTCAATTTATCGCTGTAGTTGCAATGTTGAGCGAGCTCTCGTAGCACTGCCACATACTCAGTCACAGTTTCATTTGCTGCTCTAGTCCTTGAATTAAATTTAAATCTTTTGGACTATTTCACTGGGCATCGGGTTATAATGTGACTGCAGCTGGTCAGTCAAATCCTTATATGATTTTTCCACCAGGCTTGTTCGGGCTCAATAAGTTTCTCATTAAACTGTATGTCCGACTACCCACAGAACTTAACAATATTGCCCTCTTTTTTTCCTCCTCCACGATCCCATTGGCAACGAAAAAATGTCCCAACACTTCAACGTATTCCTCCCATGTTTGGGACTGACTGTCAAAAGCAGTAAGTATTCCTACCATTGACGTAGCCATCCTGACGACTTAGTTAGCGTTAGCTTCCTCGTCATCCGACATCCGCAGAGTTTCCACGTACTTGTACTCTCAAGCTTCTTACTGTTCTTTCTCTTTGTTCTCTTCCGAGCTCACCAGCATCCTTGTCGCCAAATGCAGTATCCTGAGTACTCATACAAGGAAGACGGACAGCAAGGTAGCGTTTATCAGATGGCTTTACTTCCATGTATGAGACAACACATAGCATAACATGCTGACAGACTCTTCTTCTGCTAGCTCTACACATCTTGTTTTACTGTTGAACCCCTATTGCCACCTAGGGGACAATTCTAGTATGACAGAGATAACCTTCCCCATATACAACACTTTCACACATGACAAATCAAACATTATCCTTCCTGAGTGTGTGTGGAAATAACACGAATGTACTGAAATGAACATGAATGCTGCTTGAGATCAGTGATCGAGAGCACGCACATACCCGTTCTCTGTGCATCAATATAACATACTCTCACGCGCTTACTGTACGACACCAAAATTGCGCTCTTCAGAAACAATCGCAGAATACGAAAGAGCTCGTGTTTTAAAGCAAAGCACACACTGGACACGCTGTGAGTCTCTTTTTCTGATGTGTCTGATGTAGCCGAATCAACCTGGCCTTCTTTACATTCGCGCTGTTTTGGACTGTTTGAATTAATTAGATTACTGGATCACTGAAAACTTTCCCAGAGTTGAATGCCTTAAAATCACAAAGAGAGGCGCAGAAGTGGGTTAAATAGTTGGCAATTTCCTCCTACCAGGGTGACAGGTGGAGATGTTCTGTGTGATTGTGATAAATTCACGACTTCTATGATAGACTGCATGATGCAAATTACGTTAATGTCTTAGCTTCACGTAGCCTACTTCTGTCATTTATTTGCATTGATTGCGTTAAATTATTGTAACGCGTTAACGACTTTAAATGAATCGCGTTAACGTTGACAGCCCATAATATATTTACAAATTAAGTGAAAACATTGGAATTATTTATTTAGGGTATCTTCTTTAACTCATATGATTTGTTTACCACTGCTGTCTGCTAGTGTGTTCATAAAAACGTGTTTGAACCCAGTCATTATTTTTGCAATTCCATCTTATGCCGCTAGTATTGCGAAAATTTCATACTTCACCTTTAATGCAGTGATTTGTTTATGGAGGAGAAAAAAAATGAAGCCTATCTCCTCTATGCAGACGACTCCAGAGAATTTGATTCCTTTTCATGTGTCAGAATGAAGGTGTTATTCTCCTCCTCAAGGTTTTTATCACCTCACAGGCCCTGACAGCTTCAAGCCGCTTTCTCAAGAACATTCATAAACAGTATTATGGGACATATTGAGGAGAGAAAAAAAGGGAAGCGAAATAGAAAGAAGGAAACATCAATTGTTTAAATATTCTGACTCATGTTTTTTATTAAATCCATTTTCATTATCCATGCAAACACAATGTTATGTTAACATGCATTGAGGATTAGTGTAAAGAAATCTGTTGACATAGTTGTTTTTGTGTGAGTGTGTGTGTATGTGAGTGAGAGATGAATGATTTCCTTTCCCCTTTGCCCTTCTTCTCCTTTTCAATTTACCCTGACAATGATTTCAAATGGGTTTTGTGCCGTTAAGTCCTGAACAAAACTAATCCGACACTTTTGACACCTGTTTATTCTCCCGTATCCATCTTCAATTCTTCGGACTATAAATGCAGCTTGAAAGGTTTTTTATGACATTGTGTATATCGTCATTCATAACCAGAAGTTCAATATAATGGCCAGATAAGTCCAAAGCAATTGGATTGCAGAATTTCCACAAAATCTTAGCACATTTAAAGAGTTTTTTACTTTCAGGGGCCAAGAAGACAGGTTTGATGTGCTTCTCAGTACAGAAGTCTCTGTGAAACACACCGTAGCCTGCTTTCCCTCATCACCATTAAAGCCTGTCAGAAGCAGAGCTTAAGCAATAACATGGCAGACATACACAGAGTAATTCCTCACATCAGACACATGACCTGCACCCCAGAATGTAAGGAGATTAGTCAGGCACATGTATTTGCATTTGTGTGTTTATTAGGAATGTTTCTGTCTGCCTTATCTGCAATGTTAGCTGACACTGAGCTAGAAGGCAAAGATCGACCTGTGCTGGAATTACAGAGTTTCATAGGTGAGTTACATGAACATACAGAACGATAGCAGATGGCGGAGCATTAGAATCGTATTTTGGAATTGCAATAGAGGCACAGAAATTGCATTTCACTTTTAAAACAAGATGATAAAACATGACCTTTGTCCATTTACTGGCAACATGAAAGCATTTGAGGGATTTACAAGAAGTATCTTCTTTTTCAAAAAGAAAAAGAAAAAAATAAGTATAATAAAAAAAAAGATAATTTAAATTGTAATAATAATCCGATTGGCGTGCGTTATGCCGTCGCTGTGGCGGCATACCCGGAAGTATAAAAGGGGAGCCGGCGCATAATGGCGGCAGTTATTGCTCTTCAGCATAGCACTCTCTGTGATTGTCTGTCTATTTACTGTTGTCTGTCCAGTTGTGCAAGTGTGTGAGAATGGAGAAAGCAAGAGAGTTTAAGCAGTGTGTACATCCGTGTCCCCGCTACATTTCGGGCTCGGATACACACCTGCTTTGTGTGCAGTGTCTGGGTGTTCAGCATGCTTGGGCGGCTCTCAAGGGAGTGAGCATTGTGAGCATTGTGAGAGGCTGACACTCAGACTGCTCCGCTCTCGGCTGGCCGTGTTTGATGAGGCCGGCCATCCTCGTGAGCCCCATGGTTCTGGACCCGCGGTCGCTGAGGCGGCTCGGCGTAGCAGATCATGGGGTTTACAGCGGGACTTGTCAGAGGGTTTTTGGGACTGCTGCGGCACTTTCCCAATCCTCCTCTGACAGTTCTGAGGATCTTCCTCCCCGTGTGGAAGCCCGCTTGGCGTCATCTTCCCCCGGGTTGGAGGGTCCGATGCTCATTCTCTCCGGTTCCGATGAGCCGGAGGAGGTGGGCATCGAGGCTGGGGATGAAGCAGGGAGTGTAACGCTTCATCCACCTGCCCATGAGGAGCTGGTTGAGGTGTTGACTCGGGCGGTGGCCAAAATAAAGATTGCTTGGCCACAAGAGACGCAGGAAGTCCAGTAGGCTGGATGACCGGTTTCTTTCGCACCGGGTCCAAACACCGCGCCGGGGCTTACCGTTCTTCCTGGATCTGCACAGATCGTGGAAGAAGCCTTACTCTTCGCGTGTTTCCAATCCCCCGGTATTGGATTATTCCAATGTTCTGGGGGCACGCGAAGCGGGCTATGGGGCAATGCCTCGTGTGGAGGAAGCTCTCGTGAGCTATCTTTCACCCGAATCTGCGTCGTCCCTAAAAGCCCCGGTGCTGCCCACCAAACCCTGTCGGGAGACCTCATCCTTGGTGGGCAAGGCTTATATGGCGGCTGGGCGGGCTGGTAGTTCCCTGCACACTTTTTCCATCTTGCAGGCCTACCAGGCCAACCTCCTAAAAGAGCTTGATGAGGGCGAGGGTCCCTCTCCGGAGGATGTGCTGGAGCTCCGGAAGGCCGCAGATTTGTCTCTCCGCATCACCAAGGAGACGGCCCGTGCCATCTGCCGCTCCATGGCTACTATGGCGACTGTGGAGAGACATCTATGGCTGAATTTGTTGGGGATAAAGGAGAAGGATAGATCCTTCCTCCTGGACTCCCCTATCTCGCCTTCTGGATTGTTTGGAAACTCGGTTAACGCCTTTGGGTCTGGCCCCTGAGGGGGCCAGGTACCTAGAGGCTGGCCTGTCGGCAGAGGTGGTAGAGACCTTACTCAGTTCCAGGGCTCCGTCTACGAGGAGACTGTACAGCCTCAAGTGGAATGTATTTTCCACTTGGTGCAGGGAGCGTGAGGTGGACCCAGTTAACTGCCCAGTGGCTTCAGTGCTGGAGTTCCTCCAAGATCGCTTCTCTGCGGGTCTAATCCCATCCACACTCAAGGTGTACGTGGCTGCAATTGCGGCTTTCCACACTACTATGGGTGATGGGCCTTTGGGTAGGCACCAGCTGATTGTACAGTTCCTTCGTGGGGTTCGGATGATGAGGCCTTCAGCTCGGTCCAGAGTTCCAACCTGGGATCTGGCAGTGGTTCTCGGACGACTGGCTGAGGCCCCCTTCAAGCCATTGGAGTCGGCTGAACCGAAGAACCTGACCCTTAACGTGGCTTTTCTCCTCACCATTACCTCTCTTAGGAGAGTGGGAGATCTCCAGGCCTTGGCGGTAAGGCCAACTTGCCTAGAGTTTGCCCCGGGTGGAGTAAAGGCCATCTTACACCCTAGGCCAGGCTACGTGCCTAAGGTCCCGTCAAGGGTGGTCAGGTCTTTGGTTCTGCAGGCATTTTATCCTCCGCCTCACGTGACGGCGGAAGAAGGGAGACTTCACCTACTCTGCCCAGTTGGGTGCTTAGAGTATATTTGGCAAAGTCTGCACAGTGGAGAAGATCTCAACAACTTTTGGTGTGTTTCGGCTCACCCAAGAAGGGGTTGCCTGCGTCTACCCAGACAATAAGTAACTGGATTGTCCGGGCGATAACCATGGCCTACCAGGTGCGCAGTTTGCCTTCACCTATGGCCGTGAGGGCTCATTCCACCAGAGGCATGGCCTCTTCGGTGGCCCTCTTTTCTGGGGTCCCCTTGCAGGATATCTGCGAGGCGGCTGGGTGGGCTACCCCACACACCTTTATCAGGTTTTATAGCCTGCATCTCCCTACGACGCCTGGCACTAGGGTGCTCCAGTTGTAGTTGTGCCCGGTCTCTGGCTTCACACTAGGGCAGGCGCTAACCTTGGTGTGGCCTAGTGGGTACTCGTTCCTATATAACACTTGTTCCCTTTCACTTTCTCAGATACATAACCCGAGCCGATTTTGGCATACAGCTCATGAAAACCCAAAATCTAAAAAAATTTCCATATCATGAAAAGGTTCTCTAAACGAGCTATTAACCTAATCATCTGAATCAACTAATTAACTCTAAACACCTGCAAAAGATTCCTGAGGCTTTTAAAAACTCCCAGCCTGGTTGATTACTCAAAACCGCAATCATGGGTAAGACTGCCGACCTGACTGCTGTCCAGAAGGCCATCATTGACACCCTCAAGCGACAGGGTAAGACACAGAAAGACATTTCTGAACGAATAGGCTGTTCCCAGAGTGCTGTATCAAGGCACCTCAGTGGGAAGTCTGTGGGAAGGAAAAAGTGTGGCAAAAAACACTGCACAACGAGAAGAGGTGACCGGGAACCTGAGGAAGATTGTGGAGAAAGACCGATTCCAGACCTTGGGGGACCTGCGGAAGCAGTGGACTGAGTCTGGAGTAGAAACATCCAGAGCCACCGTTCACAGGCGTATGCAGGAAATGGGCTACAGGTGCCGCATTCCCCAGGTCAAGCCACTTTTGAACCAGAAACAGCGGCAGAAGCGCTTGACCTGGGCTACAGAGAAGCAGCACTAGACTGTCGCTCAAACTTTGCATGTCATTCGGAAATCAAGGTGCCAGAGTCTGGAGGAAGACTAGGAAGTCCAGTGTCAAGTAACCACAGTCAGTGATGGTCTGGGGTGCCATGTCAGCTGCTGGTGTTGGTCCACTGTGTTTTATCAAGGGCAGGGTCAATGCAGCTAGCTATCAGGAGATTTTGGAGCACTTCATGCTTCCATCTGCTGAAAAGCTTTATGGAGATGAAGATTTTGTTTTTCAGCACGACCTGACAGCTGCTCACAGTGCCAAAACCACTGGTAAATGGTTTACTGACCATGGTATTACTGTGCTCAATTGGCCTGTGTTACGTCCCTCGTGAATTAGATGTTAAATTGTCTAGTGTGGTATCAGACATAACACATAGTGTAGTGTGTGGGTGTTTAAGACAGCAGGGGAACTGCAAAAGATGGGCAGAGACAAGTCAACTTCAATTAAGAAGGATTTAATGTGTATAAACAAAATAAAGTGAAGTAATATGAAAAGATAAAGTAGTAAAGTATTTAAAGAATATTTACAAAGAAATTGGAATTGAGCAACAATAAACAAACCAACCAGGGGAGAGGAAGGAGCAAACAGGTGGTGCTTAAATCAAAGAACAAAACAAAACCAAAACCCAGATAACTAATAGTTTAAGAAAGATAAACTAACTAACAACAAAAGATGTGAAAAGAAACATCTTCGGCATAAAGCCATAACTAAACTTCCTAACTAACCAAAAAGAAAACATACAAGCGAAGCACCACTCCTAAGCCTAGTGTGTCTAATACATGGAATCTCTGCTTGTGGAAAAATGTAGGTCGCGACCTGCTTACCTGTCTCACAACCTCTCTTACCCGGTATATGTTATACAGCACTAGATGGCAACTTTACGATGGTATATCAGAGAACAGCGATCACACATCAGTGATCAGGCATAGTACTAACGTCAGACGTATAGCACACAAACAAACTCATATCTGGTAAACGGCGTATAGCACGCGAACAAACTCATATCTGGTCAAACTGCCCTTACAGCAGTGAGCTCCAAAGAACTCTCTCTCAGACTGGACCTCTCGAACGAGAGACCGTCGTCACAGAGCGCACACTCTCCCCAGAGTCAGCGTGAGTCACTCCATTGAAGTTGTCGCCATTCATAACGAGCCTCCGGATCGATGATTGGCTGGTCAATCCTGACGTCAGCAGCTGACGTCTGATGACTGACAGGCGGTTCCTCCACTCGCGTTATCTGAAACAGACAGATGACTCACAGAACACGCGTATATGTACGTATACATACAAAAATAAACCAAAAAAACAGCTTACGTAGCCCTGGGTACGTAACAGCCTGCCAACTCTCCTGACCTGAACCCCATAGAGAATCTGTGGGATATTGTGAAGAGAAAGTTGAGAGACGCAAGACCCAACACTCTGGATGAGCTTAAGGCAGAAGCATCCTGGGCCTCCATAACACCTCAGCAGTGCCACAGGCTGATTGCCTCCATGCCACGCCGCATTGAAGCAGTCATTTCTGCAAAATGATTCCCGACAAAGTATTGAGTGCTTAACTGAGCATAATTACTTGAAGGTTGACTTTTTTTGTATTAAAAACACTTTTCTTTTATTGGTCGGATGAAATATGCAAATTTTTTGAGATAGGAATTTTGGGTTTTCATGAGCTGTATGCCACAATCATCAGTATTAAAACAATAAAAGACCTGAAATATTTCAGTTGGTGTGCAATGAATCTAAAATATATGAAAGAAAATAATGAACTTTTATCACAATATTCAAATTTTTTGAGAAGGACCTGTATTTCTAATTTAATCTTGTGTCTGTCTCCTTATCGGTTTGGCCAGTTTTGCCCATTCTTCTTTACAGGACCTCAAGCTTCATCAGATTGGATGGGGAGCATCAATGCACAGCCATTTTCAGATATGTTCAATCGTGTTCAAGTCTAGGCTCTGGCTGGGCCACTCAATGACATTCACAGAGTTGTCCCCAGTCTGAGGTCCAGAGCACTCTGGAGCAAGTTTTTATCAAGGATGTCTTTGTACATTGCTGTATTCATCTTTCCCTCGATCCTGACTAGTCTCCTAGTTCCTGCCACTAAAAAACATCCCCACAGCATGATGCTGCCACCACCATGGATGGTATTGGCCAGGTGATGAGAGGTGCCTTGTTTCCTCCAGACATGACACTTGCCATTCAGGCCAAAGAGTTCAATCTTTGTTTCATCAGACCTGACAATTTTGTTTCTCACTGTCTGAGAGTCCTCTGGGTGTCTTTTGGCAAACTCAAGGTGGGGTATCATGTGCCTTTTACTGAGGAGTGGCTTATGTCTTGCCACTCTACCATACAGGATTAATTGGTGGAAAGATGGTTGTACAGATATGGCTATTCATCGGTTTTCCTCTATCCACAGAGAAACACTGGAGCTCTGTCACAATGACCATCAGGTTCTTGGTCACCTTCCCGACTAAGGCCCTTCTCCCCTGATCGTTCAGTTAGGCAGGGCGGCCAGATCTAGTAAAAGTCCTGGTGGTTCCAAACTTCTTCAATACATATGGATGATGGAGGCTACGGTGCTCATTGGGACCTTCAATGCTGCAGAAACTGTTTTGTACCCTTCCCTAGATCTGTGCCTCGATACAATCCTGTCTCGGAGGTCTACAGACAATTCCTTGGACTTCATGGCTTGGTTTGTGCTCTGACATGCACTAGTGATTGTGGGACGTTATATAGACAGGTGTGTGCCTTTTCAAATCAAGTCCAATCAACTGAATTTACCACAAGTGGACTCCAATCAAGTTGTAGAAACATCTGAAGGATGATCAGTGGAAACAGGATGCACCTGAGCTCAATTTTGAGTGTCATGGCAAAGGCTGTGAATACTTATGTACATGTGAATTATTTTAATTTATTTTTTATAAATGTGCAAAGATTTCAAAGAAACTTCTTTCACTTTGTCATTATAGGGTATTGTTTATAGAATTTTGAGAACAATATAGATTTTTTTTCCACTTTGGAATAAGGTGGTAAGATCACAAAATGTGGAAAAAGTAAAGCGCAGTGAATACTTTCCCGATGCACTGTATGCTATTTTTATTTTATTTTTCTTCTTCTACCCATGCTAAAAAACTGCAGTTCTTGTTAACTGTTAATGATTTGAATTTGTTTCATGTAGTTTTTATATCTTTTTCAATATTTGTGCATAACATATTGGCACATATTGGCAGCAGTGCAAACAAATGCATCAATGTGTATACATTAATGAGTTTGCATATATGCAATACTTATTGTCATAGCAACCAATATATAAATAATACTGATACTTGACACTCAAGTAAACAAGGCGTTAAATCAGTCATGAGCAGCCATAGTGCGATATTCCTGACTGAACATGTTGAGATGAAATATGTGAATATAAATTAAAATGATGAAAGTCTGTTTCATTTTCTTAAAACATATATAAAACACTGATCTTTAAGATGATGAAAGCAGCCTATCCACCTCTAGAGTCAGTATGGGTATTCCAAGGTAATCCACTTTCAAACTGTAAGTACTATCAGCAGAATACAAGCTTTTTGGCCTTAATGAGCTTGGCAGTTTTGCATTAACCTCCAGTGTGCACAGTGTTTATAATGGGGTCAGAAGCACAATAATGTGTTGACTAATATCTGTGAGCTTTTCTTAAGCTAATTGTAGGGAATGAGGCAGAGTCAGCTCTGAGCTGTGGTGACAGAAAGAAGTGCAGAGGGAGGAAAGGGTTTTGCGCGAGGTAGCCGTACCATAGAATGACACTCTAGCAGACACCCGTGCTAATAGGTTTCATGTGGCTGCCCCTCCACCAGCTCTGAGGGGGGATGTGTCACACATGAACTCCTTTAGCTGCTCATGCTGTCTCTCTCCCTTGCCACTCTACTCCATCACAGTCCCCTGTGCAATTCTCTTTGGGTTTGGGTTTGTGTGTGTGTGTGTGTGTGTGTGTGTGTGTGTGTGTGTGTGTGTGTGTGTGTGTGTGTGTGTGTGTGTGTGTGTGTGTGTGTGTGTGTGTGTGTGTGTGTGTGTGTGTGTGTGTGTGTGTGTGCTTGCATAGGTGTGAATGATTTCGAGTAAAAGGCTTTTACAAAGGTGGGGCCGAAGTTTACCACAGGTACAGACTGGCATTTTGATCAAACAATTTTCATATTATACTGATACATCTACATGTCTGTCTGCATTAATATCTTTGCCTAACTAGTAATGTAATATAGGGGAGCGCGGTGCACAACCTAACGTGTAGTTAGTTGTAACACACATGGTTTAAAACTTTCCACACATGCCAGGATGACCAAACTTTGTATTTACTAGTTGCCATATCAACATTATTTAGAGAAAAACATTGTTCAAAAATTAAAAAATCTCTGGAAGATATCACTGAACATTTATTTAACCATAGCCAAAGTAAATTTTTATTTTTCATCTCTGTATTTTGTGTTTATTTGAAATAAGACAAATCTGATATTATCTTAATCTTATATCTGTTATTTAATCCGTTATTTGAGATGGTTCTTTAATGTTGATCTAACCAGCAGAAGACACGAGCCACGGTTTTAATCCCAGTGCGTTGTAACTGTTACAATGAGCCCCTATTAGAGATATGCTATTATATTCTATATTTGTATTAACTATTTTGAGGAACCATGAGAAAAGGGTGAATAATGACTGAGATTCAATGTTCAGAAATTATTCATTATTATTATGTTTTGAAATATTCTGTATAGCTGTATTTAGCGATTTGTTCGTTGTCAAACTCAAAAATAGTATATTATTAATTATTAAAAAGTGCTATTATTTTACTTAAAGTTTATAATTGTATTTTATTGACAAAATATTTTAGTTTGCCTTGTATATATATATATATATATATATATATATATATATATATATATATATATATATATATATATATATATATATATATATATATATATATATATATATATATATATATATATATATATATATATATATATATATATATATATATATATATATATATATATATATATATATATATATATATTTATTTATTTTTTAATTATTATTATTAAATTTTTTTAATTATTTTTTTTATTTTATTATTAATATTTTTTTTTTTTGGATTGATTTTTTATTTTATTTTTTTGATTATATCAGACAACATTTTAAGCTGTCATTTGGTCATGTAACAATGTACCCCCTCACATGTTACAATGTAACCCACTTACAGGCCGTGAAGAGAAAAATGAAAACATTTTGTGTGAGATGCTGTTCCTGTCCATAGCGCAATAATAATAATAATAAAAAATAAAAAAAACTGCCAGCAGATGTCACACATAATGTTTTTTCTTTTTTTCTTTTTTTTTAGTTTAAAATTTTATTTTATTTGAGGGCCAAGCATTATATAATTAAGATAATACATTTTAATTTGTGTCAAATTAAATATGGCACTAGTCCCATTGAAATTCTGCCACCAGCTAATTTCTGGAATGCTGTTATTCTACAAATAGATATTCTACAGATAGATGCACATATGCATTGAAATGAAAATAGCTGTTGTAATTGACTTAATGGAGCACGTGCATGTTTCATTAAAGGTCAGAAAGGGAGGAATAATATGCTGTAGGTGCAGTATCATGTGTCTGATTGCTTTGAAGTGTGTAAGGATGAGGGAAAGATGGGATTGGGGTTGAAAGGAGAGAACGAGTACTGCTAGAAACATGAATGGATTTGACCTCATAAAACCCCTGAAGCAGTCTCAGGTTTCTCATTAAGACTGAGTGAAGGGAATCATCAGCGCAATGGGACAGCAAAATCATGTTATTATTGAATGATCTATGCCAGTACACAGTTTAAGCATCTATATTAGAAGTAAATTTGATGATTTATATGTCATGATTGCACAATGAGCATATAATTGACCTTGGAGGGAACAAATTATTATTGATGCAGCGCTGTATCAAAATCACTGAGAAGCCAATGATGGGTATTCACAAGGTTAGCATAAAACCAGAGCTGGAATCTCTTGTTATTAATTATTCGCACTCAGGTTTACTGTGCCACTCTAAACACACAGAGCTGTTTGGTGACTGTGGCACATTGTGTTGTGATGCCTTGGGTGGGGGGGTGGTGTGATACTGCCCAACAACAGACTCATTATTCCCAATTATGCCTCCCCTAACATCCATCATAAAGTCCTGTTGTAAAGCATGTGGAAGGCCCATTAAAGGGTGCTATTAAAGAAGTCCACATGGGGTTGATGGAGATGGAGTGTGGGCTGGGTAGTGGAGCTAAGGAACACTAGCTAACGGTACCCTCTGGGCTCCTCTGGAAAGTTTTACTGCTCCTGTGTGGAGGATTGAGGTAGTAAGGCTGGCTTGAAGATCCACGGCACACCAGAGGCACAGTGGGCTGGATTTATGGCTCGATCAAGTTTAGTTTCATAATTAGGAACTTGGTCCTGGGAGTACTGAGATACTGTGCACATTATAATATGTTCTGAATTATTCAGTGAGTCATCAGTTATTTTAGCTTTAAGGTGACGCCATTCCATAAGTTTGTGAAGAGGGCAAGAAGGTTGTCTCATGGGGTAAGAAATATCAGTTTCATAGAAAGTGCAGTGGAACCAGAATAATGCATATTGTGTCTGTTATCATATTATGATTGAAGTTTGGCATCAGTATGATTTTTTTATGTTTTTGAGCATACTCTTGTATGCTCACTAAGGCTGCATTTATTTAATCAAAATACTATAAAAACAGCAATATTTTGAAATAATATTACAATTTTAAATAGCTGAATTTAAATATTTTATATTTTAATTTATTCCTGTGATGGCAAAGCTGAATTCTCAGCAGCCGTTACTCTAGTCTTTAATGCCACATGCTTCTTCAGAAAATCTTTCTAATACAATGATTTGTTGTTCTAGATATGGAAGCTCTAGCATAATTATACCTGGAAGACTCCAATGTCACTTCATTCATTAATTATCTATCTAGCCAATAGTTATTTGTCATCTGTAGTAAATAAGTTCTGTTCTCACCCATTACTACGTTCGGATATACTGACGCCGGCTTTCACCCCCATCCTCCCGAACCACCACCAGGTCGGTCCCTGTCCATAAATCAGGCTCCGTACCTGCCTTCATCTTCAGGCAGGAACTGCAAGCATCCGCTACCCTCCAAATTCGGACTATGGATGGGCCTACGCCAAAGAACTTTATCATTTCATCTATTCAATACTCATTGTACACAAACTGTAAATAAATCTTATTCAAAGGTTATTCTCGCCTCCTGAGTCTTTCAGGTAGAAACCTTATTATTATTATTATTATTATTATTATTATTATTATTATTATTATTATTATTATTATTATTATTATTATTATTATTATATATAACATTATTATGATTATTGTTATCACCAGAAATATTATCATATTATTGTCATAATCAGAGTTTAAAAAAAGCTGCCTAATTTATTTAGTTATACTAAATTTATGCTAAAATTCTGCAGTTGCAGCTGCCTATTTTATTTATTTCATTTTATTTTTTCAGGATTGTTTGATGAATTCCATCTATCCATCCATGAAAAAAGTATAAATTAAAAAAATATATATATATTATAAATGTATTATCATTATTATAACAATTTTATTACATAAAAACCATAGTAGATGCACTAATATACCAATATAAATGTTATATTTGTGCTGTGGGCAAAATAAAGCTGAAGGAACAATATTTCCAAGCATAATTCATAATGCAGTTGCTCGAACCTCTCTGCCGTTGTGTTTGTTATTTTGACTCTGTATTTTGCTTCCAAAACCGCTTAGTCGGCTACCTGCTGTCCTCTTGCTGGGAATATTTTGCTTTAACAGCCAAAGGTAGCACTCACCTGGCCTTATCTTCCTGTGCACTGTCACTTATGGTCTGATTAGACGTGAGGCCTGTGATCTCACACTAAGGTGCCCTTAATGCAAAAAGCTCTTTGAAGCGGCAGGGAAGAAATCAGATTACTCCCCTAAAACTGGGGGGCATTCAAGTCACCTGTGACAGACAGCCAGCAGAGCATTCTCTATGAAGGTCAGTCTCACCTGACCCGTGCATCACTCTTTTCATGTTTGCTGTTGCCTTCCAGCACAAACCCAATTACTACTGCCTGCTTTGCCTGTCAGCTCCTGATACGAACCAACTAGAACCAACTATGTATTACAGATAACATTATTGTAAATATTAAAATTGACAAAATAATTTGTGAATTTAGTGAATCTGAATGCCAGATTCTGACTGACGAGAGGAGGAGCTGGGGATAGAGGATGATAATTAGCTCCGGAGAAACACGATAGCTGCTAATAATACTGAAGGAGCTTATATATGTATTCTGTAGACGCCATATTCCTATAGATGTGATCAGCTGGCAGCCAGCTGATGCGAGCTTAAAGGGTCATGAAACCCCCTCGTTCAGCTCAAATCCACCTCGTAATCGTTTTGAAAAATGCTACTTAAAAAATGGGCGTTGATGCCCGTGAGAAGAGGGGAGGGGGTGGGTGTGGCAGAGCGAGGCAGGGGGGAGAAAGAGGGGGGCAAGCAACTGTCAGTGCAGAGCGAGGCAGGGGGGGCGAGCAACTGTCATCTGTCAGTGCAGTGCAGTGGCCAACCAACCGCCCGCAGCCAGAGACTAGCCCTGGCGGCATCGCGGGGAAAGCCATGCAACACACCCGAAACTTTACACCAGGGAAACAGATCATAAACTCCTCTCAACTACTCCGTGAACACGCAGACTGTCACTTCTGTCATTGGAAATAACCACGTGTTGTCATGAATAATTAAGAGACGATGTCTTCTCATAGGATAAGAAAACTCAGTCTCATTAATAATAATGAGACACCGATGCGTCACGTAGCACTATAGTGCGCTGCTACGTCACAAGCTGTGACGTGGACGCAATGTAGTTTTTAAACCAGGAAGACGAAAATAGGGTGAAAAACATAAAAATTCACCAGTTTAACCTTTTAATTAAATCTAACAGATGCTAACATTATGTTCAATGATGTTCAACACACATACCTCTGTTAAAATCTCAAAAATTTGCTGTTGGGTTTCATGACCCTTTAAAGGAGCACTTTTATTTTCCAAGTCCTTAAAAGTTAAACAGTTGAGTTTTACCATTTTTGAATCCATTCAGCCGATCTCTATCTGGCGGTAGCACTTTTAGCATTGCTTAGCATACGTCATTGAATCGGATTAGACCATTAGCATCGCGCTCAAAAATGATGACCAAAGACTGTCAATATATTTCCTATTTAAAACTTGACTCTTCTAGTTACATTGTGTACTAAGACCAACAGAAAATTAAAAGTTGCAATTTTTTAGACAGATATGACTAGGAACTATTTTATCATTCCTGCGTAATAATCATGGAACTTTGCGGCCATCCCATGGGTGCAGTGGTGCAATGATATTACGCAGTGCTTTAAAAAGTAGTCCTCAGATAGGTAACTTCCAATGTGACCGGCACTAAGTTTGTGTCGTTGCAGATAATGCAGAGTTGCAGCCAGCAAATTATCTAGTGGATTTACCTGTGCGATTAGCCATGGTTCTGTGTGTTGTGAAGGGATGTGATAGTAAGTCGAAGGTGTATTCTACCATCATGTTTTACAGAATACCAACGAAAAATGCCGGTAACTTAGATTTAATCAAGAAATTGTGTGTTTGCTCAAAGCATTTTGGACCAGATGACTATGGAAAACATGGACAGTGTTACCTGTACCACGGTAGGCTACGGCGTCTAAAGGACATGGCCAGACAGGATGAAGTATATCATCACCGGCCCCACTTTATATTAGGTGGCCTTAACTACTATGTACTTACATAAAAAAATAAGTACAATGTACTTACTGTCTTCATATTGTGTTGCAAAACACGTTTGGTGATATTGAGGTGGGATACGGGTAGGGTTAGGGACAGGTGTGGTGGGATGGGTCAGTTTAAGGGTAGGGTTAAGTGTAAGGGAAGTGTCAACTGTGTAATTACAAATGTAACTACAGAAATTCATTACAGAGGTAATTACATGCAGGTTTTTTTTAAATGTAAGTACAATGTAAAAACATGTATGTACACAATAAGTGCAATGTATCAAATTATTAATTAAAATGTTAGTACATAGTAGTTAAGGACACCTAATATAAAGTGGGTCCTTGTAAGTATAACATTATTCATTTTAATTAAGGCCAGATTGAAAAAACACTGCTGTTGTCTTTAGCTAACGTTACCTGTGAATGCAATCACTGAGTGGGGGGTTTGCTCAACCATTTAGTTTATACAGTATATAACATTAGTAGTTTTGTTGTAGCGTTCTGGTGATGTAGTGTATAGTTTGATTCAAATAAACTTGTTAAAAATTGTTTATCTACAGTTTGGTAAAAAATACTAGTGATGTTACGTTTTGTGCCAATGTTTTGGAGCAGGTTTTTTGTCCCACCAAAGCCTTATTTGATCAGTTATTGTGGTTTATGAGTGATTTATTTACGCTTGTGACAGGGCACATGTTAACTGAGTGACAGAGGGAATGAGCAGAGCACGCGCACTCTCTCTGTCTTCAAAATAAGCACTATCTTAGCATATTCTACTTGTTACAAGGCACGCTCTCTGTGCAAGCAGGTTAGCACGTTGGTTGTGTTGCCGGAAGTTAACCTATTTTCAGTTGCTGCTTAATATCATTGCGCCGCTGCACCAATGGGACGGCCCGCAAAGTTCCATGATTATTACGCAGGAATGAGAAAATAGTTCCTAGTCATATATCGGTCTAAAAAATTGCAACTTTTCATTTTCCGTTGGTTTTAGTACACAATGTTACTATAGAAGTGTCAAGTGTATCTCTGCAAATGGCAATAGAACCACTAGGAGGAGCCAGAGGAGCTTGAGTTTTTCACATATTATCTGTCTCATATTATACTGCCAGGACATAATGACAGGTTTAACAAATATGTAAAAAAATATATTTTTACAAAAGTTACCTACTGCAACTTTAAGAACAAGCATGTTTCCAATAGCACTATAGGTTTAAGAACAAGCATGTTTCCAATAGCACTACATCTTTAAAAGGGATGATGAAATAAGAAATCAACTTTCCCTTGAGCCTTTGATATATTAAAGGTCATGGTAATATAAGAATATCCATAAGTACGTTTCAGAGCTAAAAACTTCCTTGATAGTCAAAGAAAAGCTTTTATTGACACCAGGCCCAGCAAATGAGAGCTCTCAAATATGTACAGATCAATGACCTCATAGGAGGGGGGAAACGCCACCTCTACAGATAAATGTGTACGCCTGCTTCTGTTGCCCCGCCCACCGACTCATGGAGCTAAACGGAGCTTATCGCGCTACCGAGCAATAAACATGGCCAAGACAGAAAGATAATTGTTTGTAAACAAGACGCAGGTCAATACTGGATTTGCGGACATATTGAGATTAAAACACATTGATGTGCCTTATGTATTGGATCCGACAGGAATGGTGCAACACACTTATGTGAATAAAACATGTTTTTATATGTGATAGTATTGCATTGTTACATATTGTTATGATTATGTGTAACTTAGCACGCTGTCACAGGCTGGAGAATCCTTTATTTGTTGGTTCATTGCAATTTGGAATCAGACTCGGACATGTATGGGCCAGGGCTAGCATTCAGAAAAGTAATTTTTTCTCTCTCAGGTTTTTTTTTTTTTTTTGGGTTTTGGGTTTGTGCCTGCCAGACACTTGACAAAAATAAATAAAAATAATGTGTTTTTTTCATGAGGAGGCACACAAAGCAGCATCCAGGCACTTGAGGGAACAAACAAAGCTTGAGGGAGTGAACCATCTTAAAGTAAATATTATCAGTGAATCATTCTCAGTATGCTGCTGAATGGGTTCTGAAAGAGCTTGAATTCAAAGCTATGCAAAGACTATATGCCATATAGCTGAGAGGGTTTTGAAAGTCTTATTAATATGTATGAGTTTGTGGATAGGTATGTTAGAGTATGAATGGAAAGATAGCTTTCTGTTTTATTGAAAATATTTAAAAACTAAAATTTCCATAAAATTCGAAACAAATTAAATACCGAATATGAATGAAACTACTTATGTTGGAAAAAATAAATATAATTTTACTCTGAAACATGTCCTGGTTTTCATTATTTTTCATTGGGCCATTAAATTGACCAGCACTCGAGTATTATTGGAGTATCTCATTGCCGGGCAGAGTGTCCTGGTTTCGGTAATCAAAATATGGTCACCATATTAACATATATATTCTGATATTCTCCGATGATCTGTTATTTGAACAGCAGTTGTTCTGCTCTTCATCAAACTTATGAGAAGTTACTGAGCAGATTTTAAAGTTTTCAGGCTCATTCTCCATCCTTATGTGCCCTCTACAGACAAACAGAGGAACTATCTGCAATGCTGTGGCTGCATTCTCTCTTTTCCCAGATGAAATAAGACAAGGACATGTACATTTAATGCAGGCTCATAAAACATTTTGGAAGAGGGAGGGGTTGACCTAGAAACATGGGCTTGTCGACAGTGGGAAGAGCCCTAAAGCGCTTTACTGGGGCTGTGCAGAAATCCTAAATCTAAACAGTGGAGGGCAGTGAGCTCTGAGGCTTTTATACACCAAGCAAAGAACGGGTGAATTTCTTTCTTCTTGCACTCTCTCTCTCTCTCTCTCTCTCTCTCTCTCTCTCTCTCTCTCTCTCTCTCTCTCTCTCTCTCTCTCTCTCTCTCTCTCTCTCTCTCTCTCTCTCTCTCTATCTCTCTCCCTTTCTCTCAATTTTCCCCCCTCTCAACCATGACAGAAAGTTTCTGACTGGGTTTTGTATAGTTTTTGTTAAGCTCTGTCCTCCCCCTCTCTGTCTCTTCTCACACTTACCTTTTGACATAAACAAGTAGGCCTATAATGGTATAAATATATAAATCAATCAACAGTAAAAACAGTAATCAGCCCACATCCTTTCATAGTGTGATTGAGAGTGCTGCCTGACACATTCGTCTCAGGCGAGAGAGGACACTTAAGAGCCTTCTTCGATTTATAATTCTCCACAGGACAGAGCTCAGATTTATATAGAAAAGCTTAATTGAAGTGAAATGAGCATGCAGGTCATCAGGACATCAGAATTCACTTCATTACATTTGATTTAATGATTTAAACAATTTAAGGTTAGTTCTGGTCCTTGCATCTGATGCAAGGTCTCTCCAACTATGCAACAATCTAATAGTATCAACAGGGAACTATTTTACCCTGTTTGTATCACTCCTCTTGCAGCATTTCTCAACAATGCCATGGTGGACAAGCACACCCCAATTTTACAAACACTACTGTTGTTGTCACAAAAAAAAAAAATGTATAGGCGAGAATGTAGTTGTTTAAACTTCAAATATGCTGTATATTACGTAAATAATAGCTAATTATTACGTTTTTATGGACGCTTAAAATTGTGCTGTTAATATTGTGAAGCACTCAAAAACAGAGTAAAGCAAAATATGTAGTCTAGTCTATGTGCATACAGATTATTATTATTTTTTTGGTCACTGTGTAACAGATTAACAATTACCAAACTCCACAGAATGGATAGGTGTGTGTTGTCTTTTGTAATTAGTTTAAAGAGGTTGAGGCCTCTTCAATCTTTTTGTCTGCAACCATAATGTAATGTCTTTGTTGGGTGACATTTCTCATTAAACTTTGATATATGAATTCCAGTTAAACAACATATTATGTAATTAATTCAAGTAAAACGTAATTGATTGGCACCCTTAATTTAACATACTCTGCTAGCCTAGATTCAGTAAAAACCAATAAGATATGTTAATATGATTTTCCTGCTGGTTTCTGCTATACATAAATTATGAGACATGAAACAGCATATGCATAGCCACTGCCACCATTCACTTGGTTACTCTTAGCTTCAAAAGACTCACATGATGCACCACAACAGATGAATGAGAATACTGCAAGCAGATGACCGCCATCTGGGAGGAAGTCTGACCACTTGGCGCAGACCTGTGGTGTATCCAATGAGATATAATGGAAAAGATGCTTGCAAAGACGCGGGACACCGAACAACAATTAATGCATGTGATTGAAGAAGGCAGATTATGCATTAATGCCTTTGAGGTAATAAATCCAAACTTTTGTCTGGATTTAAGGCCCATTCACACAATGAGTGATAGCCATAAATATAACTATAAGGATTTATAAGCATCCACACCAACGCATGATAATGCATGATTTTCTTTATCAGCGTGTGCTGCAGTTTAAGATGATTATTAAAACGTTATAGTTAGTTTCCTTGGTTTGAATGGACCTTTATACAAAGCCTTCATTTTTAAAATTATAGAGCTGAACAAAAATTCTGTCATGATTTACTCACCGTCATATAAACTGATTTTTTTTTCTTCTTCTTTTGTAGAACACATTGGGATCCAAACAACACTGAACAGCATTTACTTTAATAGTATGGATGCACGTTTAGAATGGCATGAGTATGCACAAATTATGACATAAGTTTTATTTTAGGGTCAACTATCCATTTGGTAATTTCAAGAAACTGTAACAGGATATATGAAAATGAGTCAAGCTGTGCTTGCTTGAGGGAAAAAAAACAATGGAGATTAGGTGTGCAACTAAAAAGCTGTTCCATCTGGTACATGGGCAGCCCATATATGTGGCAGCCAGAGCATTGAGGGCAAAACACTCCAAATGGAAGCAGCATCAGCTTTCCTGGCAGCAGGACCACAAAATGGATAACGAGTCAGGAAATGCAATGCGTATCTGCAGCAGGTACACAATAGTCTTTTTCTTTCCACTCTCATGCAGCGACAAGGAGACTTTGATAAAATAATGAGGATTTACAGGGTGGCTTCTAGGTTTCATTCAGTTGGTCAGATAGATGAAGGCTGCTGATTCCTCTCCCAGCAGGTTCTCTGTGCTCCCGAAGCATTGTGTGAGAGGAAATGATGGTGAGCAGAGGGCCATCTGTTGTGCCACTTGGCATGCCTGCTCCTGCCAGGGTCTTTTCAGGTGGGAACTGGAGAGATTCCCTCCAGCGTGGTGTGAACAAGGTGCACACAAGATAAAAATCTGCTCAGTATTCACACATTTCACACCACTTACATCTCCAGATGTGCAGAAGGATCTGCACGTTTATTTGCCTGCACGTTATTTCATATTCTGCGATGGAGTTGTTGCCATTTTTTTACGGATTAAGAAGATCAGTTGGAAATGAGTTACTTTTCTCAAATTTGCAAAAAACTTTCCTTTTAGTTCCAGAGTGGATCTCAGCATGTGGCAGCCTTTTTAGAATCCACTTGCAAACAACACATACAAAAATCAAAACACATATTACATGGCTTATAATGTAGCCAGCGCCACATGTGTTCCATTTGCCCCATGTTAATTACTCAACCACTTATAAGCAAAAAAAAAAATGGGGAATGGGGAAGTCTGATGGGGAAGTTGGCTAGCGAGGAGACTTAATCAGTGTTATGAGTGCTTCAGTGTTTTATCTTTGTCTGACTCCAGTCAAGTGAGCCCTCCTGTCCTTGATGGAGGGATATGGCAGTAGTGACACAGCGGATGAGAGAGCTCCAGCCTTGGTCAGGGGAAAGTCATTTATTTCCGTTGACCTGCTCGGTCAAGTGGATTGAAGCTGAGCCTCTCGTTTCACTCTCTTTCTTTACAACCCCTGCCCCCGTCCCTCCCTTCTCCATCTCCCTCCCTTTTCTTTTCCCTTGCTGAGTGCTGACACCATTCCTGCAATTACAGCACACAGCAAGGATGATGGGACTAAGATTTTGCTCTGTTACAAGAGTCGAGACCTCGTCCCTCACGCTGACACCATTAAGCCGTCCTTTTGGGGAGGGGCTTAAAGTGTTGGGATGGTGTAAAAGTTGCTACCCTCTGCCTCTTCAACAGAGCTTTGAAAGTGCTTTGGATGAGCCCAGATTAGAACCCAATTTTAAAGGGTTAAGGCATTACAAAGGACACTGCGAGATGTGACCTAGCTCACATTTAACAGGTTTCCTTCTGGACTCTGCAGTATGGAGGCCACTATTAAAAGTCCATTTCATCTTTAGAGGGAGTCCTGTTAGCGATCATTTTTTCAGCTCCAGCAGCACCTGGTGTCAGAAGATTCACTGGTACCATCGACACAATGCGTTAAAGTGCTGTGCAGAAGGCTCTGACAAAAGAAGGCATCAAGCGATATGTAGAATTTAACTCCGCGCAAGTAGTATCTTCTTCCGAGGTCTGAAAGCAGAAGGCACACAAAAGGTGGAAAGCATGGAATTTGTATAAGCGCTGAAGTAGCACAAGAGGTTGTTTAACGCGGATTTAATCCAGCCTTCCGTCTCTGCCTAGAGCTCTTAATCTCTTTACAGCTAAACTTATCACGCGATAACCGACTCTTCACTGATTCATTTCCAACTGCACAAATGAAAGAACTGCTGAATTACCACTGGTGTGTAGCCTGCTTCCCTGTCTTTTGAAAGTAATACCTTCCATTATTTGATTTGCTGCATACATTTATTAGCTTTTAGGGAATGTGCTAAAATCTTTCAAAGATTCAAACTTTATTCATACATAGATTGCCTGTTCTCTTGCAGTAAGGAATCAATATCTATCCATCTATCTATCTATCTATCTATCTATCTATCTATCTATCTATCTATCTATCTCTCTCTCTCTCTCTCTCTCTCTCTCTCTCTATATATATATATATATATATATATATATATACTATCTATATATATATATATATATATATATTTTTTTTTTTTTTTTTTTTTGTCAAAGTCTACATCCAGATCAGATTCAGAACAATTATCAAAACATAGATGGTGTAGATCAGGTCCATTGACACCCCCAAAGCTTCACAGTCCTATAGCTTGTCCTGGGTAGACATTTCATGCGGTACAATTGATGTATATGCGGTTTAATGTAAATTGTGTTATTTTACATATGCAGCTGCTTACATATGCTATCACTTGTTTCTGCTTCTTCTTCTCCTGTGTTTTTATCAGGGGATTTAGTACTCATTCAGAAGATGCGTCATAGCGCCCCATTACCATATAACAATAAAACACAGAAAGACGGAAATTTCTTTCAATGGAATGGCGGGAAAGAGTTAACAAGGTTAAATTATGCTTTATGTATAGGTTTAAAAGAGGTGTTTAAAAACAGGCTGAATGTAAGTGCTTTTGCTTTCTGTTGATAGGCTATTTTACAGATGCACTAATCAGATCTTTGGCTTAATGGACCCTAGGCAGATCTCATCTGAAGAATCAATCATAACTTCATTTTTATGCTATTGAACACACATGCTGATGTCATTTACATCACTCCATTGAGATCATTCAACATATTTTCCCAGCATCTCTGTGTCAGTATGCTCTCCAAATCGTGACTCCGACTGCATGCAAAATAATCTCATATATAGATATAGCATGGGCGCATTTACACTGTACACAGCAATAACATTTGTTGAATGCAAAAATAGTCAACAAATGAATGGAAGTGATGGATTACCTAAATATTAATGGAATAACTGAAAAATAAAAATAAATGGTATGGCTAAGAGAGAACTGTTAGCATGGACATCAGCCATGATAATGGCAGCTGAGTCAATGTCAGAGAGGACAAGTCCTCTTCATCTCAACTCTAATAGAGAATGACTCCACTGAATTGCACCAAGCAACAGCATCTGAGAGTAAGCACATTGCTATTCAACCAGCATCACATATCAGGTTTAACAAGTTGAGACCTACAGTATGTGTGGTTAGACTACAGACGAGAGGGGAGGGAGGTGAGTCGTTTCCCTCTTTCTCCTGCTTTTTCATTTGCCGCCTTTAATGTGACAGCGCCACACAGTCGTTTACAATGACACCAGAACCTTTATTGTTTCAAACACATTGCCCTTGAACAATGTGAAATGCATACTCCGTGAGGTTTGTTCAAGATCACTTTGGATAAAACCTTTGTTATTCTCAATTTGTTTCCAAGGGAATTCCTCGGAGGTTACATGTTTTGCTTTTAAATTGCAAGGTAAAAAGCTACTTAGAGATGGACTGTTTGAGCCCAAATACAAATATAAACTGTGGGTTTTACTTTTGCATTAAATACTTCAATGCGATACTCACCTTGTGTTACGTTCGTCACTCCCTGGATTTATCATTTGTGTGATTGCAATAAACAATCTATTTTCACCCCAAAGTGTGTATTCCTTGAGATAATCAAGGTTGTGTTATTTTATTAGAGCATCTGTGGTTTAATTGTGTGACTGCTTATCCTGAAGGGACTGGCTGTGATATCCCAATAATATATTTTTATTGCTAATTAACACTATCGACATCAGTGTAAGCTATTTTCTCCTATCACTATTTTACACATTCACTGAGACCATTGACAAAGGGACAACATTGCTGGCAAGGAAAAACATTGCTATTAAGTTTTATGAGAATACTTCATTTATTATCACCTACAAGGAAGTGAAAGCATCTGTTCCTGAAGGCCAGCACTTGTTGGCTGGCCAAAAGAGAAGAAATAAGCACTTAGTCTCTTTTGTAACTATTTTCTTTATGATAACCAAACAATAATTAAGAATATGTTTAAGCATTTAGAACTTTGCAATTGAGCAATATTTAAGCATTCAGAACCTTGCACTTTAGTGTTCAATAAAACTTGTGACTATATGGCAAGGCAAGGCAAGGCAAGTTTATTTATATAGCACATTTCATACACAATGGCAATTCAAAGTGCTTTACATGAAAATGAAATTAAAATAGTGATAAGAATTAAGAATACCACGTGTAAGACTTAAAAATAAAACAGGATAATTAAAAACAGTTGTAAAGAGAATTTTTAAAATAAGAAGACAATAGAAATATATAGTTGTAAAGATATTTAAAAGAATAAAATTATTACAGTGTATATATAGATAAAAATAAAATAAAAATAAAAATTAAGATGATGCATAGATTAGAATAGGTGCAATCAGTCGGACGTACAGTGGCACAGTGCTCATTCAGTAAAGGCACAGCTGAACAGATGTGTTTTGAGTCTAGATTTGAATGTGGCTACTGTTGGAGCACATCTGATCTCTTCTGGAAGCTGGTTCCAGCTACGGCTGGCACAATAGCTGAACGCAGACTCTCCTTTCTTTGAGTGAACTCTTGGTATTTCTAGCTGACTTGATCCTGATGATCTGAGTGATCTGTTGGGTTTGTATTTAATCAGCATATCTGCAATGTATTGAGGTCCTAGGTCATTGAGTGATTTATAAACAAGTAATAATACTTTAAAATTGATCCTAAATGTAACTGGAAGCCAGTGTAACGACCTGAGGACTGGCGTGATATGGTCATATTTTCTTTTCTGCTCAGAATCCTGGCCGCAGCGTTCTGTATGAGCTGCAGCTGTCTAATGGTCTTTTGGGAAGGCCGGTTAGAAGACCATTACAATAGTCCACCCTGCTGGTGATGAAAGCGTGAACGAGTTTCTCTAAGTCTTGCCTGGAAACAAAGCATCTAATTCTTGCAATATTTTTCAGATGATAGTAAGCTGATTTAGTTATTGCTTTGACATGACTATTGAAACTCAGGTCTGACTCCAAAATCACACCAAGATTCCTGACTTGATTTTTGTTATTAGACCTTTTGTCTCAAGATATGCGTTCACCTTGAGAATTTCATCTTCGTTTCCAAATGTAATGATTTCAGTTTTGTTTTTGTTTAACTGGAGATAGTTTTGGCTCATCCAACTGTTAATTTCATCAATGCATTTGCACAGGAGTCAATGGGGCTATAGTCATTAGGTGATAGTGCTAAGTAGATCTGGGTGTCGTCAGCATAGCTGTGGTAAGCCATTTGGTTCTCTCTCATTATTTGGCTCAGTGGCAGCATGTACAGGTTGAATAGGAGTGGTGCTAGAATTGACCCTTGTGGGACTCCAAGTCATGGATGTCCAGTCAGACTTATGGTCACCTATACTCACATAATAACCTCTTCCTTCTAAGTACGACCTGAACCATTTAAGGACCATCCCAGAAAGTCCGACCCAGTTTTCCAGCCTGTCAAGAAGTATGTTATGGTCAACAGTGTCAAATGCGGCACTGAGGTCGAGTAGCACCAGAATTGATGTTTTGCCTGTATCTGTATTGAGGCGAATATCATTTATGATCTTTATGAGCGCTGTTTCTGTGCTGTGATGTGGTCGGAAACCAGATTGAAAATTGTCAAAGTATCCGTTTGAGCTTAAGAATTTGTTCAGCTGACTGAAGACAACTTTTTCAATGATCTTGCCTATGAAGGGAGATTTGAGATTGGTCGGTAGTTGTTCAATATGGAGTTATCCAGATTTCTCTTTTTCAGAAGAGGCTTAACTACTGCGGTTTTAAGGGAGTTTGGAAAATTCCCATTGAGAAGTGATGAGTTTACCACTTCTAGCAGATCTGCTTCTAAACAGTTAAACACACTTTTGAAAAAAGAAGTGGGGAGTGTGTCAAGGAGGCAGGTTGATGTTTTAAGGTGCTGCACCGTTTCTTCTAAAATTTTATAATCAATTGCTTCAAAATCAGACATAGTAACTTTCCGAGGTTGTGGTCTGATCTGACTGACCCAAAGCAACTCACGGATGTGCTGATCGCCTTCCTGATATTATTTATTTTCTCTGAGAAGAAGGAAGCAAACTCACGGCATTTGCTGTCAGAGAGCATTTCACTGGGAATGTGACTCGGGGGGTTTGTCAGTCTCTCTACAGTAGCAAAAAGAGTGCGCGTGTTGTTTATGTTTCTGTTTATAATATTTGAGAAGAAGGTCTGTCTAGCCTTGCCTAGTTCCACATTGAAATCATGAAGGCTGTCTTTATAGATGTTATAGTGGATTATAAGTTTTGTCTTCCGCCACATGCGTTCAGATTTCCTGCATTGTCTTTTCATTATTTGCACTGCCGTTGAGTTTCTCCAAGGTGCTTTCTGTCTTCCACTCTTTTTCTTGACTTTCTCAGGAGCAATATTATCAATTACACTCTTAACTTTTGAGTTAAAGGAGTCAAGGAGAGAATCAACAGAGTCTGCAGATATGCTTGGTGTTAGAGATATAGCCTTCATAAATAGCTCACTAGTGTTCTCATTTAAGCTTCTCTTTTTGACAGCGACAGATCTAGCTTCAATGGCAGGAGAGATTGAAATATCAAAGAAAATACAGAAATGATCAGACAATGCTACATCTTTAACAACAATTGATGAAATGTTTAGACCCTTGCTGATAAGTAAGTCTAGAGTGTGTCCACGATTGTGTGTGGGACCATGTACATGCTGTGTCAAATCAAAAGTGTTAATAACAGTCATGAGCTCTTTTGTTGTACTGGATTCAGCATTGTCTATGTGAACGTTAAAATCCCCAGCAATGGCAAAACAATCAAACTCTGAGGAGATTATTGATAACAGCTCTGTAAAGTCCTCAGTAAAGGATGGAGAGTATTTTGGAGGCCTGTAAACAATGATAAGCAGGATCGTGGAGCACCTTTAACACAATACCCAGATATTCAAAAGACAGATAGTCACCAAATGACACTTGCTTACATTGATAGACATCTTTAAAAGAGCAGCAATACCCCACCTCTTCTAAACGCTCTGGACATACTCATAAAAGTAAAGTTAGGAGGAGCTGTTTCATTGAGGACTGTTGCACTGCAGTTTTCTTCAAGCCAAGTTTCATTTAGAAGCAAAAATCTAGGTTGTTTGTGGTTATTAAGTCATTGACTAGAAATGATTTGTTCTTAAGTGAACGGATATTTAAAAGTGCTAACTTAACAGTATTAATTTTTTCCCCACAGTAATCTTAGTTTGACATGTAATAGGCAGCAGATTAGATGGGTTTGCTATACGGTCTGAGAAGGTCTTACACTTTCTATCACGTAACAGAACTGAAATAGAGAAAGAGACAGGCACACTGGGTTCCCTCGTTCTGTAAACATTTGATAAAGTTACTGTTATCATGGCGGGGACCCAACACACATCACTGAGAGCTGGTATCAGTTGTTTTGGGTTCACCTACAACAGATGGAGGAGGGTGTTGGCCTGGCGTTGTGACCGAAGAAATCTCACAGGAGGAGGCTGAGAGCGAGCTGGGCCCACAGGCTTTGATGGTTGTGGGGCTCGGCGCTCTTTGGTTGATATCTGGGGCTCTCAGAAATCGAGTGTGATAGTCTGGTTCCAGCATAGACCATTTGCTCCATTCTCTCTGAGAAGCTCAGAAGCGGGGATGCTGGTGAGAGGGATAACATGTCTGGTGAGGGTGGCTGTTGTTCTGGTGTTATCGGAGGCTGAATTATGTTATCATCCATTTCATGGAGTGACTTAGACATTTCATGCAGGTTCCTGTTCAGACTAGTCATAAAGCGTAACAGTTCACTAGTCTGACCCCCTTAGAGCCCACCCTTTCGTGCACCTCCACAGTATGGGCAGAGATGTTACTGTTCAGTCCCTCAATCTGTGTTAGTTCTAATATGTCACAGTCTGTCTGTGGTGAGCACTGTGGGCGGGACTCAGATGGGAGTGTGTCCGTGAGCAGTGGCTGTTGTGGCTGCGTGATGTTATCAGTGTCCTTGTGGAGTGTGTCAGCTGCATGTCCATTCAGATGCTGAAATGAAGTCCTGTAGTCGTCCATAGTCTGTTCAGGTGTGTGTGTGCCATTCAGGTCGAGTGAGTTAGCACACACAGCTGAGGGATGGTGTAGGGAAAAGTGAATATTGTCCTTTAGCACTCTTGCACCAAGTTTGTTTGGGTGAAGGCCATTTGATGTAAACAATTGTCTCTGGCTCCAGAATAGATTAAAGTTGTCGATGAAGTTCACTCCTTTATGTTGCAGGTTTTTGCAGCCATGTATTAAGCCCAAGTAACCGTGAAAACCTATTTGTTCCTCTTGCTGGAAGTGGTCCACTGATGAGCGGTTGAACTTTTAGTTTTCTAAGTGTTTCAAAAAGTACATTGAAATCCCTCTTAATGAGTTCTGACTGCTCTCTCTGAATATCGATTTTCCCCACATGAATGACAAGTCGATTTGCAGTCTTATGTTTCATCAGAATGTTCTGAATTTCCCTGTTTACGTCAGAAACTGTAGCTTGTGGAAGGCAGCATGTAGTTGTATCCCTGCTGCTAATGTTTCTGACTGTGGAGTCCCCCACTATCAGAGTCCTGGGCTCGGCTGCACTCTGAGCTGAGTGCCGCTGTCTGCTCGACCTTGAGCGCCTGTTGGTATCAGTGTTAGCTGCGGGCTGATACGATCTGTGTTCGTTTACATTCATCACATTTGGGGATTCATCACCCACATTCATTAATACTTCAAATCTGTTTTCAAGTTGTATAGTTGGTGGTAGGAAATCAGCATTTGCAATCCTTGTGTCTGGGGTAGAGCATGCTAATGTTGCAGTATGTGGCCTCGTGACAATCTGATGTCTCGGGTCCCTTTGGGTCTTGCTCCTGTTTGTGCCATCGATTAGTGTGTTGATCAGTTATTTGTTTCCCCTGTTGGGTAGCACTATGTTTATGGGATTCACCGGCAGTGTGCTGAGGGCGCTCATTTTGAAGCTCTGTGTGATTCGCCTGGTTCGTGGTTCCATAAATAACTTTGTTTCAAGAACTGCAATCCTCTGTAAAAGTCTGTGGCAGTTTGTGCAGCAAGTAGATTCTAGAGGAGGCATTTTCTTATCCTTTTGAATGTAGGCAGCTGTGTTTTCCCTTCTCCGAATGTAAGCTGATGGCAGTGGGAGGCTGGTTGGATGAAATATTCCGCTTTTTGTAGTAATCCAGTCACCAGAGTTTCAAATTTTATCATTGAAGTCAAGCTTTGTTGTTTGAGCACTGTGCTGATTTACAGAAGTTGAAATTACGAAATTACGAGATAAAATATAGAAGCGATAGAGCAAAGCGGAGCAGTAAGCAAGAGCGTCCGAACAGTAGCAAAGCAGGAAGCGAGTATATGGAGTTGTAACACAATGTAACATGCAAGAGGATCATCTAAATTATTATAGCTAATCTATCATGCACCCGACTTTCCTTTTGATACAGTGCTATTGCATCTTGGGCCAAGGAGGATTTACAAGTCCTTAGGAAGCATTACATCATTTTCAATAACCCACTGGTATTGCAAAATTTTATATTTGCTCAACTGCACATTCATATCCTTGTTATGAGTGAATAAACTTCCTAGTTTGAGACTGTAAAACACTGAAAAAACATCCATGAGAGCACAGCAGACAGCAGCAGTGCTAGGTCAGATGGTTTTATTTTTATTTTTTGGGAGAAAAAGAAGAGAGAATATTAGCTTCAGGGTTGAGTCCTCTGTTCACACAGCTTTGCTAGCAAGGTTAAGTTATGAATATAAGAGACTGCTGTCTAAAGCCTTGAAGCGATCAAATTTGACTGTACTTACATTATTCTGTTTATTTATTTATGAAGATTTTTGAAAAGAAGTATGTCCAGAAAAAATCCTGCTTTTCTGCATCGCAAGGGTAGAACTAGGACTTTTACCATTTCCCCCTCCACCTAAGCTATAAAACACCCTTACACTGTAATGACTTTCCAACCCTAAACATACTTTATGCAGACCTGTTCCCTTGGTAGTTAAAAGGCAACAAAAATAATAAAGCCAAATATTCTCCCTGGATGTCTCTCATAATTGGCCATATGGACTTGTTCAGATGAAAGATTTCTCTCTTGGAGGCAGATGTGCGGGGTTATGGACTTAGCTTAGTGACTGTCATGCCATGGCATCCACTAGTCCCTGGCAATGCCATCCTACATTATGTCTCTGAAGCTACTTTAGAACTTGAGCCATATGTTCCTCAGTGTTTGAGAGGGGGGAGGTTCTTAATTGTTTTATTTGGCTTTCATGGTAGCTGTCCAGACCTTTGAGAGGTGGATATGTATAAAACAAAATTAATTGTATTTAACCAACCAACCAAACAAACAAATAAATAAATGCATCTGTCCATCCGTTGTTTCCTTCCATTGCTTTGAACAAATATTTACTATTAGTCAGCTAAGGAGTTTAGGGTACAGTCAATTTTGTAGTGCTTTTACGGTAACACTTTACAATACGGGTGCACTAATATGCATTAATTCATGCTTAACTAATGCACAGATAATCATGAGTTAATGTATTTATTAATGGTTACTGCATCAGCAACTAATGAAGATTCGACATGATTAATAGATTAAGTAATAATTAAATTGTTATTAGTTAAATGTGTCATAATGTATTAATTCCTTAATAACATATTATATTAACTAATAGTGTAAATTAACATGTCGATTACCACAACTGGTCAAAGTTATCTTCTTCAACTTCTAGTTGTCTGCTTTAATTAATCATTAGCTAATGATTTACAAATGTGTCATTATGGTATGACTTTACTTGTTGGGGCACATGACTATTAACTAATTGATTAATTAATATGTAATTGAGGTTATGGGTTTTGAATTATTTTTTTATTAGTTAACAGTCATGTGCCCCAACAAATAAACACATAACATAATGGCACATTTGTAAATCATTAGCTAATGATTAATTAAAGCAGACAACTGGAATTTGAAATGCATGGCTTTGACCCGTTGTGGTAATGAACACATTAATTTACACTATTAGTTAATATAAATGTTATTAAGGAATTAATACATTATGACACATTTAACTAATAACAATTTAATTATTACTTAATCTATTAATCATGTTGAATCTTCATTAGTTGCTGATGCAGTAATCATTAATAAATGGGTTAGTTAACCATTAGTAACACATTAACTCATTATTATCTGTGCATTAGTTAAGCATGAATTACTGTATATTAGTGCATCCTTATTGTAAAGTGTTACTGCTTTTACTGACATTCAAGTTGTCAGGTTTTATTTTTTGCTATTTTAAGCACAAAGCTTAAATGTTTACTCAGTATTGCGAATTAAAGTGAATTCCTGCTTCCCTGCCGAGCCAAAGTAATTCAGTTTTGAGAGTGTGTATTCATTTGGCAGATGCCAGACATGGGGTCCCTTTAAGGTCGGCCCAGGTTGTGGGCTTCCAACCCTTGGTGCTATTTGCATAATGGAATTATGGGAACTATGCTGTGTCTTTAGTGGACCATTAGGCAGAACTTTGCTGGATTGTAATTAGTGGCTTCTGCCCTTAACCTTCATTAACATGCAAATGCAAATCCTACTCTGGAAGAAATGCACGGCACATTGGAGCAAAAATGCCAAAACGATTAACAGGCAATCCATGGCTAAACTGCCTATTTTTATTTATCACTTTTGCAATCTCTTAATGAAGGATGACGAGTGTTGCTGTTTAACTGTTTGCTACAGCATTAATGACATTGTCAGCATTGGTATGATGTTATGTGTGCTTGTATGTACTGTATGTATAAATATATTGTTGAGTAAAATATGCAAATGTATTATTTTGTTCTGTGGATAATCTGTATGGTAACCAGATAAAGTGTTTTTAAGTAAAAAGACACCACAACTGTATTAATTGTTTTATTAAGAAAGTGTTTTGAAGTAAAAAGACACCACGGCTGTAATCAGCAATTTGTTAAGAAAAGTATTGCATGTCCAGGTATTCGATAGAGTAAAGAGAGAAGAAAACGTCTCGTTTACGTATGGCAATCCTCGTTCCCTGAAGGAGGGAACGGAGACGTACATTGGACGTCACCGACGAATTGGGATCACTTCAGGGAGCCCCTATCAGCTTTAAGATATAAAGAACAGGCCAATTAGAATTGGCATGCAAGATTTGCATCTCGCGCTCCGCCCCGCAGCAGGGGTATAAAGCGGAAGTGAAATGCAATGCACATTTGTTTTTCACTGAGGAGCCGAACTAGTGACGTGGCACGCAGTGATGGTACAGCAACTGTAGCAACAAGACGTACATCTCTGTTCCCTCCTTCAGGGAACAAGGGTTACCATACGTAACCGAGACGTTCCTTTTCACGTATGTTAACGATGGCGTTAAATTGGGATCCCTTTGGAAAACGGCACAGTTACTACCACTTCCAGCGCCTGGTGAGAGTCCCTCAGACTCCGTCTGTCCCGGGCAAGGAAATTCGCGCAGGGAATGTTACACTGCTGTTCCGCAAGACCCACTCAGCAGAATATTGGATAAAGCTGGGAAAGCGTGCCCAGGGGGCGTTCTGCGGAAGCCACATCACGTTTTTACCATGTGGAGAATACACGCATGGACTGGCCCTGGCAGTACAACATATGGGAGTCCCAGGGTTGGTGCCAGCAAGTGTAGACAGGGAACATCACCGTACTGCAATGGCAGAAAGATCAGATCGTGCTTCCCCAAGGACTTACCATCTACCATGTCATGAATCGCAGTGATAGCGGCGAAATAGACCTTGAGGGTGGAGGGAGACAGCCTTCTCTACAACCCGTCTTGAACAGAACCGATCGGACATCTTCCGGGGTCTTCTATACGAGAAGAGCACCATTCGAAGAATACGTTCCACTTCATCGCATAAAGGTGCCTCATAGAGGGCACTCTAGCAGAAATGATGGATTCCACGACAGCCTGTGGTAGACCACCTAGAACCTCTGCATCCTGTCGAGGGTACAAGAGGGTGCCCCGTCTCTGAGTCAAGAGGTCCTTCCTCAGAGGAATGGGCCAAGGAGGTGCCTTCGCGAGGAGCACTAGTTCCAATACAGAGTGACCAACAGGACTCGCTCTTAGTCCTCCCTGACCTTGCACATTGTCTGTTGCGGGAAGGCTCACTGTGGAAAACGCATATTTGGGAAGGCCCCGGGGGCAGGTGTGCATCTGTACAGAGGGTCCCCTCGGTCAGGGAATAAAACAACTAGCAATGGGTCGTGTCCGGGGCGGCAAACAGGTCTACCTGTGCGGTCCCGAAGTGATTCAAAATCAGCTGGAGCACTGGCTGTCGTGAGAGCTCATCGGCCACACGATTGAGAAGGCCCAGAATGTGAATGGCATGAAGCGACCTCAGATGCTTCTGACTCTATAACAGGAGATGCGTCTGAGAGCAAGACGATCTGCTAACAAATCTAGGCAATTGATATGCCATTGCATTTGAGGCCCTTTCCAAAGACCTGGACACTTGTTCTAGAGGTACTCTGTACTCCTGCCCATAGAAATGAAGGGTCCGACCACGGATTGAAGGTTTGGAGGCATCTCGACGTCACTGAGACGTGGATGGACCCACTGTGCCTCGGCCATCTGGGGACTCGGTTGTGTAGCCAGAGCTGAAGCGGTCTCATATAAAGCAATCCCAGCACCGGATGCCATATGCCCCAGGAGCCTCTGAAAATGTTTCAATGTTTCAGTGGAACGGCTGTCCAGTTCTGATGGCCAAAAACTGCTGGGCAAAGTCCGAACGACCCTGCCGAAGAGACGGGGGAGTCCAGGAACCATAACTTATCAGTCTCCCTCATGTCGGCTAGGTTGAGCCAGAGATGTCGCTCCTGGACCACCAAGGTGGACATCGCCTGGCCAAGGGAACGGGCGGTGACTTTCGTTGCCGATAGGGCGAGGTCCGTCGCCACCCGGAGCTCCCAGAGGAGCTCTGGGCCAGGCCTACCCTTGTGCATGTCCATGAGTGCATGGGCCTGGTGCACCTGAAGCAACACCATGGAATGCAGGGCATACGCAGCCTGGCCACAAGACATGTAGGCCTACGCAGTCAGACTGGAAGAGAACCTACAGGCCTTGGACGGGAGACGAGGGTCACCATGTCAGTTGGAAGCAGTTGCAGGACACAGTTGCATCGCGGTGGCGCGCACCACCAGAGCTCATTGGACTGTTCTCTATATCTCTAAGCTGATAGGGCCTCCCTAAAGTGATCCCAGTTTATCTGTGATGTCCGATGTACGTCCTGTATTAGAAAGTAATTACATCGATGTAATAAATGTAATAGAAATACAAGAAAAAATTTAAAGGTGTCATGAACTGGCTTTTTTTAAATTTTTATACTGTTGTCTGAGGTCAACTAATGACTTTCGTGTGGTTTTTACATTCAAAAACATCATCATGTATAAGTAATAGGTTATTTTCTACACTGGCTTTCTCCTGAATGCAGGGTTGTGATGGGCGTGGAGCACTGGAGACTTAGAAGTAAATGCCCACGGCTGGGATTGGATAAGATTTGCATATTTAATGAGCTTCAGCTCCCCTGTCAGTTCAGTTCACATTAGGGAGGGATCATTTTGAAAGTGGCAACCGGAATGATTCTCTCGATCACAGGGCTCGTAAACGTCTTCATCAAACAAACACAATGATTTATTTCTCATCCACCCGAGATTGATTGGAATATTATTTCTGTATTACATGGCCCGCCGCACACACACACACATATATACACACACACACACACACACACACACACACACACATGTTGTGTTTCCATGTTTTATGGGGACATTCCATAGGCGTAATGCATTTTATACTGTACAAACCGTATTTTCTATCCCCCTACACTGCCCCTGCCCCTAAACCTACAGGAGACATGCTGCATTTTTACTTTTTCAAAAAACATCACTTAGTGTGATTTATAAGATGTTTTCCTCATGGGGACCAAAAAAATGTCCCCACAAGGACAAACATTTGGATATTGCCATCTTTGTGGGGACATTTTGTCCCCATACCGTAGGGATTACCAGTCCACACACACACACACACACACACACACACACACACACACACATGCGTGTGCGCCCAGATCAAAAAGGAATATTATTTCTGTATTACATGGCCCGCCCGATCGGTCGATAAGCACAAACCGCACACACACACACACGCGCCCAGATCAAGAATATTATTTCACTATTTGAGATTCATAGGCCTGTCGATAGGCTTACGTTTTGGTAGCCCGTAGCTCTGGGACTACCATTAAATATAAAAAAAACTTTTTACTCACATAAGTTTGTTGCACCATTCCTGTCAAATCCAATATAGAAAGCACAACACTGTGTCTACAAATCCAGCACCTGAGACTTGTTTACAAATGATTCCGCAGTGAAATGAAGCAAACACACGTACATGTCTTCCCCATGTGTGCTGGAACTTCATTAAAAATAAAGTTCAACTACTCATTCCTAATAGTAGCATCCGAAGGAAGCTTATGCAGCTGCTGTGTTCTTCCACAACCTGGCAAAGAGCAATATATTACTTTGCCCGCCATGATTACTTTTCTGTAAAGCCACCTGTTGCGCCTCGACTCTGTGGGCGGGGCTTCAGAAGCATGCATATATATTCATCAGTTGAGTTGTGTTTCTTCTTCCCATGCCATCACTGAATTCCAGCTCTCGTTTTCTGGGCCTAGTGTCTATAAAAGCTTTTCTTTGACTAACAAGGACGTTTTCAGCTCTGAAACTTACAGATTATTATTATATCATGATGAACTTTGATATATCAAAGGCTCAAGGGTATCTCAATTCATCACCCCTTTAACACCAGATGTTGGCGGCAAAGACGAAGAAGACAGCAAAGGAGAAGAAAAAATCAAAGAGGAGAAAGGCTTTATAGACAAGTTTGGTCATCATGGCCATCATGTAGGCGTACCAAGTAGACTTATTAAGGGACCTAGATGAAGGCAGACCAATAAGATTAATTACAGTGTCCACTGTAAATCATTTGCATGTTAAAAATCATGTTTGGTTGCTCCATGCTGGCCAGCCACTTCAGGGCACCGAACTCAGTGTTTGCAAAGCACCCGAGGTCCATTCCAAAAGACTGATCCCCCTAGTAATTTATATAGAAGCATTGAATCTTCTACCAAATATATCTCAGTGGACCCTGCATACGGTAGAAAAGGGGTACAGAATCGAGTTCAGGTTCAAAAGAGTGTTGTGTACTGTCTTGGGCCTGAGCAGGGTTGAGTGTTAGAACATGAAGTGCAGTCCCTCTTGGCAAGGAGGCCATAGATTGTGGTCCTCCTCTCGAGAGGCAATTCAACTTTTACAGCCCGTACTTAAAAGTTCTGAAAAAGAATAGGGAATTTCGTCTGATCATAGATCTTTGGCAGTTAAACCGTTCTCTTAGGAGATTTAGGTTATTTGACTGGTTTTTCATAAAATATTTTAAGCACTCAAAATTCTATATATCCATCCTTCCTCAACATTGCAAAGTGTTCCAGTATTGGTTTCTTCCATCCAAGCCTAGCTCGATCCCCTCGTACCTTCACAAAATGTATGGATGCAGGACTGGTTCCCCTGAGACTTCAGGGCATTTGTGTTCTCAATTATATAGACGAGACAACTGGTTGTTCTTAACCCAGTCACAAGAGATGGTGGCTTGACATCGAAATATTGTTCTTGTCAACATAAGGTGCTTGGGGCTGAGGCTCAATTCCAAAAAGAATGTTTCTCTGGGTAGTTTGGGATTCTACTATGATGCGGGCACACCTCTCTCACGCTCATATTTAATCTATCCTGACAGCAATCAGCTATCGGCCAGGCCATCACTGTAAAACATTTTCAAAGACTGCTGGGGTTAATGGCAGCTGCATTCAATGTGATACCTTATGGTCTGCTGTACATGAGACCCCTGCAGTTGTGGCTCAGGTCCAAGTGGGTTTCCTCAAGGGGAAACCCATTCAGCATATTCAGGGTTACACACAGATGCCTCCATTCCCTAGCTATATGGAATAAACCTTGGTTCCTGTCCCAAGGCCCTGTTCTGTGAGCATTGTATCATATCAAGTCCCTCACAGGCTTGAGAATGATCATGGAAGGTTGCTCAGCATGGGGTCTGTGGAGAGATCATCATCTCTCGTGGCAAAATAAATTGCCTGGAGATGTTTGCTGTATTTCATGCTCTGAGGTACTTCCTAAGAGGCCATCATGTCCTGCGCATACGTTACATAAAACAGCTAGAGGGCCTGAGGTCATGCACAACAGGTCCTCCTCTGGTTTTAGGGCAAGCTGATGCCGATCAGAGCTAAAGTATATATATATATATATATATATATATATATATATATATATATATATATATATATATATATATATATATATATATATATATATATATATATATATATATATATACACATATATATATATATATATCCCTTGAGACCAGAATGTGGGGCAGACATCCTGTCAAGGCAGGGGCTGAGGCCCGAGGAATGGAGACTCCACCTTGAGACTGATCAGGGCACACTCTATGAGGAGTGAGGCATCCTCAAAGGCTCTATTGTCGGGTGTTTCCCTTTAAGAGGTCTGTGATGCTGCGGGCTGAGCCTCCTCGCTCATATCTATTAGATTTTATAGTCTAGACCTTCCTTCCACACCAGGTTCTCGAGTGCTCTCTTCCTGAGTTGTGCCAGGACAGGTTTCACACCTAGTGTGTTGTTATAGGGGCTGACCAGGGTGGGACAGACAAGGGAGGAACAGACAAGGAAGGGGAAAACAAGGGAGGGACGGGGAAAACAAAAAGAGTCCACTGGAAACGGGACCACCGGCACGGAGTCCACCGGCACAGAGTCCTCAACATGGTCGGATCGTTCTGTCACAATAACACAAAAGACAAACGGGTGCGAGGACTCAAGTGCAGTAAGGGGGATTTATTAACAAAATAACATAAATACAAATCAAACACCCATGAGGGGGTAAAACACATAAACAATAGAACAGAACACATACCAAACGGGTCACGGGGAACCGGGAGTCGTAGACACAACAACGATCCGACAAGGACTGACAAACACAAGGAGTATATAAAGGGGAGAAATCAAACTGGAAATGAGGGAACACAGGTGGGGCAAATGAAACCAATAATGAGATAACAAAAGGGGAGGGATCAAACAATGACAGGAGCACATGGCCACAATAACAAAACCCACATGTGCACACAAGACAGGACAGGCATGATGTGACAGATATGACATCCAAATAATCACAAAAACATTATTGCTCAATCCGTCCAAATTCTTGACTATTAATTAATTTTTATTAGCATATCAGTAAGCTACCAGCTCTCATTTTATAATCATTATTTGTTCCAGGCGTCATATAATGATGTTTTAATGGCAGGCTGAGATAGCATTGACACTTTAGAGGATCAGTAAATATTATATTTTATTGGCAAGGTGCAATTTCAAATGCACTCCAGTACAATTTTAACTTTACAGTGGAGGACTAGCAGAAGAGGGCAGAGGAGTGCAATACACATCATAAGATAACAATGCCATGCAATTTACAATTTGATTGGAACAGAACGTCTTACAGTGTCTCTCTACAGGGAGCACAGTGAAATAATAAAAACCCTTATCAGAAGGCAACACTGCAATATACGTCAAGCATGCTGCAAAGTAATGATCAGAAAATGTCCAGTGGTTTCATTCAGCTACAAAATGAAGTATAGCTTTCTGTCTATTTCATCTTGAAAAACATGCAAAGACAGGACATACAGTAAAATGATGTTTGTCCATACACACCACTATCAGACAAAGCATGCACACAAACTACACATACACTCTGACACACGCGTCCACAGACCTTAGCCCTTTTAAACTAGCTTTATTTGCAATTCAGATCAGCTCATTTGAATTAAGTGCTTCTTTGCTATGAATACAGCTGGACTTTTCAGACATGTCAGACAAGAACCTTGCCAGAATTACCCCATGGACATGGACACATTAATCAAATGAGGAATTGGCCATTCGACAGCCCACTGAATTCACCCTTTAGTTAGGGTCACAGAGGAGATAGGTGCAGTCTATGGGTCGTTTTCCTTTTGTTAACCCTGTCTAATTAAAGTCTAAAACCATTCCTCTATGACAGGGCTTTTATGGTGTTATTTTAATACATGCCATTTTTACACCTAATTGATTTACTGAACCATGTGTGCGGTGAGGTGTTTTGTAGAGGATTGTAAAATACAACAATATGTGCTGCATGCTTTGAAACCGAGAAGCCATGCCACAATTTGAGAGATAATCTGTGATAATTCTTGATATATTTAACACCACTTATTTAACACTGCACTGCTTGTGTTGGCGTAGTGAAAAAAAGAAGTGAGAATAAGACTTCATAAAACAACATTATGTATGACAGTATTTCTAATTCTTTGAAGAGTGGATGTTAGCCCTTTTAGTCAGTCCTGATTGGTTTATTTTGGAATGTATCTAAAGTGATTGCATGGTTACTCTCAATGGCAGTAGTTAATATAACTCCTGTTAATAAGTAAATTATCTTACCATAGATGGAATTTTTGTCAGTTATGACACAATGCTTCCTCACAAAGGACATAATTTTCAGGCTTTCAGTTTGTTTTTGTTTTTGTTGTTTTTTACTGTTATATAAGATAGTTGCCATTACACATCTTCAAGAGTACTGAATCTCCAGATCAAAACACAGATGAAGAAGAAGCAAAACAAGCAATATAATATTTAAGCAGATGCATATGTAAAATAATGCAATACAGAACAGCATATAAATCAAAACTGCCTAATGTTACCGCATGAAATGTCTACCCAGAACGAGCTATATGACTGTTGCTTTGGGAGTGTCGATGGATTCAATCTACTCCATCTGTGTTTTGATCATCGTTCTGAAAGAATACAGAATCTCCAGATCAAAACACAGGAAATAAGAAACATAAACATGTGATAAAACATTGCTTATTCATGCTGTTCAACTTTTTGTTCAAAATGTTGTTGTTTTTTTATTAAAATTATCCACATTCAAGTGTTAAAAAATAGCATGAAGCTAGAATATTTTTATTTTTTATTACATTTTATTTTTTTATTGTCGAAAAGCAGAGGCTATGTTCTTTCTTTTGATATATTTCTTGCTCAGATTTATAACAAACTTAGAACAAAATAGTCTGGGGCCATTAAAGTTTTGTGAAAATTATGGTAACTTAAAAAAAAAAAAACTGTCAGGAAAGAGTCTTACATTCTTTTTATGTTCATGTTCGTGTCTTGTAATATCTCATTAACTAACAAAGAGCAGTCAACAGAGATGCTTTAAGTGAGAAAACAACTGCACAACTTGTAATAAAAGTGCATTTTTAGTTTAGTTGTTTTTAGTGGTGGGCAATCGATCAAATAATTTTCATCCAAAATAAAAAGTTTATTGTAATATCTAATTTTTGGTTTTGTTTCATGTTCTTATGTTCAATGCCATGTTTCCTGGTTTGTCATGTGATTCCATTGTGTCATCATCATGTCATGTACTTCTCTAGTCTCTTGTGTCATGTTGTCATTGGTTCATTGTCTTGTTCACAGGTGTGTCTTGTTTAGTCATTAATCTTTGTGTATTTAAGCCCTCATGTGTGCCTTGTTCCTTTTGTCTAGTATTGTTCCCTGTATCACTATTGGTGAGTCTGTTCAGGTCCAGTAATAAACTACACATGAGTTCAACTGCAACTTGCCTCTGGTGGAACATTACATTTGTGTTTACGTAATGTATATGTATATCGTGTACAGGGTTCGAGCAGGTGCTTGAAATCCTTGAAAAATGCTTGAATTTTGATGTGGTGTTTTCAAAGGTTTGAAAAGTGCTTATATTTTGGATAAAATGCTTGAAATTGTAATTGTATTTTCTTTCACAACAAATACCTATCTGCGTGAATAGTCTGTGTATTAAATGAAGAAATAAAATGTTGGTGAGCCTAAACTGAATCCTGCTGTGCTCAATCTGTCGGTCTATTTCCAAGTGTGACTCCGCCCCCATGAAACCGCCTACTGTGTGATAATCATTCTGAATCTGTTCTGGATGTAGTCTTTGGCAAAAACTTTCTCAGCTTTTTGTTCAAAATGTTGCTTTTTTAATGACATTTAACCATATTTAAGTGTTGATAAAAAAGGAATGCTACATTTTTTGTTTTGTTTTGCTTTGTTTAAAAGCAGAGGGTCTGTTCTTTCTTTTGATAAATTGCATGTTCAGATATTCATACAACAAAATATTCTATAACATTTTTATGAAAATTATCAAAACCCTGGATTACAACATCATGGCTGCGTATAATAAGGATCTGGGTACTGAAATGGCCTACAGTTTAGATCTTTCACCCATAGAAAACATTTGGCGCATCATAAAGAGGAAGATCAAGAAGACCTAAGACAGTTGAGCAACCCTATATTAGACTAGAATGGGACAATAATCCTATTACCTGAGCAACTTGTCTCCTCAGTCTCCAGACGTTTGCAGACTGTTACAAAAAGAAGAGGGTATGCCACACAGTGGTAAACATGGCTTTATTTACATTTTATTTACAACTTATTTACATTTTCTCAGTTTAAACATTTGATATGTCATCTATGTTGAATTCTGAATAAAATATTGAAATTTGAAACTTCCACATCATTGCAATCTGTTTTTATTCACAATATGTACAGTGTCACAACTTTTTTGGAATTGGGTTTGTGTATGTATATAATATGTGATGAGTTCGCCATTTTTTGACATTTAAATTGTATTATTGGAAATCACTGTTTAGCTGTACCTTAATCTATGTGTGAATTGCTGCATAAGATTTAATAAGATTTAAAAATGTACATTTTAAGCCTACTACAAAATGTATTTTTTCACAAAACGCGATATCCGCCAGCCGAGTTTCTTTACAAAGTGCGATATAGCGGTTAGGCTATAACGTTCAGGATGCTGCACGAGCTCAGGATGCCACACGAGGAGAGAGTCACCGCCGGTGAAGTGCTCCGAGTTTGCTCAGTGATTTAACGATAATATCAAAACAAAAAACATATTTTTAAAAAGAAGATTCAATAGGCTAACTAAAATATTTATACCATTTAATTGTTTGTACTGTAGGCGAGCTGTCAGTCACGTAGGCCAGTGTTTGCCAACCGGGGTGCCGTCTGACGAGAGCAAGGGTGCCGTGTAAAAGTCCTTCAAAAATATATGTATATATTTTTTTATGATAAAATGTAAATAAAACAATTAATATATTTTGAATGAATCTAATGTCTGAAATAACATATCTAATGTCTGACATCAACGTCTGTATTAGGGTGAAACAGTTCTCGGTTCGCATGGTTCGGCACCCACTTGCACCGCGGTTCATCTCACATCTGATGACACGTATATAATATGGGTTGTAACTTGAAAATAACGCTTTATGAATTTGTCTGTCGATGGATACTCATGCTGGCTCCTTGGAGATACATTACAAAAGTGAAATTAAAAGAAAAAGGTGGGCAAAACGTTTTTCGCCGTCATCACCCAGGTGCAGTGCCAGAAGATGCGAATGAGAACTTGCGCGCCGTGAGATGATTTGTCTCACAGCATTTGAACCGAAAAACTCAAAAAGTATGTCAACTCAACATGTCCATCTTGATGAGTAGCCTATCCTTGCAGACATAGTCTCTGAACTGTAGCCTATACATTCGAGAAATACAACGCATATCCGTACATTAGGTCTTAAGGGGGCAGTAGCCTTCACTGCTGTCTGCTTAATGTCAACAAAAGACAAGGACACCACTGACTGCTCTTGATTGAATAGCTTTTGTAAGTATAATAGGATTAATCTTTAATTTGTACAGTCAAATATGCAATGTTATTTTACATTTGATCAATTTCTGTACCTGAAAACTAATGTTATACCTGAAAAACCTGGAAGCATTGTTTATTTTATTAGTATCTTTGCCCGATAGTAGTTATTTGTGCTGCTCCTTGTATTTAAATTAGTTCTTATTATTTTCTTTATTTTTATTTGACAGTAGTCCTTTTTCCCTGAACATAGCATATACTGAACCATACCGTGATACAAACCGAACTGTGAGCAATCTGTACCATTAACCGTAACGTATGCGAATTTGAAAAAAAGGGTGCCATGACTGAAAAAAGGTTGGGAAACACTGACGTATAGGCTACGTCACTGATCAACAGAATACACACACACACACACACACACACACACACACACACACACACACACACACACACACACACACACACACACACACACACACACACACACACACACACACACACACACAAACAAAACATTGATTCACTAGCTTTTATTAATGGTATTACAGTAGTAGAATATAGCCTAAGGTGGATATATAGCGTTTTGCAAAAAAAAATAAAAATGTTATGTTGTGTATGTTCTGGCCAAAACTAACTCGGCATCTTATTATTATTAACCAGTCTTTGTATATCCCTCTCAAGGCAGGCGTTGCTGATTTGCAACAGTTAAAAACTAACTACCTTATTACTCCAGATACATATTTTATGAGTTTTTTTTTACTCAGAAGTACCACTGCAGGACTTGGTTGTCCATTAGCAACAAACAGTTTCCGACTTGCTCACTAGATGGCAGTGTAGTCTCCCTTCCAACATGTTTCCATGGGTTCCCTGAAACTGGGAAATTTTCTTGGCATCAATTTCGAGTAAGTATCACAATCAACCTCCATTAATTTGAAACTAAAACTGCAAAAGAAGAATCATAAGTGTATATAGACACAGTAAATGCCAATTAGTAGATTTTATCTCTTCTGGATTTTTCCCCTGTTGCAGCTCTATTTCAACATAGCAGATTTGCAACGTGTGGCCATAAGGTACCACTGGATACCACATGCTTTATCTACTAGTTTGCCTATATTTTGAGCAACAGTTTATACTAGGGTTATTTTCCTATCACCAGTGTTTACGTATTACTTTGAGGTGTCACTGAGGGTACATCATATGGAAAATGTAATACTTTGGAGTGAAGTTACAAACAATCAAAGGCAGATTTGATCAAAAGCAACGGCACAACACCATGTTCATTTGACTGTGCAGTTTGGAAAACTGATGTAGCCTACAAGTGCTTCTTCGACAACTGATTCACTTCCCCTGAACTTATTGTGGAACTGAAGAAAATGGGAATCCTAACAGTTGCTACCATCAATCGTAACCGTCTCCGTGGATGTACCCTCAAGATTGACAAGGAACTCTCAAAGGCCGGGTGTGGTGCGTATGAAGTGAAATACGAAAAGACAAGTAGGATGTCCATCGTGAAGTGGTACGATAACAAGGCAGTGTTGCTGGCATCATCCTTCATTGGCCCTGAACCTGTTGAGAGATGCAGAAGGTGGTTGAAAGAGAAGAAGGAATATGTGGAAGTTGACAGACCCCACATTGTCAAGGTGTACAACCACAACATGGGAGGAGTAGACTTAGCAGACATGTTTGCAGCTCTCTATCGCATTGACATCCGCCCACGCCGTTGGTATCTGCGCGTCTTGTACTACTTGATTGACCTATCACTGGTCAATGGTTGGCTCCTCTATCGCCGTCATCTCACCCAGAAGCAGGAGAAGTAGTATATGCCACTTCTTGACTTCCGTGTTCAAGTTGCAGATGCCCTCATCAAGGTTGGCAAACAAGCTGACTTGAACAGTAGTAAAAGAGGACGACCGTCATTGGAAGATGATCCAGCGTCCCATCATGCCTTCCCACCCCCACCTCCACTTCAGAGGATCTCTGCACCATCAGTTGATGTCAGATTAGACCGATTAGACAGAATGCGATCATTTCCCCATCCATGCTGAGAAACGTGGACAATGCAGACTGTGCAAGAATGGCTACACACAAATGGCCTGCCTGAAGTGCAAAGTACTTCTGTGCTTTACAAAAGACAAAAACTGTTTTTTTGGAGTACCACATGACACGTGACTTGAAAACATGCCCTACTCAATGAGGATTTGAGATATTGGATTTGGATCCCATATTGTTTTTGTTGTTGTTCTGCCACAGAAAAGCACTTTGTTACATTGTTTGAAAAGTTGTATATGAAAAGTTATTGTTCATATCATATTCAGCCGTCAGTGTCTAATTACAACACTGGGCCAATGTTGCAAATCTGCAACATCCCAGAACGCCTTGCATGTGAAGGTCTCTCTAAAAAAAAAGTCAGGATTCTATTGTACTACCCCATATGATAATTTTACCCAAATATCAGATTTTTCCTGTTACTAAAACTTAATTTGAGCCTGAGAGGGATATACTATTCCATATATCTATGATGTATTTTTTAACCAGTTTAAGATGTTTGACAATGTTAAGATAAATATGTTGCATTTTGGCATGGTTTTTTACTTATTTATGAACTATTTATGGCCATAAAATTAAATAAAAAATATCCTGGATTTGAAGAATATTGTGTCCCTGGCCTTCACTGAGCTCAATTAATAGTTTAATGTACAAAACAATTGTGAATGAACTTGACTGTTGATGTCTTAAATAATAATATCAAATAACCAACATTTCTCAAAATGGATATATTTTGCAACAAAACTCTTCATGTATATTCACTAATATGTATATTCATGTTTTTAAAAAGTTACAGAGCTTAAGAGGTACAAATTTAAGAGTTGTTCTTCTTCTTTTTTTCTGTCCTTCTCTGCTAAACAAGAGGTCAGCCATCACTGCAACTGTACTTATTACATTGGCAACCAGGAGACAGTCTGAGTCCCCCTCAACTGCAGGAGGCCTCTGGAACATATGCAAGAGTTGGTAAATCACTGACACTAGTGACTTATTAGGTTAAACTCTGGGCGCCCAACCATTTTTAGCTGCTAGCAAGCTGTAATGCCATGCTGCGTCCTGTAGAGATGGTAGAGCACAGATGGTATTTAGCATGGCTAACATTTCACCTGATTGATTAAACGATCCAAAATTGTCATAAATATCTATGACCTGGGTATAAACGTGCTGCATTTAAGAAACAGTGGTAGGTAAACAATTAGCATAGCAGCCCGTTCGATGATGAAACACACATTCCCACTCATTAAGAAGCTGTGTCTTTTAACAGTTTATCCCTGCTGTTTTATGAATTCTGAATTACACCTCATTAATGTGTCATTTACATAATTACAAGGAATAGGGACAGCGCGCACAGCGGGATGAGCCCTGATCAGATGAGGACATAAAGAAATAAAGATGAACTCGCATGAAATTCACTCACAGTAACATAAAACACACAAGTCTTCCCAGACCTGTTACATTAAGTCCGCCGCTTCTTGTCCCAGCATGACACCGGCTGCTTGATGCCAGCCAGACCTTTGAATTAGCCACATCCTTGATCGCGATGAAAATCGTCTTGATGAACACTGTAGAAAGAGAGGTGCAGCTGCTTATGGACCCTCAGCACAGGATGCTAGATTGTTTGTATCTGTAATTAATCTACCTCCAATAAGGAGTCTCACGCTGCTTCTGAAACTACCACATACATTAAAAATGCATAATTATCAAGTGAAGCACAAAAATCCAGGGAGAATTTGTGAAGGCATCCATCCATTCTCAATTTTAAAAGAAAGTGTATCAAACACGACGCACATTTTAACAAGAACACTTTGTCACTAATGTAATACATGGGGAATAAGTAAAAGCAAATTAGGGCAAACACTCCCCAAATCTACTAAATATATAAAAAGTCTCTCATTTAGCATAGCGAGGTGGTGCAGCACACCTTCTGTAGGTTATTTGTAAGATAAATGGGACCACAGAAACAGATGACAGGTCTTTAGCTCAAGTATAGAATGCAATTAACCGGCAAATGAGGCCAGGCAAACCCAAATGACCAATGAGAATGGGCAATACTTCAGAGGGAATGAATATTCAGACTCATATCCAATCTTCAGACAGCTCAGTCAGTCCTACTGAGGTGTTAAATGGCATGTGACATTTTAAACAGTAACCACTGATTTGTGTATTCAGATTTATTTATCATTGTAAAAAAGAAAGGATTTTGCATGTGTTCTTGACAGTAAATCATTAGGCATGTGACAATAGGGCAGCACATTTTAGGTAAAGAAAAAAAAAAAAATATATATATATATATATATATATATATATATATATATATATATATATATATATATATATATATATATATATATATATATATATATATATATATATTTGTGTTGCTGGTGCTCAAACAGTAGGGTACATCATAAGCAATGCCAAGGTCATGGGTTTGATTCCCAGAAAATGTATGAATTGATAAAATGTGTACTTTGAAAGCAGTGTAAGTTGCTTTGGATAAAAGTGTCTGTCAGATGCCTAGCTATGTGCATGTTGTTGTTGTTTTGTTTTTTTTGTTGTTGTTTTTTTAAAGCCTGATCCAAACATATAATAACAGTCTTTGGAGGTCCTGCAGAGGCCTTGAAGCTCACCACTCGGAAATATCCTCCACTGTTATTGTGTGAGTGAAACAAGCTTAGCATAATGGAGACTGGAGTGGGTGCTTTTATCTCCTGCTCTTTGCTCAAACCCCAACATTGCTTGCTTTCTTTGTACTTCAGCCAAATAATATCCATGTAAGCTTGTCGCTGATATTAGTATGGGATTCACTAAAGTTACATGACAGTAATTTCTAGGTGTTTGAAATAACAGATGGGGGTTGTTCCGCTGAGAGGAGTGACTCTAAAACAGCACAACACCCAACATGTTGAACTTCATTATCATATGCACAGATTTGATTGACAAGAGGCAATGAGTGCCTACAGTGAGAGATTGCTCCTGCCCACCTCTCCCACGGGCCGCAACTGCGTGACACATTGCCAAGGCGCGTTACTCCAGTTCCTAATGCATCTTTATTACACCATTCCCATTGCTCCTGAGCATAGAATAAACTTAATTTGTCTTTATCCAAATCATGTTGGTGCCTACTTTAAATGGAAAACTCCAATGCAAAATGGATGAACGGCATCAGCAGCCCAATTAAAGCCTTGCCTGAAGAACAGCTTGGTCCGGAGACAAGAGCTCTCATGTGAAGATGAGCTCCTAAATGTTCTACAAAACACCCCAAAGAGACAACACATACATATATATCCTCTTAAATGAGCCAATTTTATCATCCAACAGCATAATCAGAAGGAAGTTCCTTTGTGCCACCTCATCTCTCTCTTTATCTCCCCATCTCGCTCTCTCTCTCTCTCTCTCACACACACACACACAAACTTCTTGTCTTCTCCCCAACTGAGAGTTTTTGAGATTTATGGTGGGGTCTGATGAATCGCTGGTGCAGCAATTCTTAAGGGGTTTTTGCACCCCCCATTTGTTTTTCACATTACTGATGTTTCACTTAATGTTCTCCGAGCATTCCCACGAGATGGCAAGGTAGGCTTGTTCTCAAGTTGGGTTGCTCATCTCCTCTGGAGAAAAATTCTGATGTACAGGCCCTCTCCTGAGGAGCTATTAATGCAGGGAGAGGCTTTGGGTGTTCACAGGGAGAATGTGCATTATCTGGGAATTTTACCAGTTTGTTTCAGAATTCATGGAAATGGGAGGGGACTGTCAAAAAAAAACAAAAAACTTCTGAAACTAGAGATGACAGTGATCATGATAGTAATCAGTGTTAATTGAATCTTTGCGCAAAGGACTCTAGAGATAAAAACCACAAACAAATCATAACATCCGAAAAAGAAAAGTCATTTGAACAGTGTGAAATGGCTCTTTTCGCCTGTAAAACTAAATGTGAGTGAAAGAGAGAGAAAGAGCCAGAGAATAACACTCCTAAATTACAAACTTTATATGTATTCTGATCTAGATCTGAAGCTCAATTTATGTAAACCACGTAAAGCAGCAGTAAAAGCTCTGTTGTGTACACTCATTAAATATTAATTGGCTCAGTAACCATTACTTAGATAACACAAGTATCTCTGAATATCATTTATTTTATTGTTTGATTGTTCATATTGTATTGCAAAACACTTTTGCTGATATTGAGGTGGGATACGGGTAGGGTTAGGGACAGGTGTGGTGGTATGGGTTGTTTTAAGGGTAGGGTTAAGTGTAAGGAAAGTGTCAACAGTGTAATTGTAAATGTAATTAAAGAAATTAATTACAGATGTAATTACATACAGGTAATTTTAAGAACATAACAATGTCAAAACATGTATGTACTACAATAAGTGCATTGTGTCAAATTATTAATTTAAATGTCAGTTCATAGTAGTTAAGGCCACCTAATATAAAGTGTCCATTTAGTTTAAAATATAGTTATATTATTTTTTTTTTTTCACTAAAATAATTCAGTATTTCAATAAACATTTTTTTATTTAAAATATACTCAATATATTTGAAAAAGGAAAATTAAACGGATCTGTTTCAAGAACCAGAAATATTACTAATAAACATACTTAATAAGAAATAAGTAAGTTTACACGATTAAAACAATGCACCCCTCCCCCACCCATGACAACGACTCGACAGTAGAGTGAGCGTGGGCTGTTTGAATTCTCTTCAGTCTCCAGAGCAGTTCCTTCTTCTCAGTGTCACCGAATTGGTGCATTTCCTATGTGAAATTCAGGTTTGTGTATTTTATCTATACACTCATTACTGTGCATTATTGTAAATAAGTTTATTTAATGCAAAACAACATACAGGGCGCAATGCGAGTCACCACCTTTTTGCGTGATTGGAACGCCTGATACCTTTTACTTGCATAAAACACAACTTTATTCGGCTACGAGTGAAATCCAGGATGGCGATATGAAGTTCAAAGTTCATCTGCAGAGCGCAAGTCTACCTCAGGCACAAGAACCAGCGCTGATACGGTGGAAATGGGATAACAGACTGGATGATTAATTCAATTCAATTCAAATATATTTGTATAGCGCTTTTCACAATACACATTGTTTCAAAGCAGCTTTACAGACAGTGCATTTTATAAATGTACATTGAAAAATGTTAGAAAAAGTTAATCAATCATGTATTATTTTAGGCCGCTATAACAGCGCTGGCGTTGAGTCGTCTCTTCACAGGCGTTGAGTCGTCTCTTCACAGGTGTTGGGGCATCTGAAGTCTCCATGAGAGGCTGGATACAAACTGGAGCTGACGAACTATTTACCTCGGGACTAGTGTCCCGAGATAATAACAGAAAAGCAGATGGGAAATAATTAGCATAGCTGCTGTTCAGAATATTAATGCTTTTGATCCGATTTAACTGTAGTATAAAAAGGTAATTATAATGTGAATGCTTGGCTAAAGAGATGCGTCTTTAATCTAGTTTTAAACTGGGACAGCGAGTCTGAACCTCGAACAATATCAGGAAGACTATTCCAGAGTTTAGGAGCTAAATGTGAAAATGCCCTCCCTCCTTTAGTGGACTTAGATATCCTAGGAACCAGAAGCTTTGAGTTTAGTGATCTTAAAGAGCGCGATGGATTGTAGGGCGATAGAAGATCCGTTAAATACACTGGAGCTAAACCATTTAGGGCTTTATAGGTCAGTAGCAATACTTTGTAATTGATACGAAACTTAATAGGTAACCAGTGTAGAGATGATAAAATTGGTGTTATATGATCATATTTTCTTGACCTAGTAAGAACTCTAGCAGCTGCGTTTTGGAGGATGCAGGACAACCAGCTAATACAGCATTACAGTAATCTAGTCTCGAGGTCATGAATGCATGAACTAACTTTTCTGCATCAGAAATAGATAGCATGTTACGTAGCTTAGCAATGTTTCTAAGGTGGAAAAATGCCGTTCTTGTAACATATGAAGTATGATTTTCGAAAGACAAGTTGCGGTCTAATATAACACCCAGGTCTTTTACTGTAGTGGATAAAGTGACAGGACGTCCTTCCAAGTTAAAGTGAGAGGTTTTGTGGGCAGTTTTTTGGACCAATAAGTAATACCTCTGTTTTATTTGAATTTAATAGCAGAAAATTACACGTCATCTAGTATTTAATAATTACACTTTTAAATTGAATTACTTTTGAATTGTTTAATGTACTTCTTATGTCTGTTATTGTATACATGTTAAAACCTTACATCTCTTCAGGCAGTTCCTTTGACCTCATGATTCTTATTTGCGCTGACATGCACTGTTAGCTTTACTGTCTTATAAAGACAGGTGTGTGACTTTCCTAATCAAGTCCAATCAGTATAATCAAACACAGCTGGACTCAAATGACCATCTCAGGGATGATCAGAAGAAATGGACAGCACCTGAGTTAAATATATGAGTGTCACAGCAAAGGGTCTGAATACTCAGGACCATAAATATCTTATGTATTTTAATTAGCAAAAATGTCAACAATTATGTTTTTTTTTCTGTCAATATGGGGTGCTGTGTGTGTGTGTATATATTGTATATATATATATATATATATATATATATATATATATATATATATATATATATATATATATGTCAGTTTATAATGCTCAGTGTGGTTAAAGTAAATGCAATTAATTTCTGCAGACAGACATCTGTGAGAAATGTCCTTGGAGGTTTGTGAAACCCATTGCAGGTCAAATATTGAGCATTATGTAAGCAGTACAATGAACTGCAAATTATTACTAATATGCTAATATCTCATGTGAATTCAAGCCTTTCAAGTAAACAAGCTCAATTTTCAATGCAGTGTAACTAAGCTTGATAGCTAGAAAATGCATGCCATTATGCCACATGCTAAGGCAGTCATCGCTATAGTTTGACGTGCAAATCAGCTCATCCCATTTAAACATGCAGAAGGTCCAGTTCTAATTAAATTCCTTCCACAATAATAGCTGAATGACAGGTTGGACATTGTGTTTTGATGAGGATTTATGACCCTTTGCCAGTTCCTCTAAATGGCAGTTTTGGAGCAAAAGCTCTGTGCTGGTTTCCCACAGCGCCACTACCTTCAAGCCCATTGTGGGTATTTTAATAAATTACACCACTGATCCTTTCATATGAGCCTGACATAGTTCCATCAGCCGGTGAAATCTCTCCAGACCTAGGACTCACACACTGAGCTTGGATCTAGTGGCTCCCTAGGCCAGGTTATATAACCTTCATTGTAGCTGCTTGCTGGATGAGTCCCATGCCACACGCCCGAGGAGAAAGACATGGCTTTCCCATCAGGCTAAAACAAGGTTTTGCATATCATATTCCAACACCTCAACAACCCCCTGACACATGCAAGGGCTCAAATGAAAGATGTTTGATATATCTCTGCCGTGGGGATCTTGTATGAAATAATGAAACAGTTATTCCCATCAAGTCCTTTTCGTGTGTCTACATCTATGTCAACACTCTGAGGGGTTAAGAATAGAGCTTTTTGACAGCTCCCTATTATAGCTTACTGGCCACCTTCAGATGTGTGTATTTTTGACCTGGAGTGAGCAAGTTTGTTTCCTTGTCCCCAGTAATATTTTCAGTCAACTGCATGAATAAAGATCTCTATTGTCTCGAATTCTCTTTGTTTTATTATTTGCATTTGCAATATTTGTTTTTGTTGAATAATATAATTTACTCAATAGTGAATGGATACATGTATTTTACCTGTGGTAGCATGCCATCCTTGTATTGTATAAGGTATTATAGTTCACCCCAAAAAATTAAATTCTGTCATCAATACTGTAGCGAATTAGCTTAGAGGGGAAATATTAATAATTATTCATAACTCATTATGATTATTCATTATTATGAATTATGAATATTTGAATCAGTTAATAAGATTAACTTGATGTAGATACATTCACATTACAATCAATCAATCAATCAGTTCATCATGTGAATGCTCAGTATTGATTATTAATTAATTAAAAGAAAAGGATATTTTTCATGGCCACAGAAAAAATATTTTTTCTTTTTATTTACAGTGCTTAGAGCACATATCAAGATCCATCATTTAAGTGAAAATTTGTTAGCAGGCAAAAAATATGTATTGTGCACAAAAAGTATTAACTAAATCACAGACACGACTAAACCAACATAAAAACATACATACACATCACACATATATGGTAAGATGGGAAAGTGAGAAAATGAAAAATCAGGTCAGAACAAAGGAATGGAACTATGGAAACATCCGGGAGAACCATCATTGACTACAAGCTCCTTTGTCTGAACAACTAATTACTAATTATTAGTTTTTACTAATTACACAGCGATTTATATATTGTGCATTACTTGCATTTAGTCTGAGCTGTTGAAGATCGTCCGATGTGAAATCATGGGAGAAAGTCTTGATAGTTCGGTCCGATGGTGTTGAAGTTGCAATCGATTTCCTCTGCGTTGACTGAAGAAGATACAATGCACTTGCAGTTATTTCGACTCCATCGAGGTCAAGGAAGTTGCATATGGCTTGAAATGTTGGGCCTGCCGCCTGTGGCCGTGTGCTCCGATTGGGTTTCCTGTCTCACACACGCACAACAACCAGGAGAGGCAGGAAGAACGCTGATGGTTTCTCAGTGCGGTGCAGTTTCCTTCTGAGTTGGAGTGAGGAAATCTAAATACATATACTATATTTGTGTTATTTAATTATAGCAGGTTATAATATTTTGAGTTTGCATTTCACTGTTTTTGTTAATTTTGAGGAATACTGAATCTATTTTTGTGCAAGTGAGATGAGTAAATACATGCTTACATTTAGTCTAGAACTACAATAACCATAAAGTTTACAAAGAGCACACCTCTGCACCTTACACCATGTTTTATTTTTATTTTTTTGTTCATTCTTCAACATAGGAGATAGGAGAGGTGTTAGTCATTAAATGGGAACGCATTGCTTATATGAAAAAGTAACTCGGATATTTTGTTGTAAATGGTAAAGTAATGTATGACTTTACCCATTACGTAAAAAATAAATCTAAATACGTAACTCACATTATTGTTATGCATTACCCGCAGAAAGCAGAATTTCCCTTTATGCACAGCTTTTATGAGCAACTAAAGACCAAGAAAACATATAAAATACATTAATGTTGGTGGTGAGTTGGCTTGGAAGGTGCAGCTTTTTTCTCGGCCTAATTTTTGAAAGACAAAGTGAAAACTGTAAAACTGGAAAATGGGGTGTATGGGGCCAGGGATGTATGGGGCACTTTAGGGGATCTTCTGTAAAACCTGTAGCTTTTGACTGCATACCCATTGTGGCTAAGCTGGGTTGAGCCTGGTAAGTACCTGTATGGATGGGAAATCTTTTGGGAAAGCTATAGTTCTTGCTGGAAGAGATGTTCATGTTATGAAGCCATCAGGTGTGCACATCTTGTGCAAAAATGCAGTCCAGCTTCATTTGCATGGGTCTGGTTACTACTAAAATGATATATCAACTAATGGGATGGTGCTCTAAGCCATAATGGTAATTCTAACAGATTGGGAACAATAACAAGTCTGGCACAGCATATGACCCATAAAATCTGTGATGGAGTACTAAGAAAACGAAAGCCACTGCTCTTCAAGTGGCTTCTTCATTGGTAGCAATAAGTTTTCTTGATTCTAACGGCATCTTCTTTGAAATTTGAATGGATCTAAAAAGATCCATAATATCACATCTTCACATAATATCTCATGTTTTAACCCAATGCTCACCTACATCTGGCATTTCGTTCTGCCTCTCAAAGAGACAAGATTTAATTAATTTTTCAGAACAAAACCTAAGCACTCATTATTCAGCACAGGAATAAATCGACTATCAAAAGGGAAGGCAATTCGCTTTCCTCTTCCCTCAGTGGACAAGGTCAATTAGAGGAGGACATGGATTGGCAATCAAAACTGACACCAAAGATTGACTATGGTGATTACAGGCATGCAGATGGGAAGCTTTAAAGGTTATTAATAATGATTTATAGAATTAATTAAAAGTAAGACAGGAAAGTGTGCTTGAATTACGTCAAATAAGTTGGGTATGCGAACTGGCCAAAAACACTTGAGAACTTCAAATTACTGTACTGTTACAGATGGATAAGAGGCTTTTACTGCTGTTTTATAGAATAACAAACACTACTGGGTTACAGTTTGGTGTAAATGCCTTTAGTTTTCCTCTCATTTTATCTCCTTGTTATGCTTCATTCTCTTGCATGTACTGGATTGGCAAACTCTCTTTGACATGTTTATGATTTTCAACATATGCTTCGCCCCAGACTTACTGTTAGTTTTTTAGTCCAAATTGCTTAGATTGATTTTGACTAAGATCAAGCATGCTGCGAATTAACAAACAACAACAAAAAACATTTTATATAAAACAGGATAAATTGTCTGACTGGGTAACATGTATTATTTATTTATGTAGTATGTTTTATTCTTTTTCAACTTTTTCAATTCAGAAATCCCTGAAATGCTATTCCCTCTTTCAGTCACTTTGATGTGGTGTCAATAATTGACACTAGAGGGCTCACTTGTGAGCCCCAAACACGTCTGATACTTTGAGGAAAGGCTTATGAGAATTGGTTTCTTTGCAGATTTCTTTGTAGGAGCTAAGTGAGCGTCATCTATACACAAGTTAATTTCATTCATCTCTGGAGAAGCGAGTTGCTGGGGTTACTCGCATTTCAGTGGTCTGTCTCTAAGCAGTGCACAGGGAGGTGCAGAGAGAATTCCCCTGGGTGCTTCAGCAACATAAGGGAGCAGCTTTCCTCTAAAAGAGATGCAAACACAGATGAAGAGCATCTTTTTAAAGATGCTTTTCGGCCTGTGTGTTTCTGGATGCGGTTGATATCTTTCAGCCTCAGACGGTCAAGATCGCTGTCTCAAGTGTTTGGGTTTCAGTGAGACAGCATTTGTGGGAGGCTCATGTCCTCATTGCACCTGATTTATCATCCGGGGCTCCGGAATAGGACAATCTGTCAATAGCAGCATCAGAGGGCAGGCTTATGCTTTCTGTTGATGAGGACTCGACTGGACATCCACCCTTGGGTGTGGTAGCTCAGTCTGAGTCTGATACAGAGTTAATTATCAGGCTGGAGTGGAATCCTCTGTCTGTCTGAAATGTTTGCAGTTGATTAGTATCTGGGCTCGGAACACGACTCACAGCAGTGCCCGGCCCCAGTGCCTTTTTTCCCGGAAGTGCATGAAGAGCTGATGAAGTCATAGAGGGCAGCTTTCACTGCCACCCTTCATAACTCTTTCACTCTCACTACGCTCGACGGTGGGATGGCCAGGGAATGTACGGACATTCCACAAGTGGATCAGGCAGTTGCAGTGCATTTATGCCATCAAAACACCTGGCGGAATCATCCCAGACTCCTGTTCAGGGGTCCTCATGGGTCCTTGCATCTTCACGGAAATTGCAGAGGCTGCCCTTGCCCGGTAGGGAAAGTGGGCATTCACATTCTAAACCATCTTGGCGACCAGCTGATCCTAGCTCACTCTCGAGATTTGTTGTGTGAACTCATGGACCTGGTGTTTAGACACCTCAGCTGTTTGGGGCTTCAGGTCAACTGGGGAAAGATAAAGCTCAGTACAGAGTATCTCTTTTCTCGGGATGGAGTTGGACTCATCCACTATGACTGTGCACCCGAACGAGCACGCTCAGATATTCAGGGTTAAAACAACGATTCCACTGAAACAATTTAGAATCTCGTAGGGCAAATTTTGTCCTTGGGTTGTCCTTCCATTGCTCCGAGTTTGGAGGGCCAGCTGTCCCCTTCTACCTTGAAAGTGTACACTCACCTAAAGGATTATTAGGAACACCTGTTCAATTTCTCTTCAATGCAATTATCTAATCAACCAATCACATGGCAGTTGCTTCAATGCATTTAGGGGTGTGGTCCTGGTCAAGACAATCTCCCGAACTTCATACTGAATGTCAGAATCCCACAAATCTCCATCAACTGCAAGATGCTATCCTATCATTATGGGCCAACATTTCTAAAGAATGCTTTCAACACCTTGTTGAATCAGTGCCACATAGAATTAAGGCAGTTCTGAAGGCGAGAGGGGATCAAACACAGTATTAGTAAGGGTTTCCAAATACTCCTTTAGGTGAGTGTACGTGGCTGCCATAGTGGCACAACACAATGCAGTGGATGTTAAGTCTTTAGGGAAGCATGACCTGATAATCAGGTTCCTCAGATACACCAGGTGGTTAAATCCTCCTAGGTTATGCCTTATTCCCTAATGGGAACTCTCTGTAGTCTTGCTGGGCCTACAGGGACTGCCTTTTGAGCCCTTGGAGCCAGCAGTCCCCTCTCTTTGAAGACGTTCCTCCTGACCACACTCATTTCCATCTCTGCCAGCAAAAAAAGGCCTGCATGTTTACTTGGTAAACTTGTTTTTGAAGTCTCTATGGAAATCTGATTTTAATATCTTTGCAGACAAAACAATGCAAATACAAACAATCAATAAAGCAGCTAGAAATAGTCAGCTCTAAACCATATTGCCTGGTACAGGAAGCAAGAGGCTAATTATACACCTGTGATACCACTGGGATTCCTGAGGGTTTGCAGATTAAAAGTGGCCACGGGCTACAGAGAGACTTTGTTCCACTGTATTATGAACAGACCTGTGTTTTCATGCATGCAGTATTACCCAACAGACAAGCAGTAGAACTGGATCAGTCACCTGCCCCTGCGCGGTTCATGTCTCAGTGGGTTCAGATCTGGAAATGATACATTTTGCCTAGAGCAAATCTGTTCGAGGGGTTCAAACAAAATGTGTGCTTCAGCAGCATGGGAGAGCCTCTCTGACCTCCATCAAACAATCCTCTGGTTGCTGTCTTATGCTAAGACCTCATAATGCCTCTCTTCAATTTTGTGGGTCTGTCTCTAATGGGATCAGGGTTATATATTGAGCCTGACGACCAGTTCTTTCCATCCCCCTGCAAGCCTTACTAGTCCAGTGAGTGATTTGAATTTATAAAGCATTATGATACCTATGGACAGTCCAGCTGTTGAGCTACTCTCTCTAGTCAGTGTTAGTGGAGCCTTCAGTGATGTCAGGAAATGACAGAGAAGGTGATTTGTATTGTGTATGTGGGGTGCAATTCAGATGCCTTTCACAAGCAGAGAACTTTGAAGCAAGATCACCTTTTGTCTCTGTTGCACTGACATGTTCAAAGGCTACCACAGACTGTTTCATTCTGATGTTCATTTGGCAATAAGTTTTGTTGAAAAAGGGCATGCCGTGCTTCCATTGATGGTAAGGTCAAATAGGTGGTTCTCACATTGTGTGTTTGCTCAGTGGGAACACAGGTGATTGACAAACTGTAAACCCTAATCACTAATATAAGTGACAGATGAATTCCCAATAGCCAGAGACTATAATTGAGCTAGGTTTTTGACCAGTAACCTTTCATTATTTCTGAAAGCACAGTGGGTGCCTTTCAATATCAGATTTTAAATGCAGTTTCCTTACCCAAGAGTCCAAAGCAAATAGGAGTTGTAATAATGCATATGTTGCACATTTCATGCCAAATAATGGAATATATTTGCTTCTTTAGAATATCTAGATTCTAAAATGTGTTGCAAATGCCAGTTAGCTTAAAAAAATGTCTGTGCTTTGTTGGTGCTGCAGGTGATTCAGTAATTCAAATTTACTGATTCACAATGTGATGTAAATCTAATAAATTTGCTTCTGTTATATGGTACATATATTCATATTGTTCAAATACATTTTCTTTGTTTAATGTGTGATGCATTTAGAGTTAGAACTGTTACCAGAATTCAGGTATATTTACATAGAAGTAGTTATAGAAATAAAATGTCAATAATGATAGACTTGCATCACATTTTTGTCTTCACTTTAACAATAATACACAGCTAGAATTGAATGTATGATATGAAGTAATATTTATTTATTTTTGTTAGTTAGTTTGTTTGTTTGTTTGTGTTTTAGTCCCCCACAGCCAGTATTGTATATTGTAAAGAGACCCATATGTGTTTTAATCAGATATAGCTATGCTACTCTGCCCATTTTAAGATGAATCAAGTAATATTGCCAGGATACGCAATGTGCTATATTTTGATGTATTTCATAAAACACAAACAAACTTTCTTGCCATGCCATCTACCATAATTACTCTAGAACAGTAATTTCCACAATTCTGTATTGTTTTCTTCTTCCCTAATTAGAAACGTATTTACATCAGTATATGTATAAGATTTAGCTCATGCCGAGGATAAAGTGCTTTTCCAGGGGTAAGTGGCATCTATTTATCAGAATGTAGTGTTTGTCATACATTTAATCTTGATCCAGATGACATGTTCAGTGTCACAGCTAATTAGGAGAGTAATACATACCCTCATTAATAACTGCCATGACAGGGTAGGAGTGATTTGGCCCATAATCATGCTGGACAGCTCAGAGAGTGTGAGGGAACATGGAGGAAGAGTGTGTGGGTAGGGGGAAATAGCCAAGAGCAGTTTGCAAATCAAGTAACTCATTGCCCCAGATCTTTCCAGGAACACACAAACGTAAAACGTTCTTTATTTCTATGACCATTCATATTTATTTGTCTCTAATCTGTTGTGACTTTAAGTCTTGCACTAGCAATTTACACAAGCAATTCCACTGTTATGGGTGTTTCCCTCCATAACCTTTCATACATGGTTAAGACGAAGCAATGAAATTATATACCTTTGTCTGCATGCCAAAATGCACATAGACCTAAATACATTTAGTAATATAATTCATGCCCAAAATCTAGATGAAGTTAGTTATATCACACCCACAATTGTGCATGTGAGTGTGATAATGCTTTTATATAACAGTTTAGTAAATAAGAAATTTGGGTAACACTTTAGAATAATGCTCATTAGTTAATGTAATAACTAACATGAACTAACCATGAGCAGTACATGTGCTACTTTATTTGTTAATCGTGTTAACGTTAGTTAATAAAAATACAGCTGTTCGTGGTTTGTTCATGTTAGTTCACAGGCGCATTAACTAATGATAACAAGATTTTAATAAGGTATTAGTTAATGTTGAAATTAACATTAACAAATATAAGTGCAGTTCATTATTAGTTCATGTTAACTAATGTAGTTAACTAAAGTTAAAGGAACACTCCAGCGTTTTTAGAACATTTTTAGAACATCACCAGCTTTCCTACAGTTAGATATGTGGGCAAATGCATTTTTTTCTCAGTGCATGCATTGTTTTAGTTTGGCAGGGTCGCCGCTAGCTTAGCTTAGCATAATGAATGGAATCCCATGTTGCCAGCTAGCATGTCCCGAGTAAGAGTGATACATAAAAAAACAAAACAAAAACAAAACAAAAACAAAAACAAAACATTTCCTTATTGCGGCCTGCTTATTCACAACGAATACAAATATCGATGCAGATTAAGACTAGGCCATTTGCTTGTCAGATATTAACTTGGGACTATATTATGGGGAAGCACAGGTGAAGCACTGCTACTTGGATGCAGAGATATCACACAACACATGCACAAAATACTCTGGTATGTTGTCGGAAGTTTGGGGATATCTCTGCCCCAAAGTAGCAGTGCTTCACCTGCCCTATTTATAGAAACGGTGAAGTGTTCCTTTAACTAATGACCATTATTCTAAAGTGTTACCGAAATTCGTACTGAGTACCTTAAATTTTCAATATGATATTGAGGTTGTATTTTCTGTTTTTGCTCCACCAATGAAAAAAGTTCCAAAACAAAGCCACATCTGAATGTTACACATTGTGCATTTCATAACAATACACATAGCATTCCAGAAAAAAAAAAAACATTTTTTTTTTTTTTTTAAGAAAAGGTTAAGTAAATGATATAATACATACTGGATATACATACTGGACCCGTGATGTCCATCGCATTGCCAGGTCACACTATTGCCAAAATTCCCATATAAATGCATTATGTTGGTGTGTGTAAATGCACTCAATGTAAACTGCAAAGAAAAAAAAGCACAGACTGTAGTTACATTTGTAATTACACTATTGACACTTCCCTTACACCTAACCCTACCCTTAAACTCACCCATCCCACCACACCTGTCCCTAACCCTACCCGTATCCCACCTCAATATCAGTAAAGGTGTTTTGCAATACAATATGAACACAGTAAGTACACTGTACTTATTTATTTATGTAAGTACATAGTAGTTAAGGCCACCTAATATAAAGTGGGGCCGCTTATGTAAGCTTATAACCTTCATAGTTTGATGCTCTGTACTTTATCAGTACAGAGCATCAAGGCAGCCATTCTTGTAACTTAAATTCCACAAATTCTCCATCTTGGTTGAAACTCCATGGAGATGGGCAGGGCTTGTACACCTTTGTGAAATGGGTCTAGCCTTTTCCTGTATTAACACTTGCTAAAGAGGTATAAAAAAACAAGGATACTCAATGGCATCCCCATAGCCCAGGCACATGCATATTTATGAGGAAAGAGAAACATGAAAAGGGAGTCCTTCAGTTTCTCCTTGACCTCAAAGAAACGAAAAGTGTGTTTATGCTAACGTTTTTCTTACTGTATGCTGTTTTTGCGATAGATCACATTCTGTACTTTTGGTAGATTTGCCGGTACTTCAGTGGGTCTTATCAAAGACCGTTTCTAGCTGTTTTCTATTTGACTATTGTGTTCTTTGGAGAAGAAAACATGTTTACAGTTACATTGCATGTTCTTCAGGCAAGTAATTCATTCTACATGAGAAGGGGTCCTGGATTACACAAGTAGGGTAGTTTTCTAAAGACCCATACAACTTAACACTTTTCCCCTATGGAATCGCAGAAACTTAAAACGTCATCCTATGGGATCAGACTGTAAAGCCTTATTTTTAGTTTATTTTTAGTTGGTGCTACATTAACTTGACATGCAAATTGTGCTTATCTTTGTTCTGAATTAATATACAGACTATAAAAAAGGCAAAATACCCACATATGTCCATGTGTTTATTGAAGGCAATAATTCAACACGCATAGTTCTTATTGGAAAGGAACGTGAACTATAGGTTACTCTGCTCTATGAAGACAGTAATTTGCATCAGATGCTCCAATCAATGTAAGATGGCAGTCTTTTGTGAGTTAAAGAGCCCTTGTAAAATTACCTAAAGCTTCTGAGTATGCTATAGATAACAAGCTTATGAAATAAATCATGCCCTGGTCAAAATAGATTCCTTCATGAATATTAACAGTTTGTAAGAGAGCCCGTTAATACCCCGTCTGTCATGTACCTACACAGTTGACTAAGTGTGCAAATGAAGTAAATTGACCGGCCAATATAACAAAAGGTCAAATACAATCCCTATCACAAAAGACCTGCAGATATCTTTTTCTTTGGCTGATGTCAGCATTAACAAATCATTTGTTTCACCAGGGCACCTTTGCTAGAGGGACAGTTATACAATTGGGACCAAGTGAAACTTTTCAAAACAGTTTTCCAACAAAAACTCACTTCTGTTTACACAGTGGGTGTGTCATAGCTTGAGGCTGTGACATAGCCTCAGGGTTTAGATGACTTGCATTCAGAAAAGAAAACAATTAATTCTGTATTATACAAACAAATGGTACATTAAAATATAAAATATAAGGGTAAAAGCCAAAGCATTGTATTTACATAGAATGTGGATATTAGTAGCCTTAGGAGTCTTCCATATTTGAAATTCAAGTGAACAATCTTAAATAATGTTTCATATTTAAATCCTCAGAGTTATCATTCTAAGATTGTAAAGAGAACATGTTTATACAGTGGCATTCATACAACTGCGTTTGTAGAGTGTAGACAAGGACAAACAAAAGTATGGGTCCAAAAGTTTGGGGTCTATTTTTAAATTGACCGCTCAAAAGTTTGGGGTCAATTTTTTTTTTTTTTTTTATTATTATTTATTTGTTTGTTTAAAGAAGTCTCTTTTGCTCAAGACGTTTGGATTTATTTGATCAAAATACAGTAAAAACGGTAATATTTTAAATTACATAATTTTAATTTACTTAATATTGTACCATACATTTTACAGTTTAAAATAACTATTCAATTTGTTTTTAAAGTGCAATTTATAAATGTTATGGCAAAGCTGAATTTTCAGCAGTCTTCAGTGTCATTTGATCCTTTTGAATAAAAATGTAATTGTCTTGAAAATAAAAAAATGTATACTTATCTCGGTTTTGAAGTCACGAGAAAAACAATAAAGAGAGAAAACTAAATATAAAATTGCTTTGTATTTATTTTTATTAAACCATGTTTACTGAACAAATTGCACCTGTCCATAAATTAATTCAATTATAACTAAAAGTTTCTTAAAGATAATGCTGTAAACTATATAGTGACTTGCACATTAATAATATTAAAGGTTAACCACAGAGCAAACTATTAGCCAAACTATACTTTTTTTTAGATATAATAATTAACACTCAAATAACCCATTGTGTGCAAACATGTAAACTTCACAGTTTTTCCATTAACATCTTAATCTAATTATACAAATTATGTTTATACTCTAATTGAAATATAATCATTTATACAGTGGCTATCATTTTCATGACAGATTTATTTGCATTAAATATTCAAGACATTACTAACAAGTAGAATATAATGAAAATGCTAATATAGAGAAAGAGTATTTATATTTAGCAAAAGAGTTCATTAATTTCTCTAGTGAACAAACAGCAGTGGACACTGAATTACTTTTGAGGTAAATGTAATGCTACGTGACATTGTTTACAAGCTGGGTTTTTTTTTAATGTCTTTCCACAGATGAAACACTGATTGAGCGATTGCCATATGATACGTTTCAGTAAGTTGTAATGTATCCTCAACATACCTTCAGATGTTAATTTATGTTTATTATTTGATTATCAAGAGATGATCGTGTTCACTCACGTGCCTATACAGTGATCCATCACATCACACTAGTCAAAAGAGCGTCAAAATGGCATTTATCGTTTACATTTCGTGATAAAATGAACAGAATGCTTAATATGTTTGTGTGGGAACTCAGATTGAAGTATGTTCCGCGCGTAGAACAAGCCTACTTTTCAATATTTAATTCGGTACCGTTCAAGACACACGTGCACCGTATTAGAAGTCCTGTACCAAAAAGGTCTGCTACGAATTCGTGTATGGCTACACCCCTAATATATATGTATAAAATGTACGAGTTACTAAAAAAAAACAAAAAAACAAATTCAAGCTTTTCTAACTTCTAACAATTAATACTACCTCCCCCGTGATGTCATGTCAAATTACAGTTTGTGTATCTGGGTCCTGTAAAGGCACATTCCCAGCAAAGAGATGCCTGCAATGCCAGGGCAGGGCAGCTTGCGAAGATCTGACAAATGAAGCCTGTCAACTTTCCACCCACAAAGATCAGCAGTCCTTCCTCTTCCTCTCGAGGCCTGGCTGGGCAGCTGGATGGCCCATTGTGTTTTTGATCTTACCTTTCATGACGACCCCACCCCCGAGACCATCCATCTTTTGAACAGCATAGGGGGATGGCCTTTGATAGCGGGAAGAGGCCACTGCCCAGGAGCATCAGAGGTGTTTCTTCGTAGAGCAGAATAAATAAATACGAGCGCGGCTCGCTGAAGGCACGCTGGTAGGCTATTTCTGCCGCAATGCCACAAAGCGCACAATTCTAGCGTGTCCATTCACTGTTTAATAATGCTGGGTGACTGATTCCATTTAGATAAAGGACCTGCCTGTCTTGGTGAAGTTTATCCCCTCTTCCTTTTTTCTTTTTTTTTTCAACACTTCAAGCGGAGAATAACAATGTAGTTTATCTATTGAAAGCAAGTTTATGGTCTCATTAAGAGGCACTCGTGGTGGATGCAAGGTCGTGCTTTGATGACTAGAATGAAAAGTGAAGTGATTAATATGCCACTGACCTGCTGATTTGAGACATGCTGATAGAACTGGCTTGGGCCAAATCTTGGATGTTTCCAACATTCAACAGTTGCATTGCTGCTGGATGTAAGGGTGTTGTGCTGCAGTTCCAGATTTAACATCACAGCAAGCATGTTTTGGTGCCAGATGGAGCTGGACAAGAAGCTTTTTGAAGTGCCAGGGTCTTTTGGTGAGGGTAAATTAATTGTAACGGGCCTGGTGTGGGTGCCGATGACAGCACTGGGTTAGAAAGTTCCACTTGACGTCTGGTCTCCTTTACTCTGTCAAAGCATGAGAAGCAGCGGCATGTTGCAGATACAAATTAACTCTAGGGATTCTCTGTATTTCTGATTAATGCCAGTCTAAGTAGGTGAAAATCAACTGGAGATTTGTTTTCTGACAGCACAACATATTCCATTAAATAAGTCTAAAATCATAGGAGGGACATGGTCATTGACAAACAGAAGCTAAGAATGGTGAGTTTGAGTTCATCTGTTGATTTGAATAAGATGTAGCTGAACACATCCATGCTGCGGAATTACATCTATATGCATGAAAGTCTTTTTTCATGCACAGATGACTTACTTTTTTCAATAACGTGCGGTGAAAATGGGTCACTTGCCCAGAGTGCGTCACAAAAAGGGGACTTTGTTTACTCCAGGCGTTATAGAAACCTGGCTCAGTGCCTTAAGAAGTAGGACAAAAAAGAAGAGTGTACGAAGGAATAAGCTTTGAGGTGAAAATTGAAATAACAATAATAAAAAAAACTGTTTAAATTAATAATAAATACACATAAACAAAGAAAAGCTTGTATGGATAGGTCTACAATCTGCTTGTGTCTGATAGCATCAACAATACTTTAAAACCAATTTCTGAGATCTAGGCTACTCAGAATTTATCAGATTATTTTATATTGGATTACGTTTCACTGTGGCTACTACTAGGACAGATTTTTCAACAAATGCACCTTTCATGTGTTGATAGCACGTCTGAACACTTAAAAGGGAAAAGTGAGTTAAGATGTTATGGCTTGAAGGCAAAGGTTTAAGGTTGGTGCTAGTCAAACTAGATCAAGACTGCCATCTGCTGCTGGCTAAAGGACTTTACAATAGTTATTCTGACCGCTAGATAGGTGCTCTTGGGACACCTGATTGCTATGATCAGGCACCGGCTCATGTCACACAGAAATTAATGCCTACAAACACAGGGTGAATTGGTCAAGGAGACTGAGGTCTCGGTGGAAATGCAGGTACAGCCAGACCTGGAATAGTGCTTTCAACTGGAAAAGACAACAGTACAACTGGTTCACATCTGCTTCAGGTGATGCATTACAATTGAGAATTTAATTGTTGTTAAAGGAATATATGTACAATATTTATTAATCTTTATCAATCTATTAATATATAATCTACATCCCCCCTCCCCTCCCGCAATTATTAAAGAGTAATTCTTTAGTGATTCTCATGCCTACTCTAAAATGTGAAATGTCTTTCCTCTAGATCTCACACTAAGTAAGGTCTTTATTCTGTGTTCCACGGTTGTATAAGCCAGTGATATCCTGACAAATATGATCATTTAAGAGACTAGACAGGCAAATGTAATTGATTAGTTCTGGTTGCTATATCCAGTAGCCTATAGATATTAATTAATGCAATTTGAGGAGGACCCCTATAATTAGACATATGAGAATAGCAATTAATTTACCAACTTCTAACTGTAAGACATGCCTGCAATGGACCATAAATCAAACTCCCACAATTCTAATTTGTGCCATTTAATTTACAAAATGCAAATATTGGATATGACTTTGTTAAAACCTTTGTAAATGTTGCGAGAGTCATTACTCGCTGTTTGTTTTCTCAAGCTTGCCAGCATATTAGCATTTGATAAAATGCGTGTGAGATTTGATTAACCTGGAGCGTAATGGAAAGTGTCACAGAGTAATGAATTATTACAATTTAGGCTGGAATTTTATAGCATTTATTTCAGGTTAGCTAATTTATTTCAGTTTTTAATGAGCCAGAAGTAGTTTTTTTGTGTTCTTTTTTTTGATATCCCATAATTGGGACCTGCTAAATGTTGTCTTCCAAATTTCAAAAGAAAGGGATTAACACAAATGTCTTGTGTTGTAAAATGTCTCATCAAAAATAAAAATAAATCATTGGCAAGTGTTTGCTGTTACTTATTTGTTTTGCCTAATAAACATGCTCTATGATTGTGTCAGTTTACTAATCGTTTCTAGCACTTAAAGGTGACAAACCTCATGACAAAATACTGTGCAGAAGTTCTTAGCCTGCAATAATGACCTTTAGTTTTTTCCTTTAGTTTCATTCAACCCCTCTGGATGATTGTGTTCAAGATAGATACGTTTTAATATTTAGCACCATTTGTGAGCCATCGGAGTGGCTCATTTCATTCCTCACCCAAAAATATCTCCCCATTTCAGCATTTCAATTCAGTTCAGTTCAATTCTTATCATTTTATTCAGTTTAGACACTGAACATAAGTATCAATGAGGAAAAAGTTGGTAAAATTGACAGAGTAAACAAGAAATGGAGGGGGATGAAAGGTTAAACCCAATATTACCAAATGACTGCGGAAATCTTCAGGATGAAATACCTCTTTGAAGTGTTAAAATCCACTTTACTTTTTCATGCGATTGTTAGATTAGGCATTCGCCTTATAAAGCTCAAAATGAGATCCATCCACTGCTGCCTCAGGCCTCGAAGAAGCACTATGGGGGAACAATTCCCAGGACTGAGAGATTTCAAAAGTGACGAAGAAAATAAAACATAATGCAAACATCAGTTCTCTTCTCAGTCAAAACAATTTCAATTTTCTTTTTTTTATGTGAAGTATTGAGGAAGTATTGCATAATGAAGACACTCTCCTGTCACTATTTTTTACATATATAATTATTGTAAGAAGAAACAGTAATTAGCAATTACACAATACCCTTTAAATGCCACTTTTGAAACACTGTATACTATAATACAATAAAATATATAACAACAACAACAACAAAAAAGTTCCTCACAGGTAAAATAACTTGGAAGCTTAAATTTAACACACATCAAACATTCAACAAGATTAATACCACTGTCATTGATCTAACTAAGAAAAGTGGCCTTCAACTAATTATGTTCAGTTATGCCCTCAATACTTGGTCGGGAATCCTTTTGCAGAAATGACTGTTTCAATGCGGCGTGGCATGGAGGCAATCAGCCTGTGGCACTGCTGAGGTGTTATGGAGGCCCAGGATGCTTCGATAGCGGCCTTAAGCTCATCTTAAGTTCGGTCTTGCGTCTCTCAATTTTCTCTTCACAATATCCCACAGATTCTCTATGGGGTTCAGGTCAGGAGAGTTGGAAGGCCAATTGAGCACAGTAATACCATGGTCAGTAAACCATTTACCAGTGGTTTTGGCACTGTGAGCAGGTGCCAGGTCGTGCTGAAAAACGAAATCTTCATCTCCATAAAGCTTTTCAGCAGATGGAAGCATGAAGTGCTCAAAAATCTCCTGATAGCTAGCTACATTGACCCTGCCCTTGATAAAACACAGTTGACCAACACCAGCAGCTGACATGGCACCCCAGACCATCACTGACTGTTGGTACTTGACACTGGACTTCAGGCATTTTGGCATTTCCTTCTCCCCAGTCTTCCTCCAGACTCTGGCACCTTGATTTCCGAATGACATGCAAAATTTGAGTGACAGTCCAGTGCTGCTTCTCTGTAGCCCAGGTCAGGCACTTATGCCACTGTTTCTGGTTCAAAAGTGGCTTGACCTGGGGAATGCGACACCTGTAGCCCATTTCCTGCACACTCCTTTGCACGCTGGCTCTGGATGTTTCTACTCCAGACTCAGTCCACTGCTTCCGCAGGTCCCCCAAGGTCTGAATCGGTCCTTCTCCACAATCTTCCTCAGGGTCCGGTCACCTCTTCTCGTTGTGCAGCGTTTTTTGCCACACTTTTTCCTTCCCACAGACTTCCCACTGAGGTGCCTTGATACAGCACTCTGGGAACAGCCTATTCGTTTAGAAATGTCTTTCTGTGTCTTACCCTCTCGCTTGAGGGTGTCAATGATGGCCTTCTGGACAGCAGTCAGGTCGGCAGTCTTACCCATGATTGCGGTTTTGAGTAATGACCAAGGCTGGGAGTTTTTAAAAGCCTCAGGAATCTTTTGCAAGTGTTTAAAGTTAATTAGTTGATTCAGATGATTAGGTTAATAGCTCGTTTAGAGAACCTTTTCATGAGCTGTATGCCAAAATCATCAGTATTAAAACAATAAAAGACCTGAAACATTTCAGTTGGTGTGCAATGAATCTAAAATATATGAAAGTTTATTTTTTTATCATTAAATTATGGAAAATAATGAATTGTTATCACAATATGCTTATTTTTTTTAAAGGGCCTGTATATATATATATATATATATATATATATATATATATATATATATATATATATATATATATATATATATATATATATGTATATATATATATAAACTACCATTCAAAAGTTTTGGGGTCGGTACATTTTTTATGTCTCTTAAGTTTCTTCAAACATAATTTATTTGATAAAGTAAAAGCAGTAATAATGTGAAATCACTGAAATCACATATTTTATTTATTTTTCTGTGATGGTAAAGCTGAGTTTTCAGCATCATTACTGCTCAAGAAGAATTTCTTATTATTATAGATGTTGTAAACCGTAGTGCTGCTAAACTGTTTTTTTTTTTTTTTTTTTTTGGAAACGGTCATATATTTGTTAACAAAAAACATTATACATGTCTTTACTGTAACTTTTGTTCGATTTAATAGTGGCCCCAAGCTTTTGCTTTTATCATTGTACTAAACATTGTCTTGAAATTCATCCTATTTATCTATTCTCTGTATATTTTCATCTTTTGTCATGTGAAAAATCATACATTATAAAACACACAAATACACACCACAAACCTCTAAACAATAATGAGGGAGGTGGAACAGCAGATTACTCTTAGACAGGTTGTTTGGTGAACATAAAGAAAGTAATTCTAGCTGACAACTGCCATGTTTGGCAAATTGATGAGAGGTAGCATTCTTGTACATCATCACTTTAAAATTTTAGGCGATATAAGCACAGCAGATGTATTGAGGTCGTCCTAATAAAGCAAGAGCATGACTGCTGTGTATCTAGGGAGAGAAAGCAAACACTGGGAACAGGAGGTTGCTTTGCAGTAGAATCATTCACATCGGAGTAAGTATCGGAGTCATGTGTAATCGCTTCCCCTGAGATTCACCATGAGGTGCACAAGTGTGAAATAAAGACATTCCGCTATTCAGAGTCACATAGGATACAAAGCAATATACTTTAAAGCAATACTTGATTCTGATTGGTCAATCGTGTCATTCAACAGTCAGATATGTCCTAATATTCAAAGTAGTCCATTGTAATGCTGTTTACCAAACTGCTCATCTGAGTAGTGATGATATGTTCTGTAGTAATACTAGGTAAATCGGTGGACTGAAAGATACAGCCCATATAGGGCAAATCTCCTAAACCCTTACTGTACTCATTTATCTTGATAATGGAAAACAGAAAGCATGACTGAACACCACCATGGCAGACACTTTTGACTGATATGCTTTAGCCACTTCATACTAATATTTTATTATTAGGGCCTGTCCACACGAACACGGATACTTTCTAAAACGCATCTTTTTCTCCATGGTTTGGCTGTTCCTCCACACGCAAACGCAGTATCACTGAAACCAAACTTTTTTGAAAACTCCTGGCAGGGTGAAGATTTTTAGAAACTCGATCTGGTTGCAGAGTTGTCGTGTGGGCAGTGAAACCAGAGATTGTGGCTTATGTCAGAGCCGGAACCGGCAATAACCTTTTTTTCCAGGCTTCTGATTGGCCAACATGGTTTTACAGTTTACTAGGTTATATTGGCACCTGTTGGTTTGGCATGCTCTTGACAGCGCTTCAGTCTGTTTTTTGCGTTTTCATATGGAGGCAATTTTCTTTATTTTAAACGGAGGAAAAACTCTTTATAAAAATACCTGGACTTTGTTAAAGGGCTATTGACTTGTTTGTAATCATTACATGCTATTGGGTTTAATATTCCAAAGGAAAACAGCCTCACAGTTTTAATCTAAAGACTGATTCTTAAGATAAAATATTTTAAAAGCAAAACTGAAAATGCTAAAAAAAAAAAAAAAAAAAGTGAATTAGTAGTACTAGTAGTAGCGTTAGCAGCAGCATATCGGTTTCAGTTACATACTGTAGTATAGCGATTGCATTTGTATTAATGGTGTTTATTTTACTAATTTATTTACGCCAGCACTGGATCCTTGTATGATATTAGCAGCAGATCATTGCAAGAAAGGTCAGGACAACTTATCTGTCTATGTGTTTCTATGGTTACAGTCTCAGAAGACGTCCATTCCATAGGCCAACACTAGATGTCAGTATGAGAACTGGGATTTGATTAGGTTTGGCATGAAACATTTACTAATATCATAAGAGGAGGCCCTGGATTTTTTTAGAATTTCACTGGATAAGACAAACTGCCCGAGGCAGAAATCTATTAAAATGTTTTTCTTGAAGAAGATGGGGCAGTACAACAAAGAATCAGTGGACTGAACAGTGAATAGTTCATATTTCATTTCAAAACAGCTTCCACACATTTAATCACACTCTTTAAGCTTGGAGGACCTCTTAAATGTCCTATTTGAAGGAAGAAATCTGTTCAGGTACTCAAGAGGGCTTATATCGGACACCAAAACTCAAGGACTCGAGAAAAATAAAAATGTTCAAATGTAGGCTATCCACTCTCTATCACACACACATTCATCTGAAATTAAGTTTTCAACCTTAAAGAGATTTCAGTTTCATTCTCCCTTATGGATTTCACAATCTATTTCTCTGACAACATGCTTCAAATAATAATAATAATTATATATATATATATATATAAATATATATAATGGCAATACAATCCTCACAGTTTTGACAGCACTAGCACTGACGATGCCCCGTGATTGCTGTTATGAGAGACATTTTTTTTAGTCATTTATGCGTGTAGAATGCACGCAAAAGCGTTTTCATTCATGTATAACTTGGACTTGGATTGGATAATGAAACTGAAATTGTGCCACCACAAAACTTTGACAGACACGACTCATTTCCAGGCTAGATTGAGACCAATGCAATTAGTTGGAGAGACCATTTGACAAGGTCACACTGCTGTCATTACAACAGTCAAACCATTTCCCCCCAATACATATGTCTGTACTTTCACAATTTTTTTAATTTTTTTATTTATATCATGATTTTATTATTGAAGAGATTCAACAAAACCTTGCATTTGCAAGATATAAGGAAGCAAATTTATATATAGTATTTAATTATATCTAATGATTTTATCCTCACTTTTTTAATAATTGTCTTTCAAATGAATACTATTAATTGTTTTATGTCCGAATGAAAGGTGTCTGGAAACCACATTACCACCAGATTATCCACTTGTGCCTTATGTTAAAGAAGTGCTTGTGATAAAAAGCACTGCTTTTGCAAAGAAAAGATTGCCATTAACTGTTTTCAAATGTGTAGTAGTCTAGTAAACCCATTTTCCCCAATTATTTGTATTACAATTTTTCAAGCAGGCAATCACTTCAAATAAATAACTTTCACTGTGTAATAATAGACTTGAAATTTCTTGCTGACTCTGGGATGATAGTCATATTCTACATATTCTGAGAACTGTAATCACATAAATTTTTACAGAAATTGATTTAATTACTCTCTGCTGTATCTCTTCATCCTCTGCCAGTGTTGGCATACAGTTTCAATATGACTGCTTTCATTCAAAATCAGAGGCTTTTGGTAAAGCTGTGCATCTTTAAATGAAGATGCAATCATTTATAAAAGCTAAACCAAACTAATAATGCAAATTATCTGAACATAGGAGGACAGATTATAACAGTTTTTGTAGAGTATAAAGGAAAGATGGAGTGAAAGGAAAGGGCCAAACAAATGCAACACACTGTACTGTACCATTTTGGCAAGGATTTGTATCATAGACTGTACTTTGTGCTGGGCTTTATTTGAGTTGTCTGTCTGTCAGTTTATTCCGTTGCCATAGCTAAACTGTGAAGGACTTTGTAAATGTACAAAATAACAAAACGTAAGCGTAATTTAAAGAGAAAATTGATTTGTAAGCAGCAGATGCCCAATTTGTTCTCACTTAAAATCAGTTTTCCTCAGACTGTGCACCGGCATGTTTGCCATTAACATCCCTCAATGTGACAAATGGCCTAAGATCCATCTAGTCCTAGAAGCTATTCCTCCACAAAATAGTGGTAAAAAATGTGTTGAGCGTTGTGTCATGTCATTGCAAGCTATCAGACTGTGAACATCACCATACTCTTTCACCAGCACAAAGTTATGTGCTATTTCTCACACGCAGATGCTTTGCTTCAATGTCCATCACTTCAGAAAGATACAAATGGCACAAAGATATTTTTTTTATATACAAGTACGCATGGATCTGAAATGGAAATAATAAAAAGAGACATGTATGTTTGATTCAAAGATAATGAATGTTTAATCTTGCCATATACGTAATTTTAGTGTCAAACTCTCCCTATAGCCTAAACAAGAACATCTATGAATCAGTTTATTATATTTAGGTCGTCAAATGGTTATATTTGTTTTTTTAACATTAAATAAATAGATTACTCAAAACAAAAATACAGTAAAATAAATAAATACATAGGGCTTTTTTTTGCTCACCAGCCACTGGGACTAGCGGTTTTCCAAAGTTACTAACCACTAGCATTTTCCCTGGCCACACTTTTGACATTGATACCAATGGGGAAAACGGCCTTATATTATATACATACACTATACAGATCAAAGTTTTGGGATGCCTACCTTTACATGCACATGAACGTTAATGACATCCCACTGTTAATCCATAAGGTTTAATATGGCTTTCCACAAGGTTTAGGAGTGTGTTTATGTGAATTTTTGACCATTATTCTAGAAGCACATTTGTAAGGTCAGGCACTGATGTTAGACGAGAAGGCCTGGCTCAGAGTCTCTGCTCTAATTCATCCCAAAGGTGTTCTATCAGGTTGAGGTCAGGACTCTGTTCAGGCCAATCAAGTTCCTCTACACCAAACTCACTCATCTGTGTCCTTATGGACCTTTCTTTGTGCACTGGTGCGCAGTCATGTTGGAACAGGAGGAGGCCATCCCCAAACTGTTCCCACAAAGTTGGGAGCATGAAATTGTTCAAAATGGTATGCTGAAGCATTAAGAGTTAATTTCACTGGAACTAAGGGGCCATGCCCAACCCCTGAAACCCCACAAAACTTTATACTTGGCACAATGCAGTCAGGCAAGTACCGTTCTCCTGGAAACTGCCAAACCCAGACTGGTCCATCGGATTGCCAGACAGTGAAGTGTGATTCATTACTCCAGAGAACACGTCTCCACTGCTGTAGAGTCCAGTGGTGGTGTGCTTTACACCAGGGGTTTTCAAACTGTGGGTCGGGACCCATTTGTGGGTCACAGAGTGGGAAGAGGTGGGTCACGCAGTCACTTGGCTGCAGTTGAATTCACATTTCAGTGAATGACACTCACAACAAACAAAGTATAGTCTGGGGTTGCAAAATATACCAACGTTAAATATAAATCACTTTATTACTTGGTCAGTGCGATTTTCAAATTGAAATATATCAGCATTGTGTTTCATGAAGCGCATGAGCGTGACTTGTTTTGATAACAGTTTTTAGCATCTCAGAACAGCTTCATTATTTGAAATAACACATGCCAACCCACCTATCTCAAATCACTAGCCAATTTGGCAGGTCACCTACTATGTTTACTCACTTTTTATACATGAGCGCGCTCATACACGCCGTCTGTGAATGTGGGACTCCTGTCCATGAGACACACACAGCGCACCAGAATCAAGTTCTCTTTTGAACAAAGAATAACTCAGAATTATGACAAAGTCGTAAGAGCAGTCGTAAATTTGTTAAATAACGTCTTAACTGAACTTAAAGAGTTGAGAGAAAATTAGATGCGCGTGACAGCATGTCAGATCCACGTTCGACAGCAGAAGATCTTAAAGGAACAGTTGCCACTAATGCTGTCTGTCATTAATGTTCAACACAGAACAAAGGTAACAGAGAAAATTGCACATGGCTCCCCAGCCCGTGGTGGAGGTATCTGTTGATACAACAACATGCCTGGAAACTCGTTCTAAGGGCCACCGGCCTGTAGAATTGAGGTTCGACCACGGGGCGAGGGACTGTAGGCAGGTCCCGAGTCACTGGGAGCGTGCCCGAATGCCATGCCCATCTCGGGACTCGATCGCGAAGCCAGCGCTGAAGCGGTCTCATTTGAGCAATCCGAGCGGCGTTACCGCGGCTGGAGATGCCATATGCCCAAGGAGCCTCTGAAACAACTTCAGTGGAACCGCACACTTGATTTCGATTTAATGGAGGCTAGTCAGGATTGACTGCGCGCGCTCACTGGTAAGCTGCACGCACATGGCAACCGAGTCGAAAACCATACCGAGAAAAAAGATTCTCTGCACTGAGCAGAGTTGCTCTTCTCCCAGTTGACCTGAAGGCCCAGACGGGCTAAGTGCTGGAGCACTAGAACTCTGTGTTCGCACCCTGTTCTCAAGAGTGACTCAGTCTGAGCCACTCGCCGAGGCAGTTCAGGATGCGAACCCCGTGCTGCCTGAGTGGCGCAAGGGCTGCCTCGACAGACTTCGTGAAGTCACGAGGGGACAGAGCTAGCCTTTATTTTAAAAATAAAGTTCAACCACTCATTCCAAATAGTAGCAACCGAAGGAAGCTTATGCAGCGGCTGTGTTCTTCCGAGCCCGATCTCACGAAAATGCGTATCAATAGTACGAGTGTGCAATCTCGTAGAATGTATACGCCAAAACTCATTTTGGCGTGCATATGGTACGCCATTTTTGGCGTGCATATGATACGCACTTTATGGCGTATTATATGTACGAACCCCCCCCCCACCCTCACCCTACCCAAAAGCGTGTCATATACACGCCATAAAGTGCGTATCATATGCACGCCAAAAACGGCGTACCATATGCACGCCAAAATGAGTTTTGGCGTAAACATTCTACGAGATTGCACACTCGTACTATTGATACGCATTGTCATGAGATCGTGTTGGTTCTTCCACAACCTGGCACAGAGCAATATATTACTATGCTCGCCACGATCACTGCTCTGTAAACCTGTAGCTCCTCGACTCTGTGGGCGGGGCTTCAGAAGCACGCATACATATTCATCAGTTGAGTTGCGTTTCTTCTTCCCAGGTCGTCATTGAACTCCAGCTCTCGTTTTCTGGACCTGGTGTCTATAAAAGCTTTTATTTGACTAACAAGGACGTTTTCAACTCTGAAACTTACAGAATATCCTTATCATGATGAACTTTGATATATCAAAGGCTCAAGGGAAAGTTGGTTTCTCAATTCATCACCCCTTTAAGCAAATTTGTGCACTTTTAATTGTGTCCTGTTCCACTAAATTACATCTAGCAAATGAGATCTAGCAAATCCCACTTTACTCTCAAAACTAATTCAAATGCACAGTGCAAAACAATTATTTTCATCTCTTGACGAGGAGAAAAATGAGGTCTGAACTAGAGTGATATGAGAAAGCAAAATGCACTTCTGGTGAGGAAGGATGACGTGTGACTGACAGCTGCCATCGAACCGTCCCTAAACTTGGCACCAGTCTATTACTTTAATGAGCTTTATCAAAGCACTAAAATGGCCATCCATTATTTGAATTCCATTATTATGTGATGGGAATTTTGTTTATGCGTTGTCAAAAGTGTGATTCATTATAAACACCTAAAGACTTGGCTATGCAAGAACAATAATGCATGTTTGCAGTTTTATGGCACATGAAGGGCATCCAAAAGATACGCATTTGCGTGCTAACAGAGGAAATGGACAATTCGTCAATCTATTCAATCAAACTTTGATCATTTTGTGACACTAAGTAGCTTAATGGACTGTGTATTTTATACACAGCCTGTGCACTTGTTATTTCTTATCAGCTATTGATCCCTTACCTTCTCTTTAAACAATACAATATTTGATTCAGCACATACAACTTTTCTCACAGCACATCTGTGACAGTCATGATTTCCATGCACATGTTGATCAGGAAATCCAGCATGCGCACCTCACCGAGAGGTTTGGTAGACAGAGGTGAAACATCTGCTCAGGCTATAGTGAAGGTTTGCCAAAAGCAATCAGGCACCTTTTTTAGGGCAGTGTGAGAGAGGTCTGTTGATTTGCATAATCGCCTGCTCACTCTACTCCATAGGTCAGGTAATCATGTCAATGTTCACATGAAAGTGGAGAAATTGCTACATAAATAGCAATAATTATGATCCATAGGAAAAAATGTTTTTTTTTTTTTTTTTTTATCAATAATTAAATGCCCTTTATTACATTTCTTAGTGCAAGCCATTATCATTAAACATTCAAAATATTGGATTTCCGTTTATTTTGTCAAGTAACAATCTTTTGAATTAATATATTTAAACATGTTTACCTTGTTGCATGTAAATTATCCGAATGCAACCCAATAGAGGATTAGGATTTTAATAGGGAATCCAGATAGCAAGCAATCATTGAAACAATCTTGAGTCAGTGTTGATGCATCGATGCAAATTGCATTGAATTAGCATTACAAAGTGATGTTGTTTCAAAATCATGTTTGTATATGCAAATTGTGTTTAAACAATGGTTAGATTTAAAAAACAAAACAAAACAAAAAAGAAATGGAAATGTCATTGAATCAGCACAATTAATTGCATTGAATATTATTATTATTATTATTATTATTATTATTATTAGTAGTAGTAGTAGTAGTAGTAGTAGTAGTAGTAGTAGTAGTAGTAGTAGTAATTGTAGTAGTAGTACTTATTCTACATCACTGCTGTTGAATAATCACTGGTAATATTGCTTGATCAATCCTAAAAATGTAAGGCTGATTCTACATTACTTTTATTGAAACTAAAAATGCAACATATATAATGTCAACATAAAACTGATGTACTAAGTAAATTTTTAAACAACATTAATATTTCAACTACACTTCAAAAGATGCTTCAACAGATTCCTGATTCAACGTTTAGGGAAAATATTATAAAATATAAAATTACAAATTTTCCACTGTTGAGTCAGTTTGTTTTATTTAACAGTTTAACAGAATTTAACAATACTATAGTTATAGTTTGATTATTTTGTGTTGAGCAATAAAAAAATAAAAACAAAATAAAAAATAAAAAGTTAATCAACACAAAATAATCAAACTATTATTATAGTATTGTTAAATTCTGTTTATTTAATCTATTTATCTAAAAATATATGAATATTTCAAATTTCTAATGTCAGGGCTGTCCATTTTTTTTCCAGCTAATGCTACGTCTACATTAATATAGATTAATTAATATAGGATAGATTTAAAAACTGGGTTTTCATTTTAGAACATTCTCCATCTAAACTAGCATTTTCAAGTGTTTTCCCAAAGTTTCTCATCCCCACTGAAACGTCAGAAAACGGCAAATTGACTTTATTTAGCAAAATATCTCACCATTCTTTGATGCATCCAGGTCACGCTCACCAACCATTATTATGTCTAAAACGCAAATACTGTCATGTTTAGCTGCATAACAGCAAATGCACGTACATTTTCGGTCATCCTTGCAGGACTGTGATATGAAGTGTGCAAAGTAACATATTTTAGCAACTGTGTGAAAGTGAATAGTGCATAACTGGCTGGTTCATGTTTCATATTCTTATTTTGTCATGTTCACTGTCATGTTTCCTGGTTGTCATGTGATCCCCTTGTCCTCATGTGTTATGTTCTCATTGGTTGTTTTTGTCATGTGTTCTGTTGTCATGTTCTGTCATTGGTTCATAGTTTGATCGCTGTTCACAAGTGTCCCTTGTCTTGTCATTAGTCTGTGTATGCAGTGGGTATGGAATGTATTCAGACCCCCTTACATTTTTCACAATGATTTGCAATCATTTGCTAAAATCATTAAGTTCTTTATTTTCCAGCACCCTATGTTGACAGAAAAGCACAGAATTGTTTTTGCAGATTTATTAAAAAAGAAAAACTGAAATATCACATGGTCCTAAGTATTCAGACCCTTTGCTGTGACACTCATATATTTAACTCAGGTATTGTCCATTTCTTCTGATCATCCTTGAGATGGTTATACACCTTCATTTGAGTCCAGCTGTGTTTGTTTATACTGATTGGACTTGATTAGGAAAGCCACACACCTGTCTTTATAAGACCTTACAGCTCACAGTGCATGTCAGACCAACTGAGAATCATGAGGTCAAAGGAACTGCCTGAAGAGCTCAGAGACAGAATTGTGGCAAGGCACAGATCTGGCCAAGGTTAGAAAAAAAAAAATGCTGCACTTAAGGTTCCTAAGAGCACAGCGGCCTCCATAATCCTTAAATGGAAGACGTTTGGAATGACCAGAACCCTTCCTAGAGCTGGCCGACTGGCCAAACTGAGCTATCGGGGGAGAAGAGCCTTGGTGAGAGAGGTAAAGAAGAACCCAAAGATCACTGCTGCTGAACTCCAGAGATGCAGTCGGGAGATGGGAGAAAGTTGTAGAAAGTCAACCATCACTGCAGCCCTCCACCAGTCGGGGCTTTATGGCAGAGTGGCCCGACGGAAGCCTCTCCTGCATTGCTTTCAAACGAAACCGTAGTAGTGTGGACATGGCCCAGGTTTAGCTCCACCACTAATTAAACACACATAAACCAGCTAACCATATGGATGGTATGTGCATACCATCCATCCTAAATAGTCTGTGAGATTATAATTAGTGTGTCCCAAAAAATAGTATGTTGCAAAGAGTATACCAAAAGTCTATAAATATTGGCTTCATTTGAAATGGCATACAAACTTACTACGTACTGCTTACTGCCCAGTACACAGTGGATACTGCCTACTATTTTTTTAAAGAATAGTGTGTGAAATCGTATACAATATGCAACAAATTATAGGCGTTTGACATGCATGGAACCAGTTGGCTAGAGCTGCCGCATGCAGTCAGGAAGGGCTGCAAACGGAGACATCAATTTGGACACTTTCTGTTTCCAGTAGTGACGCTTGTGCTGTGTTTGCATACTTTATCACAGCAGAAGTGAAATAAATGCAATATTTGTCAGTACACAGATGTTTCAGAGACATTTTTATTCAATACTTCATGTACTGCTTAATACAGCATCTGCCTACCAAGTGGGGTCTGAATGCATTAAAGGAAATTTATTTCAATTAATCATAAAATGGCCCTGATATTTAACCTAGACATTAAGAAATCAATTCCCCATCAACAATTCCAAATACTTATATCATTGATAATAGTAGTCCGGCCAAGATATTATAATTTTAAAAGTGAAGTTGCTGCCCTAAACTGATGTTGATGTTGACATGTTGTGTTTTGGCCTGAAGGGCCGCCCTCCACCGATCTACCAATCACGAAGTCAGTAGTGTTTCGGCATCCGGGTTGCCAGCTCTGCTCTAGTTACCACAGCTGCAGCTATATACTTTTTGGATAAAAAAATGTCTAACTTTACGAAACCTAAAATTCCTCTCATGAAGCATAAACATAATTAACAGAAAAAAAACGTACTGTGTCGGACTCGTCACTTGCCATTGGAAGCTCCTTGTAGCAGCCTACATTCCTGCAGCCTATCTGGCAACGACGAGTCAGCGGGGAGGGGGAGAGGGGATAAACTGCTCTACAGTCATTTGAGAGTGATTGCAGCACCATTTTTGGCCACAATCCTACATACAGTTCCTTTAATATCTGATTTATTTTGATTAACATGATACAACATAACATTGAGACTACATGAAAAGAGGTTTTAACTGTTATAAAAACATATTTGTGAGCATTAGTGGAACTGAAGGTTTTAGGCTTGTTCAACGTCGTACAGCAATGTTTTGAAAGACAACAATATACAAGCACTGTAAAGGGTTTTGCTACAAACTCAATGGACTGACTTCTCTCCTGTATGATTTCACGAGTCTCTTCAGACCTCTGATATTGGCTATTGTCTGTCTCCTAATTTGTGTGAATCATGGAGCTCACGTTTACTTCCGCTTTCGATACCCATTCGCACATATTCTGCATGTATAGGGTGTGCCCCATTTCTAACCCAATATAATCAGTGATGTTGTCTACACTGGATGCGGCACAGCGCGACAAATCCCCGACAGTAAACGGATGCCTCGTTCTATTTATGACGTACTGACATGAAGGAAAAATGCTTTGCAAAGGTCACTTTGTCACGTCCAGTGTAGACAACATCACCGATTACAATGGGTTATATTGTCTTTTGTTGCACCGCTTGCATCCGGTCTAGACAGTGTTAAACATTTAGATCAGATTCAGATTTACTTTATTTGGCACACAACCAGATACACAAGTGCAACAGTAGGTGCAATGCTTTCTTAGGTGCTATTCCAAGCAACATAGTAACATGACACAAGACATATGACAACAAAAACACAACTGTATACACAAGTGCAACAGTAGGTATTCTTACTCCGTTCCAACAGCAAAGTGACAAGACATGGGACATACGATGACCAAGACAACATAATCAGCTAAGGGGTTCACACCAAGGCAGCCTTCAATTGCGGCGCCATCTTTGAACCAGAATATAGAAAGCAGATTCACAAGCATACATATGCAACAAAACATAACATAGCATGAAACAGTACACGTGGTCACGTGCTGGGATTTTGTGTGGGAGTATGAAGGCAAGGGGAGAGAAGAGAGAGATTGTGAGAGGCAGACGGATGGAGGGGGGCTGGGATGGGGAGGGTTATGTGTGGTGTGAATGAGTCAGTGATGTGTGGTGTGAGTGTGAGAATGTCAGCCAAAACTTCAGATGTTTTCAGAGTTCAGTTCAATGGCTTGTCCTTGAAGAGAGATAAGGCAGTGCACAGGAGTGATAGCAAGAAACCGTCTGACAGGCTGACCTCCCAACCGAGAGAGCTAGAAGGGGAGAAGTTACTTTTTAATTTGTATTAATCCATTTTTCTGATCTTCGGTAATTTGTCCGGATCATAATTAATCAAACCATTCTGATCCTCAGCGTTCTTGGCGAACCGGTTCATGCAGTGACTTAGACATTTCATCCAGCTTCGCAGTCAGACCGGTCAGAGTCCGTAAAGTTCACCAGCCTGACCCCCGATGGAGCCCACTCTTGCCTGCGCATCCGCAGTCCTGACTGAGATGTTACGGTTCAGTTCATCAATCATTATCACTCTCTGATCTAATACCTTCAGTCGGTCACACACATCCCCGAAGTGCCCGTTAATTTCCGCAGACAGCGGCTGGGTGAATTTACTGGCAGCTGTCTTACCAATCTTCCGATAGGTCAGGGCAATCCCAAGGCCGAGGAATAGGGACCCCACTATCACAATTCCAATTATGAATAAATCCACGTCCTCCACGGACAGAGCTTCTAGACACACGGTTTGCCAGGTGTTCCAGGCGTCCATCGTGTAGCCCGCAGCGAAGGTCCCGTCCGGGCAGGTGGGTTCTCCCGAGCACCCTTTCTTAGTGAAAAATCTTGTCAATCGCGCTGAGGACCAGTTAATCAATTCCATTTCAGTATTCTCAGGAGCCCAGCCAAGCAGGAGTTTGGAAAAAAAGACCAAAGGACAAAGCGCAAGAGCAAGAGCGGGAGCAGAGAGAAACACGTCTGCCTCTATGAGTACAGGAAGTTTATCAAAACCTCTATCAGGCTATCTATTCCTGCTACACTCTGTGTGTGTGTTTGCAGCTTGTGCTGGGTGAGTTACAATAGTTTACAACTGAAGTGACCGTTATCCAACTGAATTAAATTGCTTTTATTTCTGTAAAAAAAAAAAGCAAAACAACAGTGGATGATGCAATGTAAATTCATTATTTTCCTGTTATCACTGTAAAGCTGCTTTGAAATCTGTATTGTATAAAGTGCTCTATAAATAAGGGAGACTTGATTGGAAACATGCCTTAATGATTAAAGTACAATTTATGTGCTAACGATAATTTTTTTTTTCTGAAACACAGTTAGTTTGTAGTACACTCTTCACAAGATGAAACGTCACAAGGTACTCTCGAGGTGCATTGTGACAAACAGTATCCCATGCAGTGTCCTCAGATGCATTCATCAGATTTCAGCAAATATAGCAGGTCATCCGGGTTCCCTTCGAGGAACTCACACTGCGCCGAACGACGATTTGGGGATGCTCCTAAGCATCAGCGAATCTGAAGTCTGAATAAACACTAGTCCAATCCGATTGGTCGGCGTGATGAGCGTCATTGTGACGGCATACCGGAAGTATAAAGGAGCCGCGCGTAATGGCGGCAGTTATTGCTCTTCAGCATAGCGCTCTCTGTCAAAATTGTCTGTCTATTTACTGTTGTTTGTCCAGTTGTGCAAGTGTGTGAAAGAAGTAGGCGAGAGAAAGCAAGAGAGTTTAAGCAGTGTGTGCATCCGTGTCCCCGCTACATTTCGGGCTCGGATGCACACCTGCTTTGTGTGCAATGCCAGGGTGTTCAGCATGCTCGGGCGGCTCGAGGAGCCGCTTGTGAGCGTTGTGAGAGCTGACACTCAGGCTGCTCCGCTCTCGGCTGGCCGTGTTCGATGAGGCCGGCCAGCCTCGTGAGCCCCGTGGATCGGTCCCGCATTCGCCGAGGCGGTGCGGCGAGACCGTCACTGGGCTCACGGATGGACTTGTCAGCGAGACTTGGGACTGCTGAGGCATCTTCCCAGTCTTTGTCTGTCAGTTCAGATGTTCTCCTTCCCCGTGTGGAAGCCCGCGATGCGGCTTCTTCCCCCGGGGCGGAGGACCCGATGCCTGAGCGGTCTGATTCTGGGAATTAGACGCGTGCTCAGCATCGGGCAGTCGGGTTATAACGAGCTCGCCACTTCTTATATGCAAGACTCAATCTCACGATTGCCGAGGCAGCGTGCAGGTATGGGTCTGCTATTAAGGTGAACACACGCGATCGGTGTGCATGGAATACTGGTTGACGATAAAACAGTATTGCCTGATGATTAGGGCTGCATTTAAGTCTGAGGATTTAAATGAAATATTATTAGACTCTAAGGAGTTAGATATTCAGCCTGTCATTCAGACCATGTTTCACCGTGATACTGTTTGGCTTTTTTCTCGAGCGATGAAAGCCAATTGTACTATGACGGGTTGAACCACGTTGCTGAGGCAACGCATGGTTTATGAGTCCGTATAAAAACAATAAAACAGTGTCGTCTGAGGATTATGGCTACATTTAATTCTGAGGAATTAAATAATATATGATCTGACTTTGAGGAGTTAGATATTCAGCCTATCATTCAGACCATGTTTCACCTTATTGTGGCTGTATTTAATTCCAAGGAATTAAATTAAAATATTATCTGACTTTAAGGAGTTAGATGTATTTTTTATTCAGCCTATCATTCAGACCAGGTGACTTGTCTGGATATTCATCTAGGTGGAGCCCTCCTGAAGTTGATGTCGTTCTCGCCGCCTTGTGGCCCGCGGGACACATCAGTTTCAGGCAATTGCTATTCCCAGTGTCCGCCCTAGCGTGCGGCCCTGTAGAGCTGCTCCTTAGATGAGGCTCCCGCGAAGGGGCAACTGAGGTTGCTTCTTCCGCGGCGCTCTGGGGAAATCGATGTGGTAATCCCGCCGTCTATGACGCTTCGGGCCACATCGATTTCGCGAACGCACGCTGCTCCAGCCGCCTCTGAAAAGACCTGCGGCTGGGCAGCTCGCGTCCGCACACAGAGGCTCGTTCCCAACTACTCCCTGCCGGTCAGCCGCTTCAGGGGTTGGGGACGAGGCTCGTAACACCCGACGCCTCTCCCGGTCGGAGCGATCGAGGTCGCCTCCTGTGGAGTTTTCGAATCGATGCTGTGCTCCCGCCATCTAGTATGCTTCGGACCACATCGTTTCCCCGCGCACGCGTGCTGCACCAGCCGCCTCTAGCAAGACTTGCGGCAGTCCAGCGAACGCGTACGCACACCGAAAATCTTCCTCGATTTCGCCCTGCCGGTTAGCCGCTTCAGGGGGTCGGGGAGGAGGCTCGGTTGACACCCGAGGCCGGCCTCGAGAGGCTGGTTCCTTAGCAGATTATCTTGGCGCAGGGTTATGCCTCCGGATATATCTGCAGGTTCGTAATGGAACAGGAAGTTCACTCCCGTTGGTAAGGAGGCCACAGAATGTGCTCCTCCGCCAGACAGGGGTCCGGGTTTACAGCCGGCACTTCATAGTTCCTAAAAAGGATGGCGAGTTGCGTCCAAACTTTAGATCTGAGGTACTTGAATCGTTCTCTGAGGAGATTCAGATTCAAGATGCTTACAGTTCCTCCGTTGTGATTCAGATCCAGTCTGAGGACTGGTCTGTCACGACGGGTCTAAAGAGGATGCAGACTTCCCTGTATCCATCCTTCTGTGTCACAGGGAGTTCCTGAGGTTCGCTTTTGGGGGCAAAGCGCATCAACATCGGGTTCGGCTCCATACGGCCTAGCCCTTCCCCTCTGTGGTAGCAGCAGTTCGGCATTGAGATGTCGCCTTGGCTGCTCTCAGTGCTTGGGGTGAGACTCACACGCAGTAGCGTGTTGACGCCTTCTCAGAGAACAGTGTTCCTGGGAATCGTATGGGATTCTCTACGTTGTGGGCACAATTGTCTCCCGCACGTATTGAGTCCATACGGGCGGTGGTCTCTAAAGTGAAGCTAGGCCACAGCATCACTGTGAAGCAGTTTTAAGGACTGCTGGGGCTCATTGCGCCGCGTCCAACAGAATATCTTTTGGCCTGCTGCACGAGACCCCTACAGTGGTGGCTGGAAATCAGGGGGTTTTCCTCGAGGGGAAAACCGTTCTGTATGATCAGGGTAACGCGCAGATGCCTTCGCTTCTAGTCATATGGAAGAAACCTTGGTTTCTGTCCCAGGCCAGTGTTGGGAGCATCACGTTGCCGGAAGACCGTTTCAACGGATGCCTCCCTCACTGGCTGGGACGTGGTCATGGCGGCCGCTGCGAGAGGTCTGTGGGAGACGCGGCATTTCTCCTAGCACTTTTATTGCCTGGAAATGCTGGCGGTCTACAAAGCTCTGAGGGCTTTTACCGGACCTCCGCCACCATGTCCTGATACAGAAGTAAACCAGGTGACTTTCCTTGAGGGGAAATCCATTCTGTATGATCAGGGTAACGCGCAGTGGCCTTCGTTCCCTAGTCATATGGAAGGAACCTTGGTTTCTGTCCCAGGGGCCAGTGTTGGGAGCGTCCTGTTGCCGGAGATCCGTTTCAACAGGCGCCTCCCTCACTGGTTAGGGCGCGTGATCATGGACGGCCGCTTTGCGAGGGGCCTATGGGAGGGCCGTCATTCCTCCTGGCAGTGCCTGGAGATGCTGGCGGTCTACAAAGCTCTCAGGAGCTTTTTCCCAGACCTCCGCGGCCAACATGTCTCGTGCGGACAGACAATACGCCTGTCGTAGCGCACTCAATCATCAGGGAGGGTTCAGGTCGCGCCTCTCTGTGCAGACTGGCGCATCTAATCCTCCTGTGGTCCCAAGGGAAACTGTTGTCCATCAGGGCAATGTATGTCCCGGGGGTCCAAAATCAGGGAGCAGACATCCTGTCGAGGCAGGGGCTGAGGCCCGGGGAGTGGCGGCTCCACCCAGAGGTGGTGGAGGCCATATGCAAGAGGTTCGGCCCAGTGGAAGTGGACCTATTTGCGTCTCGAGAGACGTCCCACTGTCCACTGTGGTTCTCCCTCACGCATCCAGCCCCTCTGGGGTTGGATGCCATGGTGCAGACGTGGCCGAGGCTGCGTCTGTACGCATTTCCCCCGATTGCTCTGCTCCCGGGAGTCCTGGAGAGGGTCCGTCAACAAGGGGTCAGCCTACTTCTGGTAGCACCCTGTTGGCCGACCAGTATGGTTCTCGGATATCATAGATCTGCTGGCAGGTCATCCATGGCAGATTCCTCTGAGGAGGGATCTCCTGTCTCAGGCGGCGGGTACAATATTTTACCCCGGCCCGAGATTTGGAACCTTTGGGTCTGGCCCTGAGGGGCCCGGTACCTAGAGGCTGGCCTGTCGGCAGAGGTGGTAGAGACGTTACTCAGTTCCAGGGCTCCGTCTACAAGAGACTGTACAGCCTCAAGTGGAATGTATTTTCCACTTGGTGTAGAGAGCGTGAGGTGGACCCAGTTAACTGCCCGGTGGCTTCAGTGCTGGAGTTCCTCCAAGATCGCTTCTCTGCGGGTCTAACCCGTCCACACTCAAGGTGTACGTGGCTGCCATTGCGGCTTTCCACACTCCTACGGGTGATGGGCCTTTGGGTAGGCACCAGTTGGTTGTACAGTTCCTCCGTGGGGTTCGGAGGATGAGGCCTGTGGCTCAATCCAGAGTTCCAACTTGGGATCTGGCAGTGGTTCTCGGAGGGCTGGCTGAGGCCCCTTCGAGCCATTGGAGTCGGCTGAGCCAAAGAACCTGACCCTTAAGGTGGCTTTTCTCCTCGCTATTACCTCTCTCAGGAGAGTGGGTGACCTCCAGGCCTTGGCGGTAACGCCAATTTGCCTGGAGTTTGCCCGGGTGGAGTAAAAGCCATCTTACACCCTAGGCCAGGCTACGTGCCTAAGGCCCATCAGGGGTGGTCAGGTCTTTGGTCCTACAGGCATTCCATCCTCCGCCTCACGTGACGGGCGGAAGAGGAGAGGCTTCACCTGCTCTGCCCGGTTAGGGCACTCAGAGTGTATTTGGAGAAGTCAGCACAGTGGAGGAGGTCCCAACAACTGTTGGTGTGTTTTGCTCACCCAAGAAAGGATTGCCTCGTCTACTCAGACAATCAGTAATTGGATTGTCCAGGCGATAACCATGGCTTATCAGGTGCGCAGTTTGCCTTCACCTAGGGCCGTGAGGGCACATTCCACCAGAGGCATGGCCTCTTCGGTGGCCCTCCTTTCTGGGGTCCCCTTGTAGGATATCTGCGAGGCGGCTGGGCTACCCCACACACCTTCATTAGGTTTTATAGCCTAGATCTCCCTACGACGCCTGGCGCTAGGGTGCTCCAGTCCTAGCTGTGCCCGGTCTCCGGCTTCACACTAGGACAGGCGCTACCCTCGGTGTGGCCTAGTGGGTACTCGTTCCCCAAATCGTCGTTCGACGCAGTGTGAGTTCCTCGAAGGGAACGGCTCGGGTTATGTATATAACCCTTGTTCCCTGAGAAAGGGAACGAGCACTGCGTCGCGTCGCGTCGCCACACCTCGGCACGCCTGGAGCGCATGCTTCAGAGCAATAGCTGCCGCCATTACGCCCGGCTCCTTTTATACTTCCGGGTATGCCGTCACAATGACGCATCACGCACGACCAATCGGATTGGACTAGTGTTTATTCAGACTTCAGATTCGCTGATGCTTAGGGAGCATCCCCAAATCGTCGTTCCGACGCAGTGCTCGTTCCCTTTCTCAGGGAACAAGGGTTATATACATAACCCGAGCCGTTTTCCATGCACACAGAAAGCTTGCATACTTACAGTATACATACTGGATACTGCAGAAATAGTAAAAGTAGTATGATAATATGCCATTTCGAACACACTATTTCGGTGGATCCGTGCACGCTCTTATATTGCCCATAGCACCTCATCAAGTTCGCCATCCATTGTAGTATTTTCCCTTCTGTTTCAAACTCTTCTGTCTTTCTTGCGTACTCATATATGACTGCATGTGCAGCCCAGGGGCAAGCGCATATTCGTTTTTTAAAGGAAAAACAGTGTAGTCTTTGGTCTGATTGTTTGTATGCGAGTGTCTTTGTCTCCAACACGTCACAATGCCATGGCTGTAGCACCATCCTCTGTCATTCTTCTTCATATATATATGCAACAGCAGCCTGACTGCTGTCTAAGAGAGAAAGAGGAAAAGCTCGAATTAATGACTTTTGGGCTATTCCATTTAGCATCAACCGATCCTGTTCACATTTAATGCATTTTTAATGAACAGATCTTTCATGGTAAATCTAAAGCTAATTTCATAAGTTATAAATCCTGCGTAGTGGTTAGCCAGTTCACAATTTCCCTTGATTACTCTTCACAGATGGTCATGTTCTGCTGGTTGAGCTAAAAGGATCTCACAAACCCCTGTCTCTGAATGAAACCAGATGATTGTTTACCATTTCACAGTCCAAAACAATCCGCACTCATTCCATGTCCAGCAGATTATGATTAATGGCCATGTTATAAGATTTGATTTGTCACTGCAGAACATTACTCTATAATGGAAATTGCTGTTTTGAAAATGTTGGACATTTGCTGAGATAACGGGCTTCAAGTAATCAGCTAGAACAATTTGAAAAATGTTTCCGTCACATTACAAAAAGTGTAGGTTTGACATTCAATCTGAATAAAGCAATACATATAAATAATAACATAGGTCATGTAATAACATAGAGTTTCTATATACCAATTTGATGTCACAATCCCACACTACCTTTACCTGAGGCTTGTTTTGTCTGATGGCTTTGTAATTGGCTTATGTTAAAACCAGTAAGTCTTTGGGCAATATGGACTTACTTCACTCAAACTCTAAGTAAAAACTACTGTCCGCACAGCTTTCAACGTATACTCAACCGCGAATGGGCGCGGATGGCCGAGTTCGACACTCGCTCAGTATAATTTTTTTTATAGACATCGGAGGGCAGCAATGAGTCGCGTCATCAACAGGACATTTGCTCGGCAGGATTGAAGAATTAGTGGATAAATCATGGCAACATAGTTCAGAAGAAAAAAGAGCACACAAACTTTGCACAAACGCTCATCAATTTCGCCATCCATTGTAGTGTTTTTCCTTCTGTTTCAAACTCTTCTGTCTTTGTGTTGTACACACACTTCTGCATGGTCTCAAAAATTGGGCTGCACATTTTCTCTTTTTGCATACAGCAATGTCAATTTTATGTCGCAAGCAGGTCTGTACAGTGCAGTTGTACACATTAGTATGGGAGACCGGGTATAGTTGTTACATGGGGAGGGTTGTAACACAACCAATTCCACGAATCACAGATAAGGAGTCATATTACAGTTACAGTGTCCTCTGGCTTTCTTTATGATCCCACACGGAGGTTTTCTAGTCTGTGTTGCTATCTCTCCTGAAGCTACAGCAGAAAATCTAATTCTGAGGTAAGAAAGTAAAAAACAAAAACAAAGATAAAATGTTGTTTAGTACTTCTACCGTTGTAAATAATGTTGTATGACTTATATCAGTCAAGGTATAGTTTATCTAATAAAGAACGGTGTATTAACCTTCTACTAATTTCAAAGCACCATGCTAATACAGCTAGCTGAACAATGGGTGATAGTGGTGGGGTAGGTTATAATATGTGTTTTGACACAACCATCCACTTACATACAACTAAGAACATGTTTGTGATTTTAATAATTCCACATAATGCCTTTTTATGTTAATTTGCTCACACACACCCATATGAATGTGCACATACAGACATGCAAAAACAAACGCACATGTCTGCATGCACAAACACATACAATATGCACATACACACGCCATATTCACACATATTTTATTGTTGCAGCCATTCATGTCAAATAAAACTATTGTTGTGGCATATCTCTTGGAGTACCCACATGAAAAAATACTTTATTATATTATAGTAAAATTACTCTAGTAAATAATATAGTTTTTTTGAACCGTACTATAGTAAATATACTACAGTAAATTAACAAAGTGTAGTAAATACTATAATATACTACAATATACTACAATTTACTGTAGTATCTATAGTATCATTCAAAAACACTATAGTATTTACTAGAGTAATTTTACTGTAATTTTACTATAATATACTATAGTATTTTTTTGTGTGGGTACACTTAGTTTTTATTTTTTAGCATTTTGCATTTTCTCTACCTGTTACAACCAGTATGTGTTACAACCTACCCTAGTTGTAGATAGGGCCGGTTTTGTATTTGTCATCATCTCACACGTGACTTTGGCGATCTGAACCGCTGATTCGATATGCTCCAAAGCTTTATGAAGCAGTGTTTTGAAATCTGCCATCACTATATAAGTCGCTTCATAAAAGGATTGTAGAACCACTGTAGTGAGATGGACTTTGTAACAACCTCTTTAGTACCTTTATGGGTCTTGAGCGAGGAAATGTCATTGCTGCCAATAGAGGCCTTTCTGAGCCATCGGATTTCAACAAAAAATATCTTCATTTGTCTTAATGTCTTATGGGTCTGGGATGGCATGAGGGTGAGTAATAAATTATCTTTTCATTTTTGTGTGAACTAATTCCCTTTAAGATGAAATCGTGAATTGGTTCAGTGTTGAGATTGCTAAATTTGAATAAAATATGCTAATATGCACAGACATCAGTGCATTGATCTGGCTGTATTAAAAGCACAACACGTATGATTTTGGATTAAAATATCCAAAACCACTAGAACAATGTTATTTCAGTGACTAGTGTACTTGCATTATCTGAAATGTTTCCAAGAATGTTTAAATCCAGGAAATAAGCTATTTTAAACAAAATACGGACCAATCAGCTGTTTGGATACACTCATTGACAGAAAACTGATCATTGTTTTATAGCTCAACACAGTTAGTCTTTATGTTTTCTTATTTCAATGTGAGTACCATGTTTTGCCTGTTGTTGCATATTGCACTATAAATACGCTTTATTTACATAACAAAAAACAAAAAATTGTCTGGTTACGTCTGGGTCAGCACAATCAGATATTATATATAATAGTATTTGTAGTAATTGCGTGCTTTCGTGTCACTCTAGTAGTATGTCTCTATCTGTGTTTATCAGCTACTGTGATATATGGATGCCTTTGTCTACTTTCATAACTATAAAATATAGTGTTTCTTCTCAACTGGACTTTCTGTGCTAGGGCACCCCTGGTTACGATTATGAATAAAACAGAAATGAGTATTCTCTCTAAAGCTCACAACACCATATTTTGGCACGTGCTTATTGATTCCCGGGCCACACAGCAAATGACAAGGGCCCTCTTGCACTGAGCTTTTTCTTTTTACTAAAGCTGGCACACACTGTGCGGCTTTATAATAATCATTGTTATTGTTGCTCTTCAGACTTTACGAACATGAACATGGCAAAAAAAATAAAAATAAAAAATAACCTGGCTGCACACAAGAAAATTTGTCTGGACTTTTACATTAACCCATTCACAAGTGAATTTAATTCAGGTTAAAATGTTATCACAACTGTCATTAATCGGCTATGGTGAGCATGTCAAACTATCTACCAAAGACAGATTTTAGCCTAGGGTCAAAGGAATCTTTTAGTATAGCGATTATTTGTCCCAGTGTGCCAAATCGCGGCCAAAATTGTGTTGTATGAACCTGGCTTAAGGTATCAAGTGATGACACTCGCATTGATTATCTCTTTTTCAAAGGTTTGGCAGTTTTGCAGGGTCCTTCAGCAAGGACATTGACCGAGGTTTCTTAATCGTCTTCGTTCTGTGTATTTTGACTATTTCCTTTACTTTAATTCATGAAAGACTAGAGGGGGTTCTGCCGAGAGAACCCCCAAAAGAGAATAAACCAGAACAACATGCCATGTTGTTCTGGTTTATTCTCTTTTGGGGGTTCTCTCGGCAGGTTCTGATGGTTAGATGGAGTTCTATCGGCAGAGTTCTATCAAGCTGTGAGCTGGAGTCACTCTCAATGGTTTAGAATCCTTCTAACTGCAGATGCAAAGAACTGTGTTTCTCCAACTCATCTATGCATAGGACATTCTTTTGGATTGGTACTGCTACGAACGCAGCTGAATGTGTGGAGTCAGCATCCTCTATCATGGTGCTGTGTACATGGTCAACCTCAGCATTTTAGTACAACCAAGATCTGACTCAAAATAACTAAAATGCTCAGCAACTCTCAAGTAGTAATTTTCATGCAAATACTGGTGGTATGTTTTCACATTCGTTACTACTCGTCGATCCTGTTTTTTTTTAGTCTCTAGTCTTTCATGAATTTGTCTATGGCCTAACGTGGTCTCTGTCCACGTGGTATATCATAGCCGTCATCTCTGTGTGGCCTTCGTCTCCATGTGGCCTAACTTGGACTATTGTAGCCTTCGTCTCTATATAAAAGAAAATATCTCAAAGCATGTCCCTGCACCCCTAATCATTCTCCACTTGTCATACTCCCTAACGGGTTTCCCATATCAAGAAGGTGGTTTAAAACTCATCTAGTGGCAGTTCTACAGAACTACTATCATCTCATTGGTATACCAGACATACCAGACAGGATCGGTGCTGCTTCCAAAATCAATAGTTTTATTTCCATATCTACCCCACTCAGAGCTAAGTGATCTGCTAATTCCACGGACCATAGGTCACACCATGCAATCTTCTTGCATCTCAGACTAACGTGACTCTATACTGACCATCAGTAACAAATTATATTATACATTTCTCACATTCTTTTCAGATAATAATACGATCACCTATGTGTCTTAACAAGCATCAGCTAAGTTAACAGCATTTCATTAACTCCTAGTACTTTAAATCTTATGTGGTAAGTATACTATCTACACAAACTTCTGGTCATGATGGCAGTTCCTAAATCTCTTTTATAGATTTATGGCTCACTTTTCCATTTGGTCTGTCAAGGCTAACTCACACACCCACACAGTCTTCTCACTATGGCCTGTCGTGGCCTTTACTCGACATATGTGGCCTTCGGTGCACACTGGCTTATCTGAGCCTCATTCTCAGCCAACTGGCTTTTCTCGTACCCCGTCCTATCAAGGCAGTATAAACAGCCTAACGTGGCAGTCCTTACAGCCTACATGGCTTTTCTCATACCCGGCCTATCAAGGCAGTATACACAGCCAAACGTTGCAGTCCTTACAGCCTACAAGCCATTTTTTGTACCCTGGCCTATCGAGGCATTATACACGGTCTAACGTGTCAGTCCTGACAGCCTGCGCAGCTTTTCATACTCTGGCTTAACGTGGCAGTTCTTCACGGCGTTCGTGGTTTTCTTCAAATACTTTAGGCAGAAGCCTAACAATTCCTTCTGTTCATTGATCTAACATATGTCCATATCTATTGCAATGTTCAGTGTTGTCCATATTCTAATAATATAATCTATTTTCTTTTCAAATATTTTAGGCACTTTATCCAAAGAATCTTTCAACGGGTGTGTATCTTTTGATTTATCAGTTCTTTTGGGGGTAGGCTCCGCCCCTGCCTTCATCTTCAGGCAGGAACTGCAAGCATCCGCTACCCTCCGGATTTGGACTATAGACGGGACCTACGCAAAATAACTTCATCATTTCATTCATTCGATACTACTTGTATACAAATTGTTAATAAATCTAATAAAAATGTTTTCTTGCCTCCTGAGTTTTTTGGGTAGAACATGGACTACCATACTGATAGGCTGTATTTATGAAGTCTCCATGTTGGAGATGCCAAACAGCACTAGGTACCCCAGGGATCTGTCCTGGCTCACTTCCTTTTTTCAATCCACATAACAGATTTTCAGTACAACCACCCCCACCCCACCTCACCATATACCCCCATACCCCACCATAGACTGTTCTCTTTTATTCAGGGATTTTCCCTTTTATTTTATAAGACAGCTGAGAGAGACAGGAAAGAGGATGGGGAAAGGGATTAGGATGTTATGCAGGCCAAATTGCATATCTGTGACAACGGCTTTGTATGTGTCATGAGCACATGCACTACCCACTGTGCCATGGCTCCAACATATCACAGCTTTTTTGTTCAGACATATTTTAAAAAAGCACACATACACGTGAGCTTTCTGCCAGAAATGTCATGCTCATTCAAACTGAAGAAGGACATTTGAGATCCATCAATCACAAAATATGCTGCATGTAAAACATGTATAAATCATTACAAACTGCATTATCAAACAGTCAGCATTTTGGAGGTTGGTATAAAGATGAATGATTCTATCCTCCTCTACATACTGTATATTGCATGTGTGTTCTCTTTCATTGGTTTACTCAACACTGCGTAGCGATGACACAATGGGAAACACCCTGATGCCGTGGGCACTGCCTCAGCAGCACAACGTCACTCACTCTTGATATAGTGAACACGCCATCTGCTAATCATTTTTTTTTCTTCAGAAGCGTTTTATCTGGTTTATCAATCCGGTTTATCAATAATTGAGCTATTGCATTGAATATTCTCATTTTTGTGCTTCAGCAACCGCATTTATTGGAAGTGATAGCTTCTAGCGTAGGTTCAACCAGGAAGACAACATTTTTTTACGATGTAAATGTTAAATGTCAGCCTATCATTCCAAATGTGATTGAGCTGTTGTGTCAACTACTTGCTTTTCATATTAGATGTTTATTGCTGGAGAGCAAAATCTTGCAATTCAAATTTCAGAAGCATACTAGTCCTCTCTTTGTGGATGTCGTCTTCCGTCTTCGAATTTTGTTTCAGCAGTCACTTTCATTGTGGACTCCAGATAATACTTTTAAAGACACTGCTGTCAGCATTCCGGTGTTGTCACTACATCCGTCAACGAATTGCTCTTTTACTCTTTTTCTTCTTATTCTCAAATACACCAATGTACATTTTATGTCATAAGCAGGGTAAGTGTATGAGACATGAAACAAAGGTTCAACCACAGCACTAATTTAATTTTGTACTCAATCTGACCCATTAAGATTGCATCCTGAAATACACCTGAAATAGCAGCATGGAAACATAACATTCAAATAGTCAATGAATTCAGAAATCAAGCAAACTGGGCACTCTTTTTAACACTATGAAACTGTCTAATGCTTCAGGTCAGCCAACACCTGCACTCTAACAAAAACACCCATTATAGTCTAATCGGACTACACTGCACCATTAATCTCTTACATCATGTAACTTGTTGGTTACAATGAATTTGTGAGCAGGCAGAATTCAGGCAATGAACAAGCGCTGAAAAGCTTCATCTTGATTGTGTGGATTATGTGCAAAAGTAAACCCCTACGATAGGCCATTTAATTCATGAACTCAACAGATTTGCTTTTAAACACCACAAAACACATTTTAAATACAAATGTTTTACACTTTTCAGAGCGTTAAAACAAATATGCAGAGTGTTTGAAAGATGCCTATCATCTGATATTGAAATAGCATTGGTTATTTGACAAAAAAAAGTTCACCCGTGCCTATTGATCCCGACCTGTACCGCTAATGATGAGGTGAATATTTTCCAACCATTTTATTAAATATTAGTGATACACCCTTCGGGTAAACCCACATGCTTTATTTTCTTTTGGGGGTAACCTCGGTGGGTTCTGACAGTTGGAGTTCTTTTTAAAGCAGTGTGCGGGAGTCATGCCTAAGAATATTAAATGTTTCACTACTTGTGCTCTATCTGAGACTTTCTGTTTGTACCTAAATACTACCTCTATTTGTTTAGCTAACCTAATTGCCTTCCCTTCACAATGCAGTGTTTTAGAATCATCCTAACTGCATATGCAGAAAACTGTGGTTTTCCAACTCATCGCTACATAGGACATTCTTTTTGGACTCCTGCTGCTAGGAGCTAAGCAAATGTGGGGCGTCAAGCTTCCTCTTTCATGGTGCTGTGTACATGGTTATCATTAGTATTCAAATTTCATGCAATATCTGACTATAAAACTAACTCAAATACTCAGCAGGCATTTTCAAGTAATAATCAAAGTATTATTTTTCAAAGCTACTGGTGGTGGTCTGTTTGAGCTTCCCTTAATATTGTCTCATAACTATTCTTAGCAGTCTTATTTCAAGTAATAATCAAAGTATGTTCCTTTTAAAAAGCTTCTTTCTCGGTTAGTCTAATGTTGTGGCTATTAGGCCTATAGGAGGAATCTGCCATTTTTTTAGCAATTTTTATCACAATATCTCAAGACCTGGAAGCAGACTTTTTTCTGACTTTTCTTCCTTCTATGCCCTGTAGGACCACAAGACAAGGGGCCTGATACCGGAGGCGTTCATGGAGCTCCACAGAGCTACTGACCTGGTGCTTTGAGTGATTAATCATACTGCACGCGCACTTGGGTTCACAGTGGCGGGCTTGGTGGCTGTCAAACACCATCTTTGGTTAAATCTCACTGAGATTGTCGAAAAGGAGACATTTTTCCTACTGGACACCGTTATCTCCCAGTCATGTTTTGTTTGGAGAAGCAGTCAGATCAGAGGTCAATAAATGCCATACGGCTAAGACAATCTGCTGCCCTTAAGCAGTTCATGCCTAGGAGAGCCCACAGAGCTCCCACTCCTTCCTTCGTGACCAAGGACCACTTTGCACGCAGGAAGATGACCTCTAGAAGAAATGACAAGCCAAGACCAAGCCCACCTGGCACAGTTTTGGGAGCTCGTGCCCATTCTATGCCTCGCCAGGGTTAAGCACGTTGACTTGGAGCGGACACATAAACCTACTGCTTTAGCGTCACTGGGTCGCTCCTGATATTTGTATCAGGAAACAGACAGCTTCCCTATTTGCTTCAAGCAGTGCCCTTGAGGTTTCTTTTCTACAGCAGGAAGTGATTGCTCCTCCTAAAGATTGGAATAGAGGAGGTTCCTCCTTTGGACTTAAACCGCTGCTTCTTCAGCCACTACTTCTTCGCTCCAAAGAATCCAATATCAGGTTCTTCCATTTGATCTAGATTTGGGTCTGTGGACATTCTCCAAGTGCATGAATGCAACTCTGGCCCCTTTGAGGCTCCAGGTCATCTGTGTACTAAATTACATACACGATTGGCTCATTCTGGCTCAATCCAGAGAGTTGATGTGTCGTCACAGGGATGCTCTTCTCCACCACCTACGCTTGGTCTCCATGCTTGTGCACCTTCTATTAGACAGCTGTATTTTTCCAAGTGAAAGGTCTTTGAGTCTGGGTGTACAGCTCGTGCAATGGATCCAGTCAGCTGCCTAGTTGGTTCAGTGCTTGAATTCCTGCAGGATAAGTTTGGCAGCTAGTGTGGATGTGACTAGTTTGAGGGTTTATTTTATGTTGTGGCTTTCGCTGCTCGTCAGGAGATTAGACAAGGTCCCCTTGGGTAGACACCATCTGGTTTCTTTGTTGATGTGTGAAGTTAGACACTTGAGCCCTCCACGTCCTGTTAATGTCCCTTCCTGGGATTTGTTGGTTGGGTAACACTTTACAGTAAGGGTACATGAATTATCATGAATTCATGCATTAATTCATGCATGACTTATGCATTACTACATGCATTAATATATCATGAATCATCAGGAACTAACAGGAATTCAAAGTCTTTCATTCATGACATCATGGATGAACAACATCTTAATTAAAATATTAACTAAGGTGAGTACATGAACATGAATTATGGTTTATTACGCATGATCATGATGTTTTCCATGTTCACAAAAAAACAAAAACAAAAAACCCAGTGGTATTTACTATCTATGGACAAAGCTAAGGTTATGGTACATGAATCATCATGAATTCATGCATGAAAATAAAGCATTAATTCATGTATGTAAGACTAAAAATCCACATTACCTTATCCATGCACTGGCTAGACCAGTAGGCTATATCAATTATTGTGAGAACAAATGTTTTTTTTTCATTAATCACGATCTCTGAGTTAAGAATATTCACGATACCCGATGCCCATATCTGGTATTCAGTATTAGCCGATACAGAGTACCAATCCAATGTTACAATAATAATTTTAAAAAGTGATGAACTTTAATTAACTAATAAACAATGCCTCACAGTGTGGAAGATAGCTGGATCATTCTTTTGTGCAAGGCATCAGGCTTGACTTTCCTAAATTTCCCCTATTTTGTTGTAAAACAAAATAGGCTACATTCCTGAAAAACAAGTAAATATATAACATAAATTAAAAGACATTTTATAGCACTGCTTTTTAATGAGGCAGCAACATAAGATATACAGGATGGAATGATAACAATTTTTCATTGTGAAAAAGTATTATAATATGAAAGACTTCAATACAGAGCAGCACAAAGCACGTATGCGCTAATGCGCATCCCGTGCACAGAATGAAGTGCTTGAAGCAACATGGAGTCGCGCACAGAGGCAGTGCCGCCGCTTCACAACATTCAAAGCACAAAGGGAAGAGAAATTGATACATACTGTATGCCTAATATAGCCTATCTATGCAATAGTTTGTTGAGCCTTTTCTGTAAACAATTTTAAGTATAATAATAGGAACATTGAATCATTTTGAATCATCATCGTGTTGACTGTCGAAACCAAATACAACACACAGTTTGACTTCCGAATAAAAACGCCTGACAGCCGCAACAGAGGGATGGAAGAGTTTACCTGAACTCAAATTTATCGACTTTAATATTCATCTGTACCTTACATTAAACCAGTGGTTCTCAAACTTTTTTGGTCATTCCCCACTTTAGACAAGGGGGATTTTTAAAGCCCCACCTACCCCAATCGCCCCAACACAATGCTAATGAAATGAACAACAAGCTTAACATGTTCCAATTTATTGAACTAACAAGTTTTATCAGAGTAACAAGTTGTATCTAAAATACAAACTATACACATAAAATAACAGAATGTTCAAAAATAAAGAAAATAAAAGTGCAGCTGTGTCATCATAACTTGCATGAAATAATAAAAAAAATGGAGAAAATAAAAGTGCAGCTGTGTAAATTTTTTTACTAATTTCAAAAAAAGATAAGATATAAAAGGGCCACTTTGCAATATGTAAAAAAAAAAAAAGAAAGAAAAGAAATCCATTTGGCAGGTTATCTCTGCATTAGCGGCTGCAACAGTTTTGCATTGCACAATTTCTCAAAGCGATCTTCAGCTGAGATCTGTACTGAAGCAACAGCTGAAAACCCCATCTCACAGAGATATGATGTGGCAAAGGTTAGTGTTTCCATGGCGACGCATCATTTGTCACGTGACACACCGAAGCCACAATAACAGATCGCCTTAATTTCCTTTTTCCTTTTTTTTTTATTTCAAAATATTCACATACTTGCTTACCATGTCATCAACTATCTGATATTCCGATTCTCAAAAAATTGTAAGTGAGTGTGTTTGGTCGTTTAAAAACCTTTATAAATAATCTTGGTAACACTTAATCTTGGTAACTTGGTATTTTGATGGTCCCTTTTGAACATTCTGTTGACTATAAGTAACGTTGCACCTACAAGTCAACTAACTCTCGTTAGAGTATTAGTAGACTGTCTGCTTAATATCTGCTAACACTTTATTCTAATGATCTTTCAACAAACATTCTACTGACTATTAATAACTTTGCAACTACATGTCAACATATTCTAACCCTAACCCTACCAGTCTACTGAAACTCTACTAACACTCTAATGATATTTAGTGGACATGTAGGTGCAATGCTACTTATAGTCAACAGAATATGTTAAAGGGACCATCAAAATAAAGTGAAACCATAATCTTGATATATAACGTGAGATGGGCGCTGCAATGTACTCGAGGCATTCATATGCATTTCTGTCTGTGTGTCCCCTCACAAAAATAGAGGTATGACAACCCTTCTTTCTGGCACAACAGCAACATTATTACATATTTGAAAGTGTCGTACCACTCAACCATCACACGGGAAAACGGAACTATGTTACGAGGGGGCAATTTCATGGATTCGAACAATGTGACTCAAACAAAAACATATGTTTTTTTAGAAAAAAAAAAAGAAAGCATGAATGTCCACCCCTAAACATAGCCATCAATGGGAAATAATTACAGTGTAATTACACAGAAAATCTTGAGTAATTTGAATTGCCTACATGTACTAGGGGTTAAGGTTAGGGTTATGACTTGGTTTAGTTGAGTATTATGCATAATTTACTTTACTATAGTAAGTTAAAATAAAATAACAAGTAACCCTAGATGTACTTCCATCAGACCTTTGATGTCACTGAATTCCAAAGCTTTTATAATGTAAAATTTGTGTCGCTCAGTCTCTCATGCTATAGAAGACTGCAACTTATTTTTAATCAAAAATAGCTTCGAAAAGGACACCCTGCATTACAATACACAGCTCCATGCCTGTAACATTCACCATGCCTGTCTCCCCAGCACTAAACTTCCCAGAATACTTCCTGCACACCACCTGCACACACTCCACTCCACAATCATCCGCACCTACCAGCAATCACCCTCGTTATCTTACCCTATATCTGCAGTCACAATCCTCACCTCAGAGTCTGGTCTTGTCGTTGATATCCAGCGCTTGTCAGACTACCTACCTGTTCAACTCACCTGAGACACCGACCTGTCTTCATTGTCGCCTGTCATCCATCTTCTGTCATCCTGTACCAGCCACCTGCAGTCTTCCTTAATGGTTCTGTTCCACGTCCTCTTCAGTCAAACGCTGCATCTGCAACACAAAGATCTCTATTACCTGCAAACTAAGTTTAACCAAACTATCAGACTGCTTGAAACTCACCCTTTCATCTCTCCTGCTGCTTATCCGATACCTGCAAATAAAAGATACCCGTTTGCTTTTTACCTGTCGTGCCTTCTTCTGTTGCATGGCAAACAAACAGGGTATAATCACAGGACTGTGATTTTTTTGGGGATTACAAAAAAAAAAAAAAAATGCAGAAAATTCAGGAAATGTCATTTGGACCATCAATGAATCAGAACATATTTCCCTTAATCATTTTTTATTTTTTATTTTTTTATAATGTTTTCGATAAAGAACAACCATAAACTAATCAGATTATCAATTATCAAAGAAGGTGCTAAATAAATTCTGCTCCAGACATTGCAGCCAACAATGGACACCCCCACACATTTGGAGCCTGGGGTTTCAGCCCCTCCTAGCCATCATAGTAATCTTATAATTATATTATATTTATATTAAGCCCTGCTGAGGAAATATTCTCTCTTTAGTCTGCGTTATTTCCCCTGTGATTCTCAGATAATTATTACAGGTTGTAGACAGAAGATGAGACACTTCACTGTATTACCTGCCTGTGAGCACTGTCCTCCTGCAGAAATGAAAGCTCATTACTGAAATATGAGGTCTGAATCTGAAACTTGACCAAAATGACGGTGTCTTAAAAAAATGTTATAAAATAAAATAAAAGACAATGACAATTCAAAATCTATTTTTTTGAAAGTTCCCATGATATTAACTGAGCATGGTTCATTGCTTAAAATACTACTGCATTCTGGGTGCAAACACATAAAGATGGCAAGTGGCATTTCATTGTTTGATTTATTTATTTTTTACAGCTGATTGTGCATGAAACTGCCTTGTTTTAAGTAAACTTGTTGATACCAGGCACCTTCTTCATTAAAGAGATTGTGAACTTTCTTAATTTAAATTGACATTTTTAATTTGCCTCTGCAGTCAGTTTCATTTAAATGATGGATTGCTTTTGTATGTGTATAATTGAACTTTTGAGAAGGAAATGGCCGACAAAGGTATCAAAATAAAAAGAAAGAAAAAAAGCTTGTGTTGCTGCTTCATTAATTAGAGTGAAAAGGTTTTGCACCTAGATGGGAAGCAAGGGCTGGCAATCAGAAGAAAGGCCCAAATGAAAGGGCCAAGCCAGCCTCTTCCTGCTATATCACTCTAATGAACACTGAGGGAAAATCTTTTCCGTACCTTTCCCTTGTGTCCAGCCAAGTCTGACAGCCAAAATTAAATATCCTTGTCCCTTAAAAAATAAATCTACTCCAGAACCATTAGTATTATTTTCCAAATGTACACACATATAACTATAGAATAGCACAATTTGAATAATGGTAATTATTAAACAAATTGCAATTTTTATTAATATTTTAAAATAATAAGTAAGATAATGACACGAATAATTAAGATTCTTCAATGTGGCATAGGCGGAGTAGGCAAATGCTAGGGGCGCCAAAATGTTTTTTTATTTATTTTTTTTTTTTTCATTTTATTACTGATACTACTTTATTCATGTTAATTCAAAATATTACTGAATAAAAAAAAAAAAAAAAAAAAAGTCTTCCCCCTCCCAGCGAGTGCTTGAAGTGCGTCAGAAATAGAATGAGTGGTCAGTTTAAACGGTTAGTTCACCCAAAAAATTAAAATTATGTAATTAATGAAGAGTCGTGAATAATTTCATTAATGAGGAGTCATGAACGCGGATTGACAACAGACCCAGAAGAGAAGACAATGCTGCATAAAGTCGTATTTTTTTGTTATTTTTGGACCAAAATGTATTTTCGATGCTTCAAATGTCACATGGACTACTTTGATGATGTTTTTACCTTTCTGGACACGGACAGTATACTGTGCACATTTTCAATGGAGGGACAGAAAGCTCTCGGACTAAATATAAAATATATTAAACTGTGTTTATTAAGGGAGGTCTTACGGGTGTGGAACGACATGTGGGTGAGTCATTAATGACATAATTTTCATTTTTGGGTGAACTAACCCTTTAACATTGGAAATTTGTTGTGTGGCGTCGCCTCTCATTGTGTCCAATGTAGACAGGATTGCTTTTGTTTTTAAGGGGGCTTGGCTGCTCTCGCCACTGAAAGTTGCCTGATGATTATTTATGACGGATGGCAGAATTCACAAAAAGACAGAATCCCTCTGATGCAGAGAAGATAGGAATAAGTGATAAAGACAGAGATAAAGCGATGTAATGAATGAACAGTTTATCTAATTGCATAGTAGTAAAATACTAACGTTCGCTAAATAATTGCAGTTATTTTTACCTTAAACTACATGCAAGCAGCTTCTCCCTTGCCCTCAGACCTGTGTGATTTTTTAATTTTTTTATAAACACGTGTAATATAACTTTTTTTTTATAGCCTAATGTTTTTACTCTATAGTTGTGCAGTTTTATGGGGATATATGGCAGTTTTATGTATTTGCCGAAATAAGCAATAATATTTATATACAGCTTTATTTAAAATAGCAATATTTTATGTAAAATTCACATTAAATATCAACATTTCTCAGTTTAATTCATGTTGAAAACTAGCCTGGATGCCAACCGGACCTAGCCCCGCCCACAACATTTGAGGTCAGGCAATTCAGTCTGGACTCGATCCATTGAGGAGTAATTATTCCCGAACTGAATCTGTTCGGACCAATCAAATTGTTATACGATGAAGGACAGATAATGCAGCGTAATCATGCACATCACCAAAGAGCGCTTGGGTTGATTTGTTCTAATCCTAAACTGAGAACTTGTTCGTATATGCATTCACCTTAATATTTCTCTCAAAAAATGAGGATTGTATTAGTAAATACTCTGTGTATCCTTAAATAATTTTTTAAAACATCGGCAAAGATTGTTTAAACTCATCTTCTTCTAGCTTACTTCTTCCAGCGTGCCATTAAGTTCTGTTGACAACAGCGCGTTAGTGATTTGATGTTCATGAACGATTCGTTCTTTTTGAACTAATCTTAAATATGACTCGGGATCAACGAGTTGTCTCAGAGAGCGATTTGTTCATTTTGTTTTGACCGTGCATGCGCTACAGGCCTTCGGTTCTCTACCGGATCTTCTGCATTTGACCTATGGGGCTGTGAGAACGAAGGACACAAACCCGAAGACTCGAGAGCTAAACTAACCAATTCTGTTTTCAGGGAGTGCATGCATTGCTTATTGGGCTGTCACGGCCCAGATCAGACCCTGATGATGGAACTAACGACTCAAACCCAAAGACAGGAGAGGTGTAACATTACTAATCTTTCCAGGGAACAGACGTGATTAAATGTGATCGGACAAAAGAAAGAACGACTCGGATTCAGAGGTGAGGTTAACTAACAGACTGCATAGCCTAAATATCCAGCTAAGCAATTAATGAATAATTTCTTAAAGTTTGGCCTTGGCTGTATCAGCTTATAATTCATTTTTTATTCCAAATGTGATCAATGTTTGCATAAGTATTAGATGTGTTGGGGAATTTAACATTTGAATTATATTCTGCTGAAATGAACGAAATTACTTGAAAAAAGATTTGTTCATTTTGCTGAATGAGATTCAAAGATCCGAGTCCATAAAATGATCCAAACTTCCCACTAGTATGGGCTGTGTCCGAAACCTGAGAAATGCTGCCTTTGGAGGACACATTTCAAGGCAGGAAGGAATCAAGGAATGTCCGAATCTAATGTTAGCTTCACTTCCTGTCTCCTGAGATACCTTCATCTGATCAATTTTTGAAGGCAGCATACATGTATCCTTAGCTGCTTTTGATATCCCACAATCCTGTGCTTTCCATTCAGTGACAGTGGAAAAAAAGATGGCATCCGAAAGTTGCGTTTGCTGGTCAGTTTGTGTGTAAATGTACGTTTTTTTTTTACCAACATTTTCTACTTCTGATGTCATTTTACTCTAGCGAAAAATGACTAATGTAGTAATTAAATATGTGTTGAGTTCTCACCTAAGCTCTCTTTATTTAGCTGTAGATCATTAAGCTGTTACACTGCCTTAAAAGTCTGCTCGAAATTAGTTTTGTGAGGTGCCTTCATGCACAAAATGCTGCCTTACAAGCCATTGTCTCATAAGGCAGCGAGGCACCGAGTCAGCTGCCTAGGTTTTCGGACGCATCCTATGCTTCACTCAACATATGTCATTTACTCCGTTGCTCTGATTGGTTGTAGGTCTATCTAATTGAGGTCTTTCCTGGTTCGGTTGAAACAAGCCCCAATAATCAAAGCCCAATGGAGCGGTATCAGACTCATATTCTGACTAGAATTGAGCATGACCACATCAGGCTAGGTGAAAACATGAACGTGTATAGTTTAGTGGAAGACTGCTGTCATCTATTGGAAAACAAACACTTTTGCTAGTTCTAAATTAATAGTTTGTGCATGAATGTTAGATGTAATTACTCTTGCTAAACACAACCAACGTATAAAACAACAATACAAAAAAATAGATATAATAAAAACATCAATGCAGTACAAAAATACAACACCACCAGCGTTTCCACAACTTAGACTGATAACATGTAGTGCTAAACCTTGGGGGCACCAAGTAAAATCTTGCCAAGGGCAGCAAATTGGTTATAGGGCCGGCCCTGATGTATAGCCATGCTTTGCTTTTCCACAATTACAACAAATAACATTTTCCTGGTGTTTTTATCGGTTTCAAATGAGTTCACATATGCTGCCTGATATTCCCTCAGTAATAATACTACTACTAATAATAGTTGTTTGTTAAAACATTCATACAGACTCAACTTCACATCAAAAGGATGATCATGATAAATATAACTTCTTACCTTGGGTTTTATTGTATGTTTGACCATTTATTTCTGGTGGCTCTACACTCTAAGTGAGTGAGTTATGGCCATGTATTTTCCATATTAATTTTTCACAGGTGTTTTACCCGATGTAATACCCTTACATATTTTTAATTATACATTGCATTAAGTTGTATTAGAGTTGAATGAATTGTCCCTATGGAAAAGGTACTGTTTTTTCTGCTAGGACATTATACATTTTACATTCAATGTCACAGTTTGTAAGAAAAAAGGGTAACACTTTACAATACGGGTGCACTATATGCATTAATTCATGCTTAACTAATGCACAGATAATTAATTGTATAGCATAAATAATTGTTAGCATTGTTAGCAAGTCTCTTTTAAGCACATGGTAGAAACTTAAAAAATATTCTTTTGAAACAGAGTAAAATATAAAGTATTACTTTGACTTTAACTGTGTAGCAGATTATGAGCGAGGCTTGTTAAAACTAATACTATTTTCAGTGTGTAAGCAGTGTCTGTTTTCAGTTACAACATGGTAATTATAATTTATTGGGACTAAAGTTTAAGTTTTAGTTTTAAAAACAGTTGCAGGATTAAAATAAATTACTGATAAATATATCATTATAGGATCGATTACTGTTGTTAGAAGGACAAAAAAAGTGCAGTTTATTTGTTTTGATTCAGACCTCTTGGAAACTATTACATATTTTACTTTGGCAATTACACTTTGGCAATTGGCAGCAGAAAAAGAAAAGGAAACTGCGTGTATTGCAGCTTTTTACAGTTGGAGAAACCAATTAAATAGGCTTTGAACTCATTCATTGACGTGCTCTATTGTCTGTCACTTGATTAAAGAGTTTTGTTATAGCAGAAGACGCCATTCCGCAAAATAATGGTAACTCTTTTGGAGAGAACACTGGCATTTCTCTTTTGACAATATTTAGCCTTTATGTTTTCAAAGATCTTGTTGAGCACCGCATCAAGCAAGAATTTTTGGTGTCAGTACCAAATTAACATTTCACTGACATGTAGTGCATTCTCTTGTCTTTATGTTTTATGACTGGTATATCAGAGCATGAACATCATATCTGACATCAAACCCCAACCATAACCCAAAGGGTTTATGTTTATAATGAAACAATCCTTGTTGTTGTGTCTTCGCTGTAAATAAAAAAATAATGACATAACCAAAACTACTTAATGCTACTTGAGTTAAAACACATGACAGCCTCCCACTCATGTCAGGTTATCATCACATGTCTGTTCTGGGTCTTCTGGGTTCATCTGAGTCCACTTGAAGTTGATTGCATCTCTGCACTAGATTTTAGAGAAGCACTCAAACGCTGTGTGAAGCAAAAGATTCTGAGGAAAAGTATACTTGAATTTAAAACAATTTTAGGCTACTCAGAAAAGAACCATTGCCAACAAATCACACCCTATCCTAAAGCAAAATCTTTTTACCCATTTAACAATTGAAAAAAAAAAAGATTTGAATATGCGTATGCACTTAAGATCTCTTTCTGAAACTGCATAATTCATATCCAATCCCTTTTCATTTTTGTTTGGTTTGTGTGTGTCCCACTTCTTGTTTGCCCCTGTGTTTAGATGGATGCATGTATCCAAATGTATGTTTAACAGCTACTTATAAGATCTAAAAATGTACTTTAAATTCTGCACAAGAACGTCTACAGAGCTTTTATATGCTTTTCAAACATGGATAACATATGGACTTCTTTTTGATGGCTTCCTTTGGTGTTAGCAACCAAAAATTGATATTTTCTGCACCCCAGGGTTTGGCTAGAAGGAGATACACCACATATGTGCAAAAAACCCTGAGTGTGAGATGTTTAAATGCCTTGAGCAAAAAGAAAAACATATAGTAATAATAATAATAATAATAATAATAATATATAATATATATATATATATATATATATATATATATATATACATATATACATATATACATATATACATATATATATATATATATATATATATATATATATATATATATATATATATACATATATACATATATACATATATATATATATATATATATATATATATATATATATATATATATATATATATATATATATATATATATATATATATATATATATATATATATATATATATATATATATATATATCGGAAAGTATTCAGACCCCTTACATTTTTCACTCTTTGTTATATTGCAGCCATTTGCTTTTTTTTTTTTTTTTTCATTGATGTACACACAGCACCCCATATTGACAGTAAAGCACAAAATTGTTGACATTTTTGCAGATTTATTAAAAGGAAAAACTGAAATATCACAAGGTCCTAGTATTCAGACCCTTTGCTGTGACACTCATACTGTATATTTAACTCAGGTATTGTCCATTTCTTTTGATCATCCTTGAGATAGTTCTACACAGTCATTTGAGTCCAGCAGTGTTTTATTATACTGAATGGACTTTATTAGGAAAGCCACACACCTGCATCCTTTCCTGTCATTCAGACCTGCAACATATTTCAAAAAAAGTTGGGACAGGAGCAATTTAGGGCTAAAAGGTAAAATGGTTAAATAATGATGTGATTTGAAACAGGTGATGTCAACAGGTGATTGTTATTATGATTTGGTATAAAAGCAGCATCCAAGAAAGGTCTAATCCTTTAGGAGCAAAGATGGGCTGAGGATCGCCAGTTTGCCAACAAATACGTGAGAAAATTATTGAAATGTTTAAAAACAATGTTCCTCAAAGAAATATAGGAAGAGATTTGGATATTTCACATTCAACAGTGCATAACATAATTAAAAGATTCAAGGAATCTGGAGGAATTTCAGTGCGTAAAAGAATCTGGAGGAATTTCAGTGCGTAAAAGACAAGGGTGCAAGCCTAAACTGAACAACCTCAGGCGGCACTGCAGCAAGAATCGTCATTCATCTATAAGCGATATCACCACATGGGCTCAGGACTACTTTGGCAAACCTTTGTCAAGTACCACAATACGTAGTTACATCCACAAATGCCAGTTAAAACTATACTGTGCAAAAAGGAAGCCCTATGTTAACAGTGTCCAGAACCGCCCTCGACTTCTCTGGGCTCGGATGCATCTGGGATGGACCATCACACAGTGGAAACGTTTACTGTGGTCAGATGAATCAGTATTTCAGGTATTTTTGGGGAGGAATGGACGCTGTGTGCTCCAGACCAAAGAAGAAAAGGATCATCCAGACTGTTATTGAAATACAATGATATACAAGTCAAAGTAAATTTAGAAATCACTTATTTTTTTGCGTTTTCCATACTGTCCCAACTTTTTCTGATTTGGGGTTGCAGATCAAAATGGTGCTTTTACTAAATACTGAGCAAAGAGTCTGAATACTTAGGACCATGTGATATTTCAGTTTTTCTTTTTTAATAAATCTGCAAAAATGTCAACAATTCTATGTTTTTCTGTCAATATGGGGTGCTGTGTGTACATAAAATAAGAAAAAAAAATGATTTTAGCAAATTGCTGCAATATAACAAAGAGTGAAACATTTAAGGGGGTCTGAATACTTTCCATACCCACTGTGTGTGTGTCTGTGTGTGTGTGTGTGTGTGTGTGTGTGTGTGTGTGTGTGTGTGTGTGTGTGTGTGTGTGCCCTTGTTTATATTACATTGTGGGGACCAAATGTCCCCATAAGGATAGTAAAACCTGAGATCACCTACATTGTGTGGACCAGCCAGCGGTCCCCACTTTTCAAAAGGCTTATAAATCACACAGGATGAGTTTTTTGAGAAAGTAAAAATGCAGAATGTTTCCTGTGATGGGTAGGTTTAGGGGCAGGGGCAGTGTAGGGGGATAGAATGTACAGTTTGTACGGTATAAAAACCATTATGTCTATGGAGAGTCCCCACAAAGATAGTGAACCAGAGTACGGCTGAATTGTACTTCAACTCTGATTGGACATCATGCGATCCCCATGGAGCACTGCCTGGATGTTTTCGTGAAATATTTATCAGTTTAATGCTGTTTCATGTTTTTGTCACTGTGGTTAATTGTTAATATGTGTCTTTCCAGGAAATGCCTTGAGTCTGCCCCAAGGATGCTGTTGACTGGTTGCTGAAGATTCTTCACCATTTGCTGTGGTTTTCACTCGATTATTGGTTCACTAATTTTGCAGTGTGCGCACTAGCGTGCACATAATAAGTGTGGCATTTTGGGCCACATCCCTGAAGGGTATGTGTCTCTGGTGATCATCCTCTGCCTTCTTGTTCAAGTTTATTAACGCTATTTATTCCTCTAGTGTGGTATGCAACTTGTTTACTCGTGATTAGTGCACATGGTCCACTAGAGTGACACCCCATGGCGCTATGCCATTTAATAATGAAGCTATTAATGTATATATTTTTCATATTACAACATAACAACAACTTTTTCTTTATACAACCTACTGCCTCGTATTAGTGTCTTTGAATTGTGTCAGTATGTTAACTAGTGCACACGTATTCATTGATATGTAATGACCGCTGTCCTTTCTGTACTTTATTGTAGAAACATCAAAATGTGAATTGCACAGTTTACTATACACACACACACACACACACACACACACACACACACACACACACAATTTAAAAATCAATAACACAAATATTAATTGTTACAAATTAAAAAACAGATATTTAAAAACAAGACAAACAATTAAGAAGGAGAGAGAGAGAGAGAGAGAGAGAGAGAGAGAGAGAGAGAGAGGGAGAGAGAGAGAGAGAGACGTTGCAAACTGTGAATTAATATTAATCATGACATTTTTAATTTTATCGTTTTCATTTTAGCATCATTTGCATGTATAGATTACCTGTGTAATTTAACACGTGGAATACAAATGGTCATGACAGTAAACACATAAAAATAAGGGCTAGAAAGGACAAGAAGAGACTCCATATTTAGCAAGGTGTGTGATAAAGAGATAAAAAGCCCAGCATTTAGAAAGTCATTATCCTCAAATCGGCGAGGCAGTAATGGTGCTGTCAGAAAGAGAAGGCATGATGTACATGCTGAGAGAAGCTACTGCACTGCAGACACCAATGTTCCTCTCCGCTCTGATAAAGTCTGCTGTGAGTTCCTTCAACAAGGTTTTCCTTCTGCCTGCACAAATACAAAACGGCCCTGTCCAACTGCTATCCAACATATTTCCACCTGGAGAGCTTTATAGTTCAAAGGTTTATTTATTTAGTCATTCTTACGTAGTCATTCTTTTTATCAATTCTGTCTGATTTGAGCACATAATTATCATTTCGATTGAACAATTATTGAATCCCTATTATCTAAAGCCATTATGAATAGATTCATGGGGGAAGAGACTTCTGCTATTTAATATCCTTCTTCCCTTTTTAAAATTTGTATATTATATCAGACTGAACTGTTTTTGCCATCATTATTTGCCAACCATTATAGTATTGTTTTCCCTTCTTTGGTAGTTAATGGTTGCTCTATTTGCTTGGTTAAGAAAATTCTTAAAAATATATTATTTTGTGTTTAGCAGAACAATGAAACTCATGCAGGTTTGGAACAACTTGAGGATAAGTAAATGATGACAGAAGTTTCATTTTTGGGTGAACTATCCCTTTAAGTAAGGACCGGCGAGGGACCGACATGTAGGTCTGCTAAATACTATATATAAGAATAAACCTATTATAATGTCAGTTAAAATAAAAACGGCATTAAGCATATTCACATTAATCTCATTGATTAAATGCAATAAAATCAGCCTATTTATTCAATATTTATTATTAATTCATTCAACCTTCATTGGTTAGGGCTCAGTAATATATAAACCTAAAAGCAGTTGTAAACAGTTGTACATCTTTAAAGTTGTTTATACATAAAATACTTACATCTCAGACATAAAACATGCATGTGCTCGCGCGAGCCACACTTTTTTAAAACACAAACCTGATTACTGATTAGATCACGGACATTGAATATTTCTGTTTGAGGATAGGAGTAAAACTAAAGTATCAGGCCTAACTGTGTGTATAAACCTTCTATAGTACGACTGTTTTGTTCTGTGACCTCAATCTGTCAGTGCATGATAATGTAAAAGGGACTAATCTAGTGCTATGCCCGTCCACATATAAAGAAACATTACATTCCACACACACAAACCAGAAATGGAAAAGTTCTAAATTCAAGAAATTCCCTCAATTCCCTCAGTCCAAAACCTGACTTGTGCTCTGCTGAGTTTTGATAACGCAAACTGCTTTTAGTTTTTAGCTATGGGCAAATCAAGGTTACTGAAGGCCAATGTGGGAGGTAAAAAAATACACATTTGTCTCTCAAAATAATCTCAGTCCTCTAAAAAAGCAAAAACCTTTTCTGAGACATCATCACTAACATCTTCGAATGCCATACTGAGATTTCTCTGCCGTCGTTACATATTCAGGCCTGCTGTCAATCACAATCTGCTTCCAAGTTCTGTCATTCTTTACCACATCATCGAAGTACAGCACCAGTCTCCTTTGTTACAAGGTAATTTCCCTTCTGAAATTGCTGTCTCCACAAACTGAAGCTTCGTATACATCAGGATGTAAATGGGGTTTTGGTGACAGTCTGTCTCAGTAGGATTGTAAGAGGCCATAACTAAAACTTATGGTATGTTTCTGTTGGTGAAGAGATCACTCTGGGTTGGCCATAAGGTGGAGTGTCTCCTAAAAAATAAATATTACATCTACAGTAGTTGTTCTTATATCTCTGTACCGAAGAAAAGTGGAAATCAGTGTACAAAAGGCTACATTTTATGACTGTAACATTATGTAAATCACAGGAATTCACTAAAGTAAACAGGATTATTAGCATACAAGATAAAGCAGTTCTTACAACTGTTACCAAGAGCATGTCTCTCTAACCAGTCTGTGTCTGCTCCCTTTTCCACTCTCCCCCTTTCCCTCGATTTCCCTCATCTACCTCCCGGTCTGACTCACACCTTAATTAGATTAAGACATATAGTACTTTTCCAACAATTCTCCCAAGACCTAAATGGAACATAAATGATTGAATCCCTATTATCTAAAGCAATTATGAATTGATACCTGGGGGAAGAGACTTCTGACATAAAACATTCAATATTCTTTTCTCCCCTGTGATCTCCTTTTAAAAATGTTTACATTCCATCATACTGCTCTGTTTTAGCCATCATTAAATTTGTTGTGTTCTTGTCAAGGGAATGTTTACACTAAGAGGGGTTCATTGATTAAAATGACAGTAACACTATTAATAAAAGGAGGAATGGGGCTGACTGGCACTTTATGTTGAATATCTCTGGTGGAACAAATATTAAGAACTCAACTAGGTTCAACTGAAAGCTTTTAAACAGATGCTATGCTATGGATGTCAAAATCTGTTGTTGTGCATTTCTGTTATGTTTGGTTAAAAAAAAAAGAAAGAAAAAAAAGGACCGAATATAAAGGTTTTCTACACCAAACTCACAAAACTTAGCACATTTGTGTGACATGAATTTTAATGAATTATTAATATATGATGTATTATTAATTGAAACCAATTTCACAATCCTTTATAATGGATTCAACGTTTTTAATCACTTAAATAATAGTCAGTCCATTTCACTCATAATTTTAACTTATTTCAGAATGATTATATATTTGTGCTTTATTTGATGTGTCAAAACCAAACCAACCCCCCAAAAGTGACAATTTATTTCAGGCTTCCAAAAATATCATAATATAACAGATCCCCTAAAAGGCGCAATTCATACAAAAATGAAATTTGTATCATTTACTCACCCTCATGTCGTTCCAAATTCTGCATGATGGTCTGTTTTCTGTGGAACGCAAAACATATTTGGAAGAATGTTTTCGCATTGAATTATATTTCTCCAAATATTTTTTTTTTTTAACTGTATGTATTGTCATAAAAAAAAAACTATGAAGCATCCTAGCAAGCAATAGGAATATAGTCCAGCTATGAGTTTGGTCATGTAGTTTTTTTTTTCAAAATAACTTGTGTGAGGTATGATATTCCATCATGTATGCATGCAAAGTCACCAGTGATTACAATGTGTTTGGTTTCATTTCTTTAACATGCTCATGTTCTTGATGACTAGTCTATTGTTGGGCTTTGGTTAGACATATATTAGATTTTCATTGACATTCTAATGTGTGCCTCGTTTTAGTCTATTATGTATTTTGAATGCAACATTAGAAAATTGCTTGCTGGGATCAGAAAGAATATATTCTTGTAGAATACATCTTGTTTACTGCAACTAAACTCACTTGTTGAATTACAATTCAACAAAACATACAATATGAAGAATGCCTGATGCCTAATATCTGTGTGTTCAAACTTAATGGAAGGAACCTTCAGGAAGAGCACATCAGGAGCGCCTGGCAGATGGAGAGTCAAGCCCTTCAGTAATGGGGTCATCAGGCAGAACTCTAGAGTGGACCTGTCATGTCGCATACATTTAATAACAAATGACAGGTGGGGTTGTGGTCAAGGCTGAGTGACCCAGAAGAGCCCTCCCCCTGAACAACACCTTTGAACTCGGGACAATATTGCCAGGCATACCAGGATGTTGTTGTTCAAGGGAATGTAGTTACTAGTCACAAACAGAAGCAGACGAGCGGTCTTGGCTTTCCCTCTCTGGGGCTGGAGGTTGGAGAGGTTGGAGGAGGGAAACAGATTTTTGATCCAGATGTCTCTGTGACCTATGTGACCTATCTGGCCACCTCCCCACCCAATATTACTATGGACCTTATTTGCCTCCACTGCTTATCAATCTCCAGAATTGTATGCTGCTTATTATGCTGCTTTTGGACATAATGCTGGCCACTGTCCAGAGTTCACATTCATTGCACAAGCAGTTTTTGGCTCAGTTCTGTTGGTTGCCACCTCACTCTGTCTTCTTTTTACTGTGGATGTGAATGTTACTTTGACTCACCCAACTAAGAGCATATTCTTACTTTAATATTTCAATGTTGAAATCCATGGATTAGTCTGACACTTCTCCTATAATCCACCAAACATCTAATTTTAATATCTGACTCCTCTTATGGAGAGAGAAAGAGAGAGAGAGAGAGAGAGAGAGAGAGAGAGAGAGAGAGAGAGAGAGAGAGAGAGAGAGAGAGAGAGAGAAACTAATGACTTGTAAGATCCTTTGCCTCAGACAAAATGAAAGGATGTGCCGACCCTGTATGCTCATAAAAACAACACAAAGTTGTGTATGAAAATCATATCATGTAATGAAAGGTCTAGCTTGTGTTTAAGGCACTGTGAACTAAGGGCTTTTGAGGATAAGAGCGGTCTTAATGCAAAAAATAAAATGTCACTGGAGTTGGCCATCTGTTTGACATACATATCTTATTTTCTTTTTTTTCTTGACATTACAATAATCCTTTTCTAACACTGTCGACCATTGAGGCTAAACACTTTTGAACACAAAGAATCAAATTATTCTACTAAAACATGTTTTTGTACAGATCAAAATACTCTTTGTTTGTTCGACTGAAGCATTTTGAGGACATGCCACATTTGCTATGCTAATGTTTCTTCAAAACAGCTTTGTGTCCATTCAGCCAACAGTTCTATGCTTTGAAATACTGTAGCTGTGTGTCAGAAGCAACTCTAGTAGTTTAGTTGCAGATGTTTTTATTGTATTTGGATTAATTCCATGTAAGCGGATATTCTCACCATGTTATTCATCTGAGATGCTTGGAGAGCATAAATAGAACATTTGCCTATGAACACGTTTCATGTCAACAAAAAAATATTATTGCTCTCTGTGCACTGTAAGAAGGTTTATAATACCTAGATGCAGCTATACAAAAATACATAAATAAATAATAAAACATATGTAATGACAACATTTTATATTTTGGTTTTATATAATAATGAATAATAATTGTGTAACATGCTTTGTTTCATTGTATTTTTGTTATCAGTACTTCCCTGTGTGTGTCCTAGTTTCCATGTATGTGTCTGCTTCATTCTGTTCACCCGGTGTCAATTCATTAACTCATTAGTTCCCTTGTTTAAAGTACTCCCTGTTTAGTTTGTTTGTTCAGTTCTTTGTCCTGTCTTGTCTACGTTATGTGGTTGTGTTTCCTGTTCTCAAGTCTGGATTTAATAAAGACTGTTCATTTTGAATTCTCCTTTATCGTGCGCTGTTATAGCAGCCATCCGTGACAAATTTTGATGATTTAGCCAGGTAATGCTAACTCGAACATGCTAACTAGTCAAACCTTGACGTCTCTGTGCAAAGTTTGTCTCCTTTCTCCAGTACCGTATGCGTACATCAATATAGATGAATGAAGTCTGAATTAATGAAAGGGGGTGATGACGTAACACAAAATATCCACAGCTAGATTAAAAAAACAAACAAAACAAAAAAACACCTTTTGTGGTCCATTCCTGTATTTGTCAGACTGTAAACAAACCTGTCACTATTAAAACTAGGCCATGCAACTAAAAGCTATACTGAGCAAATACAAATGGCAAATTGCTGAATAATATTTCTAAATAGAGCAACATATATGAAAATTATATTCATCAATGTGATGAAATAAACACGTTTTAGACAACCAGATATAAATAAATCTTAGATATTGCATTTCAGTGGTTTTACCATGAATACAGACAAGATGCATGATACCACCACCACCAACAACAAAACCAAAAGTAGGCCTAATTAATTGTGACTACTATAATACACACACTCACTGTGACCGCTTCACTAACATAACACACACTCAATGCGATGCGTTTAACAGATTCATAATTTACGATAACTTAGAACAGTGTAGACTGCAATCTGTGATAAACAATATCAATAAAGTGAAATGATTAACTAACTATGACAAAGTATCTAATGATAATTAGTTACTTTGCTTATTCAGTAGAGCTGCATTCTGCGTGGACCCTGGAAGTTTAGGCTGTGTCAATAAAATGTGCCAATCAAAATGTGACAGACTGTCCTTATCCAAAATGTTGCAATATAGCCTAAAATTAATGATAGAAAGCCTCTCCACTTGCCTATGCATTTTTTTTTTCTATTTCATCATTAAATTCCATTTTTACATTCTGATCTGCAGGAAAACCCCTCACATTCATGCACTCATGCATCAAAACCGACCCCCAACCCGTCCTGAGCTAAATGTCTGCAAATCTACTGTTAAAATGCTTTGGTTTGGTGACTGCCTCCCCAATGTCAGCCTTTGTCTACCACCTCAAAGGCTCTGTTATGCACAATGCATGTCCATTGACCTTGAAGTGGCCTTTATGACAGGCCTGAAAGAGGCACTTTAGGATTCTATGGGTGCTGAGAGGAATGCAAGAGTGAGTGCTTCTCCTGTTTGATCCTGAACAGGGATGACATTTCCGACAGCAGATGGAAGCTTTACAAATTTCTTTAATCCTGCAAGGGAAACATTTACTGTCAAGCGGTGCAACACCTTGGTAATTTTTTTAAATATTGACTATAAGGTCAAATGCAAAGGGATGACATCAAAATTTTCCCATTGACAAATGGAATTGATGTGAGCTTGCCAGATTGATTGATTGATGAAAAAAAAGGAAAAAAAAGTGTGACGTTATTTCCATCAAGAGGTGAACCCATTTTTGGTCAGGATCTTGTATTGTCAATACAAGAGTCCAGCACTCTGTAAAGTCTCCTCTAGCACATTGCAAAGACTTTCAATCAATTTAAGGTCTGGACTCAGAGGTGCCGATTCATGTGTGAAAATGATTCTTCATGCTCCCTCCCAACCATTCTTTCACAATTTGAACCTGGTGAATCTTGACATTGTCCTCCTGAAATATGGCCATGGCGTGTCTCCCTAGATGTTTAAGAAAAGAAAGGCTACACACTCCATCACTTAGGGTTAGAAGAACTGTGTACATATAACATACTAGAAACACAATAAAGCACAGCAATAATGATGCAGTCATAGGGCCCTATTTTAACGATCTGAAACGCAAGTGTCAAAGCGCGAAGCGCAAGTAACTTTGTGGGCGGGTCTCGGCGCTGTTGCTATTTTCCCGGCAGGATAAATGGCTCTTGCGCCCGGCGCAAATCTAAAATGGGTTGGTCTGAAGTAGCTTCATTATTCATAGGTGTGTCATCCAACATTCCCTTTAAAAGCAGGTGCGCAAGTTCCATTATGGATTGCTATTATTTTGGCTTATTTACCAGGCGCACGCCAGGGCGGTTCACAGCCAAGGAGACTGATGTTCTTGTAACCCTTAAAATAGCATAATGAACAACGCGCCACTGACTTTAGATTATACTAGGTTTTTTTCTGGTCAGTGGCGCAATTGTTTAATGGAACAGCAAAATGGCACCAGGGATTGTTTGCGCCAGAACACGCCTCCTTTTTTGCGCTTAACCGCCCAGGGAGCGCAAGTTCATTCACTAGTTTAGCGACGTGCTTCTGTGGAGGAAAAGCGTGCTGCGGGTGCAAAATAGGAATGACACATGCGTCGGTGTACAAAGTCAATTGCGCTGGGTGCAAGATAGGGCCCAAAGACTCTTAAGTGCTGTTCTATTTAAATCTAAACAGACACTTTCTTCCGTTTTTTTTTTTTTTTGGCCAGTCAGTATATATATATATATATATATATATATATATATATATATATATATATATATATATATATATATATATATATATATATATCTAAATAATATATCTCAAACTTTTTCCGCAAAATGTATGTTTTTATCTAGAAGACATAATACCCATGGTTGAGATTTCTCTTGCTTTACATGTGAAGAGCTCTTTTCCAAAACGCGATAAACGCCAAATTAACAAAAAATTAGTTTGTCATGCCATCGAGCTGTGTACTGAACCTAATCTCTGTTCCATCAATCTTAAGTGCCAAATCATTATATTTCCTTGTTTTAATGTAGGTACTGCAAGATGCAGTTTCTTTCCAAACTGCAATAAGCACAGAGTCTGTTTTTAGCCTAATGCGATATATCCACTCGACTCTTCTTGATCCCCATGCCCCTTTGAAAGTGAAAGTGCCCTTTTCGATCGCGCTGCGGTGTCCCCGCGAACGTGTTCCCGGCCGGAACAAAATCCCGTCTGGAACGCAATTCTTACCGACAATCTAACGACACCCCTCCCCACGGGAAGGTGATTCTTACCGGCAATATATGACACCCAACACCCCGATTACGGTTGTAATCACAATCACTTTGACACCTGATGTCATATGCTTAATGTGACTTGAGTTGCTTTGTTGTTGTTGTTGTTGATGTTGCTTTTACAGACATAAACCAACTACATATAAAAAATAATGGATTTGTAGAGTTTTGCAACAAAAAAATTATAACTTTGAATTTATAATCAACAATATTGTTGTTTCATTTAACAATCATTGTTTAACATGTTCAGACTGAGCCAATATACAATTTTAACAGGATAAATTGAATATTAACAAAATGTATGGGTGTAGGTACAAAAATGATCTTTTCATGAAAACTATTAAAATGGATTTATAGCGTTTTGGAAAAGACCTCCTCATGGGTACTATTTCATGTCATATTTAATTTAATTTCATTCTTTATTTAAAATTATAAATACATTTAAGTGTAACATTTTTTTTTACTTTTACTCAAGTATATTTTTGGCCAGATACTTGTACTTTTAATTAAAGTACATGAATTATTATTATGGTGATGATGAATTTTATTATTTAGTTGTTTTAATAGAGATATTGGATGTTCAAACCAGAGATTTAGGTAGCCTACAACTAACCTTTTAACATTGCTTTTATGTATGTGTATGTGTTATTGTGTAAGCATTCTTTTAGACCTATTACATACACTAGGAAAGTGAACACAAATATCATTTTCACAAGCTTGATTTCATGTGTTGTCTTGGTGTTTGCAAAAAAAAAATATACTATAACTGTTAGCATAATAATCTTCTTCAGTATCAGTTTTCACTTAATAGTTGTACATGCTGCCATAGTAGGTAAAATTTAAGAACTTGCTTCGCGACCAACAAAAAAGTATGTTCTATGTAGCTTATATGAATGCAATCCAGAAATACATCCATGTTGGCATTGTCATGTGGCCTTGCTTCTATGCCATTTACAAACCCACTCTCTATCTGGTATACCGGTGGTCAGCCAGAGATGCCTGGGAACTTGGGCTTCATGTGCAGAGCAGGGAAGTGCATTGAACACAAAATGGCAGCAGATCAGCAGCCACCGCCGGTATACTGCAGCTGGATTTTCTCAACGCTCTCTAATGTTGCCTAAAGGGCCGTAATTATATTTTATTACCACACCTTGTGAATGGGTGTTGATTTTCTGTGGTGTTGGTGTTCATGGTGGTCATTTGTGGTAGCCTTAGCAATACCTATCTTATGGTTCCAGTGGCTGGCATTGTCCCGAAGACTGTGGCTATCCTCGAACCTCCCTCAACGCTCTCTAATCCTCGAACCTCCCTCAACGCTCGCTAATGCTGCCTGAAGGGCCGTAATTATATTTTATTGTACTACAGTGTAAGTGTGACCTGCTATCTGTGATTGTTAGTGGTCATTCTTGGTGCTCTCTTCTAGCCTCTGGATTATCCATCTTGGGCTCCTGGGCCCAGTGTTGCTGTGAAGACTGCCTTGATAACACCAGGATCTCCCACGCTTTGCTGTTTGCTGCTGAGAGTATTATAACTTTCGCCTGTGGGTCGGACGACTGCCTTGATCTTTCGGACGTGTCTGCTTGACATTCTTTGGAGGGAGGACAGTTGGAGCGAATTGTTGTGAAGTCACTGAACTTTTACCTCTTTCCAAATTTCTTCAGAGACATCATTTTAGATTAACTTTTTCCCTTAAGTAACACTATCCCTAGTAGTGCTTGCTGTCCCAATAAAGACTATTTGTTGTATCCACACACTGACTGTCTGTTTTGTTTCTCTGGCTGGGACCTGACTAATTTATTTCATTTTATCTAACGTTGGTCACTAGGTGACAGTCTTTTTCTGGCGTAGTCGGCAGGGTCCCAGCAGCGGAACACAACAGCCATGTCTGACCCTCCAGGTAGCGTAGCTAACCAGGAGGCAGAAGGAAATGTGGCTAAGGGAGGTAGTCAGGGAACAGCCCATTTGTTGGTACCATGGTTTCTGGGGGGGCCATGGATACCCCGTTTTAGTGGGGAGAGGGAAAAATTGAACTCATGGAGGTTCTTCGGCTGCAGGCAAGGTCAGGATGAGGGAGTGGAATCCTTTATCTTGAAATTACGGGAACTCTACTTCGACTGGCAGGGACGTGGGCCAACCCAAGAAGAAGAGGGTGAGTACCTGTTAGATCAGTTCACCTTGAACTTAAGACCAGGCCCAATCCAGCAAGAGATTCATCGACAAGTGCGCCGCAATCCACAGTTGACGTTTGATGCTGTCTGCACTGAGGCTGTGGCTCTCCAGCATGAGCAACAACATGGAGAAGACCATGCCTGGGTCAGATGGGCCGCGACACCTACAGCAGTGGCCTCACCAGTCAACACCCCGAAATGCGACACATCTGACCTGAGCCAACTGAAAAGCGAACTCCAGGCAGAATTTCGTAAAGAAGTGGCAGAGCAACTGAAGGGTTTGAGTGCCTCCATTGTTGAGGAACTTTGCAAACAGATATCACCTACCCCCCTAATGGCCAGTCAGTCCACTGTTCCACCTTTGCCTGCCATCACACCCCAATTGTATAGTGGTCCAACGGTACGACCAAGACCTCAACAGACACCACCAGGCAGGGGGTCATTCCAATGGGATGCCGAGGGGAGGCCTATATGCAAGGATTGTGGAGGAGTGGGGCACATCCAGAGGTATTGCCCAACTTGTCGCAGGTCAAATTCGGGTTTTTAGTGCCCCCTGCCACCAAGGGGCGTGTGGCAGGGACGGTCGCTCATTCTGCTGGAGTGACCACCAAGTCCCAGCTTGTTGGAGACTGTCCACGTGTTGAGGTGGAGGTTAATGGAAAAATTATTCCTTGTGTCCTTGATACCGGCTCCCAAGTCACTCTGGTGAGTAAAGCTTTTTTTGCAAGACATTTTAGGAATATTGACATGAATTGTGCCCATGACTCTCCCTGGTTAACCTTACGAGCAGTTAATTGATTGCAGATACCGTATGTTGGCTATGCAGTTGTTGACTTTGCTGTCGGGGGTGTCCAGGTTCCACAGAAGGGAATGGTGGTGGTTGAAGATGGGTGCATGGGAGCAGACCATGACATTCTGGGATTTAATGTAATCGCGCACTGTTGGGATGAATTGGCCAAGGGTAAACACCCTGAGTTGTCAGCTTTCAAGTCTCTTGTGTCACCTGTAGCAGGTCAAGTTTGGGAACAAGCCTTCTCTGTCTGCCAGAGGGTGACGGCTGAAGGGCACGCCATTCCCTTTCACAGGGTTGCTCGACTGCCTCGGCAGCCACCAGTGGTTATTCCCCCTGAGTCTGAGATGGTGGTATGTGTTCAACTTCAGGAAGGAGCCCCCAAGGCAGTCTACAATGCATTAATAGAACCCCTAGAGGAGCAAGATGGGGAGTGGTATGTAGCACGGTCGCTAGTGGTGGTAAGCGGAGGTAAGCTGCCAATGAGGATGTGTAACCCAAATCCTTATCCAGTAGAGGTCCCACTGCGCCGACCATTGGCTAAGGTGACGCAGACTGATTAGTGTGATGTCCAAGTGGGACGGGAGTTAGTGGTCCAGCCCGACTCCTCTGGAGTTGTGGAAGTGGCAATTCGAGCTGTGACTAACCTTTCTGAACTCTCTACTTATAAAGACCCTATTTTTGCTATTGAAGGAGATGGCCTGAACCCAGATCAACACCAACGCATTCTGCAGCTCTTAAAGAAGTGGAACAGCGTGTTCGCCTTGCATGATGATGACTTTGGCAGAACCAATGCAGTACAGCATCAGATACCCACGGGTGCTGCTCCACCTTGTTGAGAGCGCTACTGTCCTGTCCCCCTGACCCTTTATCCGGAACTTAGGACCCTTCTACAAGGCATGCTAGATAGTGGGGTGGTTCGTGAAAGCTCCAGTCCATGGGCAGCACCGGTCGTCCTGGTTAAAAAGAAAGACGGCAATTGGAGGTTCTGTGTGGACTATTGTAAGCTTAATGCAGTTACTCACAAGGATGCATATTCTCTACCTCGCATCGAAGAGTCCCTCACAGGGCTGAAGAGGGCCCAATGGTATTCCACGATTGACCTTGCTAGTGGATACTGGCAAGTTGAAATGGACCCCCAAGACCGCCAGAAGACCGCATTCACTACCCCAACGGGTCTCTATGAGTTTGACCGTATGCCTTTTGGCTTGTGCAATGCACCAGCAACCTTCCAGAGGCTCATGCAGCGGTGCTTGGGGTCCATGGTGCATGACTTTTTGTTAATTTATTTGGATGATGTGCTCGTGTTTTCCCCTGATTTTGACAGCCATCTTCACCATTTGGAACAGGTGTTTCGGAAGCTGTATGATCATGGCCTGAAGTTACAACCAAATAAGTGCAAGTTGTTTCAGCAACAGGTAACCTACCTGGGCCACGTCATCAGTAACCAAGGAGTGGCGACTGATCCTCAGAATACCGCTGTGGTGGAGGAATGGCCTGTCCCACAAACTGTCAAACAGGTGCGTTCCTTTCTGGGCTTTGCAGGGTATTATAGAAGATTTATTCATGGCTTTTCCCAACTTGCTGCTCCGCTTCATGCATTGCTGAAGGGAACGGCCACTGCTCAACAAGGAAAAATTCAGGTGAATTGGACTGAAACTTGCCAGGACTCATTTGACAGACTCAAGAAAGCCTTGGTATGTGCCCCAGTCCTTGCATACGCTGACTTCTCTCTACCGTTGAGACTGTTTACTGATGCCAGCCTGGAGGGCTTGGGAGCAGTACTGGCCCAAGAACAGGATGGACAAGAGAGAGTCATAGCTTTTGCCAGTCGGAGTCTGCACCTCTCAGAAAGAAATGACCAAAATTACAGCTCATTCAAACTTGAACTTTTGGCTCTAAAAAGGGCCATAACTGAGAAGTTTAAGGATTATCTGTGGGGGGTCACCATTGATGTTTTTACAGACAATAATCCACTGGTACACTTAGCTACTGCCAACCTGGGAGCTGTGGAGCAACGTTGGGTGAACCAGCTGGCCAACTATCAGTATACCATCAAGTTTCGCCCTGGTAGTACTAATAAAAATGCTGATGCCCTTTCCAGGTTGCCAGGCGAGTGTGTCGAAGCTGCGGTAAGGGTGGTGACTGAACCAGCTGATTCGGTCCATCCTGTGGAGGACATTCACCAGACTCTTGACCGGTGGTATAATTGCCAGTTTCAGGACCCAGGGCTGCAGCTCCTGTGGACCTGGAAAACTGTAAACAAGCTTCCACCACCTCATGAACAAAGAGGGGCTCCTCAATATGTAAGGCGACTCCTGCGTGAGTGGGAACGTATTGTAATCCATGGAAATCAAATGCAACGCCGATGCACCGACCCAAGGACTGGTGAGATATACTGGCAAGTGTTGATCCCGGAGCAGGAAGCACGAGGGCTATGGCAACAATATCATGAAAACTTGGGCCATCAAGGAGCAGAGAAGGTCTGGTCAGTTCTGAGGAGACGGTTCTATTGGCCCAGCATGCTGAAGAGCATGGAGACTTGGACGGCGGCCTGTCCTCGTTGTCTCTGGCAGAAGCCTGTACCTGAGGTAAGAGCTCCCCTGGCACCTATTTCCACATCCTACCCCTTTGAGGTATTGGGAATAGACTATCTGTCTCTGGGAAGACCCGGGGACCCTTTCCCATATATCTTAGTCATGACTGACCTCTTCTCTAAGTATGCCTTTGCAGTACCCACAAAGGACCAGTCTGCAACCACTACTGCCAAAGCCCTGTACAGTGCCGTGATCCAGGCGGTGGGGTGCCCAGAAAGGATCCTCTCTGACCGTGGGGGGCCTTTCAGTCATCAGTAATGGAACAACTGTGCCAGTTGTATGGATGCAAACAGTCTCGAACCACCCCTTACCATCCTCAAGGTAATGGTGCGTGCGAGAGGTTTAATCAAACTTTGCTGTCTCTCCTTAGTTCTCTTTCAGAAGCTGATCAGAACCACTGGCCACAGAGTCTCCCTGCATTACTGCAGGCTTATAATTACTCCACCCATGGTTCCACTGGTATGACCCCTCATTTCGTTGTTTTCGGTCGACATTCACGCCTCCCCGTGGACTGGGTCGTAACCTCATCCCCTACCATACCAAGATATTCTTTGTCGGATTGGGTGAAGCAACACTACAGAACTCTGACACAAGCCTTTAACGCGGTGAAGGCAAATGCCGAGAGGCAGCAACAAAAGGACCAGCAAAGGTATGACCGACAGGCCAAAGTGAATACGCTTCTGCCAGGGGAACGAGTCCTCCCAAGGAATTTCCGCAGGCGTGCAAAGGGCAAGCTGGCACCGCGTTGGGGTCCGGATGTTTGGGTGGTGGTATCCCGACCTTGAGCTGATCGACCAGTCTATGTAATTCATCCAGAAGGTCATGAAGGCCCCTCCAAGACCATTCACCGCAATAACCTGCGCTGTTGCCCTGTTAACATGCCAAGAGAGGAGCCCTCAGAAGAGGAACCATCTATAAGCCAACCACAGGGCATGTCTTGGTATCCGATCATGGTCACTCCACTCATCCATCAGCAACAGCTTACTGGTCATATGCCCACCACCACTTCAGTCATACCGAATCCAGAGAGAGATCCTCTGACTGCAGCTAGTGGAGTAGATCCAACGGGACAGATCCCAAGCCTGCTGACCGAAGAACTGATGGGTGAATCGGAGCCAATAATTTCGCCTGAAACCGTGCCCTGCCTGCCATATTTTTCATTTTATTTTATCTCCTTCAAACTAGGCGTGGCCGGCTGTTAGACAATTAGTCACTAATTGCCATTATCAGCAGCAATGCAGATGCAATAATAAAGTTACTCAATCACAGGAAGTGTCATCCAAATAAGGGCAGAAAGGTGGAGCATGGTGACAAGTTCTAATAAATTAATTAAGTCACATTAACAGAGGAGGAAGCACAGTCCAAATATGGGCATAGTAATAAAACAGGAAGCAGGTTGCCAGGTTTGTCCATAAACAAGTTTATATAAAGGATCAGGCAGGGCAAATTAAGGAATAACAAAACCCACTACAAATTTGATCCACATGCACAGTACATAACCACTACAATTCAGAGTGCCAATATATTAATGCACACAGTAAACACCATCACACAACGCTGCACACAGTAAGGCCCAAATGTCTCTGATCAAAAGCAAACAAAAATACTAAGTCAACCTGTGACACATACACCCAGCAAAAAGCGGCACCCTGCAGTCATGACGCAAGTTTGTTTTGCTCATTTCAGCCCAACGCAGTTATAAAAATAAATGTTAGTTATGAAGTTTAAATACAGGCCCAGTTCTACAGGGTGCTATGTACCCTCAAACGCAAGCAAAAGCACCCTCAGTTAATACTGTAATAATATTAGCGCCAAATGCATCTATTTACAGCGTGTTTTTTGCAGCGATGAGTGATGTAGCCAATCACAGATAGTTTTTGATCTCTCGAACATGATTAGAAATCTAAATTCTCAAAACACCAAAGTTTTTAGGCTATTAAGTTAATGCAGGCTCGCCAAACCTCTCATTAACAAACGTCAAGTCAAGACACAAAGTAAGTAAGAGATTTATTGTTCATTGTTGACAACTTCATTATTATGACGGAACTGTGGGAGAACGCGATGAACTGACAAAGCAACAGCATTTTAGAGATCGGAGCGATCTTGCCTCTGTAGTAGAATATTATATTTTAGCAAATCTCTCAGACAACATACACAGTTTTAAGTCAGGATATTGTTATGAAATAGATGACATTCTTATGAAAATATAATTACACTTCTTTTTACATTGCATATTGCCCCAAAACATGAATATGCAAATTAGATAGTGTATAGATGCATTGCCTAGAATGGGAATGGCATTTATGGCCATGTTTAAACACATATTGCATAAAGTAAAATGGTATATCTTTCATAACATTGAGAATCATCTTTATACAAAGTTTGGATAAAAAATAAAATAAAATACAAAAGGTTAAAAAAATGCATAAAAATGTATTGGTGAAAAAAAAACCATTGTCTATTCATGTTTTTTAATTTTCTCAATGGGTTCTGATGTCATCTATAGAGCTGAGGAGATATATATATATATATACATATATATATATATATATATAGAGAGAGAGAGAGAGAGAGAGAGAGAGAGAGAGAGAGAGAGAGAGAGAGAGAGAGAGGGAGGGAGAGAGCTGAGGATATATATGTTAAATAGTAACACATTAAAGCAATGTAAAGGCAGACTAATATATTAAAAGACAATGTGTTTTACTAATTCCAATTATTGGTAAAAGTGATGACTTCTAAATAAATAATCATACATTTCTCAATATACACTGCTATGGTGGAGCCGTTGCTTAGCCTATCTGCACTACTAGAGCATCCTCACTCATTTCAGAAGCACCTTCAGTAATTTGATTCTGGAGCCTGGCCTGTTTAAATAGCAAATGCATTTGTGTCCATGGATGTGCTGGTCTGAAAACAAGGTGTGTTCAGGCGCATTGTTGGCACTTTGCTATTTTGAGGCAACTGAAATCGACTGCGCCATTGACCAACTAAACCAAAATGGTAAATGGTAAATGGACTGCATTTATATAGCGCTTTTAACAGACCAATGGCCATCCAAAGCGCTTTACATCTTGCCTTACATTCACCCATTCACACTCACTCATACACCGGCGGCAGTGTCAACCATGCAAGGCGACCATCCAGCTCGTCGGGAGCAGCTGGGGTTAGGTGTCTTGCTCATGGACACGTCGACACTTGGTCAGGTGGAACCGGGATCGAACCACCAACCTTCCGGTTTGTAGGCGACCTACATGAACCACTGAGCCACTGCGCCCGAAAAAAAAAGGGCACATTAGTAATTTGAGCATATAGACGGGTGCACAACACGCGTACACTCTGCTTATTACACACACAGGGATGCGCAGCAGCGCACAAACATTTTTAAATAATGAAAATAAAAGGATTTCCGCTTGCAAATTCCACCATGTAAATAAAGAATCCGCCATGGCGCGGGCACAACTGGCTTTTAAAGGGAATGGGAGATGAGACTCTGATTGGTTAAATGCATCTTACGCAAAAAAAAAAGAATATATGGACAACCCTTTTAGACCATGAAAGAAAAAAAAATATATAGGAACAACCGCTGACCATTTTTTGCATTGTTAACTAAGACCCTTCGCTTAGATTGTTAAAATAGCGCCCCAAGGATTAATTACTAACCAAAGGTTTAACTTCAAAAAGCAGGCTATAACTAAAAAGAAAAATAAGATAGAGACGAGCAAAACTAGCAAGATGATATTTTATCTGTTGTAGGAGTCCAAATCTATTTCTATATTCTACATTTGTTAATGTGTTAAAATTGCAGGGAGTTCTGGTAGCAGGAATTTATTCTATATGTGAGTGTGACACCATATGGCAGAAGTGTGCAGTGCTGAGTGGGAGAGAGAAACACATGAGTGAAGAATACATTTTATTCAGAACAGGGGGTTTTATAATCACTGCGAGAATTTAGAAAGCTACACAGAACATGTCAACAGCCTATGCCATTTAATGTAGGAAAAAATTAGGCCAATGATTTCAACCTTGAAACACTTGACTCCCACATGCACAGGAGCAGCTAGAGGATCTGTTTATCAAAGCCCCAGGTGCCAGTGCTCGTCAAAAGTAGAGATCTTAAGCTCCTAGAAACACAAAAAGAGGGTCATTAACTCACTCTACAATTGAAAGCACTCGCCTTTGGCAGATGGGCAGTCACTTTTAAAAAGAGAAACCAAGATTAAAGCGGAAAGAGCCCCATTGGTAACCAATCTGCATGCAGATAGAGAGCCCTCTCTATATTTTGTTCACTGTGGCACTAAATCCTCTGTTGTTGTGTTTTCTTTTTTCAGTTCTGATGTGATGCAATACTCACTTTTAACATCCCACACTTTTCTCTCTCTTTAACTTGGTTTTTGAATAGTACAGTTTGCAGTGGGTGATAGCAGTGGTCAGGGTTACTGTATGGGGCTTTTCATAGTACGTGATGCGAAAAAGAAAAGAAAAAAGTAGACAAATCACAGACGAATTGCAGAAGAATGCACAATCATGCAACATCTTAGACTATTATGTTTTGCTTTATTTATAGTTTTAGTTTATCCTTCAGTCTAGCAATTTTTCTCTTTTTGACCTTGAGTTAAGTGCCTTAATGGGTATGTGGTATTCCTTCCTTGTAAATAACCCTAGTGAAAAATGTACTATAAAATAAATGTGTTTTTTAAAAGCCTCTTATGGTGAGAGATTATCCTATAAATGTTTATTTTGCTCCCTTGTACTCCCTTGATTATGACAGATTTTTGAATATGCAGTTACAGTTAGTGGAAGGATTTAAACTTTGAGTAATGGCACACATGCTCGGTTGCCTTGGCTGCTTTCCTGTAAATCTCCATTTTCACTAATGGCTGGCAAAGTGAGATCTCCCATGATACTGTCACACTGTTGCTGAGCTGTGTTATTGGTGCAGACAGTGCAGGATGGAATGATGACAGTTGTCTAGGAGTGAAGTATTTACACTGAACACTGAAGTATAATGAGACAGTATGGCCTGGTTTTACAGACATGGCTTAGATTAAGCCAGGATTAGACCTTAGGTCAATTAGGACATTTAAGTAGCTTTTATAAATGTTCCTTGGAGAAAAAATAAATTAAAAAATACATTACTGGTGTGCATCTTGAGACAAAACAATGGCAGTTACGGATTTTAAGATATGTCAGTGCAAGTTTTTTTTTTATTTATTTATTTTTTTTCAGTCTGGGATAAAGGTTTAACCGGGGGTTATATGTCTGTGAAACCGGGGGGTATATTTTTTAAATGAGATTTTATAAACTTTTATTTGAATATATATTTTTAAAATACAATATATTCCAGGGATGAAAAATATGAATTTTTAGCAGCCAATCTTCATTGTCACGTTCCTTCAGAAATCATTTCAATACGCTCACTTGGTTCTCAGTTTTTTTTTTTTTTCAGTGTTGGGAAGTAACTAGTTAGAACAAATTTAACTGTAATTACAGTTCTGTGAAAAAAATAAAAATAAATTAAAGTTACATGAAAATGTAAACTATTACAAAGGGGGCTACTTCTGAATATTTTCTGTAAAAAACAGGGATATGCTGAACAACCATTTAACTTATTAATTTGTTTTTGATGTGCACAATGTATCCTGTCATTTAAAGGTCATTTAGTAAAGCGATGCTTTTGATTAGTTATCTTTGAATTTGCAACGCAACACGTCTGCCAATCCAATTACATCAATCCACAATGAAACCTGTCTGAGAGTTGCCACAATGGCGTGTGATAATGCAAAAAGTAAAAAAGTTAGTTGGTTGGGGGTGAGGGTCTCGATCTCTCAGGCGTTTTGTTGTTTTTGGAAAGTTAAGACACCTCCTGATACCTGTGTTTTAGGTTGTACACGTTCAGGAAATAAACCACAGCCCGTTGGGTGTTTGAATACTGGATCTAGTCTCCTGTCTCCTTCTCTGGGAGAGTGCACAACGTCCCAATTATACAAAATATAACTAGAGGTTAAATGCAGAGGCAGTGAAATAATTTTACTTTCCAAGTAATTCTATTTTTCAAGTATATGTACTTTATCAGTGTTCTTCTTTTGAAAACCTTTACTTCACAACATTCCAAACCATAATATTGTACTTTTTACTGCATTACGTTGCAAATTGAATATAATTTAATTCTTAATTACATTAAACATTTAGTACGTTCTTATACTTTTACTTAAGTAAATGTAATTCAAAGTTTTATTTGAGTACAGGTAAGAAAGTGCTACATTTTTAATGTAATTAAACAAATAATTGATATTCAGTAATTAAGTATTAAAGGTAAACAAAAAAAAAAAATGAAACGATAAAGAACATATACTTTTAATATGTATTTGAGTAGAAAGTAAAAATACTTCATTACTGTCTGCCTCTGGTTAAATGTTTGAAAATGATTTTTTTTTTTTTTCAGGAATCTTTGAAAAATAGAAAGTTCAATGAACAGTATTTATTTGAGATATATTTTTTTGGTAATATTATATGCATTACTCTCATAATGCTTTATTATTATTTATTTATTTACTTACTTAAGACTTACTTGAGACTTACTCAAACTTAATCGTTTGAATGGTACAACGGTTTATTTGTCTGTTTCAATTATAATAATAAGAAACGTTTCTTGAGCACCAAATATGTATATTACAATGATTTGTCTGACAGACTTTTTATGTACCTACCACAGAATTTGTCTTATTTTGTTATATAGTATTTCTGTTGACAATATCTCACTTCTGCCATCGGCAGTCCCATGGGTTCTCTTCTAGGTGACAGCAGGCTGAAGTTGAAAGCAGTGTGCAATTGACAGAAAACACAGACATGTTTACCATTACAATTCACAAATGACAGTATAGCCACAGAGGCATCTTTGCTATAAATAATAGTAATGTGCAGGTATTAATAAGAAATTCTTAGAATATCATTATATTATAATTGTATTATATCTATATTACATGTGTAAATGTTGTATCACAAATATCCTATCACTCACACACACACACACACACACACACACACACACACACACACACACACACACACACACACACACACACACACACACACACACACACACACACACACACACACACACGCACACACACACACACACACACACACACACACACACACACACACACACACACGCACATCTTGGGTTTTCATGTTTTATGGGGACATTCCATAGGCGTAATGCACTTTATACTGTACAATCCGTATTTTCTATCCCCCTACACTGCCCCTGCCCCTAAACCTACCCATCACAGGAGACATGCTGCATTTTTACATTTTCAAAAAACATCACTTAGTGTGATTTATGACCTGTTTTCCTCATGGGGACCAAAAAATGGCCCCACAAGGACAAGGATTTCGAATATTGCCATCTTTATGGGGACATTTTGTCCCCATACCGTTGGGATTACCAGGACGCACACACGCACAATGATTTTTAATACTGCACAAACTGTATATTATATCCCCCAAACCCAAGCCTAAAAACAATCCTTCTAAAAAATAAAAATATATATACATATACAAATGATTTACAAGCTGTTTTGGGGTTGCCATCTCTCTGGGACTTTTTTGTCCCCATAACATGAGTGTTACCAGGACCACACACCACACAAATGCAGTAATATTGATGACATTATCAAACTGCATTTTCTCTTGCTGATGTGTCAAGAGAGAAAGAAAGAAAGGAAGAAAAAAATTAAATAGGGAAGAGATGATCTCAATGGCCAGCAGTTATTCAAATTAGCACACCAAAGCTCAAGCCTTTATAATATTTGTCCTCATTGCACGTTTAATTGGCTGGTCTATAATTTTGCTCTGAGAATTAAAATTCAATGACTGAGATAACATAGGCATCCACTTAACCTTCACCCTTATTTTGAACATTTTAATGACTGCCTTGCTTCAGTGACACCATCAGTGTTTATAGCGCTGACGGCAAAAGCAGTATCTGGAGACTAAAGAGAGAGATCTCATTTATACACACAGCCTGTTCTTGCATTTATTTTCTCTCTAAATTACCAGCCCTTCTGTTTGTTAAAGCACCTCATCTGCATTGAGGGCAGTAAGAAAGGCTTCTATGGACACTCTGGTGTCTCTCTATTTCCCAGCCAGGCTGGAACCCTGGAGTCACACAGGAGAAGGAAATCAGCCCTAACACACAACTGTAATCCATCTTAAAAGCACACTAGATAAGCTGTTTAAAGCGTTCAGAAAACAGGGATCTCTTGAAACACACACACACACACACACACACACACACACACACGCACACGCACACGCACACGCACACACACACGCACACGCACAAGCACACACGCACACGCACACGCACACGCACACATGTTGTGTGTCCATGTTTTATGGGGACATTCCATAGGCGTAATGCATTTTATACTGTACAAACCGTATTTTCTATCCCCCTACACTGCCACTGCCCCTAAACCTACCCATCACAGGAGACATGCTGCATTTTTACTTTTTCAAAAAACATCACTTAGTGTGATTTATAAGATGTTTTCCTCATGGGGACCAAAAAATGTCCCCACAAGGACAAGGATTTTGGATATTGCCATTTTTTGTATCCCCATAACGTAGGGATTACCAGTCCACACACACACACACACACACACACACACACACACACACACACACACACACACACACACACACACACACACACACACACACACACACACACACACACACACACACACACACACACACACACACACACACACACACACACACCATTCAAATGTGCTACAAGAACAGAACAATGCTCATTCTCACAGATGAGACTAAATGCAACATGAATTGTTTTTATTATTATTATTATTATTATTATTATTATTATTATTATTATATTTTTGTCATACCTGTCCTATTTTACTTCATAATGCATTTATTTATTTTTCATTCAATTCATCCATATTTTTTTACTGCTTTCCAGTCCGTTCAAGTTGGCAAAACTCAAAACATTAGTTAATCAGTTACATACATTTTTTTTTTTTTTAGTTTAGAAATTTTGGGCCAGATTTAGAAAACAGGGCAAATTAGTGTGAGAGCACAATTCCAAAAAAGTGCAGATGTGAGTGTAAAGATCTACTGACAACGCGCAAATCAAGGCACACAGACGCAGGTGGATAATGTCCATAATGACCAACACAAACTACCATTAGCATCTGGTTTAATACATGCTTTTTGGTGGTGGTAAATAATGGTGCAAACATCAGTAAATTGACAAGGGCAAACCTTGCAGTTAATCACATTGCATGATTCATATAAATATCTCTCTTCCCATTAATTTTGTGTCTGAAAGGAAAACTCCTACAAATGCATAAGTGCAGCCGCAAAAACAAACTCTGTCCACATCTTTTCTTTTTTTACTGCATGTTTATTTTATTTTTATTTTTTATTTTTTTTTACGCTAAAAGAGGGTTTTGCGCTTGTGCAAGTTGTTAGTAAATCTGGCCCTTGAAGTTTAAGTAAGCAGAACTTGCAAATTTAAATTTTCTACTCACACATTGCTCTTAAATTTGAGTAAGCTAATTCATACATTTAACTTAAAGTTATCAACAAATATTTTAGTAGTGGAAACTTGGCTAGCTTTATCTAGCTAATTCAATAAATGCTACCTTGCTAACTGATAACACAATGCTTTGATAACATTAGCAGTTTACAGCCCAGTTTCAGTTGAATGTAAGATTGTCTGAATAAAAGAAACAAGCTCATAAAACTTTAAAAAATGAAACAATTCAGATTACTTAAAATGTCATTTTTTGTGAACTCAAAAAACAAAACAAAATTTTAAACAAGTTATTTGTTTAATTTGAGTTGACTCAAACCAATTATTTATTTTGAGTTTTGGGGTTTACAGTGTATTATTGAACTCATCGCAGTATTGTTGTCTAATATAACTACATTTTCAAAATGTCAAGTTTCTTGGCAGAAAAAATAAATTAATAATAAAAAAAATCACAAATCACACCAGCAGCCACTATTCTGAGCATTTCTTTAATTGTGTTATTAAGCTCGAATGACCTTTTTCCAGATTTCCCCTGGTAACACATGGCTATTTCTGAACTTCTGAACTTCGCTGGTTACTGCCAATTTTGCTGTCATTCAGTTGAAACATCAGGACAGAGTGTCATTCATTTCCTGTGAAGAATAACATTACAGGTAGGGTCATACAAGCAATTATCTGCAAGGAATTACAGGGTGTCATTACCAGCATGAAGGAGAGCGATAGAGAACTTTCAGTGAAAATGTTCAGCTTGGATCTCTATCTCAGTCACTTCCTTTCCCCCCTCTGTTATCATTCAGCTTTCAGTAGCACCAGGGGAAAGAGTATGTTTGTGCCATTTCATAGTTTATGTTGACTGGTAGTAATTTATTCCACCTACTGAGCACTGGCAAGGAATGAAAGCAGGAAGAGAGAGATAAGACAAATTGATGAGCAGTTGGCTGGGATCTCAGTGACTGTAACAAAGACGTAAGAGGAACTACCCCCAGGTCATTAGAATACTGATGGAAAGAAATTGGTTGCAACCTTGAAAAGTCAAACTGTGGATGCCTCCCCACCTAAAAGCTGTTAAAGTTACGCTGGAATCATGTCATGCTTGAATTGTGACAAATACAAATCTATATCTGCTCTACATTCACACAGCAGCAAAATGCAGCCGCAAACATGTTACGGTGCCATTTTTGATGTTTTCTCTAGTCATTATAGAGACAGGTATATGTGCTTTTGACTTTGATCGGTCAATGATCAAAGCCAATGAAAATAAATGTAAATATAACATATGATACATCACAATATAAACTCTGCAGTGCCTTTGCTTTTTATTTTCTTGGAGCCTGGATATTTCTTGGATATTTCTGATTTATTATTGGATTTGAAAAATGTTGGTAAATGATTTCAAAAGCTTTAATATGTGTCAGTCTTATATTATAATAGTCAGTGGTAGCACTTCACCAAGAATAATATTTTAAAAAATATAGCTATATTTTACACTCACTCGTGTGTGAAAATGTACATTCAGAAGTGCCATGTGCATTTAAAAAAAAAACAACAACGGAAAAAACAACAAAAAAAATGCTTTAAAGACTTAAATATTTTTTTTTTAACAAGAGGCCCTCAATAAAGCTTTATGAGAAACAGAAAGATAAAGAGAAAGTCTCCCTTTTGTCTAAAAGCTAATGAAGTCCAGACTGCGGTATCTTTCTGATATAAACTTATCAATTACAGAAGCCCAGTGCTAATGAGTTCCCTCACCACTTTTAGAGGATTCGTTTCAACACCAGAGGACTGATGCGTGTGTGTATGTGTCATCTGATTAGAAGCTACCGATGTCACAAGAGAAATGGAACAATAAAAAATTTTCACCTCAAAAAAAAAAAAAAGTCTTAAAGCTAAATAATAAAAAAAGGCTATCTGCTGCAGATCAGCTCAACTGTGATATTAAAATATTATCAGTTTGCTCATGCTGCTTTGTGGCCTGTAGAGATTTTAAACTACAGACTAGATAATATCGCCTGAAGAAATAAACAATATAACATTTAACCTGAACATGAAACTCAAAAGTAATGATTATAGATATTCAATATCGCTGATCCTAAAACAAGAACATTAATACACAATGGTCATTAGCTACACATGCCTAAAAAGCTCAAAGAAAACACAATTGTTACAATTTAGCGAGTAAATCTAAGGACACATGTCAAGGTCCAATATGAACATTAATACAAATGCAACCAAAGAACCGATACAGAACTTTGATCAGCCAAGGATAAGCGATAAACTCCCAATAATAAAATTGTGTCGATATATAGTTGGAAATAAATATAATCTGTTTTTGTAAGTAAAAATAATACATATTCACTATTAACTACGACTTTTGCCTCAGTTTAATAGTTAGTAAGGTAGTTTTTGTAGCATTTAAGTTTAGGGTATGATTAAGGGATGTAGAATAAGGTCATGGAGAATAAGGCATTAATATGTGCTTTATATGTACTAATAAACAGTCAATATCCTAGTCATATACAGCATAATCAACTAGTTAATAGTTAATAACTGAAATAAAATAAAGCAACTAAAATAAAGTATTACCAAATAAAATAATTATATTGGTTTGACAAAACAAATATGTTGTACATTGTACAAACTTGGATTAGGCAAAATAGTATTTCCACAATTTCAATTTTTAACTGTATGCTTAGAACTGTATGTTCTCACAAATATATATGCTGAAGAAACATTGCCTACTATTATCAATGTAGAAAATTATTTTTGTTTTATTTTCCACAAAAAATAAACAAAATGATATATATATATATATATATATATTTATAATAAATACAATTATATATATATATATATATATATATATATATATATATATATATATATATATATATATATATATATATATATATATATATATATATATATATATATATATATATATATATATATATATATATATATATATATATAATTGTATTTATTATAAATATGTATATCATTTTGTTTATTTTTTGTGGAAAATAAAACAAAAATAGTTTTCTACATTGATAATAGTAGGCAATGTTTCTTCAGCAACAAATCAACACATTAACATAATTTATGAAAGATTGAGTGACGCTGAAGACTGCTGAAAATTCAGCTTTGCTGGAATAAATTATACTTTAATACATATTAAAATAGAAAATATAAATGGTAGTAATGTTTCATAATAATACTAATTTTTGAATAAATAAATGGAGGTGAGCATACGATACAATCAATATTTTTAAAACATTTTTTTTTTTACAGGTATTAATACTACAGGTATTAATAGGGCACACAGATGAAAAATGCTGTTCATGATTTAAAAACAGTCTGGCGTTACATACAGGTTTGATTTCGTTCCAGGAGCGCAGGGATTTCACTTCCCAGCAGTTGCCTTTGAGCACCGTTTATAATGCTGTTCTCTCTCATACGCTCAAAATTCAACCAAAGTAAATGAGCAGACAGATATGCTTTGATCTGGTTCTGATATCTGTCGAAATTTTCATCCCACAACAAAGGAGAGAGGGGGAGAAACAGGTAAACCCTGGCCTTTTGATCTCCACCCTATAGCGGGCAGTGCGGCCTCTGAAGTGGCATGGGTCATTAAAACCCTTCTGCAATGGAGGCTCGCTTGAGCGCAGATGAGAGAACAAGGTTACAGGAGAGGACTGTGCTGTCAGGAACATCCAGCTAAGAGGCTTCCAGGTCTCTGGGGGCTTTATCCATCTTTACAGAAGTCTACATTTGCTCAAAGACGTTAAGTCTGTAGACTGACCTCTAACTAGCAACTCAGATTTTACTTGCAGGCTGATTGCGTATAATTCTCTAGGTCGGACAACAGAAAACAATACTCTGAAGCCTGAAATAAACAGCTTTTCAATCATTTAAAGTAGTGACTATTAATATGAATCTATACTGGTGTGTCTGAAGTTGTTCATGTGTCTGCCTGTTTGGTATTCTCAAGACAATTCAAGACAAACCCTCCAAGATGCTTTGCGGATTTATTTGGCATTTTGATGTTGCTCAAAATCAGCCATTGTGTGTCCCACAATGAGGCTGATTCATCCAACAACTCGATTTCACTTTTCAGCCTGAATGAGATTGGGTGTGAGCAAAGGCAATGAGGTCAGTGTGAAAAATAATCTCATGAGGCATAATGTTCCTCATACATATTTGAAATATGTGAATGTAATTTGAGAGGGAAGTATGCCTAATCTATTTTTTTTTATGTTAGATGGCAAATCCATCCCCACCTGTCAAGATACTAATCAATTTCATTTTTTTTTTTTTCTGCCAATGAAGGGGAAACCAAGTAATAGGATTGAATAGTTTATTTCCTACACTGTCTTCAGGGCCCTTAAATGCATATTACAGACTGAAAATCACACATCTTTGTTATGCAAAGTCATTTCTAAATATGGGATCACAAAACGGAGTAGTTTCAGATGTAGCTGTACAGACAAAATAAATAAAAAAAATAAAAAAAACAGTGACAGGCACGAAAGACTGGAAATTATACAACACACAGCAGAAGGGAAACATAGGTTTGCTGCTTAGAACATGCTGAATGTGTTTTGGTGACCATCTGGACGTTCATTGTTGCTATCCATTCTGGTATTTCCACTTGTGAATCACTATTGGACTAACATTGATTTTCAAAAGATTGTATCAAACAGACTCACAGCTTCCCAGAAACACATTCATTATTTCAATAAGTGCGATTTTAAGTATGTATGAGTCACTTAAGGTAACGGATAACAATCTAAATAGATAGGTGGACATTACAGTGGTTTTTCAAAACCTTTAAATCTGTGTCCCATCAAGGACCACTCAGATTCCCATGCATTTTATTCCAGTAGGGGTTGCATATTGTCTAGAGACTAAACAGTCTTTGAGGGTTTCGCTTTTAGTGGTAGTCCTTAGCACCAAAACAATGAAGTGCTTGTATTTATTTATTTATTTATTTACTTACTTTTCATTTATTGTCAAAATGATACATTTTAGAGTTATTTCCGAGCATTATAGACAGTGTTTGAGCATCTGCAAGCACTGTAATTATCACACAAATGTGTTCATAAAGAAAAACACCAAAAAACAATCTGGATGTTCATCATCAGTACAATGGTGCAAAACCACCAGATATCTGTGATGGTTTTAGCAGCAGGTGGGAAAACAGACCTGAAACAGACTGCTAGAAATCTGGTAATCTGGTCTAGAGTTTCAGGCTTTTCCAAGAGGAATACATGGTCTCATTCATCAAGGCTGACAGACTATATCTAAGCACCTGAGAGCTGCCATCCAATATCATATACTCATATCCATTCTCATCCAGACACGCCGAGGGTCACATCATATCCCCTTTCACAGGAAGACTCCCTCGCACACATGCATAATGGCCACTATATCACTGGTCTTTTCACATATAACATTAACAATGTACGTCACGATAAGGGCGATGATAACAGCGATGATGGGTGAAATAAATGATGTTCATGATGATGATATTGACTGCTGTCATACTGTCACTTATTTATGGAGAAGAGATTTGCGTTAAACATCCCAGCAAGCAATAACCGTCATTTTACCGTCTCGGTTGACTTTTAGACCCGATGTAGTCCGGCTATGAGTAACTCGCTTTTAGCCAAAATAACCTGAGTAATTTGTAAGATGTATGTTATTCCATGATGTAAGCAAGGTGTTTGGTTTCATTTCTTTGACATGTTCATGCTCTAGATGACTAGTCTATTCTTGGGTTATGGTTAGACGTCTTTTTTTTTTGCCTTGTTTTAGCCTAGACATTAGGGCTGTGTTTGGGAAGGCTATTCGGTGCAAAATTACTGGGATGGTAATTAAACCTTTTAAACATCTTACCTTGTTTAGGCAAATTATTTTAGATTAGGTATTCATTTATTGTAGTTTCAAAATCAAAGAAGGAAAAACAACACAGCTAATTTACCAATTTTCAGGTTTTAGGTCGAGTCGATGATGTCAGTAAAATAAATTAAAGAGAAGCCTGGAGATGGGTTTTTAGTTCCTTTTACAAGCAACGCTCTTTGTATCTAAATGTATCTAATACATTTAAATGCATTTAAATAAAAAGAGTAATCAAAGTCAATTTTTGCAGAACTGGCTTTTGTTGCATAAACTAAAGCAGAATATGCACAGCATGAAATTCATTAATTTTTATAGGACAGTGCAAGACTAACTGGACTGGAGATTTGCCAAGTTGATGGGGAGACATCTATGAGGATGGAATTGCTTTACTCACCAGCTCCATCTTTTAGTACCAGGAACATGGACCAATTTCTCTTAAATCCAACAAGCAAGCTTCTACTTTAAAACATCTCTTGCTAAATAAATAAATAAATAAGTAAAACCTCTGTTGCATTATTTTCCGGGGCTAATGCTCAGCCACTATAAGCAACAAAGAAAGTCTCTTGCATGTCTCACTCAAGCTGAAGGAGAGTGCATGGGGGACTAATTATGCTGGCACAACCTCAACACTCAGTGGGAGAAATTTCTCTCTTGTGGAGACTTCTGGGTACAGTTAGGCGCCCACTGGTCTGAAAGACTGGAATGGGGCATACAGAGAAATCATTTGTGGCTCTACCAATCATTTGACTAATGGTTTGCATATTATTACAATCAAAGCATATTAAAAAGCCAAAATGTTCAAAAAGATTGAACATTCAAGATGAGCTATCATACGCACACCAGAATCCCAAATTGTAAAAGATAAAACTTAAATGTTTGATGAGGACAAATTGTCACAATGTGCCATGTTAAAAATACATCGTACTAAGACATTAGCTCAACCTATTGCAAAAGAAACAAATTAAAATGCAAAACAGGCCCTAGCATGAGGTTGCACAACACGACAGCAACTGTCTCCTCATTTTTTACTCTCTGTTTTGTTTGTTTCACCTATTGGGCAGCTTTCAGATGAGAAAATATTTTGCATCATGACCCTGATCAAAATGCAGCTGACATTGCGGAGAACAATACCAGTGCATTTAAATGGGCGACGCGTGCGGCGGCTGAAGAATGGCACTAAATGAAACAGGCTTCAAAGCAGGGTGGCTCAGACTGTCTTTGTTACCCAGACTTTTCATGAGGATGGATAAAAACCTTGAGTTGATTCTGTGAATATGCAATGGCTTACAACAAATCCCGGGGCTGTGTCAAGAGCTCTCGTTTGAGCCGTTGTGCTTTACAACAACGGCGCTCCTCTGGGAGCAACAGTTTCAGCATATATGCCAAAGGGTTACATGAATTATCAATAACAGTGTATATTCTGTTCAGTCATTCTAAATGGACAGTGTGCTCTTATCACTCTCTGTTGCTGGGTAACAGCTGAAGAGAACCGTTATGCGCTTGTAGTGCCTTTAGAGGGGCCATTTTCTCATAACTCCGGAAAAAGGGTCTCTGAAAGCAGCTGTGTCTTTGTGAGGTGAAACTGGCACCTCTGTACAGACAATACAACATGACCCAATAAGCCCACATCATTTAGGACTATTCTTCCTTGAAAAGAGAGACTAATCACACAAACTATTGAAATGTGCTGTAACTCAAGAACAGCATTTTGAACGTTCTTTAGTATACAGCTTTTAAACTAATGTCCTTGGTTTTGCTCGAAAATGGACACAAATGTCTGCAAAAGCTTAAACGGAGGTCCCATAATATCACGCCGCTCCAAACCCGTTTGACCCTCTTTCTTCTGTTGAATACAAAGGAAGATATTCTGAAGAATGATTTTGTCCATAAAGTGAAAGTCAATGGGGTCCAACAAGCAACAACAAAACACTGAGACATTTTTCAAAAAGTCTGCTTTTATATTCTACATAAGAAAGAAAGTTATGTGGGTTTGGACCAACATGAGGGTGAGTAAATTACAGTATTATTTTTATTTTTTTGACGAACCATTCCTTCAAGCGTCTTCATTGTGCCATACAAATTAAAATGATTACATCACATTATTTTTGTTTCAAAACATACATCCAGAAGATTGCCACACAGGTCAATTCTAACAAAGCTGAGCGCAAACTGTGATGTATTAAAATAGCTTGTCTTTGACATTCACAGTAAGACACCTGAATGGATTTTTTCTTCTCATAACAGGTCCCTGCTAACTTCACACTCTCTGCTGACAGGCTGCCTGTGAAAAGCAAACTTAGTCTATGCACCTAGCTTTGTGACTGCCATCGATTGTTCCCTCTCCTCTCATCTGCCATCCATAGGCCTGTTGCTATGATGCCGTTGGTTTTCTGAACCAAGTTGAATAGGCTCTAAAAGAAACACATTTAGTGAAGAGAGTTGCAGTGTTCTGAAGACACAGTGGCATTCATCTAGCCTTGATATTATGTCCCTGTCTTTCCACTCATGCCCTTTACTTTATGCTCAAAGGGTATAGCGAGGAAAATCCACTCTGGCATCCATTCGCTCAACTGGTAAACAAAACAGCACTCTGTCAGATGTACAGCTTCATCTAGGTTCAATTCTATAATTTGACGAGCTACATATCATGAGAGATTTAGCACCCTACTTTCCACCTACTCATACATGATGCTGTTTTACATACCATACCCTAAAAGAAAGACATGCACAGGAAGTATGTAGACTACAGATAAGAACAAAAGAAAGGAAGCCAATATGACTTGAGCACTCCACCGGGATCATATCCATCGCCTTGACGGGGTGGGAGTAGTTAACATTTCATAAGCTCTACTTTCGCGGATCATTTGCATATGCATCTGTATATGTTATCATGGAGAACAGTGGAGTATACCAGAGTATGTTAGAGTTTTACATGAAAGGAAAACCATGATCACCATGCATAAGGGGATTAGCTATCTTCCAATCTCTTATCACCATCCTTTAGGAATTATTTTTTTTTTTAATTTAATAATTAATTTATTAAATAAAAATAAAATAAAACTATGCAAATGTATTTGCAAAAGCCTACAATATAATAAATATTGAACAAACTGAATAATAAAACAAAAAATTAATAACAGTAAATTTAGAAAATAACAGTTCTAAAATGAAATGTACATATAAATATTGTAATGGAAAGTGACTATTTATTAGCAGAATATGATGCATTTATCTATGACAATGGACATGCCATGCTATACTTAAATGAGCAGTGCACATTTTGACACTGCTCATTATCTGATTTTGCTTCCCTTTAGCAAGAACTATACACAAATGTTTTGATATTAATTCATTACCATGCCAGAAATCAATGAAGGCTTTCCCTCATAATCTAATAAAACATTGCAGAAACAAATTAAACAGAGCACAAGGATAAATTAGCAAGAGAAACAGTAACCTGGTGAACAGTGAAGTGTGAATCTGGCAAACGATTAACAAAAGCTGTTAAAGTGTTTATGTGCAGCGGAGAGCTCTTGTGTTTTAAACATGAGAGCAGAAGTCACGCTCACACCTGTCCACACTCGAAACTGAGAGTTTCCATGAGAATGATTTTTAGAGAGCCATCAAAACAACTCGCATTTATGCTCATTTTTATCTCCCCGTTATCCTCGCAGGCATGGAAAGCATAACTTATATCTTTTTAGTACTCAAACATGTTGTAGGTTGTGCTTTTGAGCTCTTTATCATGAACTACAGCATGATCCATTATCTGCCAGTGTGGGTCAGATTTTAAAATGTAATTGTTATTGACAGGGTCATAGGGCAGAAACACATAGGTTTAGTATTGATCAGCGAAAATCTGCATCATTCACGTCTGTGACAAAAACACCTGCAGGCCACGATGCTCGGGGTCATTTATCTTCCCACCGCTAAAAGCTGACCTAGCAATCAATACAACCCAAACACACAGGTATCAAAACAGGCCAGGATCGAGCTGCTGCCCCTGATTTACTCGCCACAAAAACTTTTACAGTGTGCATGCAATTAACACCAGGCTGTAAACAAATCTGAGTGCCATTCTGAACAGAAGCAAGAGGTCTCACAGAACACGTCCTCATGTTTACACGTTTAGACCACAAATTGAATAAACGTACTGCGAGATTACTGATACAAGAATTATCACCAGCCAAAGCAGTAACTGAAATGCAGTGGGAATAAATAACGTCCGTTTAATCCTTTAAAAGAGGGGCAGAAACGAGAGGGAATAAAAGTTACATGCTTGGGATTACAGTTGTTCCCTGAGTAGCATTTAAACCTCCTCAGCTGCATCATCTTATCAATCACTTTCTAAGCACTCAGGACATCTCTGCATACATTAATTTTCACTGATGTCAGCCACAAAGGGAGACAACATGAAATACGAGCAAAGCCCTGGTGAAGGGCTTTCTTCTTTGACTCAACTGAAACCAATCGCAAGTGCATTAATTCTGCGCAGCTGCAGAACAGAATTGTAATCTCCTTTCGGTCTTCTTTCTCTTTCCCTTTCCTTTTTCCCCCAAAGCAGACTTAGCATAATGCTGCTGTGTCTTAGTGAGAAGCCTTCAGGCGGTTAGCATTGCTCACTGACGGCAGGCTTTTGTCCACCTAAAGGAGCTCTCCATATCAAGGGCTTCTAAAAATCAGCACAATAATGTGCGCCAGTTTGCGGCTCACAATGTCTCCACAGTGTTATTTGAGCAGTAAATTCCGCAAAGTTCACAATAAATCTATCACTATTTGTTATTGTTACTCAAATGCCATAAACCCTTAACTTTCAGATGTCAGACTAAACAAATGAGTGAAACAGGCCATTTGGAGTGCACAATTATGATGTGTTGACCTTCTTTTGGGTGAAGATAGGCAGAGGATCCTCTGGAGTGTTTGACGATGGTAGGGATGATAGGCACTTACTCATTTGTGCCGCTCGTTGCATTCGGTCGAAAAGTGGTTCTGAAGCAATTTTTCATGGCAGCGAATATGAATAATAACAATCCCTTGTGATACATAATTACAGCGACCTTGCAGACAACAGAAAGGGCACAGCAGCAAGAGCCATCTCTTCTAAAAAACTATTTACCATACTAAAGATAAAACTACGAAGCATATTTATATCAGGGTTTGGCCCATTATACATCTACAGTACAATACAAGAGGTGTCTAATCCCACTCCCGGAGGTCCACCTTTCTGCAACCTTCCTATCCAATCTGCTTCAACACCTGGTTCAGGTACTTTGGATAAACATGTCTGCTACTCTTCCCTGGACTGGACATTTCTATATAATACAGTTCTAATACATACATTGAATTGAATTGATTGAACTGAAGTGTTTGATAGTGTGTGGGAACCCTGATAAGCCAATATTATTTTTAAAACTCAATCATTTAAAACACTGTAACACTACAATTTTCATGGCCCATTTTAGGCATTTTGTGCTAAGTGAAAATTGAGTGTATTCTGTGTGAAATCAAAAACGTCCCGGGATTGATACTTGGATGGGGACCTGGTAGCATTGCCGGGATCAGCCCCAAACATGCCCTGTGTAAACAAAAGGCAGGGCCAATGCCGTAGGGGGTATGTAGTAGTGATGAAGCTGATATCGTTCGCCAGCTTAGTGTAACTGTACGCTATGAGCTAGCATGATGCAAGGTTTCTTCAGATCATAAGCAAACTTAAGACACTGCAGATTCATTACACTTCACATCCAGACACATATCTTTATGGGATCTATATGGGATGTGTGTGAAAGCAAATATCACTGGCAGTGTGAATGAACCAAAAACAAACGATCCTGGAACAGATCCCTGGACACATCAGTGTATTTTCTGGAATATCTGTGTAAAAGGGGCTTTATAGTGTCTAAGTATAAAATATAAATAAATTGTAACCTATATTTTGCAATATAAGGTTGTTACTTCATGTATATTTTTGGGTACTTTGTAGTTGTTTTTGGGTACCAAGTAAATTTACTTTTTACTCCAATACATTTTTGATGAGGAATGCAGTTACACATTACATTGTACATGGCACCTCACTTTTTCTGCAGCACTGCAGTTCCTTTATGTAACACTTTATAATAACTGCATGCTATGAATCATTAGTTAAGCATCAGTAAATAGTTAATTCTTCATTTAGGAAACATTAATAGACATTAATAAACAGTTTACAAATGCAGCTGTAAATGTTTTGTTCTTGATTTATAAGCATATCTATAATGTTTTATTTTAATTTAATTTAATATTTAATTTAATTTAATTGTATTTTCATACTTTTATTAATGACCAATTTATCATTTCTAAATTATAACATAATTTACAGGCCAGTTATTTAGGAGTTTTCAGTGGTTCATAAGATCATAAGTGTAGGTAAATTAGTAATAAACTATTTAAATGTACATGTAAGTATACACCTAATTATTAAGACATCTATGAACCACTGTGTAACGTTGAGTCCACTGGAGGCTAGTTGAAGTGAGAACCCAAGTGTAGTTTATTTAAAGGTGCCCCAGAATGAGTTGAAACAATATTTTAAATTGTTCTCTGATATCTACATAGATACCCTCTATGTAGATATCAGAGAACAATTTAATATATTGTTTCAACTCATTCTGGGGCTTATTTAAGGGCAAACAAATGTCCAGACTCGGTTTTACAGGTCCATTTACAACCCTAGAAACTGTCCCTAGAATGAAATGGTCTGTTTTTGCCTTATTTGGAAGGGTCATGAATGTTGTTAAATTAATGTTTATTGCATTTTTAAAAATTGTTTGTCTGACCACTGTGTTTGTTGTTTGTGTGAACGACATCTTCCATATATAAATCGTGTTGTCCTTAAAGCTGCTTGAGATGAGGTTTGATTCGTCATGTGACTATCATCGCCACTGTGTTTGGTGGTTGTCAGTATCAAAGGTACATAACAGATATTAGTATTTCAATAGGTTGGTAATTATTATTTCAGTTAATAAAATATGTTTTTTTACTGTAAATTTAACGTAAAATTTTACTGTGTGCACATAATTACTACAATATAAACCTTTAAATGATATGGTTTTAAACTGTAAAATAGACAGTAAACAAAGTTCTGTCCCGTAAAGCCTAAAATGTTGCTACCGTATTTTTACGGTAAATTTCTGGCAACCGCAGCTGCCGTTTTTTTATTGTACATTTTACGGGGATTTTTTTTACAGTGTGGTCACTATTCACTGCCATTATATGAATGAGCATGTGCAGGACTATTTTTATTTTTCTATTTCTGCTTTTGAGGTCCGAAAAAGATAGAAGGACATATGGTATTTAATCAACAGCAGGGTGAGTAAAATATGGCATTATTTTCATTTTAAGGTGAACTATCCTTTACACATTAATTCATAACGTCAGCAGTCACAACTTTGTTTTTAACATTGCAAAAACATTTTAATTATTGTAATGGATAACTATGATTTTACAATGATAGCTTCTTCACTTTGAATCACAAACTCTAAACAGCGAACTGGGTAGCACATACATATGTTCTTTGTACAGTAGAGTTTGACAGTAGAGTACTGAAGTGGATAAAATCACTACTTACTACTTGCGGGAATAGTTGGAATTGCCCCCTTCTTCAGTATCAGACACTGAGCAAAGACTGCTTGATATTGTCCCTGGTTTGAAAAACTGCCTGAGGTGAAATGGGCCGAGCAAACTAACAACTTTGAATTAAATTGTTGTGGTATCCGGTTACAGATAAACATCAACCATGCCTGTTGACAGTTCTGTTCTGTGGGAAGGCTATGAAAAGTCCTCATATCTCCTACATAGCTTGGAACATAACATTTATTTCCATGATCTGCTGTTTTCCCTTTCCTCGCTTGATGCTTGTTTTTTCAAAATACCTGCAGAACTTAGTAGTTCCGTCTAGCCTTGAACATGGGCTGGCATACGCAAATATTGGGGGCATACATATTAATGATCCGACTGTTGTGTCACAGTCTGTGTTATGTTCAGATTTGCCTATTTTTCTGTGGTGTTTTTCATCCACAAGATTTACATATGGAGGAGGAAGCAATGGTGTTTAAGACTCATGGTATGTGATTTCCATGAACTGAACTCTTGTTATTCAACTATGCCAAGGTTAATTCAATTTTTTTTCAGTATAGGACACCTTTAAACAAGGTGATATAAACAGAATCCAACAAGGACTCGACTCGACTCGAACCATGAACAGACTTGACTTGAAACATAAACAGATACTTACCAACAGCGGGTTAAATATTACAAAGCTAGACAAGGGAACATGGCTACATGAGGGCTTAAATACACAGAGACTAATGACTAACAAGACACACCTGTGAACAATCAAGACAATGAACCAATGACAGAAATGAACTGAGAACCCACATCACCAAATCAACCAATGACAACATGTCACAAGAGCCTAGGGAAGCACATGACATGATCACATCAGGGCACAATGAAATCGCATGGCACACCAGGAAACATGACTGATTAAACTCAAACAGAAAACAGAAAACATGAACATGAAACAAAACCAAAACACTAGACATAACACACTAACAACTCCTAAATTACTGGATTGTAAATAATGTAATACTTAATTTAGAAATGATATTGGTCATTAATAAAGTATGAAGATACAATTATTAAAGACACTATATATATGTTTATAAATCAAGAAAAAAAGCATTTACAGCTGCATTTATAAACTGTTTATTCATGTCTATTAATGTATTATAAATTATGAACTAACTATTTACTAATGCTTAACTAATGATTCATGGCATGCAGTTATAGTGTTACGGCTTTGCTAATAAAGAAGAGATATCACCATCTACAGGGCATTGGAGATACTATATCTTGTGCGTACTCACCCAAACATGTCAACAAGGCTACTTTACATGAATGCGAGTGCATTAGCAGGCAGTTGATGAATTGTAAGTGTTTGATTTATGAGATGAGTTCATGACTGCAGCTGGTGATAAGGCTGAAACCAGCACATCCAGTACAAGAAGGCTTTGACTATTTCATTTTACTGAACATTATTTTATTTATCTGCTATATTGACGAGACCTTTTTGAATGATGTTGGTTTACCTATGGTATTTTTGTGCTCTTGAGCTTAACTGTATATTGAGGCGTTCAGTTTTATTTTGACATGATTTTTCATCTTACAAATCAATTGTTTCTTATTTTCACTGGTATGTCTCTCAGGTGTCGAGGAGTAGAGCATCGTTGAGCCTATATTTAGTACGAGTAAAATATTTAAGTGCTGTTGAAATCAGATACTATAAGACTTTTACTAATGTCACATTGGAATTGGTGACTTGTAGCTTTTAATGGAGTCATTTTCACAGTAAGGAATCTGTACTTTTACTCAGGTATGGTTTTCAGGTACGCTTTACACCTCTGGCAGCAATATACTGCTAAAACTAACAACCTGACACCACGCACTCTGCTGAGAGCAAGATGAATATATAAGTACTGAGTGCTTTCCTCAAAAACAAAACAAACACACAACTGAAATGACAGCTGTGAAAAAACAACAGTTAAGAAAGCATATTGTGACACTTTATAATAACTGCATGCTATGAATCATTAGTTAAGCATTAATAAATAGTTAATTCATCATTTATAAAGCATTAATATACATTAATAAGCAGCTTATGAATACAGATGTAAATGCTTTATTCGCATAAATAACTTAAGTTTAACAATTGTATTTTCATACTTTATTAATGATCAATTTATAATTTCTAAATTAAGTATTACATAATTTATAAACCAGTTATTTGGGAGTTGTCAGTGGTTCATAAGATCATTTAGAATGTGTAAGTAAATGATTAATAAACTACTTAAATGCGCATTTATCATCTTATTATTTAGACATATAGTAAAATTTACACAGTGTGTTAATACATGCTTTATTAACATGTATTTCTACTGTAATTCATGATTTATTCAGGTAGTTATAAAACATTTTGTTGTTGTCAGTTAACTATTTTTGTGAGCTCATCTAAAGTGAGGATGATTTATGCCTCATAAAGCTTTTACAAAGGATACTTTTTTAAAGAAACATTTTTAATGTGCTCATTTGTGTCGAGGAAGTGACATACATGCAAGCGCAGAAGCTGCAAAGCGCACTCTAGCTTTTGATAACTGTACGTCAAAAAAAAAGACCTTTATACTGTAGGTGGAGGAACTGTTCCCTTCTGAAAGGGAACTCGCACTGAATCCTAGAAAGATTCGGGGGAAACGCCTCAGTGTGACAGGTGAAAATCCCTGAAATCACTATTGAATCACGGTAATCCTATTGACCGGCGACAGCCCATGATGTCATCAATGTGCGACCAGGAAATATATATGGCCGCCTTGTAAACATGATATTCATATTATTCGTCTTCTGGGACTGCTTTAGCGCTGCCGTACAGCGCTAAAGAATCAGGTCAAATTAACTGCACTGAGAAGGCAGAATGCTTTCAGAAGTGTGCAGACCCTGGCCCAAGGTTTTTGTTGCCAGGTGACACACACACGTTGTGTGTTGTTTGTCTGGGGGAAGAGCATGCACAGGCAGTTCTCGAGGGAACTGCCTGTGCAAATTGTGAGTGTTTTTATTTGAAAACACTCTGCTCTCGCCTGGCTCTCTTCTCGAGGGAAGAGGGGTCAGCATCTGGATAAGAGAACTGTGTGGTGAGTCTTCGTTCTACATGCCGCAGGTGAGATGAGTTGGGCCTCCCTGGAGGCATCTGGGTGAATATTATTCCCCGAGTAGTGATTTGGCTGGGGATCCCTCTGGGTTGAACTGGTTGGACCCCTTCTGTGTAACTGGTTGGTTCCAGGCCTTTGAGTGGCCTGGGTAGGACTTAATGTAGAGTGTATGAAGATTTCCTCTTGAGACTTATAGCTTGGGCTGTGACCGTAGGGAATGCTGTCGCTGTCAGCCCAGTGTGACCTGAGGGAGCGGTTCAGGCATTTCATTTGAATTTGCGTGTTCTGACAGTTGTCACTGCTAGTGGGCATGCTCTCCCCTTAGCATGGCGGCATGTACATATCATTCCCCAAAGCATCCTAGGATGCAGTGCGAGTTCCCTTTCGAAAGGAAACGCTCTCAGGTTACGTACAGTGGGCACGGAAAGTATTCAGACCCCCTTACATTTTTTACTCTTTGTAATATTGCAGCCATTTGCTAAAATCATTTAAGCTCTTTTTTCTCTCATTAATGTCCACACATCACCCCATATTGACAGAAAAACACAGAATTGTTGACATTTTTGCAGATTTATTAAAAAAGAAAAACTGAAATATCACATGGTCCTAAGTATTCAGACCCTATGCTCAGTATTTAGTAGAAGCACCCTTTTCACCCATTCCTCCTTGCAGATCCTCTCCAGTTCTGTCAGGTTGAATAGTAAATGTTGGTGGACAGCCATTTTCAGGTCTCTCCAGAGATGCTCAATTGGGTTTAAGTCAGGGCTCTGGCTGGGCCATTCAAGAACAGTCACAGAGTTGTGTGAAGCAACTCCTTTGTTATTTTAGTTGAGTGCTCAGGGTCATTGTCTTGTTGGAAGGTGAACCTTTGGCCCAGTCTGAGGTCTTGAGCACTCTGGAGAAGGTTTTCGTCCAGGATATCCCTTTACTTGGCCGCAGTCATCTTTCCCTCGATTACAACCAGTCGTCCTGTCCCTGCAGCTGAAAAACACCCCCACAGCATGATGCTGCCACAACTATGCTTCACTGTTGGGACTGTATTGGACAGGTGATGAGCAGTGCCTGGTTTTCTCCCCACATACAGCTTAGAATTAAGGCCAAAAAGTTATATCTTGGTCTCATCAGACCAGAGAATCTTTCTCACCATCTTGCAGTTATTCAGGTGATTTTTTTTAGCAAACTCCAAGTGGGCTTTCATGTGGGAGAGGCTTCCGTCGGGCCATTCTGCCATAAAGCCCCGAATGGTGGAGGGGCTGCAGTGATGGTTGACTTTCTACAACTTTCTCCCATCTCCCGACTGCATCTCTGGAGCTCAGCCACAGTGATCTTTGGGTTCTTCTTTACCTCTCTCACCAAGGCTCTTCTCCCCCGATAGCTCAGTTTGGCCAGTCGGCCAGCTCTAGGAAGGTTTCTGGTCATCCCAAACGTCTTCCGTTTAAGATTTATGGAGGCCACTGTGCTCTTAGGAACCTTAAGTTTAGCAAAAATGTGTAACCTTGGCCATATCTGTGCATTACCACAATTCTGTCTCTGAGCTCTTCATGCAGTTCCTTTGACCTCATGATTCTTATTTGCTCTGACATGCACTGTTAGCTGTACTGTCTTATATAGACAGATATGTGACTTTCCTTACCAAGTCCAATCAGTATAATCAAACACAGCTGGACTCAAATGAAGGTGTAGAACCATCTCAAGGATGATCAGAAGAAATGGACAGCACCTGAGTTAAATATATGAGTGTCACAGCAAAGGGTCTGAATACATGTGATATTTCAGTTTTTCTTTTTTAATAAATCTGCAAAAATGTCAACAATTCTGTGTTTTTCGGTCAATATGGGGTGCTGTGTGTACATTAATGAGAAGGAAAAAAAAATAACTAATGATTTTAGCAATATAATAAAGAGTGAAAAATGTAAGGGGGTCTGAATACTTTCCTTACCCACTGTCAACTATGTTCCCTGAAAACAGGATTGAGACCATGTGTCTCTTTGCCATGCCTGGGGGTCTGCCTACTAAACAGTCCCTTCCGACGATAAGGTGAATGTAATGTTTACAAGGCGCCCCTACTGTATATACTTCCTGGAAACACATTGATGACATCATGGGATGTGATTACCATGATTCGGTGGTGATTCTAAGTGTTCTAGGATGCAGTGTCTCGTTCCCATTTCTCAGGGAACATAGGTTACATTCGTAGCCTGAGAAGGTTTCCGATGGTTGACACCTGGTAAGAGTCTCAGTATTGAGCAAAATAGAGGTCCTTGATAATTAATCTGTTTTGATCATTTGTATGTATTGCAACCAAATATATCACCACAAAGCATGTCTTTTTGTTTAAAAAATAAATAAATGGTTGAATGGAAAAGAAGACGAGAAATGTGTTTTTAAAAGCTTTGTTTAACTTACAGCAAAAAATGCAGCACTCATGAGTGCGACACAAACAATTAAAAAATATGTAGCGCGTGTTTACATAGAAATACAATTAAAATCATCACAATGGAACACAATAACATGTTCTGTGTAAACAGGTTCAGGTAAACTCTTTTAAAAAATTGCTGACAAACAAATTGTAAGGTAATTGTTTTCAATGAAAAGTGAAACCCACAGAAACCGAAGGTGTTGTTTATTCAGTTGGCTATTTATTACAGAGCAGCTATATTTTATAGAGGACAGTGATGTGAAGCTTTGACCTCTATAGCGCACCGTATTTTCTTGAAATTTGTTTTTTAATCATACTTTCTGGACTACAGGGAACTAATAGTTTGAGGACCTGGGAGATTGACCAATTGGCCAATTGAAATTAGGCCAATTAAATTTCAAGTATCGATATTCAAAATGGCTCAGTAATTGTTAAAGCTACATTTGGAAATCTAGTTTCTGTACAGAGGAATTCAGAATAATTTGTGCCCCACTGAAAGAGTCGTTTATTTGCATATGCTGTCTGCATTGTTTTAGTAACCGATTCACTAAAGGGATTATGCAAATCAGGTAATGCATCAAACATGCCCCCCAAAATTGTGCTAAATGCAATATGGGTTTTGCATTGTGCATATATAACTTCATATGTTAATAACACTGATTCTCTCTTCATCACGGAACCTGTTAGTGTGTGGGATATATTAGACAGCAAGTGTTCATTTTGTACTCAAAGTTGATGTGTTAGAAGCAGGAAAAATGGGCAAGTGTAAGGATTTGAGCGAGTTTGACAAGGGCCAAATTGTGACGACTAGACGACTGGGTCAGAGCATCTCCAAAACTTTAGCTCTAGTGGGGTGTTCCCGGTCTGCAGTGGTCAGTATCTATCAAAAGTGGTTCAAGGAAGGAACAGTGTTGAACCGGTGACAGGGTCATGGGCGGTCAAGGCTCATTGATGCACGTGGAGAGTGAAGGCTGGTCCGTGTGGTCCAATCAAACAGAGGAGCTACTGTAGCTCAAATCGCTCAAGAAGTTAATGCTGGTTCTGATAGAAAGGTGTCAGAATTCACAGTGCATTGCAGTTTGTTGCGAATGGGGATTCAGGGGTCATATTGCACCAGGATGCACTATGGAAAGAAGGCAAGCCGACGGAGACAGTGTGATGCTTTGGGCAATGTTCTGCTAAGAAACCTTGGGTCCTGCCATCTATGGATGTTACTTTGACAAGTGCCACCTACCTAAGCATTTTTGCAGACCATGTAAACCCTTTCATGGAAACGGTATTTCCTGGTGACTATGGCCTCTTTCAGCAGGGTAAAGCACCCTGCCACAAAGCAAAAATGGATAAGGAATGGTTTCAAGATCACAACGAGTTTGATGTGATGACTTGGCCTCCAAATTCCCCAGATCTCAATCCAATTGAGCAACGGTGGGCTGTGCTGAACAAACAAGGCCAATCCATGGAGGCCCCACCTCGCAACTTACAGGACTTAAAGGATCTGCTGCTAACATCTTGGTGCCAGATACCACAGCACACCTTCAGAGGTCTAGTGGAATCCAAGCTTCGTATCCCACCTCAATATTAGCAAAAGTGTTTTGCATTACAATATGAACACAGTAAGTACATTGTACTTATTATTTGATGTACATAGTAGTTAAGGCCAGGCCACCTAATATAAAGTGGGGCTATATCACACAAAAACAGATTTCCAGGCATTACTTTTGTTTCATTCCACAGCTGTAGTGTTAAGTTTATTTTGTTTGCTTTAAAATAATATTCTCTTGTTTAGGTTTTTGTCAGTAATCTGTACATAATCTGCTTCAGAAAGCCATCTTTTAAAACACGATTAACTATTCTAGATTAAGACCTACTCCTTAGTTTTAATTTGAACCACAAAACTTCATTCTTGGCTGTAGACCATTTGTTATAACTCTGAAGTGCTTTGTTGTGAGTAATAACTTGCCAATGAATTAATTATGCCTTCATTTTTGCACTGTGTGATTGGAAAAGTTTTCACAGAGGGACATTTTCTCAGAGGAAAAGTTCAAAAAGTAACCACAAAAAAAGTCACTGTGATTGGCATGACCATGTCTCTGAAATAATTCCCACTTATAAGGCTCACATTCTGACCTCAAATTAGCCTGTGGGAAGGGATGCAACTATTTACAGAGGTAATACTCACCCACTTTCAGCCAAATTAACTTCAAAATGAATGGCAAGAAACATGAACTCAACTGTAAGTAAGACTTATTTATATATATATTTTTATTTTATTTTAAACGTACAATGTAAAAATGCATGAAATCATTTGAGACCTGAATATTGACATACATTTAAAGGCCAAGTGTGTCTGAACACTTTTTGCACAATGCTTAAAAGTTCAACAAACTCTACTTCAAAAAACTCTACTTCATTATAGTTCTCACCTCCACTATTTCCATTTTGATACACATCATTTTATTTTACACTCAAGAGACATGTCTTACTTTCAGTGAAGCCTTAAGGGGGAAACCTTAAGGATCACTTCCCCTGATTTCCCAAACCTCCCAATTGTTATCAACCTGACCCAACCCTCTTCCCTTGATAGAGAAATACTTACTGTAAGATGTGTCGCTCCATCATGTGGCTATTTACGTCCTGGAGAACTTACACTCTGATCATTCAGATGTGAGGTGGAGAAATATTATTTATTCATCAGAACAGTATGGGTGTGGAGCACAACTCTGCCATCTTTCTGGCCTGGGGGGAGCTGCGTCCTTGTAATGCAAATTAGGTATTGTGCCGCCTGAGTTTCTGAAAGCACTGCAGGCCAACACCTTTGTCCTCTGGGCAAATGCTTCGTTTGTACACGTTTAACACAAATGTTGTGTCAAGTTAGACAAGTTAAACACTAGTGAACTATCCCACTTTAATGTTTTGCCCTATTTAAAGATGTGTTTCTTCTGACAGCATGGTACTTCTAATGAAAATCCCCCCATCATTTACTTACACTAATTTATTTCTTCTGCAGAACACAGAATTAAATATATTAATATATTCAAATATATTAATATATTAATTGTTTTTATCAATAGATTGAAAGTCAGTGGTTATCCAGAACAACAATGGACCCAATTGACTTTTATAATCAATAAATCAATAAATAAATCACAGACAGAGAAGGACTTGATGATGAAAAAATTATAACATAAATAAAATAAAAAGTAGTGAACTTTAAGGCTTTTTAATTTAGATTTAATGAACCTTCATAACTAAAAGGTTTGTAAAGAGAAACCCAGAAGAGAGCAATTCAGCTCATCTTCAAGTGATTGTATGCAAATATAGAGAAGGTCCATAAGTGAATGCATCCAGTGAGATGGACTAGACATTTCAACTAATTAGGTCAGGATGGCAATTATGAGTGATCAGGGGAATCTTGTATGTTTTGACACTGCTCCTTTATGGGGTGGGGTGGTGAATTTTGTGGACTTCAGCATGATTTTCAATGCACGGTAGCACCAGCAGGAAACCAAAGGTACTTATTTCCCTTGAGTGAAAGATGCCCTATCGATCACACTCTCTCTGCCTCACTCCAGAGATAAAGGCTGGCATATGGCTGGTGCCTTGAGCCGTTGGAACATGGTGCATGCATTATGTTGCCATTATTGCACCAGGGTCCCTCCACACCAAAGATGTCGATTAAAAAAGAGGCAGAGTGCTTTCACCGTGCAGTGTTGAGAGAAAAATTACACTGATGTGTGGGAAGATGTTGATGTGCTATGAAAAAAATAAAATAATGATAGTAATAATAATAATAATAATAATATATATTTGTATTATTATATATATATATATATATATATATATATATATATATATATATATATATATATATATATATATATATATATATATATATATATATATGTATATATATATATATATATTTGTTCAAATAACAGTAATTACATACTATATACATACTATCCCTAAAATTATATTAATAAAATGCTGTGTGCAGGGGTCATGAACTGCATGGTTTCATCGTTTTATAATTTTTCTTTGGGTGCACTTATAACATTAGAATGATTTTTACATCAAAAATGGTCATTATTTAGAAATAAAATGCATTTTTCGGTACTTTCATCATAACTAACAGTGCAAACGCAATGTAAATAAGATATTTTTGATTATTACAAGAGTTTTGGCGAGAACTCAGTCACTGATAAACTCGCACTGTTTGATTGACAGCTCCAGAGATTGTAAAGGAGCATTCTTTGATCTGAAAATTGCCAAATTTCAATGATTTACCCAAGATTCCACAGTGAAACTGGATGCAAATGCATACTGGATACAAATAAATAATGCTCATCTGAGACATTCACATTGTTGAAAAGAAATAACCTAGCATTAGGTTGGAAGGTAATGTTATTTTTATTCCAGTGATCCTATATTGCTTTTCTTTCCTTATAATCTCACTAACATGCCAGTGGGTGGGGCCAAAGTTGCAAAGATGAAGTAGGCGTTGATTTTCCTCTATAGGGGCGGCCTTCCACCTGTCTATAGGCACATTCCAAAATGAGTCATTATCTGGGATTGGTTACAGCAAAAGCTGTTTGGACTAAAAATGACATTTTCAGTTCTGAAAATGTTCTTAAATTCTTATAGTTTGTTATAAGAATTGAATAGGAAATGAAGAAAATTTGATTTCTCAGTTCATGACCCCCTTTAATAGTTTTATTACTGTTAGTGGTAATTAAATGTGATGTCAAAACAAGTAAGATCAGGATTATTTTGATATAATAAGTAGCAATTGTCTATTCCTGCATTCAATGAATCTATCATTATTCATCTCCACAAATCAGCACAGAAGATAATTGAAAGGGTCTGCAATGAGAAATGTCACAATTGCAAAGAATTTCAGTTTCAATGTATTTCAGTATATTTACCAGTGTATTTACCATAACTTTTAACAGAAGATGGAAACGATAATGTGCTCTTAGGGCTAGACACGGCAGGGGACAACATCATTTTTTCATGCAGTGGGCAAATATTGAGATTTTGGGTCACTTTGCTCCCTTAACATGTAAGAAAAAAAAATGTCAACATTACACATTAAGGTGGTCATTTCATTATATTTTGTCAACTTGAGCCTATAGATTTCTACCTAAAATCACCAAAAGTTAGCATTCTAACGCAAGCTCTCGTGCAGTCTCCATTCACAGACACATGCTGGGGGTGGGGTGGTGGGTGGATAGGTATACAGCCGAAAACATCTGATTGGTCGATGTGAATTTCTGACTACCTGCTTGGTTCTCATGCGTCACGTGATACGCGTTGCCGCTTCCTTGTTTATTCTCCTTGTTTATTCTCCGCCTGAGAGAAAATGCAGACAACGGCGAAATCATCTCACAGAAAAGACTGCAACAGCTGTCACAAGAGCCTGTTGCAAGAGCTAGTAAAAAGAAAGTAAACAATAATAGATACAGTGACAGTTCGTTTGCAATTTTTGTGACTGTTGTTAAGTGTGTTTGTTAAGGTAGTTTTTTTTCTTCCTCACACTGTTCCTGTCCACACGAGCACAGGTATTTTCAAAACCGCAGCTCTTTCTACGTGGTTTGGACTTTTTTGAAAAAGATTTTTAGAAACTCCGGTTGCTGCATTGTAGTGTAGATGGTGAAACCGGAGATTTCGTCTTGTGAAGTTGAAGTGTGCGCCGTTCTCTCCTTTGTTTGACGTCAGATTTTGCGCCGTTTTCTCTTTTGTTTACATTAGTTTATGCAATGGCGGATGTAGCTTTTAATAACTCTGCTAACAGTGCTTATCACATCTTTACATATACATGCGCAGTTATCTCAATGTATTGCAGAACAGAATCGCCAGAATGCAATAATATATAAGGTAATAAGGTAAAAATAATAAGGTAAGTGTGTGAAGCTATTACAGTAAACTTGGGCCCTGCCCCTGTGTATATACAGTTACCTGTCACTGAGTCCAAAGTAAAGGAACTTGTAGGTGGGTTTCACAGAGCCCATGGCATCCCTCAGTGCATCGGTGTCAAGAATGGGACCCATGTGGAAATCAGGCAGCCAATCATAGCGAGTTTTTGCGTTTTCATGTGGACGATTTTTTTTTTTTTTACCTTGCTTGTGTGGACGCAATTGTTTTTTAAAACTGAGGAGGAAAATATTATAATATAAAAATACGCATGTACGTGTAGACTAGTCCTCAGAGTCTGATATATTCACTTCAGTGGCACCTACAAGCACCAACTTTTTTCAGTCTTATACTTAACTATATTCTGAAGGCAGAGGGATTTATATTCCTCTCCTGAATTATAGGTCCTTTTATTTCAAAAAACATGGTGAAATTGTATTTTTTAAGGCTTTTGTCAGTATTCTCTAATTTACTAAAGAACAAAATAAGATATCCATAATGCTCCCTGTAAAAGTCCTTTCATCTAATATGTCAACAAATCCTGCATTTGTGCCAAATACTGTACAATATGGTTATATCCGTAATGTTAAAAATCATGGAGACTCACTTGATTGAAGAATTTTATGGAACCAGCTAATTGCAGATAATTAATTAACGGGACAATGTAGTCTTTTCCTGTTGAATAATGCATATAAGTTGTATTCTGATAGAGATAAAACTCAACATTGTGTGATCTAAGTACAGGCTGTGCATGAATACTTAGCTGTTTGCAATTGAACCGCATGAATATCTCTTTCTTTTGCATTGATCTGTTAAAATAAAATACTGCTGTCATATATTTAATGAAGTAATGTAATGCCCTCAACCTTAGTCCATTGGTCCTCAGAGGCTTTGTTTTATCCTCAATAACTTATTTCAGGCACCAAATTAGCCCTGCTGTCACTGAAAATACCAAAGATCACAGGCTAATAGTTTATCTATAGGTAAATGCATCATTCATCTTTTGCCATGAAGAAATATTGACAGCAAACCTTGCCATCCATCAGGTCTGACAGCTCACAATATTGCCATCCACACCCATCCCATTATCATCCTAAAATGAGACGAGCCACTTCTGATTACTCAAATGATCTATTACCTTTGCAATAAGAGACAATTCTTTATTGATGTGCATTATACAGTGATCACTGTGTCTACATGAAGTGCCATCTGATATAGATCTGATGACTTGTTCAAGGATGGTTTGAAATACACAGAAGTGGACAGGGAAGAACAATTGAAGCTGTTAGCCAGTACATAAAGTGTGTAGAGAGAAGGACAACTGGAGCCAGTTCTTTCTTTGAAGTCAAATCATGACAAGAATAAAGAGACTTGGTTAAGTTAACGTGGGAGTTGAAGAGGAGCCAATGAAGCACATCCAGGTGACAAATAACACCTATCTCTGCTGGAGAAGCTGCGGGCAGCCATTATTTCTTCGGACAGGTCACTTCCTAAGGGCATATACTTGTTTTAATTCTCTTTATGATGGGCATATACTTGTTTTAATGCTCTTTATGACTCTAAAAATGTTGGGTAAAAAAACAACCCAAATTGGGAAGAAAATGGACTAACCCAGCAATTGGGTTGTGTTAACCCAGCAACTGGGTTGTCTTAAGCAAACATTTAACCCAACCACAGGGTAAAACAACCCAACTGCTGAGTTAGTTCATTTTCAACCCAACTCGGGTTGTTTTTTGCGCAGCATTTTTAAAGTGTACTGCTCTAACTTAGTGGGTCTCAAACCCATCTATACAGCCTATTTCAAAAGCAATGTATCTCTGTCAATCGTGTACCCAAGTATAATAACGTTAATTTCAGTGGGAATTTCCCTGAGCTGTAATAGGTCACATCCAAAAATTAACTAAAACAAAGTTTTGTGGACGGGGGTTTTCGCCTAAGTCTAATCTGTCAAAATTGCTTATAAAAATTAAGTAGTCTATTTTTGAATTGGAAAACCAGGGCACGAGACCTCCCATGTGTTAGTCCAAGCCTTTGCAAGTAAGAACACAAAGAAATGTATGGAGGTGAAGCGTGTTCAAAACATCCACCCATTCCCATTCCCCGCCTGCGCTAGAAGCAAATGCCACATGAAGGACAGTTAAAAAGTTCACTCTCCCTTTTTTCCTCAGGACAATGTGAATTGCTACTCTACGAAAGTATGTGTGCAAACTGGACACCTGGAAGGGATTAGTTAATGATCACTGGAGTCAGATCAAACACATAGCGACTGTTTCAAGATGGGCTGTCTGCTATCGATCATCCTTCTTTTTCTTTACAGTGAAAACCATTTCACTTGTTTGTGTATAGTGCTAGAATAAAGTCATTCCTCTTTTATGTCAACATATTAAATAGTGTGACCATTTGTGCCCAAGCAGGGGTTCTTTAAACCAAAGCATCAGAAATCAAAGCAAAGCAGAGGACAAAGAACACAAGAACAGCCCCCCTGATCCAACCCCAGCCCAACATCACATCGCCCCATCAACCACAACACATCTCTTACAGTGTCGCACAAGTCTGGGAAGCTGTCAAAGCTCCAAGAAGATAAATGTCCTTTATTGACTGTAGGCAAAGCAGAGGACGCAATCAGTCATAATTAAATATTTAGAACGCTTAAGGAAATGGCCCGTTAAAAATAATTTCCAGACCACTTTACACATGCACTTGGTTGAACAGTGTCCAGAGCTGAGGGTCTTTGCTTGACCCTACACAGAGTTCACATTTTGATATATATTTGAAACACTCAATGTCCTGCTTACTGTACTGTATGCCATGGCTTGCCATATATTATGAAGTAATTTGACAACTAAAAATCAGCTTGAACTGCTTGGATTGCAGTGATTTTGTCAAGACATGTTCTTGGATCAACATCATTGATTCTGTAACAACATTCCTGTCCTAACCCTATAACTACCCCTGAATCTAACCTTACCCACAATGTATCCCTGAAATCAGAGCAAAATAGTATAGGTGAATAAAAATGGTATTGGTCAGCGTTTGTTCAGTTTGTCTTAGTTATCATGGACTTTCAGTTTGTTTTCATTCACTGTTCCTTTGTTTGACTTTCCCGCCACTTGTTTATATCTATGGTTACTGTAATGATTTCTTTCTGTTCAGGTGCACATCATTAATTATCTTGTTTGAGTCGCTGTTTACGTTCTTCCCTCACAATCTTTTGGTGTTTTGACTATGTTACAGTTAGTGTGTGTTGGTCTGCCTGTCTGCCTGCTATTTGTATTTTTGTTATTGTATATTAAACCTCATATTGGAACATCATCCGTCATCTCCGTCTGCTTTCCTGCAACCACCCATGACAGGTTTAGAATCCCCAAAACTTTGTTGTAAGCAAAAAATTGAAAACTATCCCTAAAACTATCCATCAAATCTGATTGGTTGATTGTAATGTTGTTCCAGGATCAACAAGGATGTTGATTAAGAAACATGTTCTGCTTTGTGAAATTACATTAACCCCTTTATGCACTGAAGGCATTTTTAGAGTTTTTATTTTTTTTATATATATTTTTTTATGTACACAGAAGTAAAGACTCATAATTCCAAAACTATTGCAAGGAGTCAAAAGGTAGGTATCGTTTGAAAGAAAATGTTATTTTTAGAAAAAAAAAAAAATAAAATAAATCATTACAATTACAATCATATTTGGACTTATGTATATACTATAATAGAATATATAATATAATACAATGTTCATTTTATAATTTATGTTTTTATATTTTATATACATTTCTTATTTGACATGCAATAACTCAGTAAGGAAATAGGCAACCCAGGCTCATTGGAAATACGTGACTCTGCCTACATTTTTGCAAACCCTGAACTATGTACCAGGTACATAGGTACGTTTCCCTGCACTTTTCGGGTGAAATGTCCACTAGAGCCACTAAGTGGTATCAGTTTTTCTCAAACCCTTCCCTAAACCTAACCATTTGTGTATTATAAAAAAAAACAGGATATAACAGGCAGATACGACTGCAGGCATAATTGATTTAAAAAGTACAAATATTCACAAAAGTACAAACACTTATAATATAAGTGTTTCGAGGCCAAACGACTGATTTTTGTGAAGAAAAACCCCAAAAGCGATCAGTGTTGAGTCCACCCACCGAAGATCATATTTGGAAATTGCCGCCGTTACATCAGCTTTGACAGCATTGGCTGTCGTATGTCTCGTGACCAATTGTGTCATTACGTCAGCTTTGATTGTAAAATGCCATTGGCTCTTGTGTGTCTCGTGACTGACCGCGTCACGCTCAAGAGTTAAAGGGTTACTCCAGCGATTAGCATTAAGCTTTGTATCAGTAGAAACCCGAGAGTATATTCAAATTATCGTACTTCCCCCATTCATATGACCCTGAGACGAGATAATTATGTATTTTATTTCTGGAAAAATTCCTCCGATGACACAAATATCATCATTTTGCGTCATTGGAGGAGTTTTTGGCCAGAGGCTGAAGACTACAGCCAGCAGAGGGCGCTATTTCCACATGTTTTCAACATCGCACTCACAGCACTCGGCTCGCGGAGCTGCGGAGATTCATGTAAACGGAGTGGTGGAAAGTGAGTGTTTCAACTTTTTAAATGAACTTCCTATGAAAGTTAAGCTTCCAAAGACATGAACTGAACACGCGCCTGACTGATCACGCGCTGTGAATGCAGCCGCAGCCGTGAATCCCGCGATTACCTCAGCTCATGTGATGAATGCAATCTTCTTTTTTCTTTTTTCTTTTTTTGTGCAATGACACTCAATCGGCTCACTCGCATTATATCGAACAGACACGTTCAGTTTTTAATTTTAGTGTCTCTAACTGAACTGATTTTCTGAAAATGAACGTGGTAGGCAAGTGATCCAGTAATCCAGTAGCCGACTAGCCGCGCCTAGGGCAGTGAAGCAGTGCTTTCTGGGAATTGTTGTCTTTCATCCCCATGAGACAAAAATACATTTTCTGTTTTCTCAATCTAGAAGGCACCAAATTCAAAAATAATTTCACAGTTCTGCTACATTAATGACCCAGTTTAAATACAGATTCATCTTCCCAGCGCTGAAGTACTCCTTTAAGAGTATTATGGTAACACTTTACAATAAGGTTGTTTTAGTTAATGCATTAGTTAACATTAACTAATGATGAACTGCACTAATAAAGCATTTATTTATCTTTGTTAATGTTAATTTCAACATGTTCTAATGCATTAATAAAATCTTGTTGACATTAGTTAATGCACTGTGAACTAACATGAACAGCTGTATTTTTATTAACTAACGTTAACAAAGATTAACTAATGCTGAACAGAGGTGTTGTTCATGGTTAGTTTATGTTAACTAATGCGTTAATTAATGTTAACTAATACAACCTTATTGTAAAATGTTACCAGTATTATTTGAATGAAATATGAACGAGTGGAGGGTGTTCACACGGAGCGGCAGATTGGATCATCATTTCAGCGATTAAAACATTACAGATCAACTCTGTTCTTCACATGAAGATATCGTATGACTTCAGAAGACTTGGAATGCAACATGAGTTGATACTTTTACACTGTTTTGGTCAGTTTTTCCAATAAATACCTGTGACTAATTTGAATAATTTGTTTGTTATGTGTTTTATTTGTTGAGAAGTGGGTAGGTTTAGGGTAGGAGTGGGGTTAGTTGCTCCAAAAAATAAAAGTAGCCTTTAAATATTCATAAAATCATGTCTACTTTTACAATTGCAAAGCATTAAATGTATTTCAATAGGAATAAAAATTTGTGCCTACACCACGTTTTTTCTTGAATTGTGCAGGGAAACGTACCTGGAGGTATACATATTTCAGGGTTTGCAAAAATGTAGGCGGAGTCACGTATTTCCAATGAGCCTGGGTTGGAAATAGGAGGACAGTTCCCCTACATGTAAGCTGCACATCTGGATACAATTTTGTGGCGATAGCATAAAATAATCAGAACACTCGGAAAGCATTTTTAAAAATTTTCCTCTGTTAGGAATATCTTTTTAATTTGATGTAATGGATTGTTGATTTTGGATTCAATCAGGAGCATACATTTTAATGATGTGCCATTTTAAAATCTATTCCTTAGTTATTGTTTTGAAGAGGTTAGCAACCCCTAGCGGCGATGATGGACTCGATCTACACCATCTGTGTTTGATCGTCATTCTGAATCTGATCTGGATACAGTCTTTCACAAAAATGTGCTTTTTCTCAGCTTATTGTTCAAAAATGTTGCTTTTTTTAATGAAACTTTATTCAAGAGTTGATAAAAAAAAAGAATGCATGAAGCTATTATAAAAAAAGAAAGAAAAGTGTTTTGATATATTGCATGCTCAGATATAACAATGAAACAAAATATTTTATGGGCTATTAAATTTTGGTGAAAATGTCAAAAACCCTGGCGGTGGCTGGCAACTTTTTTTTTTAAACACTGGCGGGAAAGAGTTGGACCCAACTCTCTGTTCTGTTCCACTGCATCTAGCTGTTTTTGAACACAAGAACATGTCTTGATGGAACGGCCCCCAAGTCTTCAAAATCAAAATGAGATGGAGTCTTCATAGCAGGTGCAGAGTTTAAATTCAAGACATTAAGCCTGAATGAATTATTTGCCTCTTGTGCCACCAAAGCATAGGTCAGCTCTGAATCATCAAAGCAGTCGGACCATAAAATGTTCTTTTTTTCTCTTTCCCTTTTGTTTTATTCCCCTCTCTCCCTTCCCATCTCTCCCACTCTCCCATTGTTTTGAAGCCTTTTCTCTCCAATTATCCCATTACGTTTTGAATAGAATCATTGCCAGAAAAGGACAATGTATTATGGACTATTTTTGCGAACATTGACAACCTTCTCTAGCTTTTACCAACCTATAGCACCCAAAAGCAAATAGTTTTACAGACAATCTTATGCCAATATGCCTAATTTTAACAGTGAAATAATGGATTAACATTCTCCCTAATTTTCTAATAAATGTTAACATGGATGTATTTATGTACATATTCATTTGTCACATCAAAGGATGGTGATGAAGGAAGAATATATTCCAGTTATTAATGGAAAAAAAAAAACAAGGAAGACAATACAAACATGAACTCAAATCTCAGGCGTCTGCGAAAACATAACAGCTTAATAGCTAAATAGGCAACACAGGACACCGAACTGCAAAAGGAGGAGGGTTTAAGTACACAAAATAATGAGAGGTAACACAAGGGACAGGTGGCGACTAATCAATCAACTAATGGTTTACTATGACAACAAAGGAAAAGCAGGAACATGGGGAGCAAATGCAGTAACAAAACCAAAACAGAACATAAAGATTCATGAAGATAAAGGGCTCATCACTAATAGACCACTACATTCCAATTAAATGAAGGATAAGAAGCCTTCAACTGCTTTGAGTGAAAGTACAAATTGTTTTAACCTCAGAAAGACAGAAGGGTGAATGACAGCGTGAATACAGAAATGAGCTCATGGCCTCTGCTAATGGAAAACACTGGTGTTATATTCATCTTCCGTGGAATGGAAGTGAGAATGGGAATGTCATAATGGCTACCCTGTCACATCACTATCAGCAGATTAGTCTGATGGCTTATGTTCACTTTGTCTGATCCCAGCCAGCTGAAGTCTAATGACCTGTATCAGAATCTCAGGCTTTTTATCAAAAGACCTCTGAAGTTCCATTGAGTAGGGATGGTCATTTCATCAGATATTTCAATAGGACATCATAATACCATCAATAGCTTTTGTGACTGAATCAGAGCTGTAGTCTATATAGGCATGAAAAGCATTTAAATCGTGCAAATACAAGTAAAAACTCAAATATTTTAGTGGATATGTTTCAGTTTATACAAATATTTAACTCTATATAACTGTTTTTATAAATGTTTATAAATGTGTATACACGTCTTTTAAAATAATAAGAAAAAAGACTAAGCATGAGGCAGTTCCATCCCAACCCCCCATCCTAATCCTATCCTGTAACCACTTTGAAAGCAACATCAAAAATGAATTACTTTGTTGGGGGGAAATGACTTGATATTTCTCTTTTTAGGTTGCTGGTGATAATCTGATTCTTAACAGCAAAGGAAAAGCTCGAGAAGATATACATGACAGCCAAAAACTGTAATTAAAAAAAAACAGCATGAGGATATGATTTAACTTATTGGCAATGCAGACATTTCCTGGACTGTCAAATAAAAAAGTTACATTCTCAAAAAAATGTTCTAAAATCTCTAGATGTCAAAGCACACTACAAATGAATTTTACAAACACTTATCACGCAATGTAAAATCATATTAGTGGTCCTAAAAATCAGTAGCACCATTTCTTCTAAATTTAAAATATTTATTTTAATCTTTTTATCTCATAAAATCCTGATTATGGAAGAATTACAATAAGTTCTGTCCTTTTTATAATTATAGCTTAAGCATATATATATATATATATATATATATATATATATATATATATATATAAACTGAAAAGGCTGTTCAATGTATTTTATTTATTTTCTGGACAACTTATTTGTCAATGTAACAACTCAACCATAGAACCACAGAAATGCTTGTTCTTGTCCATTGTATTTTTTATTTTGTTTATTTTTTTAACAGTTTTTCACCCTTGGACAAGCATGTCAATACAATCATGAAATTAAGTTGATTATGCTGTACTGTAGGATTAATAATTTTCACATGTTATTTTACTGCAGAATCAGTTGTTCAAAAATAATATAATCAGCCATTCAGTGCAATTGCACACATATCATATGGTTTAAGATGTTTGAATACAAATACATTTTAATAATGGTTCAGTAGTTTTAAAAAGTGAAGTTCAGGTCTAATTAATCATTTAAAGTTTCCTTTCCTCCCCTTTACTTCTTCTTATATACAAGTACAAACAACTAACAAAAAACAGAACTCTCTGCAATTTTAAGTTAATCCATGTAATTAAAGTAAATACAAATGTTCTTTATCTTAAAGAAAACTTTTTTTAGGTTGTCTTTGAAGAAATATTGAAAGTCTGCATGAAGTCAATAATTGTATCCCTTAAAACTATGATCACCAAAATTACATATTTTATTTTTTTTTCTGTGGAGAAAAAATTTTCAGGCCATAAAATAGCTTACATGTAAGACCCTTGCTTCATTCCATGCAAATGAGCCCCACCTCCACTCAGTCACACCAGCTCAGAGACCCACTCGTTCAAGTTACTCAACAACGTCGAAAAAAACATAATAATTATCATTAGCCTTTTTGACTATGTTATCAAACAGCTAATGTGTTGCTAATGTTACACAAACCATGTTCCTGTTCGCCATCTCAGTCCTTCTAAAAATCAGCATCCTTAGAAATGCTTTGAACATCATAGAACTTGTGGAGAAAAGCATTTAGTTCATTGTAATATACATCATATACACAATTCACCCAATATATTGATAAATGTACACGTATAGTTTCTCGAGACTCACCTGCTTTGCAGCATATGATGTTGCGAGTGTCCAACATGATCTCATTTGTATTCTATTTATTTTGTAGGGTGAATTCAGGTTGATTGGGACACTTCTTGGCATTGAGATGACTGGGGAAAAACGGTAACCTAATCAACCTGAATTCCCTCCTTCACCCCAAACGTCAGTGACATGTTTCTCACTTGCAAAGTCCTTGTTCTTGTCAAGCCAAGGGTTAAATCTGTGCACCCCTCAAGGCTGGATATATCTGCATGCCTCATATGAATAGATCCAGCTCTAAATTGGTTGGGGTATTAAAACTGAGACATACCTTTACAAATGTATAAATTATTGATAGTCGTGGGAGGGGACACAGCCACTTTGTTCTGACCTTCACTGAGCTAAAATTGGGTTTTAGGGCCCACATCTCTCCTTTTAATTCTTTTCTTTGACAAAAGAAGGTCACTAGAACCAGTATATAGTAATTAGCAAAATTCCCTACCCTTGTGAAGGTCATTCAGGCAGAAAATGATTTCAGCATGTCCCAACTGCTGAAATCTCTAGTCAGATATCATGTAACCTATTATACGTTTTGAATCCAAATATTTTCAGCAGGCGGATGAGTAGAGTTTTATTGTACTGATTAGTTTGACATACTGTGAAAAAGTTTGTCATCTAAGTGCCTTCAAAGCCCATAAAAAGGGGCTGTAGATCGAACCCATCTACTCTCTAACTTTTTCACCTATTCGTTTAACCCAATCACATGGCTCACATTCTAAACCTATTTCGCTATTTCTGATGCTGTCAATCTTTGTTTCCATTCCACAATCTCACATCGATTGAGTGTCCACAGATGGCAGTCCCCTCTGGGTTTGAGCCCACATCTCCACAGGCTGTGCCTTCACTACACCAAGAAATCAATTTACCTCTAATGCAGAACTCAAGCAGGTGACAGATTCAGAGAGAAGCCCACCCTTCCATGAGAAGTACACTTACTTAATCCAGTATGTGATCCACACAACTGGCTGTATATCTGGTGGAATGATCTCAGCAAGGAGGACATGGTTGCCAACTTTTCCAGATCCCATTTAGACATTTGAAATGTATTCAGACATTTGACAAGCATATCAAATTGTTGGAAAGCAACTAAGCAGGAACTGTTTGCTTCTACAATGGCTGAAGTAGATGCCTAATATCCATTTCGCACTGGCTGCCAATTCATCCTTCGGCTGGGAGTCTGTCCTCTACTTAGAATAGGTTCTTGAAATCCAATACCAAGTTCAGCACATTGGTGCATGGATTGAACTCATCTCTAAAACTTTGAGCTAGCTCAAATTCAGTGTTCTCACACTGTAGATGTTTCTTTGAAGGTTCCAATCTTTCCGTTTTATTCACCACAGGGGGAAACAATTCTGTAAATGGCCGGAATCTTGAGAAGGCTCTGAAATGATGTGCCTCTCTACTCAATTTCAAGTCCAACTCAGAATTTCGTACCCTTTGAGCCATTTGTAACAAAAACACTTTTATTTGCTTTTATATGTTTATCTTGTCTCTGCAATATAACACTAGGCTAGCAAGCCAATTAAGTGTGGAGATGTCATTACAGCATGAAATAAAGTAAAATAAATCCCTCTTGTAAGATAATATGCATGTAGTCTGAGTTGTCAATATAATACCCAATGACAAATACAAATTACACATTTCTGTACAGTCTGAAAGCCAGTCAGTATCTGGTGTGACCACCATTTGTGTCACGCAATGCAACACATCTCCTTCGCGTAGAGTTGATCAGGTTGTTGATTTTGGCCTGTGGAATATTGGTCCACTTCTCTTCAACGGCTGTGCGAAATTCTTTCATTAATCAAACCCATTGTTGCAGCACCTGCCCGGGTGGCTGGTCTCAGACGATCTTAGAGGTGAAGATGCTGGATGTGGAGGTCCTGGACTGGTGTGGTCTGGGGTTGTAAGGCCGGTTGGATGTACTGCCAAATTTTCTTAAACGCCTTTGGAGACGGCTTATGGTAGAGAAATAAACATTAAATTCACAGGCAACAGCTCTGGTAGACATTCCTGCACTCAGCACTGCATAGTTGTATTATTCTATGTGATTCATTTGAATTATCTGTAAGCCAGCTGTGTGACTGAGTTGATGTGGTTTTGATAAATCGAAAAGAACAAAACATACCATATGTTTTTTTCAGGATCAACTCCAACCTCTGGACTTTATAAGATGGGGGAATTGAACGCACCTCATTTGAAGTTTGAATATTTGTACTTACCTTACAGTGCTGAAATATTTCAGACTTTGTTTTTCAAAAACATTATTAATGCGAGGCAGTGGAATGAAGAGTATCAGATGCAGAGGAAGTTGAAAAGGGAGGCTGTGTCTCAGTCATTTTATTGTGTCACACTGCATCTTTGATTCATTGTTCGGATCAGCTGAGTTAAGCCAAAATCAATCACTCTTCTCTTTTATCCTGCATACCTTATCTATGATGGATTGACTTTGTCCTGCAAATGCTAATAAATATATTACTAGCTCTAATCAGCCAGAAACTCTTGCTTCCTCTACTAGATGTTATTAGTCAGTGTGAAAAGGGCAGCCACTATGTTCTACTTCATTTAGAACCAAGAGAAATGAACTCTAGATGCTGTTCAACGAAACAAAGCAATTTGTGACTATCTCATAATCATTATGCTCCAGTTAAACCTATTGTGGGCCCTTGTGAGCTGGATTATATTACAACTCCGGTGTACTTTGTGAGGGTTATTTTGAAGTACTAAGCCATTTACCGATCTGTCCTGATATTTAATTTCACATAACCCTGTCTGATAAGGTTTAATCTCTCTAAATATTAGATGCATGTACAGTTTTTTTTTGGCCCTCACTGTGAATCATTTCTGAATCTTATTTCTGGTTTACACTTGTAATTCCACCTAAGCTCATTGTGGAACCTTTATTTTATTTTATTTTATTTCTCATCAAAGAGTAAACAAGAATAATATTGGATCGACTGTGGCTGATTAATCGCTGGGGCTTTGGATCGCAGTGGATTAACCTGCCGCTTCTGAGCAGGCATGAGGTATTTACTCATATGACAGCGGATGGAAATCCATACAAGGACATTTTATCGGGATTGTGGTTGACTTCAGGTCATTTGCAGGGTTGTTGCAGTCTGTCTTTTATATGCGTGTGTTTGTGTGTGACTGTGTCTGCACCATTGATAAAACATGGATAAGTGTGTTGCAAAATGTAATGTTTTGTACATGGGATGAACCTAAGAACATTATATAAATGTTATACATATATATTTATATATATTCACAGTTACGTGGCAATAGTACATTTATTGTTAAAGGAGGTGATGTGCAATGAGAAAACTAATATATTTATATATATATATATATATATATATATATATATATATATATATATATATATATATATATATATATATATATATATATATATATATATACTTTTTTTTTTTACCTTTGATGCATGTAAATCTATTGTAGGATACCTCCAAAAGAAAATTAGGAGTCTTAAAAATAGCACAACAGGGGCACTTTAAATTGTAAAACATAGGAGTTCAAAACTAGTATGCTACATAACAGTTTATATGTTCCCTTTATTTGTTTTTGTCTTACTTGTTTTGTTATTTTCGATCCGTGCCTTTTTCAAAACCTTATCACAACAGTGTAAAGATTTCTGTTGGACATTTCTTCTTCTTCTTCTTCTTCTTCTTCTTCTTCTTCTTCTTCTTCTTCTTCTTCTTCTTCTTCTTCTTCTTCATATATATATATATATATATATATATATATATATATATATATATATATATATATATATGGACGCTTATGTACGTGATTTGTATAAATCACGACACTATGTACATGATTTATGCAAAATAAATCACGTCTTAATTATCTTTATTTTTATATTAAATATGTCTAATATTATTTTATTGTGGCTAAGCTGACATTTTGAAAACCAGAGATGCAATCCACCAGAACACTATATTTTAACTGAACCAATTCATGCCAAATGCAAACAATCAAAACAGTACTGCAGAACATAGTAATACAGTAGCTCCAGTATAATGATTGTTTATCATGAATTTTGTTTTGTGGGAGGTGTGTCTAACTCTCTCAGATCTGAAAGCATGTGGCTTGAATGCAAAATGAATCCATCAATCATGAATCACATATCTAGATGAGTGCAAATTAGAATTTTTATTTTTGTGTGCAAGAATTCTAATGACCAATCAAGCACAACTAATATCTACCCCCAACAATCCCCCAAAATGTGTTTGAAATAATGTGACCACATAACATAATCATGACTAATAAGCTGATTATTATATAAATATATATAAAGGAAAAGGTGGATACATGATATATGCATTGCACATTTTGATTCGCTGTTGATTTCTGTCATATGCCTTTGGTATTTTAATCATTGTTTGAAAGCTCTGCTGTGACTTGAATAAAACAAACTGAAGTGCATGAAAAATTTATAAATTACTTTTTTTTTGATTTACATCTACACTATGATGTAATAATAAATAAATAAAAATATATATTTTTTATCCTATTTTGATTATAATTTCAACCAAGGTTTATTTGTTAAGTTAAATTGACCGCGGGGAAAATCTCAACAATGTAACTGTGCCTTTCTTTTGTTGTTCTCATTTTGCCACCAACATCCTTTGCACTTGTCAAACAGCTCAAGGGGCTCAAAGTGCTGAGAAAAAAAGAAAAAAAAAAAAAACTAAAAACAAATAAATAAATAAATCAAATCCCTAATGAGAAGAGGGAATCAGGCAGTAGGGAGACAGAATAATAATGTGTCATTTACAAATGATGAAACAGCTAAGACGGTTGTGTGGGGGTAGAAAGTGTCTCGTTTCGCCCCAGGAATCTGACAGCATTGTCAAGCAAGAGTCCCCACGTAACTTCAGCACTGCAGAAGAACTTCCGATCAAAACAAGCTGCCATCACGCAGTAGTTAACCTTCTGCCTCTTGTTTGTGTTGCACTAATTTGGTCATCACTAGGCTCAGTGTGGTGCCATGGTGCTAATTACATCAGTTGGGTTTAGAGAAAGAATGATGGGACGAGTACCTGAGGCAGGCTTCAGGCTCACTATCTGTGCCTCCATGATTGAGGGTGTGTCATATGAGCTCTTTCCCCCTTTCGCAATTTAAAACCAAATTGGGATAATTTTGTGAAAATGGGGCAATTTTGAGTATTGTGAAAATAATCAAGACAGATGTGACAGACAGACAGACAGACGATAGATAGAACAACAGAACGAATGATAGACAGATAGATAGATAGGTGATAGATAGATAGACAGCCAGATCTTGTTTATAGTTTAAACGTACAAATTAATGCAGTAATCTTGATATCACATCTGTTCCAGCTAATAGAATATTCACATTTCCGCAACAAACATCTTAATGACTTTGCAGCAGAAGTTGTTTATATTCTCAGTTAAGCAAATAAATGCCATTGGAAAACAGATATTTTTTAAATTGTTCTGAAAGCATTGCATTTTCATTGTCATGTTGTAATTCTTCTTTTCAGAGTTAGAAGATGATGGAGATTTTTTATGAGGATTTTACGAGAGGACTTGATAGAATTCCTCATTCTTTTGAAATGTATCTGGTAATCCTATCACATAAAGGTTGAGTGGAATGTTTTTTCCTTAATTGAACTTTTGGAGCATGACCATTCAGTCTATAACGGTGATGCTTTTTCATCTGTAGAGTGCTGGAGCAATGATGAACGGTGAAGCAGAATTAGGATTGCAGGTTTAAAGATGCGTGTTGAATTCAGTTGTGCCACTTTAATATGTGGTGTTTCATCAACATTCCATCTGGTGTACACACTACCATTTGAACGTGTGAAGTCGGTAAGATTTTTTAAAAATGTTTTTTTAAATATAGCAGCTCACCATATATATATATATAATGCTAATAACAATTTGCAAGGTTTAATTTGTTAACATTAGTTCATGTATTAACTAACTAACATGAGCTAACCAAGAGCAATACATATGATGTGTTAATATTTAGAAAAGTTAACACAAATCCAGCTAGTCATTGTTTGTTAATGTTAGTTCACAGTGCATTATTGTTAACAAACAAAACTTTTGATTTTCATAATGTATTAGAAAATGTTGAATTGAACATTAACAAAGCTTAATAAAGCAGTAGAAATGAACTAATGTAGTTGACTAATGTTAACTAATGAATGCAAATGCACTTAGGGCGTGTCCAAGTCCACTTTTGCTAGTTTAATGACGGGAAAAATGGTCGGTGTGCCTTGTGCATGGTCTAAAAGGGTTCTGCCTAATCTCTTCATGAGTCATGGGTGTGTTTTGGGCATAACCTGCCATAAAAAGTTTAATCTCCCATTCCCATTGGAAGCCAGTTGCTTTTGCACCAAGGCAGATTGCGAACGGAACATACTCTAGAGAGGAATCCTTTTATTTTTTTATATTTAAAAATGTGTGTGTTCTGCGCATACCTGTGTGTAATAAGTGTACGCACGTTGTGGACCCGCCTATAGGCGCATATTACTAACGCGCACTTTAAATAACACAAAAAATATTGCCCTGTTGACTTTAGACCAGATTTAAGTTGGTCAATGGCGCAGTCATTTTCATTTGCCTCAAAATAGCAACAGCTTGAACACACCTCGTTTTCAGACCAGCACGCCCATTAAACAACTGGACGTAAAATTGCGTCGGGCTGAAACTAGCTAAAAACACTTGTGTCATGCCTGCCGTCACACTGGCCGGGTGTATGATAGGGCCTTTTAAGTCTAAAGCTTCTGACTGACAATTAAAGGTGCACTGTGTGAATGTTAGCGACATCTAGCGGTGAGGTTGTGAATTGCAATCACCCACTGCTCACCCCTCTCTTTCAAAGCCCATAGAGAAGCTGGGGAGGCCAACACAGGACAAAAATGACGTCGTATAGAGAAGTTTGTCCGTTTAGGGCTACTATAGAAACATGATGGCGCAAAATGGCGATTTTACTGTACAGGGACCCACGGTGTATTAAGATTTAAATGGCTAATTCTAAGGTAATAAAAACATAACGGCTCATTATGTAAGGTCTTAATACACCACTGCAAACATAATTATGTATATTATATTGCATTTCTGTCAATATATCCTCATAAATACTACACACTGCACATTTAAGGGTAGCCCGACAAAAGGATACAGACAACAAAATTGTTCAATTTTGGCGTGTCAATTTAAATTTATGGATTATAAACTTAAAAACTTCTCAACAGAATTTTCCCTTCAACTGTGAAATTGATATTGATAACAAATAATAATAATACAAAACTATATTAAAAAGTATTAGTATGCTACAACTTTCCAGTGGCTTATTCAACAAGCGAATTGACAAATCCTAAAGATGAGCTGTCTTTGTTATCCTCAAACTACATACAGTATATACTACACATAAGCCTGCTGTTCTGTAATCGCTGTTGTCATGATGGATCTGATGTGGGATATGCAGAACTTCTAAAACTAATAGCATACATTTTCTCTCATAAGGATTATGACTGGACGAGCAATTATATATGGCGAACACTTATAGGCTTCATCCGTCATCACCGGGATTGTTTGTAATGTATATTATGAGCTAATTCTCATGTAGCAGATGAGCCGTGGAGAGAGAAGTCCATAAAATATCCTCATTATTGTTGTAGTAGTCATTAAATGCTGCAGGAAGACGAATGACAGTGACACTCACCCTCCAGCTCTTCAGAAGAGAAATTGCTTCATCTCTATCATGCCTTCCACATCAACCATAAGAACTGTGCAATCTGGAGGTGTTTGTAAAACCCACTTAGCAAGTGCTGTATTCTCCTCGGGTGCTATAGGTTTAAGACATAATCATATATTGAATAAAAGAGTAGCATATGATTAATTTAACCTGGTCTCTTTTTTTCAGGTGAAAAATGAAGTGAAGTAATGAGAAGAGTTGCTATGAGCTGTGACAGTATAGAAAGCTAGGCACCGGAATAAGTGGCGCACATTTAAGAGTGATTTTACGAAGAATATCAAGATCCTTTACCAAAAAGACTATGGCCACCTTTTTCTGCTCTGCTTCCCTAAATCAGACTTGCTATGATTTACCTGTAGAAAACAGAACTAATGTCCTCCAGATCCCTTGCGATTTTGTGTCATGTGTCTCTTACATAGGTGTTTGATGTGGGAAAGCAGTGGGGGATGTAGAGATTTCAGCAAAGCCCTACACAAATGTCTACAGTGATCGTCACATCTCCAAAGTCCCAGTCCCTCTAAATCGAAAAGCTTTAGTCTTATCTATAAGGGAAAGCTTATCAAAATGATTGGATAGACTGGAACAAAGGAAACATTTGAGAGAAAGAAAAGTAGCACAAAGGACAAAGAGTATTCCAAATCCCAGATACATGTTTCTTCATCTTGGCTTTAAGATACGTACACAGCTGCTTAAAATTCATCAAATCAAATATATAAATAAACACATAAAATAAAGACCATTTGCTTATCTAATACGTTCATGAAGGCTGCAGTCTAATCTTGCATTTACATGGAAACACATCTGATTAAACAGAGAATTGCTGGATTTGCAGAGAAGGTCAGCACTTCTAAACGGCGAACTCTATCTAAAGATTCCTCAAATGCATTCAGTGTTTGATGTGGCTTTGAAGCATCTCTTTGCGGTACAGTTCCTTTATCCACAAAATGCTGTTAATACCATTGCAGCATGATAGTTCTGGAAGCCATACAGTATGATCAGTTTTGACTTCCAGGGCCCTATTATTCACCCAACGCATTGCGACGCCAAGCACAACGCAAGTGTGTTTTGCTAGTTTCTGCACTCTAAAAAATACTGTTTTTTTTTTAATTTGCACTATGTGACTATTCGGTACGCTAGAGGGCGCCTGTTTAAAACAAAGGTGTAGTTTGATGACGTTAAGGTTGAGCGCAGAATCTTGGGACATGTTGTCTTCACCACACAGCCGGTGGAAAAGAATCGGATAGACTCGAGCAGAAATCATGTTCATGGATGCGATTATTAACTTTACTGTAGTATTAAGTAGAGCAGGGGCGAGCGCTGTGGAGCTGAGTAAGGCCGCTGGAGAGATTGTTCAACAAACACACTGCTCGCGAGTAGCAGGACATTAATTATGATGGAACACAGTTGCTGGCGCAATCTCCGCTTTTCCGGTCATGAGTATGAAGTGACGCAGCTCTGTTTATTATATTCGATACATTTAAGTGTGTTTACAATGATGTTATGACGTTACTCTGTGCGTTCGCTCAGCGGCTGCTATGACACTTGTTCACACTGCAGTGAGAGTAAAGCTTTTCTGCAAAATAAAACGGAAACGAGGGTAACACAGATATGACGCAATTGACAAGCGACTCCCTCACACACTATGCTCACACGTCCCGGTTCATTGCTAAAAATAGCGATTTTCTCACAATTTACAAATAGTTGGAAACATTTGGGATATTGCAAGAAGTCAACTGAACAAAATATATAACACTGGACTGATGGGTTTTGGATATTTGAGTGCAAAAATTCTACATAGTGTATCTTTAACCCTAATGTTGGGTCAAATATGGACTAACCCAGCAGGTGGGTTGTTTTAACCCTGCAGTTGGGTTAAATGTTTGCTTAAGACAACCCAATCGCTGGGTTAAAAAAAACAACTGCTGGGTTAGTCCATATTTGACCCAACATTGTGTTTTGTTTTGTTTTGTTTTATCAATCATTTTTTAGAGTATGTAAGACACAGTTATAATTTTCACGTCCATTGTTTAAATAGCAAATTGATGGCACGTTGCTATTTTGAGGCAACTGGAAACAACTGCACCATTAACCAACAAAAACCTGGTCTAAAGTCAATAGTGCAATATTTTTTGTGTTATTTAAAGGGCACATTAGTAATATGCACCTATATACGGGTGCACAACGCACATACTGTACACTTTTTACACACACAGGAAAGAGCAACAGCACACAAATTTTATAAATATTAAAAATAAAAAGAGAAGCGTTCCGTCTTTCCAATCACAAATCCTGCCATGTAAATAACGAATCCGCCAAGGTGCACGCACACATGGCTTTTAAAGGGAATGGGAGACGAGACTCTGATTGGTTTATTGCACGTTACGCCCAAAACATGATTCATCACAAAATAACGTACTTGGAAATATTACTGTTCATTCTTTCACAAACTTGTAAATTATGGATCAAGGATGGATATATCTTCTTTTTTTTTAAGATTTGAATTCAGTATTGAATAAAACATTTTTCTAAAACTGTAACCAAAAAATCCTTATTGGAAAGACAAAGATGGCAGTCATCACATGAAAAGATTGTAATTTGGTGAGCAGTGTAATCCAGTTACACATTTAGGCTTTGCTGGATAAACATCTGAGGTGGATCGGTTGTTGGTGCCCAGGGAGTCGATTGTGAAGCCAGTTTAGTAATGACTTGTTTCATTGCCATGACAGCCTGGCACAAGTAAAGACAGTTCGTCCCCCACCTTGGCGGTTTGAAGCAATTCTCAGACCCAAACCCACACTCATGCTGAGACCAATCTCCCCTAAGCCCACATGCAGACTTTGCTTAAACAAATAGTGCATAAGTATATAAATATAAGGGTTTATTGCAGTATGCGTATGGCTGAACACTTAGCTGATTTAGAAAACAACACGTTCATAACATAGATGGAAATCTGTGGATCGAATTAAAATCAGTTTATGCTCACTGCATACATGCATCATCCCACTCTGAAACTGAACATTTGTACAGTATTGTGATGAAACATTTGACTGGAGGACTAACTCTGACCGCAATAATGTTTGTTGTCAAGTAGAATAATCAGAGCTCAGAGATTCACAGAAGTCAGAATCACATAAAATCACATGATCAAGCATGTCGCAATTTCATGATTATTAAAGCATAAGTGGTCATTTGTGACTGTGAGGGGGAATGAAAGTAGCACTACAGTCTGCCTTAACCTCATCATGTCCTTGGTGTTTGATTTAATGTGACTGTGCGTAAGAATATGAATTTGCACAGTCTAGCTGGTCTGATGGGTCTTTTAGGGCCTGATCTTTCCCGGCTACTGTTGCTTACCAGAGATATATCCCCATGGCGACTCACAGAAGATGTTCACTGGTTCCGTCTTGCTCATTTTCGTTTTCTCTCCTCACCTTCTCCTCCTCCACACTCAGATTGAGATGGCTTCTACTACAGAGGGTGTCGCTAAAAATGTTAATTTGCCTTGGTTTGAATTCTGTTTATTTTCCTCCTGTTTTTATATACCCTAAATAACTCCCCTCCTAGAATGCATACATGGGTCAAACATGTATGTGTGATGCAATTAGATTCATATAATCTGAAATACTGATAGTGAAAAAGAATGGCATGGTTAATCACATTGTAATGGTTACTATGAATAACTTTTTTTTTCTTAATATAAATCTGAGCATAAACATGATAAACATTGAGTTTTGCTCACATGTAATTATAATGTAACAATTTTGACAAGCATATCAAACATAAATGGACACCCACTTCTAATTAGCCGTTCAAGTAATTTATGTGAGGAAAAATCTCTTTCCTTTTAATTAAACAAATGTGAAAAGACACCTAGATTGAGACATCCCTACAATGTCAGCTGAAAAGATCGCAGCTAAAACAAGGAGATGCATGTACTTGGTGAACCATGTATGTATATTAGGGTTAAATTCTTAAAAACTGAAATGAGTCACTGACAATTATTTATTCTTAAAATAAATATATATTTTTGTTCACGCTGCTGGGATGTTACAATTGTAAAGATTTTCTTAGCAAACATTTTAAGAGTGTGAGCTGCTGCAACAGTATACAGTATAACCAATGTGTGATAATACCACTAATAAAAATTAGCATTAGTTCATTAAAAGTGTAAAATAAATACAGTAGCCAAAATTATTATAACACTTCTGGGAGTCGTCTTATTGGGCCTGGATTTATTTTCCAAGAGGACAATGACCCGAAACGTTCTTCAAACCATTGCAGGAACTAAATGCAACGGAAGGAATCTGCTGGAACATTGAAACATCGAGCACATCCGGGGCTAGTTGTAAAATAAACTGGACAGATCTATTTTACATTCAAAGGAAAGCCTTTGGCTTCAGTTGCAGAAGGCATGGGATAACATTAGTGCTGAAGTTCTCAGAGGAAATGTATTGACACTATGCCAGAGAGATGTGCTGCTGTAATCGCTGCAAAAGGTGGACATAACAAATATTGAGGTTAAAAGTGGATAAAAACAGTACGACTCTCTGCATCTGGTATTTGATGGTCAGAGCAACCATCTGCATGTTTCATGGACATTATGGAATTAAATCACGTTTTTGGAGGCATTTATTTATAGCTATGTGAAATACAGAAGTATGGTTAAAATATGGTAGGCTTACTATAAAAAATTAGAAGGTCTGATTGAAGTTCATTTTCTGATTTAGTGAACATGTCCGGTTTTAAATTACTTCACTTTTGAGAACTGATTTAATTGACCTAGTTTAGAAGAATACATTTGTAATGCCCAAACGAGAATTAGGTTAATAATTAGCATAATTAGATACAAATGAGATTCCTTTGTATTGGCTACTTGATATTATATACTTGATTATCGTGTCTTTTCACTGATCATTTCAGTCCCTGATATTGTATATTAGGTCAAGTCTTGTGTGGGGGTTGACAAGGGACCTTAACAACCCCATTTGACAAGTGCGGAAATTTCCAGAAGTCCTGATCATGGAACAGTGTGGAAAGACATGCTAGCTTAGATCTATCACATCAGTAGGCTATGCATAGTGTGCCTACTTATTAAGAGTTTGAAGGATATATGTTTTAATTAGCCATACCTCTAGCGATTAAGACCTGGGAGACAATTATATTAACTAAAATGTTAATTAAAGTCACAAAAAAAAAATCTTAATTGTTTTCACACTGCTGGTCCTCTGTGAGTCCAGAAATAATTCTCTGAAGCTTTTCCCCAATCCAGCATACGCTGGCCTAAATATGCTAATTCCCATGTCACAATGGCTGCTGTCACACGTAGCACTACCTGTTCGGATGTGGGAACACAAAGAATGTCAGGACATTTCATACTGAAGAACTGGCACAAAGTGGGAAGCTACAGAAAAGTATACTGTTAAGCAGTTATGAGGGATCATTTGGTTTATACGGCGCTGTTAAAAAGGTTAAAAAGGATTCATGGTATTCTTTACACAAAAATAATAATTAAAAAAAAGTCATACATGGTACTAAAAGATTACCAGGTAACATTAACATCAGATGATACTCCAACTTACTTCACATGGCAGTAACAATAAAGAAATACATAAATTAAAATAAAATAATACCAGAAAACAACACATTGTTTCCATGCTGCCAGTTCAAACAATACAGTGGCATGTTTTTGTTGGTGTTGCTAATTCCTATTTAAAATATATAATTACATAATAATATTGAATGCTCTTATAGAATAGTATATCACTAAACAGAATTATATTGAAAATATTTCAAGAAATTTGAGACTTGTAAGTGTGAAGTTTGAAACTTGACGAAAGAGCAGCAGGTGCCATTACGGATTCTAGACATGAGTCTGAAAGGTCAGATGGGTTTATCTCACAGTTTAAAGAAGAAAGAAGAAGAAGAAAGAAAAAAAAAAAGAAAATTCTGCTGGACTTGTATTCTTACCGTGCTTTGAGGTAAATGTTGGTCCCATGTGACTGTCCCAGGTGTTCTATATGTATTTTGTGAAGAACAACAAAAAATGTGCGAGATTGTTGGAGCCCAAAGATAAATTTATCCCTGCATCCCTGTGGGTGAGGGACACAGAGCAGAAAAGCAATACGGCCCTGAAGCTTTGCAAGGATCCTGTGAGTTATGGAAGCTAAGCTATTGCTAGTTTCATATAACACCATAAATCATAGAACAGGTTTGAACTTTTATATTTATTTTCTACACCTTCAATTTTTTTTTCCGTCCTGCAGCTACAACGAGAAGGAGCAACTCCTGTGGAAGCATCTGACACGTTATCTGTGCAAAAGTCGTCATGGATATAATTCCACAAGCCTTTAGTTCTAACTTCCAACCAAGGTCAAAGATGTTCTTCCACCATAATATTCTCCTTCTCTCTCTCTCTCTCTCTCTCTGCAAACATCTGAGGAAACCCCCTTTGCTTTTAATAGTATCTCAGTATTTCAGGCTTACAAGCTTAACAATCAGCTTGTAACAATCAAACAACAGTAAATCTTCTAGCATTTCCTGTTGAAAGCAATCCTATAAAGCAAACAAGACAAAATCAGTCAGAGCAGTTCTTAATTGAAGGCTTAGTGCTGAATGACAACACAAAGGGAATAATGGCTTATGCCATTGATAGAAAAAAAAAAGAAAAAAAAAGCAGGATTTATTCAGTTACACAAAGCAGAGTAAATTAACATAAGAAAGACCTATTTTAGTAATATACACAAAGGTGCCATTTTCTATTATTCATTTGACAACAGATCATGTTCTTATATCATTTCAGGCATATAATATGATATTTTACAATTGTTGACAATTATAGTGGGTATATATAGTGGGTACGGAAAGTATTCAGACCCTCTTAAATGTTTCACTCTTTGTTATATTGCTAAAATCATTTTTTTTTTTTGTTTTTTTTTTTTTTCTTCTCATTAATGTACACACAGCACCCCATATTGACAGAAAAACACAGAATTGTTGACATTTTTTTGCAGATTTATTAAAAAAGAAAAACTGAAATATCACATGGTCCTAGTATTCAGACCCTTTGTGTGACACTCATATTTTTAACTCAGGTGCTGTCCATTTCTTCTGATCATCCTTGAGATGGTTCTTCACCTTCATTTGAGTCCAGCTGTGTTTGATTACACTGATTGGACTTGATTAGGAAAGAGACTTCCAATGTAAAAGCCTCTAAAAGCCACTTTGGTCAAAAATGAGATAACGATACTGAGTGAATGCTCTCCGCACATAGTACGTTCATAAAATACTTTCACTTCAAACCCAGCCTCAGCCCACTCAGAAGTACCAGTACTAATAAGTAGAAACTTATCATGCCTGACAAAAATGCTTATTTGAAAGAAAAATGTCAGACGGCAACATACTCCGAAAGAACCGAGAAAAAAGTTCTCGCTCCTAGGGCTCCGAAAACAAAATGATGTCATTTTGTTCTCGTAGCCCTGGTTTGGGAGTTCTCGCAGATCGTTCTCGACACATCGTCTGAGCAGAACTTTTTTCTTGTGGGTGTCCGATTGTGTGATTGGTCAGAGATTTAAAGTGGGTGGGGTTTAACGGAGACGTTCGGTGCCCTCTGTTCTCGTGAAGTATGATGTAATGTCCTGGCCAGAACGAACTTTGTTCTTGTTCTTGCCACCTCGAGAAAACAAACAAATTTCTTTGTTCTTGTGGAGTATGTTGCGGCCTTTAGGCTTTTGCAGTCTGAGTCTTTCTGTACATGACTTCCGGTACGGTGCTTATACTGAACGGTTCTGAATGCAGTCTTTTACAGTTAACAGTAGGCTTGTTTGCGTGGAACATACTTCAATCCGAGTTCCCACACAAACATTTTAAGTATTGTATCCATTTTATTACAAAATTCAAAGGATAAATGCCACTTTGATGCTATTTAATGTGACGTGAGAGATCACAGAGATATGGGCGCAGCAGAATGAGTGAACGCAATCATAACTTACCAGTCAAAGAATACATTTAATTAACATCTGAAGATATGTTAAGGATACACAACTTATTGAAACGTATCATATGTCATGTCAATAAGCGTTTCAACAGTGGGAAGATGTCAATAGCATAACTCAGAAGTCTGTTAGTTCACTAGAGAAATGAACTATTTCGCTAAATATGAATACTCTTTCTCTATATTAGCATGTTCATTATATACTGTTTAACCTTTTAGTGATGTCTTGATTATTTAATATTTGTTAAAATAAATCTGTCATGCAAATGACAGCCATTGTGTATGATTATATTGCAACTACGGACATACAACATAATTTTAGGCTATATTTATATTTAGAAGTTAATGCAAAAACTGCCTTAGGTGAAGTTTACATGTTAATATATAGTTTTCTGCTGTACTGAACCTGTACCAAACCGTTGGTTCTGTGTACCGTTGCACATATGTGTGTTTCTGTAACTACGGGCACTTTTCAGTCCCAGCAGTGAAATTTTAAATTTATGTTAAAATGTGATGCTTTATAAATATATTCACAGTGCCATTACACACCTTGACAAAAATTATAATTACTGATTATGTGATTTAATATAATATTATGAAGCATTTATACATAATATTTGTGTGTGTACTGTGTATAATAACTATGTATATATAAACACACAATCATTCATATACACATGTGTGTGTGTATTTATATTTATATAATTATTGTTCACAGTACACACACATGTATTTTGTCATTTTGGATGTGATTAATGTAATTTTATGATTAATTGATTTGAAGCACTAATATATATGTTTATACGATGCATTTATAATAAAAAAATAATATATATATGTACAACTACTGCTAATATTTTGCTCGCATGATCCTAAGGCACTGCTAAGCTTAAGGGAGATAAAGTGGAGGTGTGATATGTTTCACACCCACATACACAGTCAGAGAAGTGTTTGTCCCTCAGCCATGGACTAGAAATACCTTGCTGCTATGAGACAATCTGACCCTCTTGCAAAATCATTTTGATCTTGAACCCTCATTGACACTGGAATTGATTTTGTTAAGTATGCATTGTTGCATTCTCTGATTAGTTGTTGTTTCTGACATTTACAAAGAAAGTCCACCTCTAATTTTGATCTTGTCTGTCATATGCAAAGATAGGTTTATAAGACTTTCGAGCATTTTGTGCAGGTTTCTCCTCCATCTTGTTCTCTATCTCAGGTACATCACAGAGCACCCAACCACACTTAATGCTTGCAGCGCCAGTGTCAGGAAGGAACTATTGATTCATAGTACCCAGGAAAGAATCTGACACTTTTTGTATAGATCCTTGAGATACGAGTCAGAGCTGCAGTCTGCCCCTCCCCATGCGCTCCTTAGACTCTGAGGAGAAGCAGAGGTTATAGGAATCATCTGGGCCCTGTTAGTAGGACCTATAAGGGCCCAGTGGGTGGTAGGATAATCACCAGAACAGTAAGGCTAATGGTAAGTGGGTTTGGTTGACAGAACCGGTTAGCCAGAAAATAGAAAAAGCTGTTATATTTATCGTCCATCATCAAATTGAATTTGTCAACACGTTTTATATATATATATATATATATATATATATATATATATATATATATATATATATATATATATATATATATATATATATATATATATATATATATATAAACGTAAATATTTACGTTTTATATATATATATATAAACGTATATATTTACGTTTATATATATATATATCTGTCCTTCCTGAGTTTAGCAATAAGACAGCAATTTCAAACAACATTTCATCAAGGGCATTTTTTCATGTGTAAACCACATTCCAAAACAATCAGCCGTGTTGGTGGAAATCTGGTGATTCGCTATTGACATATATCCGTAGAGCGCTGGTTTGAAATCAGTAATCAGCTAACAAGCGGATCCCACCCGCTGCTGGTGCACCTCCGTAATCTAGTTATTTGACAGAACATGTCTAGCATGTCTAGAGCTGCTGTCATAATCAACTTTTTTTTTTTCTCTACTAAGAATCGCAGATATCCATATCCTTTCTGACAATAGGTGGAAAAAACCTGTATTTTAAAAGGGCATGGGTTTCAGCTGCTTTTAAGAGGACACCTAGCATGGAGGATAACTAAGGGCTATAGTTCCACAGGGTTTGTCATCAGAGGCTATTTTTTGTGCGTCACTTCATACACTGCTACGGGATGTGTAGTCTTCCTGCATGGGCGAGAAGAGCCTGCACCAGTGCTCTTCTGTTTATTTTCTACTCTTTCAGGAAAATTGTCCAATCTCATTCAGGTGGACTGAAGTTTGGTTTTATGTAATGCTATTTTTCCTTTCATTCTTTTTTCTTTTTTTTTAACAAAGTGCGCATTGACCTTTCAGTGTGCGGCTACCCTGGGAGAGGAAAGAATGTGAGCCTCTCTAGTGGAAGACAATGGAGAGACCTACCACTGGAAAGCACCGAAGCCGCCGGTGAAAAGCTCTGCACGTCTCTGCTAGTGTGAATGCAGTTCATGCGATGCATAACTCGAAGGTGCTGTATTCGCATTCAGCCTTTGTGTTTCCATCACGGCAACCGCTACAGCAGTTAGCGCCAATAGATTTTGTTCACACAAATGTATTACCGCCATCAATCATTTTTTATAAAAAGAGCATTTATTTAAAAGTTTTGCTTCTTAGATTGAAGCACATAATAAAGCAACAGTACAATGTTCATAAAATATAAGTGTGATGCTGTAATATTTTCCTTACATGTTGAAATACTGATATTTGTATGTATACTAAAATAAGAACTTTTAAAATTGTACAAATAGTTACCATAAAATCGACATAGAAATTAGCCATTTCTCACTGCGACAGGACAGACTGCTATTTTCTCACCAAGGAGAATAACATAAGCCATTAAAGAAAATGAGAAATGAAGAAAACTGGAAAAAAATGAAAACAAATGATAGTCATAATGATATCATAATAGAAAAAAAGAGAAAGATTTACATAAACTGATCGGTGTAAGATTGATCCTCAAGAGACATAATTTGCACATTGTACTGTACATACGTTATAAGGACTTTAGCTTGCTTTAGGATATAGCTTTCAAGTTACAAAAAAATGCACTGCGTTGCAAGAGTGTCCATTAGTTAAGGCGATTTTTGAGCTCACAGGTCTTTCTTTGTGATTGTTCATAGATGGAACTGGGCTGAAGGTTTTATTGTATTCTAGATGACAGAAAAACACAGTCTATTTTTGCTGAATCCATCTGCTTCCTTATATATATATATATATATATATATATTTTATTTATAAAAAAAAAAAAAAAAAAAGAGGCCAATATCTCCAAAGACAATATGGAGGCGCTACAGAAGTTACAGAAGTCTAAGGGTACGTTTGCACGACAGCGATGTACTAAAAACCGAAAAAGCTTTCCTTTGCGCATACAGACCACAACGTTGTCAAAAAGATCCCCGTTCCCGATCCACGAAAACTATTAAAAACGATGTACTGCGCATGCCAGGCCAGTCGGCGAGGTCACTTTGTAAAGAAAAACTATGCGCCTATAGACTGACTGAACATGTAATCATTTTCACAAATCGTTGAAGTTTGCGTTTTCAGACCCCCAAAATGAAGTTGTGTAAATGAACTGCCGAACGCATAAAAAAGGATCCGTTTTTAGTTGAAAATGGTGTCGTGTAAACGGCCCCTTAATTTGCTGACGTTCGCTCCGGATTACTAAATAAGGCAACTGTTTTTGTTTTTTTTATTTCTTCGTGAGCTAGTTCACAGTCTCAACAAATCCATGTCTCTCTGTGATCCACATCCATAACCTCAAACCTGTAGGAACCTACAAACATCAAAAGTGAAACGTAATGTTCTTCAGTTCTTAAGCAACATTGTCACATATTTCTTCATTTCATACACACCACGGAGACACGCCCACCACAGATGTGTCTTTGTGTCTCTTTTTTTATCTTTTTTTGTTTTGTTTTTGTAAAATTTTTATTTCCACCCTTCTGGCTCCCGCATAGCACATTGTGATCGTACCTATGACGCTCCCAGCATCTAGTATACTGTGCGTATACTTACAAACAAGCTAAAGTTTACTATAAAGTGACAAACTCATGGAATACTTATAGTAAACTTCACAAAACACACAGTTAGTGGAGGAGGGCCAGGTGGAGGGAGATGAAAAAGGACGTATTTGAGCGAACGTTAAGAGTTGTCATCAGCGGAGTCTTTGGTGCCGTAAAGATCGGCAAGTTTCTTGAAGCGCGGCCCCCAGCTTTGGAGGTAATCGTAGTCCAGGTCTGAATCTGTGGTCACCGACTCTAAGGAACTGAGAGAGCCGGCGATAGAGCCTCTACCTTCATAACCGTAGATCTGAATGGAGTCATAAGGGGGCGCTGTGGGGTCATTGTCCGCGTCAGAAATCCGCGTTTTGATGAAATCATCCACATCCACGCTGTTGCCGATGGGCCTCAGGCCGGGCCGCATGGGATACTGCAGCTCGGGCTTGATGTCCTTACGGGGCAGGAAGCCGTTGGCACCATCTGGGTTCTGTAGGGTGGCGATGTCAAACGCCTCTGTGTCCTCCTCTCCACCTCCCTCATCATCATAGGTGATGATGTTCTCCCGGATGTCTTCCTCCTCAAATACGATCAAAGGCTCCTTCTTCTGGCGCCGCAGGGCCACAAACAGCACCACGATTGCTGCAGACATGCAGACAAATATCAAGCCAATGCTAACAGCATCTCTCACTATTCATGCTTCTGTATATAAGCAATCACAAAGATAAAGTGTTGCTGTTACATGAAATGTTTTAACGCTGCTTTGGTAAGTCCATATAACTTGAGACAGCTAATTCATTTTGGGAAATGATGAAGGGTAATTGTACAGTCCTTTAATATGTCTTGACAGGCATTGCACTTTAGAATACATTTAGAAACCCTCTTAAGAGCGTTTTCTATGTGCAAAGTAAGTAACTTTATGTGCATTTCCCAAAATAGACTCAACATGATTGTGTGTGTGTGTATATTGAAACATAAAAGCTACATAAATATTATCGGTTACACTTTATTTTAAGGTGACTTAATAACATCAATATAAGTACTGAGTAATAAACTACATTATAACATTATATTTACCCACTAACAGTAATTTCCATGCTCTCAAATTAATTTATAAGTATTTTTTCCCCCATATATTTGATTGTATGCATTGTTATTATTATTAGTTTATCTTTTGGATTTGAATACAAGTCAAGTATTATAAGTTAAAGCATGCTTATGTGTAACTTTGCATGGTCACTGCATGAGTTTGCCTACGTACAATGTACCTTAAAATTACTCTAAAGCTTTCGTCTCTGACAATTTCAAAAATCAGTAATTTTGCACTTGATCTCTCTACAGCCTACTTAGCCTCACAGTGTTTTTAGGAGAACAAAGCTCTGATTATTGTTATGTACTCTATGAACTATATGTTCTATAAATACTTTAAGCTTCAGTAGTTGCATGTGCGTTTTTGGGGTGAAATGCAAATATTGACAAGCTTCTGGGCCCTATAAGATGTTTAAACCAACCAAGCTAGACCCCTATTATTTCCACATGGTTGCTTGCATATTCGTATACAAATATAATTAGGCTCACCTAGTAGAATAACAATACAGGCCAAGATGGCTATCAGAGCTCCGGTGCTCAGCCCTGCTGACAGGATGAAAGGTTCCACATTGCAGGAGAGGATGGTGCCTTTGCCGTCGCAGCTGCACACACGGATTATAAGAGTATTGGTGCTGCTCATCGGGGGTACGCCATTGTCATTGATCTCAATGGGTAGGTGGTACACATCCTGGGTCATTCGGCTGAACCCCTTCCGGATCACAAAGATGCTAGCAGTGCTGTCTGTGAAAGCAACAGAGGGACATTGATGGAATGTTTAGTTCAGCTGATGAGGAGGTTACAAGATTTCAGTAAATTCACAACAGAGTTATAAATGTGCTGAACAGAATTACAAAGTTTTCCCCTCCCTGGATTTTAGGTGCCATGAGAACTTCCCACAGCCACCGGTGAGAGTCAATGAGGTGTGAATCATCCAATATTAAATTCATGTTTAATATTGTGAACATTTATCAGCTTTTGGAAGTGTAATCAAAGTTAGAGCGGAGGGAGCGGTATTGGTTTTATTTGCAACTGGGAGGGATGGATCAGTGCCAGCACATTTCCCTGACTCAGTGCAAGGTCACGCTGAAGGCGTAGATGGAGTGAGTTCATTTAGGGGCCTGGGGTTTAGTCATTTTCACTCCCCCTGGCACCACTTTCTTCAACCTTCAGTGGCTCTGTCAGGGAAGGCCGCTAATGATATGGCTACAACGCTCATATAGCACGACGCCGCGGACAGGCTCGATCAATCTAATGCTATCCATTATAATTCTATATCATATTCTGTCAGTGAGATTACCATGGGCTGTGTGAAGTATCAATTTGCCACATTTGAACCAGACACAGCTCATCTGGGTCCTTGTTTTTGTGTTTTTGATAAATAAGTAGCCATATAATAAATATATGCATAGTATCATATAAGAAAATAGCCTATATATTGTGCCATTTATTACAAACAACATTTTTTTTAGACACCAAGTCTAAATTACTTTATTTGATTTGAAACTGTATCTACGTTGGGCTTGTGCATCTCTCATTCGCCCCAAAGTTTCCATATTTGCAATGTACCATTTGGATGCTAACTATTAATGCAAAGAAGGTTCTCGTACTTCAGTCGAGTCCCATATGAATATAGGCTAAATCGGCATCTTCACATACAGAGATATGAGTTTGGAATAACAGCAAGTAGGCGCAGCTACACTACTGACTGGAACAACATTAATATTGTACAACAGACAAATTAAATTAAGCAGAATAATTGTTTGTATGTTTGGTTGACTATGTTTTATTTTGACAATGAACAGGCTGCGACGTCAAATTAACAATGCCAGAACTGATGTTATGTGTGCGCCAACACAAATGATTTTTTTCCTCATTCAAAATGTTTAAATGTTTCTTTTATTTGTGTACATTCAAAATGACTACAACATGTCATGCCTTTGTAAAATAAAGAAAACAACAGGATGCGCTGCTTTATTGCATCTCAGTCTCCTTGAATATCTTTCTGGCGCACACCTCAAACATAAACCAAAATACAGCGAACAGGGCCTACTTGACGTGCCCACTTTTAAAAGTCATTATTTAGATTTTTTGACATCAAATGCATTATATTAGTCACTTTGGAATAAATCACAGCATGTTTCATGATAAAAAAAACAAACAAAAAAACTAAACTTGACTTTATACAGTCCGGGAAATACGGTAGGATATAGACAATTATTTTGCGGACCCCCTGGCACTTTGTTGATCTACAATCGCTAGTCTACACATAAGACAGACCTATCTAGGGCTCTGCCCCGGTACAGGTTGTGTCAAGCCATTCGTCTGGCTGTTTTATAAGAAAGAAAAAAAAAAAGATGAAATGTAGCTGCAATAAACGCAAGGAAGAACTGATATGACGGAATCCTCGGCTAACCAATCAGCAGAAAGGGGCGTATAATTCCCGCCTACGTGTAGAATTTGAATATTCAAGCTGTTCATTAATTTTTCTACCTCTGAACGAAAAACGTAAAAATCAAGCCGAAATTTATTTTTTCCTTTTTCTGAAGAAGAAAATGAAAAAAAAGCTGTTTTCTAATTGTTCTGCTTTCAATAATAAATAAAAAAAAACAACTGAATGAATGATATACAGAATAGCTTGATATCATAAAACAATATATTTCTTTCCCACCCAAAACATTTAAAGAGGTTATACTGTCATTGTAAAGCAAAAAAAAAAAATAAATAAATAAATACATTGTATTAACTGGGTATAATATTTGTATCAATTATTATATTATCACAATGGACTATAGACCTGCAAAGAAAGTTAATACAGACCTATATGGGTCTCAAAAAATTAATTTATTTAAAAAAAAATTGCAATTGCTGGATGTTGATTAATTCCCACATTAAAATGCAGTTAGCAGTTTCACATCCTTGCAGCCTGTAAAAGCGACACATTTATAACCAACCTTTTTTTTTTTTTTAAACACAGATAGTATTCACAATATTAACTAACCACAGATAATATTCCATACTCTTAATATTTACAGTTCATGCACATATATAATCAGAAGGCCTTCATTACGTCCGTCTGATAAGAGGAGCTGTGTCAGAGCCTCTGTGCAGAGTGGAGCATAATGGAGCTTCAGATAAATGGGTGGGCAAAGCTGGTGAAAACTATCCATTTAAAAGGCTCTGGATCCTGATAAAGCCAGTCATTCTGAGTAGCCTAATCTGTCTCCCTAATATTGTTGGCTTTTGAAATGGCCTGCTAAAAAGTGCTCATCTCCTTTCTCATTAAAGCAGACCAAATGCGAAAGACAGTCATTTCTCTTTCATGCCCTCATCTTCTCTGTTCACATGGGTTTGTGCTACTCATTTAAGGTAGAAAAAAAACAAAACAAACTAAACATATCTGTGATTGTAAACATTTACACTTTAAATACAATTAACATGTTTCACTCAGTCAGGAGCAATTATGTGAAGTTACTTCATAAGCATTTAACACCTTTATTGGATTTCATGATATTTCCAATCTATTGGTGGTCAAAAGGAAATATAGCACAATCAGAAATTAGCCAGTGGAACAGAGAGATTCAATCATGACGTCAATTTGCAGGTCAACCTGCAAGGCTATTTCACCATGGGGTCTTTATGAGGTGTTTAGAATAGAAAAGGTTTCGATTTTTGAGTAAAATAAAGCCTGTGTGGTTAAACATGATTAAATATATCACATGGCGATACAGTAGTCTGATTTGTAAAGCGCATAAACAGATATTTGTAGTCCTTATTTAACAATGAACAAATAGCAGCTTCCACAATTTGAGGTATGAGTTTAATTTATGTAAACAAGATGGGAACATCTGAAGTAATTCTGAAATTTCTAAACCCATGACTCGAAAATGCTAATTCTCTTAAAGATTTTACGTCTAAAAACTCAACAGCTCTAGAGGTGGGAAATAGTTCAGTGTTTTAGCACATGGACTACGATTCATTATCATATCATAGCAGTCATACCGGTCATTTTGAAATAAAATCAAAGGTCCTTGTAAGCAAAGAAAACATGATTTACATTTTCTCTGAAACACATAATTCAGCTTGTACTCTACATAGAGCCACAAGATAATGAGAACATATAAAAGCAGCGAATTCCCCTCAAACTGACCACCACCCAATCAGGATGGCGCTCCTGAGAGAGGCTCGTCAGTGAGCTTAAACTTGAGGCTTCTCATTTCCCCGGCAATTGAGTCTCATATTACAGTAGGTATGGCTTCTACCTGTTTGGGCAAAGAATATTAGACTAAAGTATGGTGATGGTGGTTTTCTTGGTGCACCAAGAATGCCTGAGAAACAGAAACACAGCTGCCTACCAGCTGGGCCTCACCCACGTTTCCAATTCACAGATGGAGAAGCTCAAACGAGAGTGACGCCTCCATAATTAATAAGAGAGGAAGTTGACTTGAGATTGCCCACCTCATCATGACCTAATTATCAACACGAGGTTGGTTGGGCGACACTACACGCACTCACTCCTACACATGGATAAACTCATTTGATTTGGAAAGAGACTATTTTGTGTTTCAATTGGCGTATTTCCTGAGGCAGTGTACTTGGCTTAAAAGAAGCAGTTCTTCAGTGGAAATTATTCTACTACGGGGTGTTTTGTGTGTCACTCACCTCTGTTGTCCTTGATGGAGAAACTGTGGTTGTTAACGACCTCAGGGGCCAGGCTGAAGTGGAAGTGCTGGCGGTGGGCCATTTCGTCCTTATCCGTAGCACTAACTGTCTCAATGAGCTGTGGAGCAGAGAGTTCAAATCAGGTCATGTTGAATTGGTTAAAATCACCAGGGCATGCCTTTAAATAAATGTATGCCTCTTTTATCTATCTTTAATTCTCTCTCGCTCTCTCTCTCTCTCTCTCTTTTTCTGTCACTCACTCAAACGTTCCACTGCCCAACAAAGGGAAAGTGAGCAAGGCATTGATTAAATTTCAACATCACTATAATCTTTTTTTGTGTTAATTTAAACTTCTGATGGAAGTTGTGACCTCTTTTAGGAATTAGCTTATAACTCATTAACAGTTTCCTATACCTATTTAAAGATTTCCAGGTACAATAAATGACATTAAGCAACAGTATCTAAGCCATAACTTACAGACTAGTCTAAAATATTATCTGGTAACACTTTACAAAAAGATTATACACTACAGTACAGAAGTTTTGGGGTCGGAAAGATTTTTAAATTATTTTAATGCTCACTTATGCTCACCAAAACTGCAGTAAAATACAGTAAAAAAAAAAAGTGAAATATTATTGCAATTTAAAATAACAATTTTCCATTTTAATACAATTTAACAAGTATTTTCAGCAGCCATTACTACAGTCTTCATTGTCACATGATCCTTCAGAAACCATACTAATATGCTGACTTGGTGTATTTACTGTCACTTTTGATTAATTGTATCCTTGCTAAATAAAAGTATTCCAACCCAGGCTCATTGGAAATACGTGACTCTGCCTACATTTTTGCAAACCCTGAAATATGTACCTCCAGGTACGTTTCCCTGCACAATTCAAGAAAAACGTGGTGTAAGCACAAATTGTAATTCCTATTGAAATACATTTAATTCTTTGTATTTGTAAAAGTAGACATGATTTTATGAATATTTAAAGGCTACTTTTATATTTTGGAGCAACTAACCCCACTCATACCCTAAACCTACCCACTTCTCAACAATAAAACACATAGCAGACAAATAAAAGTACAGTCACAGGTATTTATTGCAAAAACTGACCAAAACAGTGTAAAAGTATTAACTCATGTTGCATTCCAAGTCTTCTGAAGTCATACGATATCTTAATGTGAAGAACAGAGTTGATCTGTAATGTTTTAATCGCTGAAATGATGATCCAATCTGCCGCTCCGTGTGAACACCCTCCACTCGTTCATATTTCATTCAAATAATACTCTTAACTCTTGAGCGTGACGCGGTCAGTCACGAGTCACACAAGAGCCAATGGCATTTTACAATCAAAGCTGACGTAATGACACAATTGGTCACGAGACATACGACAGCCAATGCTGTCAAAGCTGATGTAACGGCGGCAATTTCCAATATGATCTTCGGTGGGTGGACTCAACACTGATCGCTTTTGGGGATTTTCTTTACAAAAATCAATCATTTGGCCTCAAAACACTTGGAATATTTGTACTTTTTAAATAAATTGTGCCTGCAGTCGTATCTGCCTGTTATATCCTGTTTTTTTTTTTTATAATACACAAATGGTTAGGTTTAGGGAAGGGTTTGAGAAAAACTGATACCACTTAGCGCCTCTAGTGGACACCTGGAGGTACATATTTCAGGGTTTTCAAAAATGTAGGCAGAGTCACGTATTTCCAATGAGCCTGGGTTGAAGTATTCATATCTTTAAAAAAAAAAACTTACTGACCCCCTCTGAATGGTAGTGCATATGTTAACATTGATACAATATCTAACTACATAACTAACAATACTATATTAATAAAAAAATCCTAATGCATTAACTTATATTAATGAACCTTACTGTAAAGTGTTACTGATGATTTAATTAGTTGTTAATCATTTAATTAGCCCTACAAATATTTAATTGGTTGTCACGTCCAACAGTTAGTTTACTTGCCTTTCCATGGCTGACATTCTCACAGACAAGCACTTCGTTTTGAGTGGCAAATTCTGGAGCATTGTCATTGACATCTTTGACTTTGATATTGACTCGTACTTTTGCATCTTGGTGATGGCCGCCTGGAACATCGGCAGAATAAAAAAAGACAAAAAGACAAATTATTAAAAATATAAATATCCAGTGTGCTGTATAATTTTAAAATAGCCATTAGTGGAAGGATGTGAGAGACAGTAACGAAAAAGACTGGAGTGTGCTCCCCTCACAGCTCCTATCTAAAACAATCAGGTTTAGTAAATGCCTTGATATTATGCTTTTAGACACATGTAACAAAAGGATATTTTCAATATAGTTTCCTATATTTTCTATATTTAGCAGTGGATCAAAGATAGTGGAATGAACGTGAAATTTATCAGTCAGAAATCTTGAATTCAACCAGAAACAAACACTTACTGCACCTCAAGGAAATCACATACACACAAAAATAAATATATAACATTTATGGCCAATTACACTCTGCTCACTGAACTGAGGGTATCATTTGAAGTTTGAAGAGGTAATCTGTGGCTGTCTCTTCTGAAATCATGCAGGAGGCCTGGCGACACTACAACCACATAAGAGCAGGGTGGAGGGAGAGCTGGAGTGCTTGGTTAGGGAAAAATTAGAAACATGCAAGGCTACTCTGTTATTTAAAAGCCCGGAAAAGAGATGAGTGACCTACCAATCTCTGTAGCACTGACAGAGATATTGTGCCAAGCCTGTGCTTCCCGATCTAAAGACCTTGTGGTCTTAATAATGCCGTCCTCGGGATTAATGGTGAAAAACTCTTCCAAGTCTGTGTAGCGTGGGATCATATATCTGGGATGAAAGAGAAAAAAATAAAATGTGAAAACTTTCTTTTATATATATATATATATATATATATATATATATATATATATATAGTCTCTCTTTAAATATTGTCTAATAAATCAAGATTCCATGAAGAGTACAAATCCTTACTTGCATTCATCATATACAAAGCACTGATCATACTTATGAAAAAAAAACAACAAAAAAAAAAAAAAACAGGTAAAGCAAAAGTAATATGATTCTCTTTACAGGAAGCAGGTGCTACCTGATGGGGTTGTTCATGATGTCGGTGTCTTTGGCATGTACACGGCCAACCTGAGTGCCTGCTGGGGCGTTCTCCTCCACCTCAAAGTTGTAGCCGGGAGCCATGAAGGTTGGGGGCTCGTCTGCATCTTCTACTGATATCTTCACAATGGTAGTATCTTTGTATGGACCCCAGGCGATGAAACGGGGGTCCACATGGGGGTTGGAAGCTTCTACCTTCAGTGTGTATGATCGTTTTGTCTCAAAGTCCACAGGCTGAAATCAAGGTCAGGACACAATTTGGTTATTCATATATATATATATATATTTTTTTTTTTCAGGAATCACTGTACATGTTTAAAGATGAAAATGACCTTTGTGTCAATTGATTCTGGACTACATGAAACAAAAGGTGAATTACTAGATAATTAAAGGCTGAGCAAATAAACAAGCATTAATAGATTACCAATAAATCAACATAAATTATTAGAAAACAAAGAAACACTGCGATATATCGAACCAGATATAAATAAGGGCAAACTTTAAAAGAAACAGACTAGAGGGCACTGTTGTTATACATTTGGGAAGGAGACTGAATCTACCAAGAAGCTCATATGAGAAAGCATAAAAATGTCAAGGCTCTTGCAAACGCATTTCAGTTACAGATTGCACTTTTTCCAAAATTGTCCACTGGCAGAATTCTCATGCCATTTAGGTGTTAGCAAATGAAACAACATTTAACAAAAGACTGTGCTCAAATGCAGACAGTCATTTGGTCTGCTCGTGTCCTCCTCCATCACCAGTTTTCACACGTCTGCCTGTGTTCTGATTAGCCTGTCTCACCCGTCACACCTCTCGGCCACAAATTACCAAGTGAGAATTACACATAAAGGGTACATATCAACTCAAACACACACTCACACGTTCACATGCCAGCTAGCTGTTTGTTGATTGGTTAAAAGTTGTTTTTTTCTTGCTTCCTCATTCTCTTCTCTCCCTTTTTTCTTTCTTTTCTTTGGATCTCTTTAATGGAGCTGCCAACGCTGGAAACAAGTATGACCCAGTTCTTTCCTCCAACAGGTTGGAATCTATTCTCTGTTTATCCTGACAACAGCAGTCCCCCTTCTCTCTCTTTCCCCCTACTACAGTCCTTTATTTGGCACCTAATAACTCCCGACTCAACCTAATCAGAAGCAGATAATATTCACAATAATGCAACGTCTCCTCTTAATATTCAGCCTGCGTCGCCTGCCCGCAGTTGAAACAGAATACTTGATTAAAACCCTGGCAATTCCGTCAGTAATTTCGGCTTTAATTTTCAACATGCTTTGAAGAGCAAAAGGTGATGATTTCCCAAGAGGTGTATCAGCGAGGCATTGTGTTATTGAGTGAAGCAGCATTGCATCAAGCTGATTGTTGTTGGCATGCCGTATTGTCTGTTCTCTCACCCTTATGCCTGATTCATCCCCTCCTTATACCCTTCTCTGCAATCTGAAAATGCACTGCTGTGGCAACGACATCGATGTAGGAAAAAAAAAAAATACACGCTGACACAATACCTCACTTGTTCACCATACAAACCTCATTTACACAAACAACATCCAAAATATGCTGATGCTTCATCAGGTAACACAGCTCAGACAGCAACAATTCTTGATTGCATACGTTTTCCTTTCATCAATATGCTTCCCTTTTTAATGATCATTTTGTGGATGATCATTAGAGATATCTAGCTGTGGGGTGAAGGGTAAAAGATCACCAGCAGGTGGCAGTGGTAAGGCTGCAGACTGGGTCTCTTTGGCTCTCAGGCTAAAGCTGGTTGTTGGTGAGCAGGCTCCTCGAGGCGATGTGAGAATTTGCCTCGTCCACAGGAGGTGGGGATACGGACAGGCGGCAGCCTAACCCGAGTGGCTGTGTAATTGTCTGCATAATCCAGGTCCTCAGAGCAGGGGAGGAATAACCCGGGCAGCAAGGCCCAGATGAGTTCCCCTCACACGGACAGACAGAAGCAGCCATGAAAGTCAATGCCCATCTCAGATATAATAGGGAAGGGATGGGCAATGTCATTGCAATTACAGAGTGAAAATGGTGAAAAATCACTCCAGCTTCCCAGTAGTCTGACACGCGAGCACACAACCTTGCATGTATGAGAGTCCATGCAAATAGGAACACAAATATATAAGCAAATAAGCTAAATGCAAACAATTCCTCAAGAAGAGAACTTGACAGACTAAGGGATGGACAGAAATTCACAGTAATGTTATCTGAAAAGAACACCCCTCCCTTTCTCACACACACACACACTTGCTTATCCATTCACAAGCGCAACTACGTAACGAGAGGTCGCATTTACAGGTACTTCTTTGGCATTTGCTTGCACTCTCACACACTTTACCTTTTTTAGTTTGACGACTGCCTCCTGGGTCTCCGAGTCCTTCGTGATCTCGAATAGGTTCATGCCATCTCCCTCCAAAATGCGATAATCCACCAGTCCGTTCTCCGCTAGATCAGGATCTCTGGCCTTCAGTCGGCCCACCTCCTCCCCGGAAACCTTGTCCTCTGAGACCGCCATGGCGTAAACACCTGTAAAGGAGGAGAATGAGTCCCTGGAGCTCTCAGAAAAAGAGGGGTAGAAGCTAATATGGTTTATAATATCACAGACAAGAAAAATCATGATCACACTGCCCACCCAGGGAATGGAGAGACATTTCGCTGCATGATACCGGTACTACCTTCAGCTAGCTGCCTGGCACCTGTGAGATCTTAGCTGGTGAGAACACAAGTGCTTGTGTGAAATTTATATTTGTGTGCTCGAGTCAGCCTGTACGTGTATGTGGGTGGGTGTATGAAGACTATAACAGACACCTGCCTGAGGCTGGAGCTCACAGAAGGACCATATGGCTCCACTCCCTGTCTGCTGAGAGCCAAAGGCTTCAGCTACATTTACAAAAATAACTCCCACTTGGGGAGGAAGTCCTCGTGAAGAAAGGCCAGGGCATGCGGAAAGGTCTGCTTTTTCAATCCGACCCTCGACAGACCAAAAAATAGATTAAGCATTTTCATCTAAACGTTTTTCAGGGGCTAAGTTTGTAGCGAGTCATGTGTCAAAGTTTGTTTCGGATAGGGCAAACAATACCGGGAATCAATATTGAGCCTAAAAGAGACAGCCGAATTTTCAAGCTGCATTTTCGGAGTAACCAGAACCATATTACATATCTGAAGCTCAGATTCTCACCTTCGATCTGAGCCAAACTGCTGTCTACATTAAATATCTATCTTGTTCCTGAAATATTCCATTTTGCAGTTGGCTCAAAACTATCTGTGAGGTAGATTTAAGGATCTGCTGGCCTAAGCTACTCATTGTGGGCAATAACCTTGCAATGTACAGTTTATTTTGGTCCATGAATAACGTTTCTACCAGCACCAAAAACAGGGCTTATGTAGGGGATGGAGCGCTGGGACCATGCTGCATTCTGCTTAAGTCAGGGAAAAGCTTGAAGGCCCTTTGCTACTGAGCCCGAGGCTCAGAGCGCACAAAAAAATAAATAAATAAATAAAAAAACACGAAAGCTAGAAGGAGATTTATAGGAACAAAAAGATAGATAAAATCTATGTGCTTAGTGTGCAGTTTAATGTCACATTGGAAATGCATGAACGCAAGCTAACACAAGACCTTTCCCACTCTCTTCGGTGTACGCAAACACGGTAAATATTTCATCCAGCCTTTCACGCTCGAGAGACTTGATGTCATCGTGCTCGTGCTTAACGTTTAAAGAACATTTGAATAATTAAGTTGTGATATTTTCATGTTAACATCTGTAGCTCATATTAGCAAATTCTGACTTGGTCCCTAAGGGCTTGTCAATGTTAATATGTGGTTTGAGGATTGAAGTGTGGAGAAGAAAGAGCTGTACACTGGCTAAAAGCAAACTCTCCTCCCTGGGTGCATGCATAGCAGAGGTCAGAGTAATGTTGTGTGTAGCCAGCCAAAGAGCAAGGCATGGCCACAGTGACTATAATAAAAGCTGACAAGGATAGAGGGGGACAAAAATGATGGATGGAGGAGAGATAGTGATAGGAAAAGAGAGAAAGGCAGAGAAAGAGAGAACATTCACAGCTGGAAGAATACATTTTCTCACCCTGAGCGAACTTTGGAGGGTTGTCATTGACATCAGTCAGGGTGATTTTAACCTGAGTGGTTCCTGACAGACCACCCATGTGTCCACCCATGTCCTTGGCCTGGATGAGGACATCGTATTCCTGCCTGGCCTCCCTGTCCATGTTGGGAAGAGCTGTTCGGATGATTCCTATAGACACAGGTACACGTATAGATTAAGATGGCGTAAAATGTCCTCCTGACCATTCACTTGTGCTCTTGGTTCACAGATGTCAAAAAATATATCATCTAATTTCTTAACACTTATGCTCTTATCCATTGACTTGACTTTTCATCACCATTTGTGAGATTTATTCCATCGAATCGGTAGTAATTATTGTTATTTTTAAGTGAAAACACTTGAAGTTAGATGGCCCCTTAGAAATCAATGAATTCATTTGAACATTTCCAATATTCATTATAACCAATAGGCTAATTGAGTGAAATCATCGGTCTAAATTTATAGACTATTGCTATTTGATAATTCTTTCAAACCAATAGTTAAATTCAGATGCATGATTGTATTCTGTGATTTGATTTAACAATGCAATTATGTAATTAATCTCTCAAAATGCATACATGTGCATAGAATAAATGATTTCACATTAGTCAACAATTATATCATAAAGATGTTACATATTTTGTGATAGTGAATTAGCAAATGTACTTTCCTTAACACACTGTATGATCATAATCAATATAAATCAGTATTATGCTAGTCTCATCTGTAAATATATTACAATTAGCAGTGAATGCATATTGTTCTTAACCTCTTAACAACATACCCAAATAAAAATGTTTTATCATATGAATACATTTACATTTATACATTTATATAAAACATTTATTATACAAGGTAAAATATACATGAAAGTGACTTTTATTTTATTTTATTGAAATTCACTTATTACAGGCCTGAAAATATCCTAAAGATAAAACTGAATGTCTGATCATGTTATGATTCCAATTTGAAGATGGTACTCTCAAAAATGTAGCTTCTGTAAGCTTTTACAATAAAAGTCTAGGCGTCCTTTCCATTTATTTCCAAACATTTGTAATTGTAAAGAGTAGTTTTTTGATAAGAACTTTCTGTCATACAGTTTGCAAATTTCGATAAGGTGTGCGTAAACTGGCAGAAGTGTGTAGCAGCCAATGGAAACGTCAGCACTTGTAGTAAGAAAAACTGTGCAAGCTGTTGCCTTTTGATTGGTTACTACGTCCATCCATCAAAACGTTGCTGGCAAGGCATTGGCTAGGCATTGACTGGCTTAACCAACTTAAAAAAAACATGGTATTATTGACACCTAGCCGAGCCTGTAATACGCCTCTTGGATTTGTTGAGCCACCCAAATGCCTGTGATTGAAGGAGAGAGACTAGGGAGGACTCAACTTGAGCCTCAAGTACAGGCGAGAAAATACGGATTCGAATCGATATTTCATTGAAAGTGGACATGATTGATTACTTTAACTCAAAACCTCATGCAAACAAAGGAGGATTGCCCCTATTTTTTTCGATTCTGGATGAAAAATAAATGCAATGAATTTTGAAGAGTAGAACCTTACACTGAAATGTATGCTATGTTTCTTGGCTTCGTCTGATCTGCATGATAGGAGATGAAAGATGAGTACTGCGTTTATTTTATTCATGTTTACATGGCCGGTCCTTCAGCATTTCATTTAACCCTTTCCTCTCTGGTGTATTTATTGCAAAAACTATTCAGAACATGAATCTTGAGTGTTTTAGCTTTCAAATGATGCATAGTTTGATAGTTGATTGAATATTTAAAAAAAAAAAAAGTAAATAAAAGTACAAACACGCCCAACCACCCCCCACTCGTGCACCGGTGCGGGGTAACAGGTTAAGGAGGACATCTTCCCCTAACATGTTTCACACACAGTCAGCTTTTATCCATTAGGGAAACTGACCTTGATTTTACACCTCAGTATAATGCTGTAAAATAACTCAGAAAGAAAAATATGTGCCTATTTTACTCATTCTTGAGATTCATAAAGCATGTAACTAATACATTCCCCCATAGTACAAAGGGAATATAGTGGAATAGTATGATGGCTTTGTTGGTATGATGGTACCACACAGATGAGCCGCACTCAACAGAATCAAGAAAAACATCCAGCTTTGGTTTATTAACAGAATCTGCTCCATCTCCTCTGACTTCTGTAGGAGTTTCCACTGCCACTAGGACATCGTAGGAATAATGTGACCACAGGTTAATTTAGCTCAGAGAAAGCTAAGGTGCTCTCACGAAGCGTGAAAGGACTACCCTCTTCATTCCCAATCCTCATACCGTGGTAATTGAATTGAAGCCAAACATGACTTGAAATTGCACATGATGCATTTTTGAATGCATGGCTGGCTCCACTGAACCAGTGAAAATATCATTATTGACGACTGTACCTGTCTGCGGCTCCACAGAAAAATAAGGCTGGCCCTGCAAGATGCTGTACACCAGCCTGGCACTGTTGCCGTACGTGGGGTCATCTGCATCCGTAGCTGTGACCTTTATCACTGAAGTACCTAAAAAGGAAGAACATCACCAATCAGCCATGATAGGGATCCAACACGTTTGGATTTTGCCTAGATTTCACAGTCTGAAATGTACCTCATATTGAGGCAGCAAATATAATAGAGGCTATTTCTCAGGTTTTGAAGTTCAGCTTGACATTAACAATTTTTTAAAGGCAGCAAGAGTATAAAGTCTAAAACTAGACGATACAACCTATTGCCTCGGGTTTGTGCATGCAAATTTTGCCTCAGTCGACTAATTTCCATGAAATCCGATTCTGTGTACACACTGAAATTAATTTACCCAGCATGTTTACCAACTTGTCTAAAAGTATAAGGAATTGACCTGGACAAAACTAGCCTTTCGAGGATCCCAGTAGTATTACGTGAGCTGTGAATAGGGGGTATCGGGGTAACAGATCGTTACCCTGTGACAGGGGAGCATTACTGATGATGTATTGCACAGCGAAAATGCAGTAAACACAAACACATGCACACAAACAAATGCAGGCACACACACACACACACACACACACACACACACACACACACACACACACACACACACACACACACACACACACACAGACAAGTCAGCAGTCGCAAAACAACAGTTGCAACAAGACTACCGACTCACTTTCTGAGAGTCAGATTTCAGCTCTTTTGAATAATGCATGAGGAACAAACTGTCAGGCGTGGGCTCATAGAGAAAGAGAAGAAGCTGACAAATACAGGTCCTTCTCAAAAAATGTGCATATTGTGATAAAAGTTCATTATTTTCCATAACGTAATGATAAAAAGATTTATTGCACACCAACTGAAATATTTCAGGTCTTTTATTGTTTTAATACTGATGATTTTGGCATACAGCTCATGAAAACCCAAAATTCCTATCTCAAAAAATATCATATCATCAAAAATATCTCATATCATGAAAAGCTTCTCTAAACGAGCTATTAACTTAATCATCTGAATCAACTAATTAACTCTAAACACCTGCAAAAGATTTCCGAGGCTTTTAAAAACTCCCAGCCTGGTTCATTACTCAAAACCGCAATCATGGGTAAGACTGCCGACCTGACTGCTGTCCAGAAGGCCATCATTGACACCCTCAAGCGAGAGGGTAAGACACAGAAAGACATTTCTGAACGAATAGGCTGTTCCCAGAGTGCTGTATCAAGGCACCTCAGTGGGAAGTCTGTGGGAAAGAAAAAGTGTGGCAAAAAACGCTGCACAATGAGAAGAGGTGACCGGACCCTGAGGAAGATTGTGGAGAAGGACCGATTCCAGACCTTGGGGGACCTGCGGAAGCAGTGGACTGAGTCTGGAGTAGAAACATCCAGAGCCACCGTGCACAGGCGTGTGCAGGAAATGGGCTACAGGTGCCGCATTCCCCAGGTCAAGCCTGACCTGGGCTACCGAGAAGCAGCACTGGGCTGTTGCTCAATGGTCCAACATACTTTTTTCGGATGAAAGCAAATTTTGCATGGCATTCGGAAATCAAGGTGCCAGAGTCTGGAGTAAGACTGGGGAGAAGGAAATGCCAAAATGCCTGAAGTCCAGTGTCAAGTACCCACGGTCAGTGATGGTCTGGGGTGCCATGTCAGCTGCTGATGTTGGTCCACTGTGTTTTATCAAGGGCAGGGTCAATGCAGCTAGCTATCAGGAGATTTTGCAGCACTTCATGCTTCCATCTGCTGAAAATTTTTATGGAGATGAAGATTTCGTTTTTCAGCACGACCTGGCACCTGCTCACAGTGCCAAAACCACTGGTAAATGGTTTACTGACCATGGTACTACTGTGCTCAATTGGCCTTCCAACTCTCCTGACCTGAACCCCATAGAGAATCTGTGGGATATTGTGAAGAGAAAGTTGAGAGACGCAAGACCCAACACTCTGGATGAGCTTAAGGCCGCTATCGAAGCATCCTGGGTCTCCATAACACCTCAGCAGTGCCACAGCCTGATTGCCTCCATGCCACGCCGCATTGAAACAGTCATTTCTGCAAAAGGATTCCCAAACAAGTATTGAGTGCATAACTGAAAATAATTATTTGAAGGTTGACTTTTTTTGTATTAAAAACACTTTTCTTTTATTGGTCGGATGAAATATGCGATTTTTTTGGGGGTTTTCATGAGCTGTATGCCAAAATCATCAGTATTAAATCAATAAAAGACCTGGAATATTTCAGTTGGTGTGCAATGAATCTAAAATATATGAAAGTTTAATTTTTATCATTACATTATGGAAAATAATGAACTTTTATCACAATATGCTAATTTTTTTAGAAGGACCTGTATGCTTTTCCATAGGCTCGCACTCACCAACATTGGACATCTCAGCCACTCGAGCATAGTAAGGGCCGTGTAGGAACTCTGGAGGATTGTCGTTGATGTCCTGCACCTTGACAATGAATTCTGAGGGAGGCTCTAGGGGTTTGTTGGTATCTCGATCTACAGCCTGGGCGGTCAGTGTGTACTGGGCCTGTTCTTCTCTGTCCAGAGTCTTTGTGGCATGAATATTGCCAGTTTTGTCATCAATGACAAAAATAGTGCCTGCCCCCTCCCCTGAAAGGATGTATTTAATGTTTCCATCTCCTGAATCTACATCCGAATGAAGCTGGAAGGAGAGAAAGAGAGGTTTGTGTGAGAGGTGTTCAACAACAACGAGTAGGTCAAATAGGAATGCTGGCTCAAAGTAAAACGCTTTTTGGCTGGTCTTCAGCGACCTATAATAGCATCACATCTTACAGTAATATCTAACCTGATGGTCTCGAACGACCCTTGTGTTCGTAATTTATGAATGTTTATAAGTTGCACTCATACAGTATCATATAGAGCTGATGTGAACAAGGGATGTTGATTATGCTGGTTAAAATGAAATTAAACTCCTGACACAGAATATCCCCACTCAATAAGTCTAAACCTCCTGTTGGGTTCAGGTGGGAATTTAAAGGCCAACGTGCTGCAGGTTCGCCATGTAACTATCCAGCAGGCCCATAAATCGTCCAGTTCCCCTATGCAAAAACCATAGGGGACTGCACCGTTATTAAAAAGGAAATCCAATTTATAACCTTTAATCAAGTGGGCCACTGATTGCTTTTGTGGAACAAATGGAGGATATTGCAAGGACTCTGTCTGTAATGAAAACCCCAATGACTTTCATTCACAGCATAACCTTAAGAGAAAAAAAGAGAGGGAGGGAGATGGAGAACGAGGATCAGGACAACAAGAAATGGATGTAGAAGGTGCTTGTTTCTACTTACCCGACCAACTAAGACAGGATCTGGGCCTGTGTACTCCTCAATGACAAAGAACTGGTTCCAGACCCATCCTCGTTTGGAGCGGTGAAGCACCTGGCCTTCTTTGCCTCTCTCTCTGTGTCTGTGCAAAGAGAGATGGCGGCGGTGGCCGCGCTCCCGTGGACCTGAGCCCCTGTACGTCGCTGCCGCAGCAGCGCTCCATAGTGCAGCCCCCAAACACAAGAAGAACACCTGCAGTCTCAGTCCCTCCCACATCCTGCCCACACTGTCCACTTCCCCTGGGCCTTCCTGTTCACACCCCTCCTGTGGGTATCAGGGTCCAGAGAGAATCCTTGAAAGCGTGTCCTTTGGATGGTGTGGTCTCTGAAGGGGTTTCGGGGAAAGGAGGAGACCTCACTGGATTTGACTTCCCACGCTGCAATTCATCACAAAGTCATTCTTTGCCTCTCTTTTCTTACTTCTCCGTTATCCCTCTCTGATTCTGAAACAAAAAAAGAGAGAAAAGACATAATTGATCACATGAAGGAGTATAAGAAGGGTCAAAGATCTAAACTGTCTAAATAAAACCTGTGAATAAGCATAACATTTTAGGATATTAAAACAATTAAAGATGTAAACATGTTTAGGTCACTAATCAAATAAGAACATTTGTGTCATTGATCATGTGAAATCCATTATAAAGGTCAGATGTGCTTGCTTCTATTGAAGCACAAGATGCTCTATGGATTGAATCATGCTGGAGATCATTACGTTTTACAAACACACCTGGGGAGTTCATAAAGCTGCTTGCATTAAAGCAAATGGGGGGACAAATCAAATACAAAGCCAATCTACATTTCATATTAGCATTTAATTTAAACTGTTGTTTTAAACTCTCAAATTGTTATGCTTAAAATATAATTTGTACAAAAAAAAATGCATTAAAAAAACATCCACTGTATATACAGCATGGATACTTTTGCCAGACCACACTGGAATCAAGTTTAAATTGACTGTGTTGAAACGTATTAATTCATTTTGTAACAGTGTACCCTGAACTAATTAAGCATCAGAGGTTGTAAGCCCATTTGCGCCTATTCAATTAGACATTACGCAGCCAGCGGTCTAACAGAAAACCACTGTTGTGGTAAGCTATTCTCTATGTTTCAGAATATAAACCACAAGGCACCGCAGGTGTGATGGCTGCTTATTTGAAAGTGTAATACAAAAGAAGAACTTTCCTTTAAAATGTTTTTTTAAAGCGTATGAATACTTTTATTTAGCAAGGACACATTAAATTGCTTTAAAAAGTAATTACAGTGACCATAAAGACATTTTATAATGTTGCTAACGATTTCTATTTTAAATAAATGCTGTAGCCTATTTTAAATAAAGAACTGAATATTTATCAAAGAATCTTGAAAAAGAATCACGGTTTCCACTAAAATATTAACTGTTTTCAACATTAATAAGAAATATTTATTGAGCATCAAATCATTGAGAAATTCTGATCTGCTATAACAGGAATTAATACATTTTACAATTAAAAATTAAAATAGAAGTCATATAAGAAAATGGTTATTTTAAATAGTAATAATTCATTAATACAAATAAATGCAGCCGTTTTTAGTGCAAGACATATTTTATTTTAGAAGCGTTAAAAATCTATTAAAATCTATTGCCAAAAGTTTTGGGACTCCTGCCGTTACATGCACATGCAGTCTCCACTCTAATTCATCTCAAATGTGTTCTATCAGGTTGAGGTCAGGACTCAGCAGGCCAGTCAAGTTCCTCCACACCAAACTTGCTCATCCATGTCTTTATGGACCTTTTTGTGCACTGGTGCGCAATCATGTTGGAGCAGGAAGAGGCCATCCCCAAACTGTTCCCACAAAGTTGGGAGCATGAAATTATTCAAAATGTCTTGGTATGCTGAATCATTAAGAGCTAAGAGCCTAAGAGCTGGAACTAAGGGGCCAAGCCCAACCCCTGAAAAACATCCACACACCATATTAACCCCTCCACCACACTTTTCACTAAGCGCAATGCAGTCAGGCAAGTACCGTTCTCCTGGCAACCACCAAACCCAGGCTCGTCCTTTGGATTTCCAGACAGAGAAGTGTGATTCGTCACTCTAGAAAACACTTCTCCACTGCTCTAGAGTTCAGTGGCGGCGTGCTTTACACCGCTGCATCTGAAATTTTGCGTTGCACTTGGTGATGTAAGGCTTGGATGCAGCTGCTCGGCCATGGAAACCCATTCCATGAAGCTCTCTACAAACTGCTCTTGAACTAATCTGAAGGCCACATGAAGTTTGGAGGTCTGTAGCTATTGACTCTGCAGAAAGTTGGTGACTTCTGTGCACTGTGCACCTCAGCATGTGCTGACCCCGCTCTGTGATTTTACATGGGTGAGTTGCTTTTGCTTCCATTTGCTTCCGTTTTTTCATAACACCACTAACAATTGACCGTGGCATATTTATAATGTTTGTAGAAGCAGTCTGCATGCCTAGATGCTATATTTTATGTGCCCGATCTCATGGAAATGAGTATCAATAATACAAGTGTGCAATGTTGTGGAATGTATACGCCAAAATGAGTTTGTGCAGTTTTTCACTTGCATATGATAAGCACTTTATGGTGTATTATACACACAAATCACCCAACCACTATCCCCCATCCCCATCCTACCCAAGAGCGTGTCATATACACACCATAAAGTGCGTATCATATGCACGTGAAAAACTGCGTACACACACACACACGCACCAACTTAAATTTACTTAAATAGACATCATAGCATTCGTACCAATGTAACACAAGACCTGTTCTCCAACAGCTGTCAATAACACCCCTTTGCAGAACTTGATCCTGTGTAAACACTTGTCATGTTACACATCCCGTAATCAACCACTTGAGGTGTTGGGTGAAATCCCATAAAGTCCGTTCATCGCTCTCTGTCTGGGTGTAGGCGGACGTGGTATGGGAGTGAGGCCCGCCGGGTATTTTCTCATTCACTGAGCCACTAACAACCTTCAGCTCTGACAACAACAGCCACAGTGGCCCGCTGCACCCACACACACGTACGCTGCGCCATCCTTACCATAATCATAGTAAGTCAAATCCTCACTTCACATACATACGGAGGAGGGGCTTGTGAGAGTGCGAAAGGCACCAGAGGGGCATACAAGTGAGACCGAAAACGAAACCTAACCAATTGCCAGTCTACAAAGCAAAGCCCATAAATATTTCCCAAATAAAGTGCATCCAGCAGAGAACTTGGAAAGTGGGTGCCTTAACTCAGACAGACCTCCGCACTGTCAGGCCCTATAATGATTTCATTATATTGCTTCACGCTCTTCTCAGTCATGCCTGTAAATTGGCAGCAGTCCTAGAGAAAGAAGACATTCTATCCCATCCTTTCATTATTGACTGGCCACCAAAGTGTCAGGATACTCTGTTAGTTGGAGTGGTTTTACAGGCTCTAAAATCTCCCTCTCTAGGAAGTTTAGGGCAGTAATATTTTTATATATACTATATATATATATATAGAGAGAGAAAAAAGGCGGTTATGCTCTCAAAGGCAGCATTTAAAAAAAAAAAAAAAAAAACAGTGAAAACAAACATTATTATACAATTTAAAATAACTTTTATTTGTATTTTTTTGCCATGCACTTTTATGGACTTCAAAAATGACCCAAGAAGTCACTGTCATTATAAAGCTTGGAAGAGCCAGTACATGTTTAATATAACTCAGATTTTATTCGTCTGACAGAAAAAAGTCATATACACATAGGATGACTAATTTTTGGGTGAACTAACACGTGATTCTTGACCATATGTTTCCGATCATGGTTAAATGCGGCACATGCAAACTCTGTTGCTGTACAATACAAAGTCAAAATATTACATATTTTTGAATTATTGGAATTAATATTAGAAATCTAACTTTTCACATTTTAGCTTTGGAGAGAAGCTTCTCAACGTCTTGCCAGTTTGCAAAATGTAACTCAGTTGAAAACCATGGATTACTAGAAGTTGTATTGATGGTAAGTAAGGCAAGGAAAGACCTTGGCAAGGGAAGTAGTGTTCAATTTGCTCTTATCAATACAATTGTAATCAATACAATATGTTTGTGCCATCTAGTTAGGTTAAACGTCAAGAGTTCCCTGCTCTGTCTCCCACTCCACTGTTTTCTTATTCATCAGGAGTGCATGCTCTTTGACTCAAGCACCAAACCACTTGATGATTCATAAAACAAAAACATTGAGTAATTACAGTATATGGTCTAACCCCAGAGTGAGTTATTCTTGTCCTTACTGAAACGTTTGAATAACAAACTAAGTTTCGAGTCACTTAAAAATGGTAAGTGATTTACCAACCCTGCAATGTCTATACCATCTGTAAAATTGATACTGTTATTTATCATGCACTCTTATCGGCCAGACATAAGTGTATCTCTGCTGAAAGGGATTCAAGCCCTAGCATCTTTGATGAAGGAAATAAAATGCAGATATTGTATTTTAGGAGCAGTTTTAGTTTCACTCTGGAACAAAGACTAAGAAACTGCTAGCGTGTACTGTTACGCTCAATGGAGGGCAAGGGAAGAAAATGCCTCCGTGTTTTGCAACCACAAATGATCACTCAGCATCGCAGCCTATAATTACTAGTTTAGTGGGATATATTCAGTGGAATATGTTACACATGCCTTAAACTAAATATTGAATTCTGCACTATAAAATGCCAAGATCTCAATCATGATGCAGAGTTAAAGAAATGAAGCAACTGCAGAATCTGAAAGTGATCTGGAAGTGGAAGTGAAAGCACTGATCTGGACGGGAAAGCACTGGTGATCCTATGCCCAAACCAGTATAAAGATATAAAACAAATAAACGGATGAATGGATGGATGAGTAGACTTCAAAAGCTCTGTCATGGCCTATTGAAAGAATTCAGAAGTCTGAGAAGAATCTAATTTCCCATCGTATTTTCTCACAGCGGAAGGATCAAGAAAAGGAAACGGAGAGGGAATGAGGAAGGGTTACGGAATGACACTGGAAATCAAACAGAATTGAAGCTATATTTCAGTGGACGACTTAGACCTCAGGAAAAAGTTATATTGTTCTTTGCACTGTGTTTTCAGTTAACAGCCACTTACCCTGTTGGTTTCTGAATTTTAGTAGCCATCACTAAACGAAAGCAGTAAATTACAGCAATTCAGCTGCGAGCACACTCTGCTACTCTGGCTCTCCAACCGCAAGCGCAGTATCTAATGAAAAGTGGCTTGAGAGTAAACACTAATGTGAAAATGGTGTGGTCAGATCTACTAAATTTTTCACTCAATCTTTTTCACCCACTTGAACTCTCAGTAACACTCATGTTGTAAGACTGCGCAGAAGCACACCTGGATATACGTGGTGAGTAGCAATAAAGATGATTCATCTCTGTGTATATTTAATAAATGCTATGCTCTGCTTGGATCCTCAGCACGCTTAATGTTTTTACACATCTCTGACTTTGTATTTGTATCATGAATCATATGTTCACACACATACACATTAGATATTAAACTTAAGTGAATTTTGTGCTGAACATCCAGAGGTTTCCTTTCCTTGAGATGTGATTTTTTTTTTTTTTTTTTTGCCATTTGGCTGGCAAAGTTAAATAAAGATGACCAATATGTTGTGCAGCAATTTACCATCATGGTGATAGTCAGATAGTAAAATACTTTCTTGTTAAAGTATTTGTATACTACTGTCCAGTTTTTTTTTTTTACTGTTTCTTTAAAACACTAATCTTGTGTTTATGTATTTGGCTATGCACTCAATCTTTCATAATTAAGCATGGTGAAATCTACACTGGAAATCTTTCTTGTTAAGACAGACACTCTAAGGCATTTTTATCCATGCTCAATAAGGGTTTAAGTATGTCACACAAACCAGGAATTATATTAATTAAATATCATTTTGATAGTAAAAGACAGTAACATTGCACTGTAAACATTATTTGTAATTGTTTTTTAAAAAAGACTGTCAAAAAATGCTACAGTAAAAACCTGTTAACCGCAAGTTACTTTATATGCAGTTATAGACCATAAAGTTCATTAGTGGTTTTTGCAAGTAAAAACTATGAATTGCTGTTTACTTTACAGTGACCAATGGTAAACAAACATCACATAAATCCCTGTATGACATTAAAACAAATGGTTTAATTTATACTCATTATTGTTATCAGTAGGGCATTTTTTCATTTATTTTTTTGTTACATTTTCTATTACTTAGTAAATGTTTGTGTTATTTTAGTCTCATATGTGTTACCATAATGGTGTTTTGTTTTTGTGTTAATGACTTTGTGCACTCTATTCATGACTCTAATGGCCAAGTTTTATGGACAGGCCACTTATGATAAACTCTTATTAAATATACATCACCTCTCTTAATGAAATATATGGTTAGAAGTTGTGAAATATACAGGCACAATTATGCAACCCCATAATACTTGAAAAATTGTCACTTTATTGTTTACTGTGAATTTCTAGCTAGCACAGCTGCCATTGTTTACTGTAAATAGAATATGTACTAATACTGCTTCACTCATACACTCATATTTTGGACAATACCAGCAACACTTGTGACATCAAGGGGTCAGTATAAACAAAATATGGAGTTGAAAGAGTAACATTTTATTTTGTCAAACCGTTTCAGGGCACAGGCCTTCATCAGGGCTTCGAGATTACAGGTGGGTGTAGGTTCTTTTAAATACAAAGAGAGACAAACTTGCAAACAACCAATGAAGATGTTAGATAATATAACACCCACCAATCACATTACTCATCAAACTCAAAAAATATCTACACAATGCTTCACTTGTACAGTATCTTACCTGTTAAAGTAAGCTAAAAAAGTATACACTACATGGTACTTGATATACAATGATCTAACAGTGCTTTCACTAGTTTTGTCACTGGTTTTGATGGTCTTCAGAGATTGGTCTTTTTTTAAACCATGTTTGAATGTATATTTGAGTATATTCTCCCTATCTATGTTTGCAAGAGCTTCCTGAAAGATATCTCAAGCACTGCCAGCCTGTTTGGTGGCTGCCTTTGAAGATGTGTTGAAGGGCCCTGGGTGTCTGCAACCCTGGTGTATATTAAGAGGAGGCATTTCAACAGCATCTACAATAAGAAGCCTGTTTTTTTTTTTTCCTACCACCCTAATGGATACACAGCAGACCCCACTGCATGGCTGCAATCTGTATAATAGTGCTATACCTCAGACTTCAGCCTGCATAAGCAGAGATAATTGCTCTTTTTTTTACCTCTATTGAATCTAATGAATCACAGCGTTCATACTAGTACATTTTAGGTTTGATGGAGATATCAGGCATGCTTAAAGGTTTCAGCAACAGCACTATGTATTATTAAAACTAGAAAATAATAACAAGACAAACAGATCGTCCTGACACAGACTGGTCAACCTACAAATGGCTGACATCGATTTTTGACAGAAAAATCCAGTCATTTCAAAGGGAATCAATCCACACAATATAACGTGGGGGCAAAAGACTTCCCTACATGGATTCCGAAATGGGTTGAAGTTGGTCAGGAGAATTTGCCACACTGACCAACATAAAACTATTTGGTTTGAAAGGGACTTCTGTGTGAGCTGTGCTACATACACTGCTATATTGACAATGGACAATGGAAAATTTGCTCATATGACCGCACCTTTAGAGTTGTCTCTGGATAATTTGCTGGGAATGGAGAAAATAATATATAAACATTGCACAAATGTCATCTTTAAGTAGGTGTGTTTCACCACAGAGAGTGAGAGTGTCCTTCTAGATTTGTATTTTCAAAGTCTGTGTGACATTTGAACTTTTGTGAAGGTTTCTCCTCTCCAATTCGACACCTACATCCTTGTATTTTCCTCAAGCACTCAGAGATCCACTCTGAAGACACAAAAATCTGAATGCCGCTACATCATAGAGAACACTCATATAAGCAAACTGGGTCAAGTGTTTAGCACCAGCAATGTGCAATTTTAAGGATCTCAGAGTGACATTCAAACATTCACATTACAGTACTGGTCTCGCCCTAAACAAAAGTGTGATGAAGGTAAAAAAAGAGTCAGAAATAAAAAGATTTTCTCTCAAATTGCTATATCTATTTGTGGCTTAGAAAATAGCAGGCTTTTAGAAAGTGGCAATGTAACAGGAAGTCATAACCTCTAAACACTACACGTGCTCGTGATGGACCCTGGAATTGAGATGCGTATCTATTCACTTCAAAGTTCTGCCATCAAAGCCTTTCCCGATGCTGTCACAGAGAAAAGAGCTTTTTGGTTTCTCATTACCCAGCAGTACTTCCCCTGGTCAGCGATTGTGCTCGCAGGGCGAAACCTGACTCTTAATTGCCGTTCAATTACAGAGACTAATCGGTGGAGGTGTTTCGCAAACAAAAATCCCTCAGCCTGCCTAACTGCAGTGCACGGCTAAAGAGCTGATTTGTATTCTAAAAAGGTGTCTAATGTTCATGCCTTTTTCTCCTTTCCTGCCTCCCGCACTTCCTCTGAGAGGTCTGGATTATGAATATGCTAACAGTTTGGCCAGGGTTCTCAGTTATTGAGGTGAGGGAACATGATGGAACACGCTCTTACCTTTGCTTTTGCTATCGTTTGAGATGCTGATGCTGCCGCCACCACCAACGCATGTAAATGGAAAACCACAGTTGCTAACAGATGGTGAGCTACTTGAAGCAACAGTGAACTCTAGCAAGTCGGACTACAGCGTTGAACGGCCTTACACGTTCTCATGATGTTATTTCAGAAGAGCCCAAAGCTCCGCCACTGTCTGTCCTGCAGCACGTGCCCTTGGAGAAGTGAACTGAGTATCACCTTACTAGTGCAAACGAGGCTCAGCACTCTACTTATATTACCTAGAACAACATGAAGGTTAGACGCCTAAAGGCAACAGTGTGTGCCTTGTATGGCCCTTGATTATGCACTCAACGAGATGTATTTGTTTCCAATAGAACATCAACTTCCGTCAGACAGTTGAAACAACACTGAATGTCCTGATAACAACCAATTTCTAACAGTGTAAGGGTCATTGGTGTGGACACAGGCGGGCCTACTTTTGGTGTGGACGCGTGTTTGAGTCACTCAACCAGATCATTAAAACTCATTACGGCTTTAGCCATAATTATTAACCACAAGAATCAGCTTTTGCACATGCCTGGTAATGATAATTCCTCTCATTATTCATCTCCGCTAACACATTATCCTCCTGTTTATTCATGCAAGCATAAATACGGGCATATTAATAACAATCTGTAAATCCTCCCAGCCAGCCTTTGCTTTTCCTGCCCACAATTTAATAATAATAATAATTTTAAAAAATGAATACAGGACTACAATAAAGACGGTTAATTTTCAAGAATAGATGCTTACATTTACTGAAATATAATTTATTTCCTCCTGCATATCTTGTAGATGATGACATGGAAACTGAAAGCAGTATAACAATAACATTTGAGAAATTATAAAGGAGAACAAACAAACAAACAAAAATATGACAGATAATCAGTTAAAGTAGGCATACTTGACAGTATTATATGGAGTCATTGAAGTCTATGAAAGAAAAAAGCATGCATGACTGACTTTAAAATATTCAGCCATGAATGATGATTCCTAAGTTCTATAGTCTCTCACTTGGCTTCTTGGATGTCATTTAACATGCTTTCTAATTATTAAAGATAATTGTCCCTTTCTTCTTTTTTCCCCTCTTTACACATCAATAACATCCTAATTATGTCTTCAGTTATTATGCTATTCCAATAAGTACTTCATAGCTTCACTGTATATCCAAGAATACTAATGACTAGGTTATAAAATACACTGACTAAAGACAGCTGCATCTCCTTGAGCTTCAATCACCCGCAAGACACTTCATCCATTATTAAAATATACAAGGCTAATAAAGGCCCTGTGTCTTTTCTTTTGTCTCACGCACAAGGCCACAGAATATTCCTGTCACTGTGGAAGATGTGCTTGCATGTTTTTCTTTTAGCAGCTACAGTACAAAGAGGTGAATGGTGAGGCCCTGCCAAAGCCTCTCATTCCCAAACCTTTTCATTTCCTGGAAAATGGAGGACTACTCAGGGTTTTCAGACAGCCCCGTCCCGGAGGATCCGGGGAGCAGGAAGCTGCGGTGTCTGGAATTGATTTGAGGCAAAGGGAAAATAAAATACTTGGGATTCCTGAGGTTTGGGGGACAGCAGGCAAAAAGTCATGGATCCCACCAATGCAATGAAGGTAGACACGGGAGTGAGCACACAATGAGACGATCATACTTATGTGACAAGCTTAGGTGAATTTAGGGAGAAATTTCAAGTCTCGGGGACCAGACAACTTATCAGGCCATCCCACCTCCGATATTTGAAATCACTATAGGCAAATTCAATAAAGCTTCCACTTCTGAATTTTGGTTGTTGATTTTTTTTTTTTTAAACCACTCTTTTTACTGGTAGCATCTGCAAGCTGAAGCTACTTGACTGACAGCTTTATTGTTTGACTTTTTCAGAGATGATTGAAAAGCAAATGGTGCATTGATAAACATCACTCAATTTTTAATACCTTTTCGCCAAGCATCTCTGAGGAGAGGTTAATTCATTGAATTGGTAAACAGAGAAATTAAACCTCAGAGCCATTTCAATAGTGTGCACAACTGAAAAGGGGAGAGACTGAAAATGATTATCCAGCTGCTCTGGCACAGAACTGCAAGAAACTGATGAAATGGAGGCCTGTGTGTCTCATTAACCCTTAAATGCATACCCCGGGTCTTTATTGACCCGGGACGTCATTCACTACTCTCCTCCTCATTCATGTTTTAAAGTTATACATCAACATTCTTAGTATTCCTCAATCAACTCTGTTTTTTTAAGTTGCCAGCCACCACCAGCATTTTTGGTCATTTTCACAAAAGATGTAATGGCCCCCTAAACAATTTTTTTTTGTTTGTTTGTTTTGCATGAATATCTGAACATGCAATATATCTGCTTTTAAACTGTTTTATTTTTAGCTTCATGTATTATTTTAAATGACAGTTGAATGGAACAGTATTATAAACAAAAAAAGCTAAATTTTTAGGAAAAAGCTGAGAAAATCATGTTCTTGTCAAAGAATATATCTGGATCATATTCAGTACGATGATCAAAACTCAGATGGGGTAGATCGAGTCCATTGACACCCCCAAAGCTTACACAGTCCTAACAACTTCCTGGGTCAACATTTCACAGGACAATTCCAATACAATTGAATTGTCCAATCCAGAGCATTAATTCCAGTCCAATCAGCACACATCATGGCCCTTAAGCCCACTGTTTACTACCTGATAAACAAATATAGAGAGAATACATGGAATGACTTTGCAATTCTCAAAGTGAAAACATTTTTTTTTTCTGTGCCAAGATGGCTTTGCAGCAGGGTTGAGGAGAGAAAAAAAGGGACCACATGCAGAAAAGATACAAAGCAAAATGCTAAACTCACAATTTCATAGCCACTGAATAAATTTCACTCATAGGTGCGGGCAGCAGAACCAAAACTGTCTCTAAGGTTGTTAAACAAACACAGGAGACGTCAAGGTGATGAGCAAGAAGAAGTGAAGAGGAAGCAAAGGTTGGGGGTAAACAACGTGAGTAAAGGGAAATCAAAAGCAGAGGACATAAAGCACTGTCAGAGAGCACTTCACTGTGTCCAATTTCCTCTTATCAATGATGAAGACATATACTCATTTGAACAGAAGGCTGTGACACTGAACCTATATCCCTAATCCCTCCACAGAGAGGTGTACTGTGGGAGGCTGGCACTAAAAGAATATGGCATTTCCACAGTCTGTTTCTAGACATCTTTTAAATGTATAAACAACCAACCAAACAAATAAATAAATAAATAAATGCATACATGCATACACAAATATGTCAAAATAAGTGAAATGAGCTTAAAGGTCTAATACCAAGAGAAATAAAACAATAGCGGAAACTGTAGAGTCAGATTTTTTTTCCTCTGGCAAAAAATAAAAATAAAAAATAAATTCTAAGGGCATTAGAGAAAATGCATCTGTCTCTCAACATAAGCAATTTGAAGCTCAAGCTTCCCTCTTACTATGGCTTAGAGACCTTGAGAGGTGGTTAAAACAAGGAGATGCCTGTCCTCAATCTTTCGACCCAATCCACCTCTGTCATGCACCGCTGACTCAACAAAGATACTCTGTCTTCCTTAAAACATCTGGTGACAACTAGCTACCAGCAGGACTCCTTTGAGACGGCTTCAAGCCACAGATTAGGTGTAAATGATTCAAAATGGGAAAAGGCAGTGATATAATAACACAAACCTTGGACCTGCAGATCAGCAGGGAGTAAACAACAGAAAATGTAGACAGGGGAACACAATCACGCTTTTTTATCAATCTTCTCAGGGCCTTTCTGGATAAAATCAGATGTTATTAAGCACTAACTTTCTAATCTCCTATATGTCTATTATTGAGTGATATCCTTGCAAATCTGAAACTGCACGGATTCAGGTTGATGATGTGTTATTCTGAAACTGCAGATTCAGCTTGATGAGTTATATTCCAGTCAAAAGCTCTTGTCTGTCAAGGCAACTATTAAGGAAATCACCCATGTCAAGGCACTTTGGTGATCTTAGGTGATCTTATTGAGTCATTATGTATTGCACTTATCATATGTATTGGACTTACTGAACCACCATAACCTTCTTCACCGAGGATGACATGGACGTTTAAATGTTTTATAAGTCTGTATGTTAGTAACTTTTTTCTAGACTTCAAATCTAGAAAAATTTAAAAACTAGACTCTGTGTTAAACAGTTAAGAAGTAGATTGTAGTATGTTATGTGACATAGATTTTTTCAGCTAGCTTTAGGGGTCAAATACCTAAAAGTTTTTTTTTTCTAAATTAAATTACTTTCAACTACTGACCGCTTTAGTAATGACTAATGAACCTATTCTCATATAATTATGTAGAAATATTTAAAAAATAATTACAAAATTAATTAGATCTTTAAACTGTGACTCTGCTGCACTTGCAGAGATGTGCTTCCCTGTCACTTCTCATTATTTTTGGAAAATCTCAAAGGTAATGACAAAATTAGGGACAGTGATGTATTTATATTTCATATAAATTGGACATATAAATACAAAACAAAATAAATTATAGAGCAAAAATGAAAAAGCTTGCATAAACAACAAGTCTTAATAAGGAAATTAATGGCGAATAATGATATACTTTAAAAAATCCTTTAAAATCATTATAGGATTTGTGTTATACCATTACAGATGTTTTAATTATGGAAGTCACCCATGCACACATACGCATGCTCACATATCTGTGTATTAACAGTTGTATGACTGTATATTTTAACAGAAATTGCCCACAAAATGTGATTCACAGAAGTTTTTCCATTATTTACATTTTCAAATTGCATTATGAGACCCTGATCTTTTCTCCAACAACTTTTTGTTGGCAATAAAGGAGGTATAAGCAGCACAAAATTGTGTCCAACTGTTTCAGCGGAAAGCAATTTTACGGAAATTGCAACGCTGCAATTTTACAAAGTGACAGTTTTATAGCCAATATTAGTAGTTTGAAATGATATATTGTCTGGATCTGTCATAAAATGCAATTGTGAATTTCCGTTGGGTATTGCTAATGTTGAGCAAGTGTTCACAACATAATTATCATTAAGTTTTAAAGCAGCATTTGGTTTGGAAGATTATTTATTGTTATTTTTTTTTTACAAACTGAACATTTTTGTAATGTTGTCTTGACCTATCAGTATACAGTAGGGTCAGTTTCTGTATCCCCTCCTCCTTCAGCTCCACTTTGCATATAAAAGGTAATTATTATTTGGAAATTACAAAGAAGTAACTATAGTTACAAATATACACTACTCTGATATAATTGAAAAGCTTTACATTGACTATCCTTCAATACCATAACAAGTCCTAACACATTCACAACAATCAAGTCCACATCATATGACAATTCATGTCACATATCTGTTGTACCAAGCAGAATAACCTTTACATCGCTGCAAGGCAGAGGACATCATTTTATCAGGTCTCTTCTGTCGAGGATTATCTTCCCCAACCACTCCTTCACTGAATTGAGCATTACTGCCTGTAAATCTTACCCAGTGCTTTTTCACCTTTACATAATGACCTTTTCACACATTTGCGCACACACGTCCGGACACACACGTGAATGTACCTCATGAGGCTTTCAACGGCAGTTGACACAATCCACCATTTCAAGAGCAGCACAAAAGGCGGCTCGTCTGCCTGGTTGATTCTGACCGGAGCTCCCAGGCCCCAGTGCACACCGTCACGCTTACTGTGCAGCAGAAGAAATTAAGAAGATAGTAATTTGGAAGGTATCAAAGGAAACAGGGCAATCCTCTTTTTATTCTAGCAAGTTGGAAAATTAGATTGTTAATCCTCTGGGGCTTGCATTTGTTTTCTGTGTCTCTAAGTTTGATTCCTCTGGGATTTTTGAACCATTATAATCTCACAACATGAGAGTTGTACGTTATTTATTTATCTGGGCCGTCATTCCCTTGTCTCTCTACCTGTACTCCGCACAATGAAAGCTGAATCTAATCTAATCTAAAATGTATTTATTTAGTACATTTGGCTATTAAACTTCTTTTTTTTTTTTTGAAGTTTCAAGTGTTGTTGGCAGAGGCTATTTACACTTACTCGGCCCACTAACGTCTGATTGGGCCAGACAAAATTACAGAAGATGCTGCATTGTCAACAGTATCAATAGTGTAGAGGTAAGGCACATGGCAGAAAGTTTTGATGCAAATTGACAAGTTTGAATCTTGCTCTACTCCCTTTACCCATCTCATATCAGATCGGAAAGGCATTTATTAAAAAAAAATAAAAATAAGAAAATATTAGAAAAGTGGATATAAAGTGTCTAATGTGTGTTTAGTAAATAAAGTTAGTGATAGGGGTTGGTTTAGGGAGTGCTCTATTCTCCCAATAAGGCAGCATCCATTTAATAATTGTAATAAATATAATAATTTACACTCTGATATTAGTGCATACCATTTAATGTACAACAACACTGAGGTGCAAGTAGTATCTGCCACTGTTTATAAGTATAAATAGCATCCATCTAACTACTATTTACACTTATTGCTAAGAAAATACTGCTATTTACACTTAATGGAAAATAATCTATTGCTATTTAAACTTAGTGTAAATAGCAACTATTACTACTTGGTGTAAATAGCATCTATTGCAGAAACATCATTATTTTTGCATACCTGAATAATACGGAAAAAAAAAACTGAAGTAAACAGCATTGACTACATTCTGTCAGGGCATTTGGTGTTTGTAAGCTAACTTGTACATTTCAAAATTGAGTGTACAAATTTCATCAAAGTGGCGCAAATATCAGCAATTGCTTTGAACTACAGCACAACTATTGATTTGTCATCTTTGTATCTCAGTTTAATCAAAACTCATGCTTACAATCAATAGTTCCAGCAGGTCTGAAAAACACCCGTGGCACAACAAGAATCAAGGGAAATTCTACTGGGGGGAACATCTGGATAGATGGGAGGCTGCTTAACTATTTATAGCAAAAAACTGCAAACTAGTTGGGAGGAAATCTATCTTATACCATGGCAACGAGACAATAAATCTAGTCGTTTAACCTGCATGGGTAGAATTAAACTTATAATCTCTGTTTTAAATCCAGAAGGCTAAGTGTTTTGTTTCGATGCCTAGCATGTGTGTTGAGCGAATGCCTGATCCTTCGGTCAATGGTTAAAGACAACAGAATCATTATCATCTGCACATGAAGAGACGCACTCCTCCATAAATGTCACCAGCGCACTGATTTGTCCAACGCCGGGGCAAGGGTCAGGGGTTAAGGCTCAGAGGGGTTCTAACTGCTGCAAATGTTGACATTAGCATCCAACTCCCAGGGCATTCACTTAAATCGGCATCTCTCTACTTCTCTTTTTTTTCTCACATTGTAGACTGGACAGGATTAGTGGCTGATGACAATCATGACATATGGCAAACCTAGGCTACGAGCCAAGATCGAAATCAACCCACGCATTATTCTTAGTTCATGCTCTAGCAAAAGAGTTTCATAAAAAATGCATGGTTGCTAAAACAGCTAGAAGTCAGTGCACTAATGCATTTTGCTTTGTGAGAGTGCATATCTCAACTGTGATGAGGGCTGTCACATCTTGATGCAATAAAATAATGGGAGGGGAACACTTGCTTACCCAGAGGAGTCTTTTTTTTTCAGAACGCTGGTTTGAGGATGTGCGTTCTTTAACCACCTGACATTGACATGCATCACACATCAACCAGTCAAAATAATTCAATCAAAGCTACACCCTACTACAAGATGCACGGGGAAAACTGAACCAAAATGTATGCCATGCTAACATCAAAAATCTGACGATACATTGTTATACAAACAATGGCTTTTGTGTTTGGTACAGACCACTTGAAATTCGTATCCTAGCATTTATATCTTATCTTCAATAAACAAATAAACAAACTCAAAAGAACCAAAATGCAATGCCATGTACAAAAACATGACTAAAACAAGAAATTCTCCTTTGATTATCCCCAAGTTGGATTAGTCATCTTTGCACTGACAAATGGCATTTTTAAAATCCAGTCTATGAAAAGAACAAGACAATATGAGAGCGAGAGTGAGAGCATACTGAAGAAAATGTCAGTCACGTAATGGAAACAGTTCTCCCATGGATTCCACATTCTGCATGTGTGTGAATCCCTTCGGCAAAACTTTTTTGTGAAGGTTCCACGGTGGCTGTTTGATTCACAAAGGTCATGCTGTGAAAGAAAAAAAAATTGCACAATTCTCTCCTGGCAAACCAAGCGGAAAAATAATTTAGTTAAATGGACGGGTTTGCCTTCCAGCTTAGAAGAAATTCATATACATGCAAGTGCTAGAGGAATTACTGTGGTGTGGTCAATGTTGCTAAGTATGTGCAATTTAGGTTCATATTCCAGAGGTCTTTAGTTTATCTTTTACACCTATACAATTAACTTCTGTTTCCAGTTAAAATAAACAATAGAGAGAGTCCATCAGCTCCAGCCTGGATCCAGCCTCTCATAAAGACTGCAGATGACCAACACCTGTAAAGAGACAACTCAACTCCTGCGAGGACTTCAGATGATCCAGCTCTGCATCAACACGCACCCCTGCTCATTTCTGTATACCCTAATCATTACCAACATGTATTCTTATTCATTTTTTGTGCCTTACATTAATTTATTATATTGATTAATAATACATTGTTAGCCAATCTGTGTGCTTTATGTACATTTCTGATATACATAACGTGAAAAAATAACAGTAAAACCCTTTAAATTGTAATATAGACACATACATTTTCCGTGAAGCTGCTTTGAAACAATATGTATTGTGAAAAGCGCTATACAAATACATGTTAATTGAATTGAATTATTAGTGATGGTATATATATATATATATATATATATATATATATATATATATATATATATATATATATATATATATATATATATATATATATATATATATATTTTTTTTTTTATACTATTTTTTTATATTTAAAAAAATGAGTTTCATAGAGTTGTTCTTTCAGGTTATTATTATTACAGCTGAGTTTGTCCTGGAAAACCTTTTTGACAAATACATCACATAGTAAGTGCTTGTTATGACAAACTGCCTCAGTCTTTTAGCCAATTAGAGAAGGAAAAGCACAGAGAAATTCACTGTAGCCTTCATTCGTACACGTCGGTACATGCTAGAACAGCGGTTGAAGATGGAGAAAGTTTAAACTATTAAATGCTATATTCTCTGGGCCCACAAATGACTCCTGGTGACATATTGAATTTCATTTAGTGCTACGCTAGCATCAAATCAACTTTGGGAACTAGGAGGCAGACTCCTAGTCAATTGTCTGAACTCAGTGAATATCAATGATGGCTGCAGGTTCCAACCCAGGCTCATTGGAAATACGTGACTCTGCCTACATTTTTGAAATATGTACCTCCAGGTACCTTCCCTGCACTTTTCAAGTGAAATGTCCACTAGAGGCGCTAAGTGGTATCAGTTTAGGCAGATATAACTGCAGGCACAATTTATTTAAAAAGTACAAATATTCCAAGTGTTTCGAGGCCATACGATTGATTTTTTGTAAAGAAAATCCCCAAAAGCGATCAGTGTTGAGTCCACCCGCCGAAGATCATATTTGGAAATTTCCACCGTTACATCAGCTTTGACAGCATTGGCTGTCATGTGTCTCGTGACCAATTGTGTCATTACGTCAGCTTTGATTGTAAAATGCCATTGGCTCTTGTGTGTCTCGTGACCGACCGCGTCACGCTCAAGAGTTAAGAGTATTATTTGAATGAAATATGAACGAGTGGAGGGTGTTCACACGGAGCGGTGAATTGGATCATCATTTCAGCAATTAAAACATTACAGATCAACTCTGTTCTTCACATTAAGATATCGTATGACTTCAGAAGACTTGGAATGCAACATGAGTTAATACTTTTACACAGATTTTGGTCAGTTTTTGGGTAGATTTAGGGTAGGAGTGGGGTTAGTTGCTCCAAAATATAAAAGTAGCCTTTAAATATTCATAAAATCATGTCTACTTTTACAAATGCAAAGAATTAAATGTATTTCAATAGGAATTAAAATTCGTGCTTACACCACGTTTTTCTTGAATTGTGCAGGGAAACATACCTGGAGGTACAAATTTTAAGGTTTGCAAAAATGTAGGAAGAGCCACATATTTCTAATGAGCCTGGGTTGGCAGATTCTGTACAGTAATGAGAGAACATGAGAAATAGTATTGGAAGGCACAGTGGAGTTTGAATTAACAGACATATCAGCATCGTCAAAAAACATGACTGGCCTAACTATTCTATAACATTACATCTAAACTAGGGATGTGGGTTGGTTGAACGACTAGACTAATCAGCTTTATAATTAGGCTGGTTTCACATTCAACATTAGAACACAATTTTACATTTTTTCGTTTCTTTTTACATACAGTAAGATGCATGCAATACCAGGAATATGCAGCGCAGCGGATTGGAGCAGAATGTACTTTTAGATGTTGGACTTTTTAAAAATGTATGCTGTATGGTTATATTGTTGGTGCTTCAGAGAAGATGGATTTGAAGACTTTTATGAGAAAGTTTTACAAATGTTCTACAGTGCACATTCTATCAATTGCAGTTCAGGCACAATCACATCACATTTAGCAATGCAGAGGTATAAGCTTATGTTCACGAACTGAACTGAAGTTCTCTTTTGCGTCTTTTTGCGCTTAAACAGTCTGAGCAGAGGTTTACATAAATGAATGTTGAATGCGATTTTTGCTATAGGTCTTAAAGTGATATCAGCCCAATATATCCACGGCTGTCTGTGCCATTAATGTTAATCAAACAACAAAATACTTACAAAAAAGGTACTCACTGCTCGTGAATGAATCACTTTTGTAGCTTTAAGAAGCAGTGTGTATTTAATACAGTGAAGTCAATGAAGTGTTTTATTTTACATTTGTTTATTCGATTTGTTCTTGAATGCTACTGTTACGGTAAATACACTGACTGCAACTGAAAATATTAATGCACTGTTTATTTCATTTGGATCTTATATTGTATTTGCCCTTTTATTTGTAACGTGCATTTTTGTTCTTTTTTTTAATAACTAAGATCAAATAATAATGGCAACAGCTATTTACAATAAGTGCAAATAGGAATAGATGCTATTTACACCAAGTGTAATACGCTATTACACTCAGTGAAAATGCCATATTTTCTTAGGAATAATAAGCTATTTACACAATAAAAATATGAATTTCTTAGCGATATATGATATTTACACAGTTATGTATTTTGACAGATATATACTATTTGCACCTCAGTATTGTAGTACATTAACATGATGCAAAAATAACAGTGTGTAAAGGATTATATTTATTAATAATATATTTATTACTTAATGGGAAAATAAAAGCCCTCCCTAGATCAACCCCTAAAACTACCCATTAAATGTTTGTATTATTATTAAACATTCCGTTAGGCACTTTATTTCCACTTTTAGAACATTTTCCTTTTTTTTTTAATAAATGCCTTTCTGATGTGATATGTGCAAAAGGGAGAAGAGCGAGCTCTGCAAAAGTCAGATTCGAACACGGGTCGATCACGTCAAAACCAAGATCTTTAAGCCTTACACTTTACTGAATGTGCCACTGAAGAGGTGGAAATATGCAAGTTATTACTTTTTTTAAAATCTTGTTTGGCCCTACCAGGCATTGTTAGACAGAGCTAGTGCGAATAGCACTTGCATACAAGGCACGCTATTTGCACATGGTGCAAATAGACACTCCGTTATAGGCTTACAATTTTGGTGGTATCGCCCACTCCTACGTTGGCCTAAATCGTCTGTCATTCTTTTTTAATTTTGTTTATTGTGTTATTTTGTAAGGTTTAAATTTGTAAATATGGAGATTAGTTTGGCTGTACTTCTCAGTCACTTGCAAAATAGTTTAAAACATGAAAAATTATTGTTCATATTTGTTGTATTGATCATTATTTTTTTTCCATAATGGCCAGTCCGATTAAAAACTGCCCATCGCTATCTAGGACAACACCACACTGTTAGTATACGTATATCAAAGCACTGCCACTAAAATATTAATACTAAAAACAAAACAAAATAAAATTTCCCTTTTGAGGGACCCCATTTCTAAAATGTACAAGCCAGTCAGACGTGTATATTTAAAAAAAAAATGAAATAATAATATTATAAATATGTGTACAATATCATCTGAAAATTATAATTTTCTAATAAGTTGTACATTCTATTAACCACATCTTTTTTTCTACTTACCTTTTTATTATTGTTAGAATACATCTTTAAACATGAATGTACCAACTTTGACAACCCCCAGACTAGAACATTAATTGATTATTGTGATTTAAAATATCTCCATGAGATCACGTGAATAGCTAAAAGGAAATGCTGTTTTTTATTAGTCACTGCATAACTCAATTTGAAAATAAGTCAAATGTGGACTCATATCTCCAAAGCTTTGATGCAGATGTTTGTCTAGACTTGCAAATGCAAGTAGAATGAAATCTGCCAGCATATATATCCAATCACAGCCCATTGAGTTTTGCTGTTCCCCAGCTGCAAGACTGCAAATCTTAAGGCATGAGAAGGGTAATTAACAGCCTAGTCGTGAAGCCTGGCAGAGCAAGTTATCCTCGTAATTACAGCGAATAGGACCTCCGATCAGCCGTCAGCTTGAAAAAAGAAATGCTCTAGCTCTCCTTCACATAAACATGAAGACCTGCCAAAAAATAACTGAGGTACACATTTAAAATAGAGGTATCTCTTTAACTAAGCATAGACAGTGTGTGTGTGTGTGTGTGTGTGCATCAGACAGCTCAGTTATGTTCTGTATTGATGCACTGCATTTCTATGTGGTAAATCTTGTGTGGTACAGTCCAACCTCAGCGAATCAGGACAAAGGAAGAAATTGAGTTTGGGAAAACGTGGAGCACGGGTGGACAGATTAGACTTGTTTACGGGGTAAATATGCAGGTCACAGCTGTGTGGAGCCGGTGCCACAGTCTTCATCTTTGCTACACGTGACAGAGCAGTCCTGCCAGACACCATTGTTGTTTGTGGCAGAGATGTTGGACAAAACTAAATGACTCATTCTCAAAGCTCTGTGTTTTCAGAGATTATAAGGAAAGAGTGAATAGATTTGGGATGCACCCAGTGTTATTCACCCTCTGTCTTTGTGATATTTTTTTGTTCTTTTTTTTTTTTTTCATAATTTATTTTCACTGTCCAATTTCAACCATTTGAATCTGTCTGTTCTGAATAGCAATGGCCAGAAATGTCCCTGGTACCAAAACACAACACGTGGACATTATGAAAGTCATATATAAAAGACAAAATACGATTGAAATGCACAATAAAAAGCAACCTTAAAGGATTTGCAAAGAGACAGAACACTCATCTATAGCTCTGCATCCTAACAACACCGTCTGGGCTTGATTCCTAGCACTTCAAACCAGACTGGGGGGACAAACTGCATAAATAAGCATCCTCAAACACCATGCATGGCACCCAATACCGGCAGCGAAAAAAACAATTTCTGCCACCCAGTCTCCCACAGACTTGAGGGACAATCAAAAGCTTCTTAAGGACAAGCACGGCTGGCGCTTCTGATTGGCTGTGTACGTGCATTTGTGTGTGAGACAAGAGGAATAAAATGTCCAGACTTCTTTACTCTGCTCTTCTGATGGGAAATATGAACACGATTCAATTAGTAATCTGAGGACATTGTCTTAGTGACGAAAACATCAAAGAGTCAATAGCTGGGAGAAAAAGGTCAAACAGCGAGGTCATCTTGTCTAACAGTCTCACTCGCCTCTATTCACCTCTAAAAATACATATGGTGAACTGTTGATAAGAAGACATTCTCAAAGTCGAGCCATATTCTGGCTTTTCTGCTTCTTGTATGGGAGACAACATGGTGTGAAATGAGTGGCTGATGAATGGCTATCCTCTTTTCACAGCTAGTCATCTATTCTGGTTTTTCATTTCTTTTCCAGGCTATTTTTTTTCCCCCCTCCTCAAGAGGAACCTGAAGTGAGGGTTCAGTCCAAGTAATGACTTTGTCCCTGATGCCTCCAACCCGAAGCATCATAACAAACAGCGTACAAACTACCTGGAATTTTCCTGTCTGTGAGGAGGTGACGGAAGCAAGCATGAAAGTTATGTTTTATACGACTTTGCATGTCTGTCAAGTCAAGTCACCTTTATTTATATAGTGCTTTTAGCGAGTTCAAATGTTTCAAAGCAGCTTCCCAGTGTTAACAGGAAAATAATGCAACAGAATTTGATTCGGCTGTACAGCCGCTCTGGAGAAATCCAGCTAATTTCAATTATCATATAGTGTCAATGCGGGCAGATCGGTAATATAGTTGAAATGTAAGTGTCCCCAACTGAGCAACGGCGGCAAGCAACTAATTCCTAATTCCTTCGTCTCTGTGTGTGAGAACAACAACATGAGGTAAAAAAAAAACGAGACTGTGATTGCATTTGTAATATATGTAAAAGTGGAGAGCCGCAGAAGCTTAAGGAAAGCATGGGTCAATGGAACGCTGATATTCCTGGCACCACTTCTCTCTCGAGGGTGATGTTTATGGATAAGCTCTTGAATATGTATTCCACAGATTATGAGATGTGCCTCGGAATGACTGTCCTTTATTTCCCCGAAAAAGGTCACTGACCCTCCGTTGCCGGCGATCACCTGACTCGAGACCAAATTAAATCACTCCACTTTCCTCCTTGACTGTCATTTATTTTGAAGAAGAGGCTCCTAGTGCATCATATTACCTGTACGAAAACCCGCAATTGAGGGAAATTCAATATGCTTTCAACATGCATTTAGCCTCTGCGGGACTGGTGTCAGATTTGCTATTGTGAATATCTGATAAAAAAGCAATGTTTCTCCCGGTATGCTCATCGAATTATTGCAGTTCCACCTATCTGACCCTAATTTTGTAAATCATTAGGTTTTTATTATTTGTCTATAGTTCTTCACATCAAACTGCAAATTATTTTCTCCACTCTAGTGCTTTCTAATAGGATTTGTGCAGCAGCATATTTGATTGTAGTAATCTATTTACAGAAATCTTTAGAAATGAGGAGAGCTAGAGAACAAGCTGTGAAAATTATAAATTGCTATTAAATGGGGCTTTGTGTCTGCACGTCATTGATGCCCTGTTTGCATAGCCAAGGTGCATTCTGATAAAATCATCATTAATAGAAAATACGGCCATGCAACAAGCTCAGTGATACATGGGAGATAAACCAATATTTAGATAGGCTGGGAGATAAGTAAAGGATGCTTGCAAAACTATCCGTCTTCAAACCGAAACAAGCATTAGTAATGAGATAAGCCTGAAGGTAGTCTGCTATGGTTTTAATTCCTGAACTTTTTGGGATAATAATGTAGCAGTCAATATAAACCTTGTGATTAATTATCACTTGAGCTTTCATGCTAGCAGTGCGTTATGGGTGCCAGGAGCTAAACGAAAAAAAAAAGAAAAAAACATCATCTCACAGAGATAAGGCATCACCCCTTTCCTTATGATAAGAACATGTTATTTTTCTTCATTCTTTGGCCGTTGTCATTGGAAAGTGACCTATAGAAAGCAGTTTTTTATTTATTTACAGAGTTATTTATTTATTTAGCTCTATTTCTTTCAGCACTCAAAAGCTGTGAGCAGCTGAATGGTTATCTTGATAAGAGTAGGCCCTGAGCTGCATGCGTTGTGACAGCCTCCAATGAATATCAAGTGACGTGAGTCACAGTCTGCAGCCATTCCGGAGGGGATAAAAAAACCCCTTCCATTATAATCGCCGCCTCCTTTTAAACAGCCATTACCTCGGGGCGCAGTAGCCAGAGGTGAGGTATAGGGGCGCTGACATACACCCACTGTTGCCCGCCAAATTAAAAGAGGCTCTGGCCTGTGTTCGTGAATGCTAAACACATCCTGGAATGCCTAATGTGGATTTGAGTCGTTTGCTGGGGCGACCTGAGGAGGACGGAATCCCTCCACAACATTCTGTGTGTGCGATAATAAAAAAGCGAGAATGAAATCAATAAGCTTGAATTTTCAATAAACCACTTTAAAAGGCAACAAAAGTGTAAAGAGTCACTGAAAAAGGATGTTGGCCAGGCTGCTGAGAGAGATTTTTAGAGGACGATCTGGCTTCTGTATCTCACCCACTTATGGACGCTCCGCTAATCGGCAGCAGTTGAGCCTCATTCATCAAGGCAGTGGCTCTCACACCCCTCACTCCTGGGGGAGAGGCAGATGTAACTCCCAATGTGTGCTCCATACTGTGGCTAATGACTAAATCTGTCATTTTCGGCATTATAAAGGTTTCTGTTTTTTTTATGCGTACAATCTCCATCATGCATGATTTGTCGTGGTATGCTAGATTCAGTGGCTTCCTGGTCATTTTGCCCAGCAACCCTCCATCTTTCTTTTTCTCAATCCTACTCTCATTTTCAGTTTGGTCTTTCAGTGACTCCCACTGTCATTCTTTTCCCTCGTCTCTTTCTTTCCACAATCATTTGCCCAATTATTAAGCAGACTACAATATGGAATAATTCATGAAAATGAATTATTCCAGTGGTTTAATGAAAGCGAGCCCAGACTCACATACTCTGATTGTATAGACACAGTAATCTTCCATAGTTATGTAAAGAAGTCAGCGATAATGAGAGAATATATATCACACTCATTGTGTGTAACCTAAAATATAATACACTACTGGGGAAGCACTTTGATTGAATTGCTATAATTAGAATATATACTAAACCTTTTTTCATTAAAAAACATTACTAACAAAAATTACCTAACAACATACACTATTCTTTGTGATAAAAAAAAAAAAAAACACTGAAAAAAAAGTTGTGCTGCTTACTATTTTTTTGTGTAAACTGTGAAACATAGATGTCAGGATTCATTGATGAACAGCATTTATTTCAAATATAAATCTTTTGTAACATTATAAATGTCTTTACTATCACTTTTAATACATGTTTAATGCATCCTTGCTGATTAAAGGGGTCATGAATTGAGAAATCAACTTTTTTCAAACTGAGATTTTGATATATATAAAGGTCATGGTAATATAATAACATCCTAAGTTTCAGAGCTGTTGACAGCTGTGCCCACGCGACGTCAGAGTGCAGTGAAACGCCATCTCAAGACCAACGCCTAATTCTGTAGCCCCGCCCACCGACTCATGATCTGACATAGATAAATAACACAGGCCTGTGCGTGGAGCTAAACCTGATCGAATTTCCATGCATGCAGCATAAACTTCATTCGAATTCCAGTATTAGTAATGCATGGTTGAACTTTATTTTTAATAAAGATCCAGCTCACGTGTGGAAGACATTGCGTGTTTGTTCTCTTCATTTCACTTTGGATTCGTTTGTAAACAAGAGACTGGATTTGCAGACAGAATTAGATTAAAAAACGATGCTGTGTGCTGGATGTGACAGGAACGTTGTAACACACTTCTGTGAGTAAAACATGTTTTTTTTTTATGTGACAGTACTGCATTGTTACAGATTGTTAGAAATGTACTGATTATGTGTCTAAATAAACATAACTTTCCACCCTTTCAAAAGCTGAAGTATGCAATTTGAGGTGTTGTTGGTTCATTGCGATTCGGGATCAGACTCGAACATGTATGGGCCAGGGCTCGCAAAGCCAGACGTCCCGGGGCTATGTGTTTTCAAGTCGGGCTACCAAAATGTATCACCGGCCTGCCCGAGAGCTATCTTAAATAGTGAAATAACATTCCTTTCTTGATGTGCGTTGTTCACTCTCTTAAGTTGAAATTTGACGGAAAATATACTCGCGGAAGTTAATGCACGTACGTGCGTGCGTTAGTGATGCACGGTTACATCCACCGATCGGGAGGGCCAAGTAATAAAAACTAGCATTCCAATGAATTGCGGGTAGATGAGAGTTAAATCATTGTGTTTGTTTCATAGAGACATTTTGCGAGCCCTGTGGGCAAATCACTCTGGTTGCCGTTTTCTGACGGAGTCGAAGCTCATTATAATATGCAAAACTGTTATCCAATCATAGAATTACTTCCAAGTCTTTAGTGCAGCATGCTTATAAAAACTGAGCGTTTCAAGTGATAGGCTCAAAACCAGGGTAGAAAATAGCCTATTACTTATTCATTATGATGTTTTTTTATGTAAAAACCACACGAATGTCATAAGTTGACTCAGACAACAGTATAAAAAATATATATATGTAAAAAGCCAGTTTATGACACCTTTAAAGTTATTTATTTAAAAAAAACAAAAAAAGATCACAAACATTTAAACAGTATTAATATATACTACTATTAAAATAAATAAATAGACAAATACAAATATAATACAAGTTTACTATACATCACATTAATTTACTACTCACATTGCTCCTCTACAGCATGATATTCCTGTGGCATCACGTATTCACCTTAAAATATTACTTCAAACGATAAAGGCTTTACAGGGTCTTGCACCTCCATATTTGTCTGATCTACTCTACTCCTACTGCCCTGCTCGATCCCTTAGATCATCTGAACTTGGTGTTTTGTTCATTCCTAGTTCATTTTCGTTTGACCACTGTGGGTGGAAGGTAGTGTCAATGCTCCTAAATTATGAAATTCATTACCCCTACACTTTGTATATGCTTTGTCTACCTTCAAGACCCAGCTAAAAACATATCTATTTAATATGTATTTGGATTATGTGGCCATATGTGGCCTTACGTATGTGTATTGTGGGTATGCAAATGTATTGTAAATGTACATGTATTATAATGTACAATGTAAAGCGACCTTGAGCTACGGAAAGCTAAGGCCCTATATAAATAAAACTTCTTCTTCTTCTTCTTACTAAGCATGTTTAACTAAGCATATTACGTCGAAAAGATATGCCAGGAGTTTGAATGGATAATTTAATTGCTCAGTGATTCATTTAAATGAACTGATTCACTATAATGAATCAGAAATCTCAATATATTTAACAAAGTTTTGCCTCTGAACATCCTTTTCCAAAACTGCAGGCATAATAAATTATGATAAACAAATACAGTGATGTTTTTTCTTTTCTTTTCAACAATATACTGAATGGTAAAGAGTTCCTTGTTAGTGTTATGAAAAGAGCTGAGCTACTGTCAAATTACTGAAAAATGTAGTTTGTACGCGTCACTACTTTGAGCCAGTTACTGACTAACACTGAATGTGCAGTTTTATTCCCCTATCCCTCTCATTTTCTTACAAAAATCTTTACCTGCATCTCTGGAATTGGCTAAATCCATAGGCCTACAATGTTTTTTTGTTTTTTCCAAGGGGTGCACAAGCCCTATGCATTTCTCCACAGATTTAAGTGTCTTTTTAAAATTGTATCCCTGGACTCAGTGAGGTGCCACTAGCCAGTCATAATCTGTTATTGTGTGCCTGAAACCATGTGTGATTAATTTCTCTTTTAAATGAACCGTCCAGCCCGGTTTGGCATTGGGGCCATGATGGAGCCGCACTATAAATGGTTTATGTCATGGCTTTTGTCAAACGCCTTTCCCCCGCAGCCTCGCTCAGTAATTGAAAAGCCACCTCCGACGGAGGGACTGAGCGACTGTGTTTGCAGCATACTGACGACGGGGACCGGGGGAAAATGGCCCGAGTGGCTTTTACCACCTCAGTGTGAATAGCTACCCAACAGGATTTCCAGGGACACCTGCACTGACCCATAATGACCCACTGGGCACCCTCCGTCCAAGCAATAATGTTTTTTGTGGAGCTTTGTGTTAGTATCAGGTGTGTTCATTGTGAATTTGATTTAATCTGAGAGGCGACTATATCTGTCAACGTGGCCTCAACAGGCATGTAAATCGCTCTCTTTTTCGTCCCTCTCTCTCTGTTCTTAGCCTCAGGATTCGCTTTGCTTGCATACAGAAGGGTTGTGATAAATGATTGCATCTGCCTGCCTTCTTGACCACCTGCATTTAGAAATCTCTTATGGGTGCTCACTGGGAAGAGGCTGGCACTGCTGTGCAAACTGCATATTGGAGAAAAAAAAAATGTAAGAAGAAAAAAAAAAAAGACTCTATGACATCTTTCATCACAGTGTATTGAATGCATAACTCCAATAGAGTTTTTTTTCTAAAAAGTTTTCTCCCGTATTACCCAAATATATTAGGTTCTGTCCCATTAGGTGACCCGATCACAATTGTTAATTTGAGACAGATTGTTATTTCAACTAAGTTACAATTATCAAATTACAATTATCCATTTAGCAGACACTTGTATTAAACGCATATCAGTAAGCCAGTGATACGTTTTTGAAATAAGTTTCTTAGGCACACTAAGGCTGCATCTACTTCATCAAAAATACAGTAAAAAAAGTAATGTGAAATATTATTAAATATTTTTGTTTTCTATATGAACATATTTTTAAATGTATTTTATTCCTGCTGAATTTTCAGCAGTCATTACTCCAGTCTTCAGTGTAACATGGTCCTTCAGAAATCATTCTAATATGCTAATTTAAGTTGTGCTGTATAATGTGGAAACATGAATAAAAATGTAATACTTTTTTCATACTTATTTGATGATTAGAGAGTTCAAAAGAACATTATGTTTCTGACTTAGAAATCTTTTGCAACACTGACAAATATTCAGTGTAATATTTGAGCAATTTAGTGCATGTATATAAAGGTATAAAAATAACTTAAAATCTGATCTCAAACTTTAATGATACTGTGAATATAATAATAATAATAATGCTAACTTTATCATTTATATGGCACCTTTAAAGTGAACTTCTCAAGGTGCTTGAACAAGATAATAGTTAACAAGAGAAAACAATCAAATAAAAGCTGGCCTAAAAATATGACTTAAGATATAAATGATAAACATGGCAGCATTTAAAACCTTTCTTTTAGTGGTTTACCATGTGGGTCACATCAGGAAAGATTAGTGTTTATGGAGTGATCAGATAACAAAATGTTTTAGACCATGATTATCATTTATCACTGATCTTAATACTAGGTATGAACATTTTCTATTAAGCTGATTTGAAACCACAGACACTAAAACACTGCACAAACAATTCTTGACATGACCTAAAAATCAGGGTAAAAAAAAAAAAAAAAAAAAGTAACCCAGAGTTACTGCCTTCTCTATCAATCCCCCACTTCCAGTGACAATATGCTATGCCATAAATAACCCTCAGAAGCAGAAAAACACCTCTAAGTTAAGAACTTATAGAATTGTCAGCTTTCATGCCACTCAAAATCTCCCATTTCCGTTGCTGCCCGGAGCAGAGCTTTTGAAATCCCCCATTTGGTGACGCACATGCCTCAATTCTGTGTTAAGACACTTCTGAGAAACAATGCACACTGGCTGATCTGTCCCCCGAATAAAACACAGAAGAGTTCTGCACTAAAAGCAAACCAAGTTCTTTAGCTCTTAAATTTCAGCAGCGACTGTTCTGATCAAAGCATGTATGCAAGAAGCAAAAGCAGAATAAAGAAATAAGTCAAGTCGAATTACTTCAGTATATTATATATATATACGGTATGTAACAACTGACATAACGTCAAGATGTGTATGATGTAATTCATAAGCAACGGATATTATACTCTCTAGGCAGCACAGTCAGTGCTTTAGCACTTTCATACACATTCCAGACTGTTACCAAGGAGAGCCATTCAAACACAGACAGCTGTCAGGTCAACAATCACGCGAGTTGGCATCAAAGAAAAGATGGTTTGCTCTGGGGTAAGAGGTGCATACGGAAGGTGAATGGGCGAATGGCAAGCAAAGAAAAAGGACTGTGCGGATGGGAACAGGTCATGGCATAAAATGAAGGACAGTGTTTTACATGACAGTTGAAGGAGGTACAGCTTGTTTGCTCTTCGTGGGAGTGGTGGGATGTGTATTGAGGGTGGTCTTTAGTTTAGGTCCCCCTGTACACCGCACTCAGCAGGCGCCGGGCTCCTCCATTACAAGCCGGTTCGGTTTTACGACGCCAGGCTAACTGTCATGTTAATGAACGCCTTGCTGGCCTTCACGAGCCCTGTGTCCTTGTGGAAGTGACAAGCAGTGTACAACGCTTTACCGTTCTCACTGAAAAGGCCATTACTTCCCTTCTCCTCCAACAGTTGTAGTGCTAATGTTCAACAGCCTAATTAGAAAGGGAAGCGGCTGCTTTCCTTAAAAGAGTGTCCACCCATGGGCCACCCACAATGTCAGGCAGCTGGAAATCATTTCTGCCTTTACTGTAACCTACAAAGCCCAGCAAACAGGGGTCAACAGGATGTGGACACCCCTGCATTAAATTATAACAATTAAAACCTCAGGCTGGACGAGTCCCCGAGGCCCAAAACTATTTACTACAGAGCTTGACCGTGACAGAAAGAGCTCTAAAAAGAGCTTTCCTGACACAACAGAATTTACAAAGGTGTGAAATTAAGTGCAATTTGGCATTACAGTGATCCGGCCAAACCTAATATGCTTTAATGCTTTTTCCTGATGCGAGAGAGAAGAATGATTCACAAAGGATATAAGCAATAGAAAGGCTGTTGCATCAAAGACAAACAACCCCACAAATGGAATGGAAATGTCTGCGCTACAGAGGTAGCACAGCAATGCTGGAAGATTCCTAAGGGTTCCAGGAGTGTGAATGAGTTTACTGATGCAAACACACATTGACAGGCACTAAACAAAAAATGGGCCACTAGATAGAGGGATAAACACTCCCTTTCTGGTGCATTCGGTTTTCATGTTCTTTTAGTTTTTTTTTTTATTTTATTTATGATTTAATTTATTTTTTGGTAGGTTTTACAGAAAACATACAAACAATACAAATAACTGGCAATCAAATATATCAAGATGAGTGAGTATATTAGTGGAATAATCCATGAAAAATAAAATTTATTTTACAGGTTTAAAATATTTCACTTAGCATATATAAAGTTATTAAAAGAGTCAGTTACCAATCAGTTACCAACTTTTCGAAAAGGTAAGAAACGTAGTGCCCGATCTCACGAAAATGCGTATAAATAACAAATATAATACCAAACGGCATATACATACCACAACATTGCACACTCGGACTATTGATACGCATTGTCATGTGATCGTGTTGGAAACGTGACATTTGCTGGAGTCACATTTTAAAAGATAAAATTGATACTTGAAGTAGAAAAAGTTGGAAATCATCTGCAGATTTACAGAAAAGCAGGATGCATTTTCTTGTATACTAAGAATGTAAGGTCATTGCGGTTTCTTTATTTTAATCTGAACTTAGATCATGCAATTAATTTATACAATTATACAATTAAGGATAAAAAACGATTTAAATAATTAAAAAAAAATATTAGTAGTACAGGGTGTAAATATTATACTAGTAGTATAATATTATACTAGTAGCACAGGCTGTAAATATTATACTAGTAGTACAGGCTGCTGTTGGCATGATTTCCATATCTTTGTAACTTTCACAATGTATCTATAACCCTTGAGCATTTGTGAAAACTTTGCTCTGAGGCTGGTTGAGGTTAGACGCTGGTCAGTTCGAAGCGTCTGCCTCCTGGTCTTGATCTCGCCGGCGAGGATGAAGACTGAATCCGCCATTGTGGCTGCCTGATAAAGAGATTAGGGCACTGTGAAAGGAGGCGGGACAGCATCGCCGTGCATCTGAGATGCTTAGCTGAAAGGCCCATTGTAGGCCCAGTACACATCCTGCCTTCCCAGAGTACTTGACAACCAAAACAGCCAACAACAGAATTCCTGTGTCAAACAAAACACTCCTTGTCTACCCAAAGGTTTATCTGCCTCATTTACAAATGTATGCCTTTGTGACCAAACCGCTTCCCATTAACCCAGCCACTGGAAGCAGAACTAAATAAATTATTCACTCATTCCATGCTATTTTTGTTGATCTCAGGGTTAAAAACAAAAATGACACAAATAACGTTTCGAGAGATTGGCTGACTGAATGCCCCTCTCTCTTTAAAACATCAATAGGAAGGAAAAGCAGGATCCGAGAACATGTGCTGGGACTGTCCCACTACTCTTTTGAGTTTTTTTGTTTTGTTTTGTTTTTTGGGGGGACTAAAAATTTGATTAGCATATCATGTCAAAAGAGTTTTGGAACACCAGATGTTCCAACTCAATTGAGTTCATGCATCTTTTTCTTTCTTTCTTTCTTTCTTTCTTTCTTTCTTTCTTTCTTTCTTTCTTTCTTTCTTTCTTTCTTTCTTTCTTTCTTTCTTTCAGAAAACATCCTTATTGATTTATTTGCAATTTCCCTCTGAGGAAATGAGATCTTTAGATAGTTAAATTTAGATAAATACATGCAATCAATCATGCATCTTGTCCTAATATAATTTTCAGAAGAAAAGAAAAGAAAAAAAAAACTAAGCAGTATAATAGAGAAACTAATATCATTTACATATCTTTTCAAGTCTACAGATCCTGGCAGAGAAAGGGCCACATCACAGCCTGGATCTGGGGCCCTGCAATTGGCTAAAGTAAACAAAATTACTGATTACAAACCCCTGGGATTGTTTTTGCATCATAATTCATTCGAGACAGATTTCCATCCAAAAGTTAATATGAGACCTTGGAGATAACCGATACACAGCTATGAATGCCAAGGACTGCATAAGGTTATCAGTGCCGTACTTGTTAAACTCCCCAGCTCAATTTATCCTACTTATTGTGTATAAACACAAAAATTGGAAGCCTTTATCCGCATACCTCGCCTGAAATACTGGCCCACCAGGTTATTCATCAAATTCTTTTAACTTCCTCATCATCTGTTCCATAAACCTAGTTTTCTCTCACCGTTTGGGAGTTGCTGTTACTCGCAGCCTTTTCCACTGTTCTTTTGGTAACTGAGTTGTAATTGGCCTGCTTGTTATTCACTGTTGACAAAGCCCCAGTGGTGCTAGATTTGGACCTCTTGTTTTCTCTGAGTGAACCAGCCAAACGCTAGCATTGTGGCCAGGTCTTTAGAGAAGGCTGCCCATCAGATGGTCAGTGGAATGGAAAATAGCCCGATTGTTCACAGACCATTGTGTCAGCTTAGGGATTAAAGGGATGAATATTTTATCGAGGCCACCAAAATGGCCAGGATTACGCAAAACTAAGTCCGGGAGGTGATGAGTTACATCTTTCTTCATTTCTGCCAAAAGAAATGACTGTGTCCTCTGAAGTCCCCGAAAAAATAAAAAATACAAACAAAAAGCTCTGCTGAAAAGAAACATCCTGTGCGGCCATCTATAACCATACACATAACACGTGTCAAATTCGTTTTGTTTTGGAGGATTTTCTCCGTCTTTCATCAGATAAGAAAAAAAGGGTAGTAGAGGGGAGATGAGTGACAGAAAAGGGCTGATGAGGTGGTAATATAACATGGAAAAATCCCAGGATATGGCTGAGTGGAGGCCATGGCTCTGAGATGAATTCTGACGAAGGTTGGCGGAGATAGAGGGAGCAAAAGAGTGGGCAGTGATGAAGAGAAATAAAGAGATGACTGACTGAGGAAGACGGGGGGAAGTTCAGACTGTTTTCTCACAGCTCGTCTGACATTTACAGGGCCAGTTTGGAGGAAAGAAGCTGGAGCAAGCTCTTGACCTCCACTTCATTACAAGCCCAAAAGACCCTCCACCACATTAAATATTGAGAACAGGTGAGGCAGCAGCTCTGAGGAAATACAACAGAGTAAAAGGACAGCAAGCAATGAGAGAAGCATTGAACTGTGAGAACAGCAATGCACCCCCAACACCCCCTCCTCCTCCTCTCTCTCTCTCTCTCTCTCAACAGCAAACTTAAAATCCAATTTCATGCCTCATGTCTTAAAGTGAGCTAATTTTAAGAGATTTCCTTTTACTATTTTGTTCCTCCATCTATTTTGTTCCTACATTTCAACAATCTGCAGCAATATTCATTACCATTAAGTAGTAAACAATAAGCCACTTGAACGTTGCTTCGAAAAGCCATGTGATGGCGTAGAGCTTGCAAAGCATAAGAGACAACTAGCTACAGAGGCAAATGCCAGGCATTATCTGCTGTCATCATGACTGCCATTCTCTGTCTTTTCTTTTTGTTCTGGTAATTTCTGGGCTGGTGAGGCAAAAATTAAATATTTAAAAACAGAAAAACGCACCCCACGCATTCAGATACAACCCTCCATCCAATACATGTTGTGCGAAATTGCAACGATCAGGTTGTGAGTCAAGGTGTGTTCTTCCCTATTGTTTCATTACATTCAAATACTCAATTAGACAAAAGAACAATGAGTATCTCAGGGAAAAGTTTAATTGCACAAAATCGTACATTGCCAATAGCGCAGTGATAGATTTGGAGTAAGTATTAGCGTATTATGTAAATGCATCACCATATGCCACCAGATAATGAACCCAGAGCACTTAACACTGTGATTGCAGGCTATGGTTGATCTGTAAATTAAAAGATATTAGTTCACTTTCAGAAGGAACAGGAGGGGGTGTCTGTGATCTATTTGTGCACTCTTTCTGATTGGTCGGCAAGGAACGCAGCCCGCGCTCATTGTCTTCAGTGTCTTGAATATTAGTGTGACTGTGCATTGTGGCTGGGCTTAAACAGGGGAAACCCAACAATTCGCTTTATTGCAGATGCAAAGAAGGAGTAATGGAGCGTGTCATTGCAGATCAGTTCATCCTCCCACCCCTTTCAACACTCCGAAAGGAAAGAGATGTAAACCTGTGCAAACCCTTAGCAACACTAACCAGATGGCTATCTAGACTCACAAATAAGCTACTTCCAGGATTTCATGGAACTACAAGAAGACCTAATGCATAGAAAACCATAGTCATGCAACCACATGTTGACATCCTTATGTGTAGTTCGGTATGTGAGGAATCAAAAATGATTGTGCTTACTGTGTCTAACCCATCGCTGATGTTTTATTATTGGTAGAACGACTGGAATTCAAACTGAGAGGAAAAAAGAGGGAGGGGGTGTTAAAGCACTTCTGTCTATAGAAGAAAAGGTTACACGTCTCATGTCTAATTGCGCTGTGTGGAAATGGGTTCAGGATAATGTTATCTGCTGTTTTGCGGCCAAGCAAGTCTGAGAGGAGAATCAGGCCTATTATTGGCCATATACCTAAGCCACATCACTTATGACCAGTGCTTTCTTTCTAAAGGTCAGCTCTATGAGAACGCAGCACGATTTGGTATTTTGGAACAACTTCAACAAAAATTATTTCAAGAAGTTTTTTAATGACTTGGTCCACATATGTAAAAATATGGTTCCATTTCAAAGAAAGGACTGAATAGATTAAGACATAAATGTGCAATTAAAACACATTTTTCAAACCTCACAGATAAAGACTATAAACGTACTAGATAGACCCTCGATAAAAAAAATATATGTCTCTCGTATTCATTTGTAATAATTAATTTAATGAAGGCATTCTATTTTTCTGCTTCTAAATGAGAACGGAACTGAATCATTTGTAAATATGTGCTGTACATTATATACGTGTTTTTAATCCATAAAAGAATAGAGGATACAACAGTCAAAGAATATTGAGTTACATCATGGTCTTCAAAGGCAAAGGTTTAAAAAAGCAGTATGATGATATAGTGCTAGATCAAAGAGCGGTCTTGACATCAGAAAAAAAAAAGGCAAAAAAAAAAAGTATTTCCAAACTGCTTTGACAAAATCTACTTGGCTTGTCACACTCCAGGCCATCCAGAGTAAATGAAGAATATTAACAGTGAAGCCTAGTAAAACCAGCAAGCCTAGCCAAATTCGCAATGCGTTCCCTTGTATTCATTCCTAACCCAATGCATTTTTCAGAGCAGCACAATAAACTAGCTTCAGATTGCCATCATTTCAAGGCGAGATAACATCACACCAGATTTTATAAAACAGCACCAAACCGCAACTGATACATTGTGATGGATCGTCTTATGTTGTTCATATCAGTTCATCCTCACATATCTCTGTATCACTAAGATCCTCTCAGGTGTTGTTCATTAGGCATTTTTTTTACACAATCTCAACATCTCCGCTGCATTAGCTGTGAGATTATGAATAGTGAGTAATGTTTGCCATTGCACCGTAAAGCATTAAAAGAACTAAAGAAGAAAAGAAAATCATCCCTGCTCTAAAAGTTAGCATATAAAGGGGTGTATGATTTTCTGCTTTGCTAATTGCTCCTCATAAGGGTGAATGGATCTATTCCATGCACCCACGCAGTGATTAGTGCAGCCACGTTCACCATGAAGGCTGCTTTGTATAAATGAAGCTATAATTCTATGCTGTGTCAAATACTCTATTAATAATTCTTTGATGGGGAATTAAAAAAACTAAAAACATCCAATTTATTCTCCTGTTGCCATATTTCATCCACCATATTTCAAAGTGGTAATTGTAGACTCTCTTCATGACTCTTTGTTAAAGCACTTTACAGTTGAAGATGAAGACTCCTCTTCATGCTAGCTATATACTGTATATAAAATAAAGATCAAATGAAGTATTTTTAGCAATCTGTATAAGGGAAGCCCAAAGCAATCACCAACAAAAACCTTTATACAATAGAAAGTTCACTCATACAGTACCAAGCCACCATAGTATTTATGTGTCCCAAGGTCACTAACAGATGGCATGATATTCCTGTACGGGAGACAGTTGGCACGAACAACTTGGCCCTGTCAAAGTGCTGGTATAATCATCATTATTCTGCGCCTGAGTAGAAACCACCACAATGAGACCATACCGAGGAGGCTGCCAGCAGAATCAGAAAGACTTTCTACAGGCATGAACATTTTTCCTAGGTGTGGAGATTAATTTACCTTTTTTTTTTTTTTTAACCCAATTGATGTGCAAAAGCACCATTTGTCTGGTTGTAACTTCGTTTTTGCTCCTTAAAAGATCCGCTTTAGTGAAATCTGAAATCAAAGAAAATGGACTGATCAGATGAGCTCCGGAAATCTGTTCTAGTTGAGGTATTCTTTTCTTTAATTGGAAATTAAACTCAGCACAGAGACCTTGTTTGGCTGTGGCTGGTGGTGAAAAAAAGGGCTCTTTGAAAAGCTTCACAAGTCACCATAACAAATGCCTTTATTTGTTGAAAATGACTGAGTCTCTTCCACTATCGACCCGCAGTGATGTGGGACCGGAGCAGCACGGCACCCAACACAATGCAAGAGCAAGATACCGAGGCTTCATTTTTTTCTCCCTGCACACAACTCCAAGGTGGTAATGTGACACCAAAGGTAACAGAAGCCACTGACTAGAAAGATGTTAATCCTGACAAAGTGCCACAGCATTAGCTAGAGCCTCTGCTAGATTGAATTCTGCATCCCTGGGGAGCATGAGCAACACAGACGGTGGCGCTCAATCTTTTTGAGTGGCCCTCCGAGACAAAACTATGGTAAGCAAACTGGGCCAGGGCTGAAAAGAACAACAGCACCCTCTATTGAATGCATGTGAGTGTACATGGTGTTCTTTAATCATTAATACTACCACTAGTACTACTAATAATAATAATATTATCAATAATAATAATCCTCACGCATTTATCTCTACGTATTGGATAAGGACAGTTGGACTTAATCTTTGTTTAATATTCGTATAGCCTTTACTTTTATTGTTAGGCCTATAGATGTAACTGCCACCAAGTCACAGACATAATTTTCCTATCACATAAACTGATTCTGACAACATATTTCTAAAAAATAAAATAAAATAAAAAAATTCAAACTTACTTTACAAATGTAAAATCCTCAGCACTACGGTCCAAACACACACACACGCACGCTAATTCGCCTCACTGAATCACTATCTTGACAAGTTCTGCGTGTCCTACAGAGGAAATACAGAGCTGATATTGTTCAAAAAAGGATTTGTGTAATGATTCATGGTGTGATTCTCACAACAGGGGGTATATGACTGTTTTTATGCCCGGGGTTGTGCTCTCTCACCACCCGCACGACTCCTCCATTCCCCACCGTGAATGCTGAGGCGTTGTGGATTCACTCCAGCGGCAGCCGACGCGCATTCCCATAAACCAAAAAAGCTCCTGATTGGGGGGAAGCCTCATCACTTGTAGACTATACAAAAGTCTTCTTGAATAAATTAATACATAAACAAACAAACAGGGGACACCATGGCTGTGCACTATACGAATCGTTATTCTGGATATTAGGCTGTAATGGAGCTGCATGGAAAGTTGTGCAAAACACAGTCAAGCGAAAGTTACGAAAATAAATCAAATAGGCTAGCCTAAATAAGATAATAATGACGTCGTAACCATTACAAATGAAAATGCATGATATTTCTGATCATCTCTCGCTCCCTTTTTTTTTTTGGCTCAGGCTCAGGCTCAGCGGAACGCAATGCATCCCCACCACGTCGTGCTCGTGATCGTGAAGAGCATAAAAACTAAAAGTTGAGCTTCTCGCTGAGCCATGAGCTCCATAGTCCAACTGTCTACGAAAGCAAATCGTTCTTCTGAATGTCACCAGAAGCGCTCACATTTACAACTGACTAAAGTGTGCATGGTTTACAATAGTGTGCAGTCACTGCTAAAGAGGTGTCTGCTGAGGGATGGAGAACACCTTTGGTGAGAACGGATGACCTGTCCTCTCCATCCCTCTGAAGCCAGCTCTTGCAACCCAGTGTTGATGATGAATTTTGCGCATTTCAGTCGTAAACACCATCATCCCTTCCTACCTTTGAACACTTTCAGACACGACACCGGTTGTCCAGTGGTGGTCCCGGCAGCGGATAAACGCTGCTACTTCTTCTCTTTGACCAACAATCAACATCCAACAAGAGCAGTCTGTGTATTAGCACTCCAGACGCAGAGTCCTCTCCCAGAATTGAAGCAAAACGTAAAAGCCCCGTTGATTTCTTTTTTTTTTTTCTTTCTTTTTTTACCCTTCTTCAAGTAAGTCGCGAAGGCAACTGTTAAATGAAGACTGGTGAAATATAACTGAGGTATGTCCACGATCAGTCAGGTGCAACTGCTCAGCGCGCACGTTCGCTCTGCTCCTCCAACAGCCGGAATGATGATGACCGGTGCGATGCAACGCAAGTAGGATGTGTGTGTGTCTTACTGCCGGTGACTGTGTCGAGTCAACCCTCCTTCTCTCACTGCGTTTCCAGATGGAAGCAGTTTCTCATCTGTCCTGTCGTGCGGTCCCATCTGAAGCGAACGACCAACGCAACTGTTAAACCGGCCTCTAAAATCCTCCTCCAATCAAAACAGGCGGATGAAAGCTGAGCCCCCACTGGGGAAGGAAAAACCCTCTCGTCTCAATCAAAATAAATAAATAAATAAATAAATAAAATAAAAATGTGAAAAGTGACAGAATTCTCTGAATTCTTCTTTGATATATATATTTATGGTTTGTTTTCAACGTAGGTTTTGGGTATTATTAAATTATGAAAAATTGCTATGGCTGACTTCTGATAAGTCAATATAACTTTAAAGTTAACATCTCTGACAGTAACACCTGTTAACCATATCATTGCACATGTTCTGTTATTTATCTTGTATAGCAGTGAATGAATTTGCTAAAAAAAAAAAAAAAAAAAAAAGAACAAAATACAATGTTCCAATAAAATAAAAAAAGTGTTCCTTATATTTTGAATATTGCCTAACTGTTTTTTATAAGCAATAAAGTACTCAAAAGCCATGCTGTATTTTGAAGGTAAGCAAGAGCTTACCTCGTGTTACAACACACCCCAGTTTCTCCTGTTTCAAAGTTGATTTTATCTTTTAGATTAATACTATTTTTAACAATAAATGCAGTGTTGCACACATAAAATCACAGCACTATGCTCAGAAAAACTCATTTTGGAAAAAAGGTCCTTATGTTGTAAGACTATTACTCTGGTCATCATGCCAGAGTTTAATTGTAGGTTAGGTCTATAATTATGGTATCCATTACTGCCCTGCTAATTGGAATGTCTACTCTTACCATTGTGCTTTGTTGATTGAAATTGGTAGTCTACTGAAACTGCAGTTTGACCCACTTCTTTTCCATTTGTGGCTTTAGGTTGAGGCAGGAATGTCTATTTTTCTGTGAATGTGGATCATGCTGAAAATAAAACCGATCTAATATCACTATTCAGACTCCTGTTTTAAGTCTAACAAGAGAAATCCAAAACACTCAGTTTAGATGTTGAGTTTATTGAGATGAAAATCATTTTCTTCTTTCTGGTCGGTGTTGTTTTTGCAACAACCTTATAATAAAGGAAGACAATACTGATGATTTCAGGCGATTTCCTCGGGCGTATGTATGGTTTAGGGTTCCACCCTCTCGGATTGAGGAAGCGTAGTGGTGTTCATTAAGAACAGCTCATGGTCAGATTCAGCATGTGCTCTATTCCTGTCTTTATGGCAAGAAATCCCAAACATGATCCTCTCTCCATCAGCCATTTGGCTGGGGATATAGTGAACAATCAATTCAGTCAGATTATTAGCCCGTCTAATAATTGAATTGAGCTGTCGCTCGGGTAATGGATTCACTGCTCACACGGTCGCTTCAGCCAAGGCTGGTTTAAAGAAGTGTGAGAGAGAGAAGTAACAGAGGAGAGCGGGGGTGTGGATGGAATAGAAAAAAAAAACGGAGAGCAACAACGTTGGCAGTGATACCTTAGGATGGCAGAGCAATCAGATCCATGTCAGTTTTTAATCAGGTTCCTTGGAGACACAAATTAGCCATCACATAAGGAAAATGTCTTGCTTTGCCTTTCCGTATCACAATTGGACGTATCATTGCACAATTTTACATCTGAGGAGAGCCTGTCAAGGCTCCTCGGGAGGATTCCTTGGCACGCTTTATACAGTTTGTTTTATTAACTTTCCACCAGAGATTATATGACAGTGGCGACACTGTTTTGATGTAACACATTCAAAAACCTGTTAAGCCACAATTCAATACGCTAAAAAGCCAAAGATGAACATGTCTTTTGTTGTTTTAACATTCATTCACTCAAACAAATGACTGCCAATATCAATTGCATGGTCTTACTGGGGCACAGTTGGGTAAATAAAATCAGACACCCATGCCAATGTGCATCCCAGCAGCTGAATCAAACATGTCCCACCACAGCTTGGATTCCGACACACTTCAGAACTATCATTTCTCCGTCTCTGTTGTTTTGATCACGTATTCGCTGCAGAAACGATGGAAGCAGCCAGACACATGCACTCTTTGATATAATATCCATTTTGTCTAACCCTATTTTAATCCATTAAGAGACACTGATATCTGTTGGTGGATCAGAGGCCTGGCAGGGGTCTTCGCACAGAGAACGGAGAGGAGCTGATTACTCACTCTATTGCGGTGGGAGTTCAAATGAAAGAAAAACAGAACAACCTCAGTCACAGTAATGGAGTGGTACATCTGACACCTTATCAGTTGGAGGCGCTCATCAGAGAGAGCTCGCTTTATTTTCTTTAAGAGATTCTCCACAGATATGGTTGCGAGTGGGGTGCCTCCTTTCCACTTTAGGTGATTCTGGAAACACGGGGTCCTTGCTCTTTATCAGGTCATGTCACATCAGACGAGACATGGATAGACAGTGAACAAAGCAAACAAACAATCGTGTTTTTCTCGCTCTACTTCTTAATCTTGCTTTAAAGTCTGAAGTGTTTTTTTTCTTTTTCCCATCCTTTCCTCACTCTTTTCTCACTTGTGGTCCATGACTTGAGTATGTGATTTTGTTCCAGAAATTCAGAAAAGACCCCGTAAAAAGAGTTACTCAAAATACGGCAGGAGCTTCATCTTCATAATGAACCTTGTCATTCTAAATGGAAAATATACAAGCAAGAGGAAGCCCTATGAATAATTTAATGAGGAAATCATGAGGAAGGTCTTTTACTGCAAATGATTACTTTTTTCTGCTGATACGAGTCTTTATGATGAAACTAGCTAATTGCTAGTGCAGCTGGATGACAGTTTCAGGCATATATGCTAATAAGGAACGATTTCAGTGGTGTCATTTAAGCAACAGAGAATTCTTTGAAAGAACGCAAAGAACTTCTACAGAAACCTTTGTCTTCTAAATGACAGCGTACTCCACGCATGGTTCTCAGATGTAAATCACACACACACACACACACACACACACACACACACACACACACACACACACACACACACACATGTTTGTTTTTGTGAAATGTGGGACATTCCATAGGCGTAATGCATTTTATACCGCATACAAACCGTATTTTCTATCCCCCTACACTGCCCCTGCCCCTAAACCTACCCATCACAGGAGATTGTGCAGTTTACTTTCTGTGAAAAAAACTCATCCTGTGTGATTTATAAGCATTTTGAAAAGTGAGGACATGGGGAACGTCCTCATATTTCACCCTCTTTTTGTAATACCTATGTCATACCCATGTCATTATACACATTTGTGTCCTGATATTTCACAAAAACATGCCCACACACACACACACACACACACACACACACACACACACACACACACACACACACACACATTCCATTCCATAGGCGTAATGCATTTTATACTGTACAAACCGTATTTTCTATCCCCCTACACTGCCCCTGCCCCTAAACCTACCCATCACAGGAAACATTCTGCATTTTTACATTTTCAAAAAACATAATTTACTGTGATTTATAAGATGTTTTCCTCATGGGGACAAAAAAATGTCCCCACAAGGACAAGGATTTTGGATATTGCCATCTTTGTGGGGACATTTTGTCCCCATAACGAGGGATTACCAGTCCACACACACACACACACACACACACACACACACACACACACACACACACACACACACACACACACACACACACACACACACACACACACACACACACACACACACACACACACACACACACACACACACACAGTTTCTTAAATGTGTGTATATATACTGTATATATATATATATATATATATATATATATATACACACACACACATATGAAAGTGAATAAGTAAGTGTTTTGGACCCCATTGTCTTTCATTGTCTTGCAAAAACTGTTGAAAACCCCCTTCAAAATCGTCCTCTGTGTTCCACTGAAGAAAGAAAGTCATACTAGTTGGAACAATATGCGGATGAGTTTTAATTTATGGGTAAATCCCTTTAATTTATTTTCATTTTTTTTGCCAGTCAAGCTAAGTATTACTCTACTCTCCATTTGCTTACAATCCCTAAATGGGTAAAAGTGAGGTCTGCTTTGGACAGTTGGCAATGAGTGCAGGACATTGGCAGGTATTGCGGATATAATTGAATGGGGCTGTGCTGCAGCAGCTAATGGAAAGGAAACAGGCTGCTGGGCTCAAATGGGAATCTTTGCCACCATACGGAGGACTCCTGCTGCTATGCTGATATCCAGTAAATAGGATTGAGCCCAATGGGGTTTCGTCTACTGGATGCCATGGAGTCTCCCTAGCCCCTCGGCCATGTGTCACTCACTAATCTGATCACAAGAAGCATGATACCTCGAGACCACTTCTGAGGGCATACAAGGAGAATGAAAGCATGCTCCAACAAATGGATCACCCAGGCAATACAAATATGGTGATAGCAGAACATCACTAGCACTTATATCAATAATTTCATTTTTCTCAAATTAGCGACTATGAGATAATTCAGCATATTCTCAGCCTTATGACATTCTCCAGATTTGTGATCTGAGGTTATATGACTAAAATACATACTGTAATAGCACACCAGTCTCTCTCTCTCTCTCTCTCTCTCTCTCTCTCTCTCTCTCTCTCTCTCTCTCTCTCTCTCTCTCTCTCTCTCTCTCTCTCTCTCTCTCTCTCTCTCTCTCTCTCTCTCTCTCTCTCTCACTCTCTCTCTCTTTCTTTTTTATTTGTTTCTGTATTAATAAGATGGCATTGCATTGACTTTATTATTTAGATAGTATATCAGAAACGAGTTTACATCCTCTGACTTATAGCCCCGGGAAGTCTTCTTTTGTTTCAAGCAATTTGGTTGCTATAAGTGAGCATACCCCTGAAAGGACATAAGTAATAAACTAGTTCCTGTAAGCTCTAGGTGATGCTGATTATGCTTTGATGAAAACTAGGTCTTGGCCCCAGGCAAGCATTTAGTAAAATTAGTTTATTCTACACTGTCCATCACAAAATTAGAGCTCAGTTTTTTTTCAACTCTACCAACTCTTCCCCTGATTGATTGATTGTTTGATTATGTATGTATTTATTTATTTATTTCAAATCTAGTAAGAAATATATTGCTAGAGAAGGTTCCCTTCTATTTTGATCCTATTGTCTAAACACAATGTTCTGTTCTGTCTTTAAAGCAGTAGTTCACTCCAGAATTAAAATTCCCTGATAGTTTACTCATCCCGTCTTTAGTCGAAAAGAAATTAAAGTTTTTGAGGAAAACATTCCAGCATTTATCTGTATAGTGGACTTCAATGGGGTACAATGGTTTAAAGGTCCAAATTCCAGTTTCAATGCAGCTTCAAAGGGCTCTACACGATCCAAGTCAAGGAATAAGGATCTCATGTAGAAACGATCGGTCATTATCTAAAACACATAAAAAATGTATACTTTTTATGTGAATATAATTTCACACGTGACCTTTCCAACGTGATGAGGTAATGAGTGGCACATCGCAGATAAGAGCAAGAAGAGCATTTGTGGTTAGAACTCATATCATTTTTATTTTTATTTCAGAAAATGCCCTTTAAAACTGCATTTATTTTAATTCTAAAGTGAACTACTTCTTTAATACCAAGCTGTTTTTTTTTAGATCCATTAAACCTTAGCTACTGTTCTCACGGTCTAACGCTGGTGTTTCAAGCTTTCCTCTGTGTCAGTGAAACCAGACACAAAGAATGGAACCTGCAATGGGAAAAACTAGGGATTTTCTCTTTTAGCAAATTCATGAGGAGATTTTATTTTACAGGCATATACAGTCTATCTATCTATCCATCCATCTATCCATCCATCTATCCATCCATCCATCCATCCATCATCTATCTATCTATCTATCTATCTATCTATCTATCTATCTATCTATCTATCTATCTATCTATCTATCTATCTATCTATCTATCATCTATCTATCTATCTATCTATCTATCTATCTATCTATCTATCTATCATCTATCTATATCTATCTATCTATCTATCTATCTATCTATCTATCTATCTATCTATCTATCTATCTATCTATCTATCTATCTACCTACCTACCTACCTATCTATCTATCTATCTATCTATCTATCTATCTATCTATCTATCTATCTATCTATCTATCTATCTATCTATCTATCTATCTATCTATCTATCTATCTATCTATCTATCTATCTATCTATCTATCTATCTATCTATCTTATCTATCTATCTACCTACCTACCTACCTACCTATCATCTATCTATCTATCTATCTATCTATCTATCTATCTATCTATCTATCTATCTATCTATCTATCTATCTATCTACCTACCTACCTACCTACCTACCTACCTACCTACCTACCTATCTATCTATCTATCTATCTATCTATCTATCTATCTATCTATCTATCTATCTATCTATCTATATATCTATCTATCTATCTATCTATCTATCTATCTATCTATCTATCTATCTATCTATCTATCTATCTATCTATCTATCTATCTATCTATCTATCTATCTATCTATCTATCTATCATCTAGGGGTAATGCATAGTAATATAATCAAGATTTTGCTCTATCATGTATCCAGCTTTTTGAACAATGTCCTGGTTTACTGCGGGAGCTGAGCTGAGCGAGTTAACAGCTGTCACTGTCTTAAACAAGGTGGATGAGATTTGCACTTCCTTTCAAGCACCATCCCAGAGTCACCTCAGACAGTGTCTGGGCCATACCTGTCACTCAGTTGCCTTGTTTTTTTTCACTGAAGTTTCCCCTCGCCCAGTGGGGGACACTCAATCGAGCCACGCTGTCACAACCTATTGCCCCTACAGTCCAACTCATCCATCAATCTGATCAGAGACACGACGCACCACAGAGCCAAAGACGCATAAAATTTCCTCCGAAATTCATCTGCTAGGTAGTGCTGCTATTACTACATGTCCTCAAAGCCGAGCTTAATGATATGCACATATTTATTAATTAAGACTACAATTCGCAAAATTCTGAAAAAAACAACAAAAAAAAACATCTGAATGCTAACATGATACACTAAAAAAGAATGCAAAGCGGTAACCTGTAATTTCTACCTGAATTATTCCATAAAAATATGAATTAAATAAATAAATTGCTGGTTATTAATTCAGTCATCCAAAGTGCTTCTGGATGTATCCTTTTTTTTTTTTTGATCCATCCCATAACAACCAGAGAGATGCAACAAGCCACGGTTTCAGTATTCAGAAATCCCTGTTTCAGACTGAAGGGGATCGAACCATCCAGGGCCAGCTGGCGTGCTCTAATGCTCATCTGCAATGCCAAGAAGTGGCATGGGGCATTTCCTTAGTGACAAGGCTGGACCACCGTGGCTAATCACTAGACAGCTTGGATAAAAATTGGAGCGATATTTGCAGGGAAGGAAGAACCCAACACCCCAGATTGGAGAGTTGCATGTCATCCTCACTTTTGCTTCATTTTAATTTCATTTCAAAATGTGTTGAGCAAGTTTATGGTTGGATGAGGTTTGTGTGTAATATATGTGACATTGAGACACAATTTCCCTCCATTCACTTCTTAAAGGGATAGTTCACCAATAAAAAAACAAAAAAAAAACCAATTCTGTCCTTATTCTGTCATTATTGGTTGTTACTCACCCTCATGTAGTTCCACACCTACAGGTCCTTCTAAAAAAATTAGCATATTGTGATAAAAGTTCATTATTTTCCATAATGTAATGATGAAAAACTAAACTTTCATATATTTTAGATTCATTGCACACCAACTGAAATATTTCAGGTCTTTTATTGTTTTAATACTGATTGTTTTGGCATACAGCTCATGAAAACCCAAAATTCCTATCTCAAAAAATTAGCATATCATGAAAAGGTTCTCTAAACGAGCTATTAACCTAATCATCTGAATCAACTAATTAACTCTAAACACCTGCAAAAGATTCCTGAGGCTTTTAAAAACTCCCAGCCTGGTTCATTACTCAAAACCGCAATCATGGGTAAGACTGCCGACCTGACTGCTGTCCAGAAGGCCATCATTGACACCCTCAAGCGAGAGGGTTAGACACAGAAAGACATTTCTGAACGAATAGGCTGTTCCCAGAGTGCTGTATCAAGGCACCTCAGTGGGAAGTCTGTGGGAAGGAAAAAGTGTGGCAAAAAACGCTGCACAACGAGAAGAGGTGACCGGACCCTGAGGAAGATTGTGGAGAAGGACCGATTCCAGACCTTGGGGGACCTTCGGAAGTAGTGGACTGAGTCTGGAGTAGAAACATCGTGCACAGGCGTGTGCAGGAAATGGGATACAGGTGCCGCATTCCCCAGGTCAAGCCACTTTTGAACCAGAAACAGCGGCAGAAGCGCCTGACCTGGGCTAAAGAGAAGCAGCACTGGACTGTCGCTCAAATTTTGCATGTCATTCAGAAATCAAGGTGTCAGAGTCTGGAGGAAGACTGGGGAGAAGGAAATGCCAAAATGCCTGAAGTCCAGTGTCAAGTACCCAAAGTCAGTGATGCTCTGGGGTGCCATGTCAGCTGCTGGTGTTGGTCCACTGTGTTTTATCAAGGGCAGGGTCAATGCAGCTAGCTATCAGGAGATTTTGGAGCACTTCATGCTTCCATCTTCTGAAAAGCTTTATGGAGATGAAGATTTCGTTTTTCAGCACGACCTGGCACCTGCTCACAGTGCCAAAACCACTGGTAAATGGTTTACTGACCAAGGTATTACTGTGCTCAATTGGCCTGCCAACTCTCCTGACCTGAACCCCATAGAGAACCTATGGGATATTGTGAAGAGAAAGTTGAGATACGCAAGACCGAACACTCTGGATGAGCTTAAGGCCGCTATCGAAGCATCCTGGGCCTCCATAACACCTCAGCAGTGCCACAGGCTGATTGCCTCCATGCCACGCCGCATTGAAGCAGTCATTTCCGCAAAAGGATTCCCGACCAAGTATTGAGTGCATATCTGAACATAATTTTTTGAAGGTTGACTTTTTTTTGTATTAAAAACACTTTTCTTGTATTGGTCGGATGAAATATGCTAATTTTATGAGAAAGGAATTTGGGGTTTTCATGAGCTGTATGCCAAAATCATCAGTATTAAAACAATAAAAGACCTGAAATATTTCAGTTGGTGTGCAATGAATCTAAAATATATGAAAGTTTAATTGTTATCATTACATTATGGAAAATAATGAACTTCTATCACAATATGCACATTTTTTTAGAAGGACCTGAATATGACTTTCTTTCTTCCATGGAACACAAGAAATAAATATATAACACGTTGTGGTCCAAATACCATTGATTCCTATTGTACAAATCATGGAAAAGTAATTAAAAAATCTGACATTTTATGTTTCAAAGAAAGCCTTTCAGCTGGTGTAAATGATGACAGAATGGTGGCGAACTCAGCCTTTTAAGTGTAAGAGCAATGCACCAACTATGACTTTTTCTCATGTCCTCTTTTAAACTCTCTTGTCCCACACACACACAGACACAACACATTTGCATGGCTTTTAATGCTCATCCAGTAAAAAAATAAATAAATAAATAAAAACAGAGGAAGGACAAAGGAAAGCCCTTGCTCATCCTTTAGTTCACTTTAGTTCAGATTCATTCAGGTGGCTCTGTCCTTTCATCTCGGTACTTCTCATAATAGGAGCACAGGGCTGCTATGCAAACTATACTGGTGTTAATCTGCTGTTCATAATGGCTTTCATCCTATTGTTATTTCAACAGGCGGATGATGGAAAGGTGAAAACTCATTATAGGCTCTGTTAGCTGATTGCTCACAGTTGTGTGGTCTCCTATGGAAAAACGATTCTGCTATTAGTGTGAAAGTATGTACTTCAATGTATGTATTTGTCTACTATTTGCACATATGCACATTCTACATGCAAATTGCTGTCTAAACCATAATTTAAACTCATACCTCAACCCAAACTCGAAAGCTCAAGATTTAAATGTAAATGCATACCCTTAATGAAATGGGCAAAAATAGGTTTTTAAGTGTTCTAGCTTTGTTCTCTGTTTCTCAATGGTGTTTTATGCCCCCTCAGCATATTGCAATATTTGTCAACACCTGCGTCATGTTCTCAGTTTCCACAGCAAAGTGAAACTACCTCATAAACATACAGTGAGAGTCTGAGAGGAAAGCTTATAATGCTGAACCTGAACCAGATGGTGAAATAAATGCCTCACAGGAGCCCAGCAAGATGGCTCAAGTTCACCATAGTGATTTGGATTTGTAACAGTGGATCAAAGTAAGAGACTGTGTAATTGTGTGCAAATACATGCATGTGTATGTGTGTGTGTGTGTGTGTGTGCAGCCATATGTCTGTGTGTAAGTCTGTGAAATGTTACTTTCTGCAGGAATCGTCATGTCTTTGTGATAAACACACACACACACACACATGTTTGTTTATTATAAGGGTTAAAGCCCAACAGATTAAGCTAGACAGTCATTATGTAATATCAATATAAAGTTTACTGTAGCAATACTAGCAAGAAAAGCTACTAGCAACACTGTTGTCATTATGAGTCACATGTGGAAGATGGAAACGGGTCATTTTAAGTAACCAAGTTACCAGCTTCTTTTAATAATAATACAAAAAATACACATTGTGTTATGCTGGCATTGATCATAACTGAAATGGTCATATATGTCACACAAATGCTTTGGCCAATCCAAAATATCCCCCCTACCCCCACATTCTCTAAGGCCACCAAAACAAAATAATTGGATCATTTAATTATTTGCAGGGACACTCAAATGAGTTTAATCTATCAAGGTCTCAGGACCTTGTTTGTGGCCTCTGTGTTTAATTCGGTCTGGATAAAACACCAGATGACTTGGAATACACATGGCTAAGCTAAATTAACAATTGATCTTCACCCTTATCAGCACAAACAACCATTTTGGGTCCTCAGTGAATATGTGCAACTCACAAATCATTAATTTCATTGAGGCTTGGTAGAAAAATGGGAGGTGACTTACATCTGGAGTTTGAAAAAAAAAAGATGATCTCAAAATAAATATATATATATATATATATATATATATATATATATATATATATATATATATATATATATATATATATATATATATATATATATATATTTAGTATATATATATATATATAGTCCTATGTGTGTGTTTTTCACACATTATATCTTATTCTAATAAAAAAAAGAAAAGTTATGCAATGATGAGCTTCTTTAATAACTACACATATAGTATAAGTATACGTAAAGCTACACCATAGAATAAACTAAACTAGTAGTTTACTTAGAATACACTTCAAAGTGTATTTTCATAAACTAAAAAAAAATCTGCTACAAGTATTAAAATGGTAAACTACTTATAAGATCACAGATGCAGTACAAATGAGAACTGTAGTTGTGTACTTAAAGTTTACTACTGTTACACTTACACTTGAACGTATACTTTTATATACTAAAAGTGATTTTTAGCCAATTTACCCCAAGCAGTACTGAAATAGTACCCTTACAAGTCTACTACTAGTACACATTAATTAGTATAATTGATTAGTATAATTAGTAAAAAAGTATACTTAAAAATATATTTGAACGTTACTTAAGTATACTCTATAAACTAAAGTGAAGTGTATTCTTTTGTAAGGGATAGTTAAGAGATGTAAAGTTAAGGATGAAACGATCACGTTAAGCATGACCTCTCATGACTCTCCCACTCACACACATTTTAAAACAAAGTTACGGCACTGCATCGCATTATCCATGGAAAAAATGCACCGCCGATTGCCAACAAGACAAAGACATTTGATGGATTTTACTCACCGCCTGCAATGATCTGCAAATCTAGCGGGTCTCGCTTATAAAACGACATGCGTTATCCGCCTCTGGTTGGTTTGTGTGCACACTTTTCTGGGAGAATTTTCATGAACTTTGGTGACATGAGGGATTTCGCTATTACGACAACTGGGCAAAACTCGAAGGAGTACGGAATGAGTATTTTTGGCACCATGTTTAGCATGGAATCCAAATCTTTAACAGTGTAAAAACTCAGAAAGCATGAAATAGCATGACGCCCCCCTTTAAGAATGATATAAAATAATACATATATAGCATTAGCGAATGCTGCCCTTTCAGTGCAGAGATTGATTGAGTGCAAATGACATTATTCTATCATTTCAAAATGCATTTTCAACTAAAATGTTAAATTTCACCCCATTTATTGATGGACAAATCTGCATTATGATTTCAATAATGAATTTGCTTAAGATGTACAAGATTTAAAATGAGCTGCTTGATTAGAAGTCCTGTTCATTTTTATCCCTGTGATTGTCTTGGAGATTAAAGGAGAGCAGGATGGTTTAATGACCATCAGGCTTTATAAAAGAAGTTCATTACTGGCATAAATATGAATTCAAATAAAAATGTATTTAAATAAAACTATAAATAAAGCAATAATTTAATATAGATACATGTGAACAATTCAAACTGAAGAGTGTAACCACCAGATAAGTTAAATATATGCTTTCCACATGTGCTGGTATTATTCTAAAAGAGTACATCTGAAACATCTGACTGTGATCCAAATGTGCTGATGTAACTTCCTGTCAACACACAAGACTGTGAATGAATCATGGCCTTGTTCAGTTGAAAGTATGCAGACAGCATCTGTACACAACGATGATTCCAGCCATCTGGGTTGGAGGGAGAGCATTCCTGATTGGCCTGAATAGGAAAGCTGGACATTGCCTCAAGGTCTTGCCAAAACAAGCTCATCTGATTGTGAGTACCACATTCTTGGAGATGCTTCAGTGAGGACACTCATGCAGAGATCATCCATGAAGCCCCATTATCTATATCCCTGCCTCTGCCTGCATGGTCTCAAAGTCAAATTATCTTTAATTTGTTTCCTATTTTTCCTGCATGCCTTGTTAAAGGACGGATTTTCTATAATAATCTCAACTGTCTTTTCAACAGTGGTTTATCTCTGCTTTGAGATTGACATCATATGGATCTTGTTAGCAAGGCCCGGACAGAAGGCGACTTACTATTTGAGGAAATTGAATTGGAGGATGGGTCACCGCAGATACCATTGAGAAAATTAAATTGATTTGCAAGTGGTAGTAAAAAGGAATATTTCTATCATGACAAAAGCTCCATGACCTTATTTAATGTAGTATTATTTCCTAACTGTATTCTGCTGTTGATTTTGCTACCTCTGTCATGGTCAATAGATCTTTGTTCTGCTTTTAATGGGGACAGATTAAACTTTGTCCTGGAGAAAATGATATTGTCAATGTGGATTCTCCATCAAATGTCCCATTTAGCTCTCTATTAGGTTTAATCTGTGTCTGGGAAAACAGCCCTTCTAGTATCAATGCTTGGTAAACACACCTTGTCTGTTTTCCTTTTCTGTGTCCAGGCCTCGTGTAGCAAGTTTAATATCCTGTTTCTATTTATCACTGTCATAATGCAATTATTCACAGCGTAACATAGTCAAAGCCAGCTGTCGCTCAAGGAAGATGGAATTCCCATAAACATGGATTTGGTCTGCCATTTCTGAGAGGAAGTGAGGGTTAAGAAGCGGGCATGTCTCATCCGTACTCAAGAACAGACAAGAAAGGCCTGTTTTAGACAGCAGGGCACTAGTCTTACAGATTGGTATCAAGCGGCAAGCTAACATGTCACATCCAAAGGACATTTACAAGACAGACATTTAAATTTTGCATAAAGTGTGTCCTTCTCTTAAGGAGCAGAGACAACAGTGTTGATGAAAGATGTTAAACTCCCTCACCACCCTCCCTAATTCTTATTTAGCAGAAAAGAGAAGCCAAACACTGCTTGTGGCTGGCAGTGCTTTGAATCGTCTGGACGGCTGGTAACAAATTAGGGGATGTCAGTGTGGGAAATGGGCTGGCCAGGATGATTAGTGTTGTTTTACAATCTGGTAAGGTTTGACCTTTCAGGGCTGCCATCATTCTAAACCCAAGTGAACTTGAGAGGGGGACCAGATGTAAAATGGAGGTTGTTAAGTATCTGTCAGTCTGTGTGCACCTCAAACGTCAATTCGCTTCACACTTTTTTGTTGTCTTTACTCCCTGAGTTGAAACTCATCCTCATTTGAAGCCAACATGAGGCATCAAGAGAAATGACACTGCCAAAACCTCCAAGTAACAGCCACCTATGGAATGAAAACAGATGATGTGTCAACAGATGGAACTCAGCACTAAAGTCCCGATGGAATTGATGTCTCCAAAACTCTGGCTCAAAAGATAGACTTTGGCCCTGTTTACACCTGGTATTGAGATGCGTTTTGGTCGATCGTTTCACAAGTGAACGAAGGAGACATACCAATTCACACCTGTTGTTTTAATCCACTTTCAACCACTTCTGTCCTGATTTCTTCAAGCAGAGGGTCTATGGCTGGGTAAATGTATGTTTTTTTTACAGATCTTTTGATCTAATGTGCGAAATAAACCTGCACAATTTCTATACATGCCTGGAGAAGATGAAAAAACACGGAGAGCAGCAGCTTTCGTTTCTGCTCTGATAGCCGCAAGAATGCAGAGAGTGTGTTAGAAATCAGTAATGGTGAGAGAATATCGTGCTTGGTAGGTTTTTCGTCTTCAAACCAAACTTGGGTCTCCAGACGACAAAGTATCACGTCTGGATATAGAACGTTTCCCATAATGTTTATGCATTAAGTCAGTAGCCAGAGAAAGCAATCCGGTCAAATGTGTTTTCGACTATACCTCTGGATGTGATTGAAAGTGGACAAGCTCAAAACGTTTTAGACCCTGTTTATACCTGTGATCCGATCGATCAAAATTCATCTTAATACCAGGAATAAACAGGGCCTTTGATGAAGAAAATTACAGAAAAAAAGATGGATGATAAAGATGCTTTAAGTATAATTTCCAATTAAACACTGTTGACCCAGAGTAGCCCTCTTTAGTTTTTTAAATAGTTGTCATGGCTGAGGGATAAAATAGAAAATGGCTAAAGTCAATGCCCCTAAAAGACCTGCAGGCAGTGGGGCAGACACTGTGGACTGTGGGCTTCCTGCCAGTGTGATGCGATATAGTAAGAGTGTTCTCTCACTCACTGCCAGCTGCAAGAGCGGAGGCAACAAAGATTCCCCTGTGACCCACACAGCAGCAGATTCAGAAAAAGATGGACTCCGCAGGCCCTAACCCCTGCCAGCGTTAATTGCCTTAAATTATTCAATTGCATCTGAAGCCAAAGAGGGTGCAGCACGCTGGGCGTGCAGCTGCAGGGGAGAGCTTACACGGTCCAGCCCCTCGTTCACACTCACTGCCTGCTCTCTGCTCTCCACGGAACCAAGATAAGAGCAGAGGAGAAAAACTGAAAGGCCCATCTTTCACCTTCAGCCTGAGTCAAGGCAATGACTAAAAGTCTGTATAGCTCGGTGATTTAGAGTCAAAAACAGGGATGTGTGCGTGCGTTCATTCGTTCAAATTTTCATTCAAATATTTGTTCATTCAAGTCTTTGTTTGTTCTGCCTTTTTTTTCCTTCACATTTTGTGCTTGTTTGTTCTTTTGTTCAAATGTGCTCAGGGTGCGCCTATCCGATCCGATCTCCGATACTGCCATTTTTTCGGATTGCATTTTGGTCAGAGGAGACCGATCCAAATCCGATATTGTGCGTAAACTATTCTGTGTTATTGTTTTACCACACAAAAAGGCACAAAAACTAATTTTAATGCTTTACTCACCCTCAAGCAGCCCAGGTGTATATGACATTCTTCTTTCAAACGAGAGTTATATTAAAAAAGTTCTGGCTCTTCCAAGCTCACTCTAAAAAATGCTGCGTTGTTTTAACCCAATGTTGGGTCAAATATGGACTAACCCAGCAGTTGGGTCGTTTTAAGCAAACATTTAACCCAACCGCAGGGCTAAAACAACCCAACTGCTGGGTTAGTCCATATTTGACCCAACAATGGGTTAAAACAACCCAGCATTTTTTAGAGTGTAATGGCAGTGACTTGATGGTTTGTTTTAAAAGTCCATAAAAGTAATAATAATAATTTCATATATTTATTTTTTATAGAAAAAAATATCCATATTTAAAACTATTTAAAAGGCAGTCATCGGTACGCAGGTAGACTTGGCGGTGAAAAGAGTAACCCCTGATGTGATGTATAGAAGCATCGCAAGCTTTGACGCCTCTCGGCTGGGCAACGAACTCAAGCCCATACTCTCTTATATCGAAGTCCTCCACCATTTCTCTTTATACAATCTTGTTTTAGACTTCTAATTCGAGCCCGATCTCACGAAAATGCGTATCAATAGTACGCGTGTGCAATCTCGTAGAATGTATACGCCAAAACTCATTTTGGCGTGCATATGGTACGCCGCTTTTGGCGTGCATATGATACGCACTTTATGGCGTATTATATGTACGAACCCCCCACACCCCCACCCTCACCCTACAAAAGCGTATCATATACACGCCATAAAGTGCGTATCATATGCACGCCAAAAACGGCGTACCATATGCATGCCAAAATGAGTTTTGGCGTATACATTCTACGAGATTGCACACTCGTACTATTTATACGCATTGTCATGAGATCGTGTTGTCTAATTCATGACTGGTGTTTTGTTTTGATCCTCTGTGCTTCTGCGTTCGTCAATACGCATGTGTCAAGGGTTCAAAGGTCAAGGGTTATTCTTTCGTCATAAGTCGACTTGCTTCCAGCGATCAGTGGTACGCAAGTTATGTTAGTCTGTAAAGTTTTAAATATGGATATTTTTCTTACACAAACGCGCCACTGCTCTTCAGAGGACATTTAATAACCCCCGGAGCCATGTGGAGCAGTAATATGATGGAAAGATACACTTTTATGGACTTAAAAAACGAACAAAGTCACTGGCATTTTAAAGCTTGGAAGAGCCAGGACTTTTTAAAATAACTCAGATTGTATTTGTTTATTTAAGAAGAATGTCATATACACCTAGGATGACCTGAGGAAGTAAATCATGGGCTAATTTTCATTTTTAGGTGAACTATCCATTTAAAGGCCTATCTTGTTCTGTCCTATCATATGTTGCTGCTTCATTAAAAATGTATTTTAATATTATCGCATTATATATATAAATATATATAATTATTTTTTCATCATGAATGAAAAGGTCAGCCTGTCCTGTTTACTTTAAATGTCTACCAAGCTAGTAAAGTTATTGGTTTATTTACAGTTTTTGCACTGGTGCACAATTATTTAATAAATAATTCACTACATTTGTGTCTGTATTTTGTTTTACAAAGTATGCCTTTCACAAAAGAATGATCCCAGTCTCTTCCACAAAGTGAGGCATCCAGTTTTATTAGGTAATTCAGCACTGTTTTTATTTTTTATATTTTTTATTTATTCATTGTAGTATCAGATCGGTACTCTGTATCGAGCAATACTGAATCCCAGATATCAGAAAAGGCGGACCGGACCACCCCTCAAATATAATTGTTTCCGTCTGTATAAATGTGAGATTATTCAAATATGTTTGTTTGTTCGTTCAAATGTCCATTTGTTTCTTGCTATATTAATCATGTTATTTCAAATGTGCGGTCGTTCAAATATGTGTTCAAAAGTGTGTTCCTTCAAATGAGCTTGCGTTCATTCTACTCTTCCTTGCTTCCTTCCTTCTTTTCTAATCTAAAGTATATACTTTAACGTCATAGATTTCACCCTGTGACCCTCCACTGCCATAGCAACAACACTCTCCACAGTATCTCCCTTTCTGACCGGATTAAAATAAACACTTCTGGGATGACAGATTAGCCAATCACTTTGTACACAGTCTGAGCACAAAGCCAAACTTTACATTTCTATTCTGAATTGATAGCCATTACAAACAACATGGAATTCAGAGGAAGAGACACAAACTTCTGCGCATACTTATGCATGTATGAGTGCATTCATAATTCATGGGTTTTTCTGCCATGCAGGCTATAAATGCAGTAAGAGTAAAAGGGAAACATTTCATCCCATGTCCCATTATCTACGTAAGAAGGGAACATGTGATGATTCAGACATGATACATTTAAGAGGATGGGTCTGTGTTAGTCAATTTTGTTGCAAGACTTCCTCTGTTCTCTAATCATTAGGCTGAATCCTCTGATGGCATTAGAGAAGCTTGTACAGTAAGTGCGAAACAAGGCTCAGAGCAACAGTCTGCATTAATGGGGCGTTTGTGTAAACATGGGACTAATAAGGCAAATGAAAAACAATAACTCAATTTTTTTAAGAAATACTTTTCATAAAAGCATCAAGCTGTCGGAATGCCTTTGTGGAATCATGACCGAAGGTCACCTTTGTGTCTCTGCTCAATATTGTCAATGTCTAGAGGCCTGTGGTAGAAGGATGTGGTGATGGCCACTGAATTTCGCAGCTCCACCCAGAACATTTTCTCAGTTTTTGCAGGCAACGGAGTGTAAAGGGCCCAAGAGTGGTGCCCTCTCATCTGAGACTGCTGGCTCACCATTTGGATGTAGAGCTCCCGGTACCCTTCGTCGCGTAAAACAGGAAGCTTTTTGCGACCTGTCACCGAATATCTCACAGTTTCCTTGTTTCATATTTTTTTATTTGTTGTTAAAAGAAACATGTCCCCCTCTCTACCCGGCACCAGTATGTCACATCCACTGGGAGTTCTTTCACAGCTTCATTCTGTCCCATTCGTCTGTTTTTTTATTTATTTTTAATCTCTTTTGCTTTTCAGCTAGACACACACAGACTATGAGTTCAGCTCTCTACATTGTAATAGAACTATAGGCTTTCTAAACTTTCTAAAATTCAGAAATGAAGAATTGCCCCCCTATAACTTGATGAGTGTGAATTGAAATCAAATTGACCACAATAGGAAGCTGAATTGGAATTTGAATTGGGATGTCAGCGAGAGGATTTTAATATACTAAATTGTCTATCCATTCATCATCCATCCGTCATTATTTACTCTCAGTGGCAAGTGGCATGCAGTGGTGTTTTGAAATGAGAATGAGGCTGTTACATGGCTAAGGATGAAGACAGATGATGGAAGATTCGAAACATAAACAAAGTTTAATCCATAAGCAGCCGATACAACATAACAGTGTGTAACATGCACACACAAACATCGAATGAAAAACACTGGAACTAAATCATGGTGGTGACAACCTAAATGATGAGCAGCTGTGATGAATAAATGTCCATGGTAACTGATGAGTGGTGGGAAAATATAATTTGACAAACGAAAACAAACTAGACATCCATGAAAACTAATCCAAGTGACAGAGGCGAATTCCTCAGAGTTTTATTATTATTATTTGTTCATGAATCAAATTTAAAATCATGTTCCACTAACACATTTTCCTGGTTAAATAAACATTACATTACATAAAAATAATGAGAAAAAAAAATTATATATATATATATATATATATATATATATATATATATATATATATATATATATATATATATATATATATATATATATATATATATATATATATATGTATATATATATATTTAATATTCTATTTATTAAAACCAAGTATAAATCTCATCAAGTTAGTGTTTTAAAGCATTTTTACATGTATTCCTAAATAAAAACTAAAGGCAGTAACAAATTAAACAGTACATTTTATTTGTGAACTGATGTTCAGTTCTTTTTAATAGTCAACTTGTTTTCGGATTATCATCAAACTTGGTAAACACTGGTCACAGACAAAGATGTACCTCTAATTTCACCAAGCTGATGACTCACAAGTGATTTATACACTTTTTAATATCACGCTATTTGCAGCGTTTTATTTTTGTAATGTAGATTTTTTTTCTCCTTTATTTTTTCATCCAATTTCCCCCCATAATTCTCCTCGGAAGAAATGCCCCTGCTTAAAAGTAAATGTTTATGTCAATGTGCCATCAAATCAGCTCTCTCTATACTCTATAACTAGGCTTTCCAAAGAAGAACATTGGAAATTCAGAAATGAACAATTAACTCCCATTAAATTCAGGACTGTAAATTAAATTGGTCACAAACGGAAGCTATATTGTCTGTTCAAAAACAAGATAGTCAACATGCTTAACCATGTAGTTAATATAATTGTGAACTTGTTAAGTGGCTACATTTGTAATGACAACGATTGAACATGAACAATGTTTCATTTTTTCTGTATGGAATATCAATTTCAATAGTACAAATTTAAGAACCCTCAATCAAAGAATTAACTGGTATGACTAGCCTGACGTTGTCATACTCATATTCTAGTTAGAATATAGGGGTGTGTGATTGGGCTGTGATTATAGGGGGCCCTCCATTGGGCTGTGATTATGGGGCGTTTCAACCGAAACAGAAAAGAAAATTCCTCTGCACTCAATAGGATAGACCTACATCCAATCAATGGAGTAAGTGACTTGTCTGGCTGATCACATTAACACAGTTGTTGGTAAAATAGGTAGAGCTGTTGCAGTTATGCGTAAATGTGCACAGTTTCTAAATTCACAGCTGTTTAGTCGTGTTGTTTGTACATTGTTTGTACATACGTTTGATTACTGTTCTGTTGTATGGTCTGCTGCATCAAGTAGTCATTTAAAAAAATTACAAGTGGCTCAAAACAAGGCTGCAAGACTTGGTTCTTGGTTGTTCTTCGAGAACTAGTGTTGCAGTGATGTATGTACGTCTTGCTTGGCTGATGGTCAAGGATAGACTATCTGTTAATAATTTACTATTCAGTTATGCATTCACATTACACAAGAGGGGTGAATAGTTGACAGATTTCTTTACCCCTACCTAAATCCGACTCTATGAAGAGGACCATTTTTATAGGTCAATTGTGTTTTGGAACAATCTTCCAGTTGGGGTTCGTGAAATCAAGGGAAAAACTGGTTTTAAAAAAAGACACTGTATTTGTTTTCAATATTATAATATTGTCTGGCTTGGTTGAGTGAGGTTGTATTATGTGCTATGTTGTTTTTCATTATTTTATTTTACATATGATATATTTGGAGTTATTGTGGTTGTAATTTTTGTGTTTTGTATGTATTGTTTGGACCCCAGGAAGACTAGCTGTCGTCTTGGCGTCAGCTAATGGGGATCCTTTTAAATAAGCAAATTAACATTATGTTGACTTGAGCGACGCACAGAACTCAACTGCACGCACGCTGGACGAAGTAGAAGAAGAAAATGAGTGTAAACGGTGTCTTTGCCGGTGTTGTAAAAAGAATTTCAGGATACACGGAGTGCTTACCAACACAAATATAGTTTTTGATAGAAATAGTAAAGGTGAATGCATATACAAACAAGTTCTCAGTTTAGGATTAGAACAAATTTAGCCCTATCACTCTTTGGTACCGTGAATGATTACGTTGTGTTATCTGTCCATCATCGTATAAAGCCCACCCTGACAATTTGATTGGTCCGAACAGCTCTGGTTCGAGCATAGTTGCTTCACAATGGATTAAGTCCAGACCAAACTTCCCAACCTCAAAAAAAGTTGGTGGGGCTAAGTTCAGCTGGCATCCAGGCTATGGTATGACGTCATTTTGAGTTGAGTTTGCTTACACAATTGTAATTCTAAATATCTAAATAAAACAGCTAAATATTGCTAGCATGTTTTAAAAGGTTTCTAGCATGTTTCGTACTAAATTGCATATTTTATTAAGTTTTTAGTAGTGCATCACAGTGTTAAACACATCATTTCCTGCTGCCAGTGGGTGGCGCTATTACTATAACTGAATATTGTCATGTAGATGTGTTCAGGGCAGGACTCCTCTCAAGCATGTAAAGGCAGATCGGACATTGCATATGCCCGAGTTACAACAATTTTCATGGTGTTAATCGCATACATTAGCACTTAGCCAAGTGTTGCATGATTTAACGTGTTTCTAGCATGTTTGGTACTTCATGGCATATTTAAATGTGTTTCTGGGAGTGAATTACAGTTCAAAACATGACACTGTAACATGACAACAGTTGTCATCAGTTATGTGGGCTGCATCTTAACATTGATTGGTTTGCTAGCGGACATGCGTCTGACCTCAGCGTGTTGTCAATTCGGCAGGTAACTTTGACAAGATGAATTAAGTGGTCTTTGCCACGTTGCTGTTATTGCTATGGCATTACTATCTGCAGCATCGACTATATTCGAGGCTAGTTCAAATTCGCCAAATGAACGTCCTCATTGTGCAAACATTTTATCAGCGCCGACAGGAAAGGAGGAGAAGACTCAGATCATATTTTAATTAAAAACCTTGTCTCCTCCTTTCCTCATGTGCTACGGCTCATTTTTCCTGCTGTCTTCTTGGACAGTTCTGGTAGTTATGTCTTCTTGTTGTGGGAACCACCGGAACTTCCTGTAAATGGTCTGAAAGTCTGAACCATACAGATAATGCTTTCACACTAGCAACCTTTGTTAAGTTTGATCCGGACCAAGACTACCTCTTTTCGTCTGAACAAATTTCGTCTGTTTGGTCTGATGGAGGTTTCACACCTGTAATTTTGATTTGGACCAAACTGAAAAGTCTGAAAATCCGGACCAAACAAGGTAGATGTGAAAACACCCTTAAATTCAACTGACCAAATTATGATGTTGGTATGATAAAATCTCTAGGAGGAGTTTGTTAATGTACAACTTCTGGAAATGGCAAATACTGCAAAAAAAGATTTGTAGAGAAAATTCTAAATATCCTGTCACTTCCCAGATTTTGCTCCCCATGGACTTTTTTGTAGGTATTGGGCTGTTACATGTGTCTACCGAATTTCATACTTAAGCACTTAATTAAAATATTATAAGTGGCGCTATCGAGCCATTTTGCCACACCTAATTCCAAAACCCAAATCAGATGAAAATGTTCAACACTTCTGAAATGTGCGCAAAGTTTCATAAGTTTTCGAGCATATTTAGGCCCTCAAAAAAGGGATTCATTTTGGAGAAGAAGAAGAATAGACTGAGCAATTACAATAGGGACCTTACACCATCAGCAGACAACTCAATCTAATCAAATGCATGAATGTACCAAAGCACTTAAAATTTGCTCATAAGAATGAGAAATTGATGATGTGCACAAGTGACTAGATGATGTGGAGGTTGAACAAGAGTTCAATCTTTAAACTAAGGCCTGGTTTCACAAACAGGTCTTAGATTAAACCAGTTTTAAGCCTTAGTTAAAATATGACATGTAAGTATATATTTTTTTAAGTGCACATCTTTAAAAAAACATTCAGTTAAAACATACATGCATTTTAATCTGGGCTAATGCTTTGTCTGTGAAACCGGGGGTAAAACTACAAAAAGGATGAGCGTATAACAAATTTTTACTTCAAAATAATAATTATATAGACCTTCGAGAAGAGACCACAAAGGATCAAGAACCAGCAAGGATCCCACTGCCAGTAAGTGTCAGACTGAGAAACGTAGCTGCAGTTAAGGAAAAGAGTAGAGGGCCTCTCCTACAGATGTCTGGCAATCCAACAACAAGACGCTTGCTACTCACATGGGACTGTTTGTCATGCAACTGAGAGGCAGAGCATACTTGTGGAAAAACTGTTCCAGCTCGTCATCAATTTGAGCAAAATAAACAGTGACAGTCAGGAATACAGAAAGTGACTTGAAAAAGTCAGATCTAATTCTGTCAAGCTGAAGCCCTTGGTCCCCTGTGTGATTGACGGAGAATGGTGGATCACATAAGACAACGAGGAATTGCTCTCTCACCTTGAAAGAGGTTTTGGAACATACAAACAACCAAGTGCAGGAATCCCAGTAGACTGCATGATTATTCTGCTTGACACACAACTCTTGCCCAGCAGTTTAGTGAGAGGGCACCGTTCCAGGAAAACAGTGAGGTAAAGTGAAGGAAAACCTCAGTCCTCAATTTGAAGGTATGAAGGTGTGTGCATGGGTTTGATGTGAAGCTTTAATGCAGTGCTATAATATTATGCATTATTGATTGTGAGATCACGGAGTACATTTAAAATGACCATAAGCTCCTAGTTATCTCCGCTAACTCTTCTGTTGTTATATAAAACAGGACTGGATATTTATTTTTGCTACTGCCATATCAACCTTCTAGAAAGCTCCAATTGTTTTTGATTATTTGAAACATTTTACAGTAAATTGCTTTTTCACATCTCACAGGAGATGCCATCCTTTTCGCCCCCACACACACAAGCCCAGCTAGTAAATGAAAACAACCTTGTCTTTACATTTCTTATCCAGAAATTATTATTCAAGCTCTCAAGGTAGTTCTAGTCAAAGCTCACTTTTCTGAACACTTACAGTAGAGCTTGTGTGGAGTAAACCAATTGCCATTATTGAGAAGTTAAAGGTCGTGTCTGGTGAATATAATCCTATAGCAGCATACAGCAACATAAAGTAACATTGCTTTTATTGCTTTTTTTTTTTTTTAAAGGGGTTGTGAACTGCATTATTTTATAATGTTTCCTGTGGTGCACTTATAATGTTAGTATGATTTTTCCATCAATATTTGTCATAATTCAGAATTAAAAGGCATTTTGTAAAAGGCATCTGTTTTAAGGGGCGTGTCTGCTGTGAGACTTCAGTGTAAACGCCCACTGCTGGGATTGGCTTACACCTTTGCATATTAAATAGTTAAGTATCACTTGTTGAACTCGAAAACATTTAGCATGTTTTTACTACTACGGCTCTCAGGTTTAACTAATCGTGAAAAGTGTTGATTATAGCATGATATTTAGATCTATGGCATTATATTTAGATCTTGGCATGAAAGGTTGCAGTGATGGGCATTGTAGAGCGCATGCATGCAGCGATCTTGTCATTGCAACGCGATTTCTGCACACTAACGAATGCTTTCATCATGACTAACAGTGCGAACACAATGTAAATAAGAGATTCTTTAATTATAACGGGAGTTCTGCAGTGGCGGAGCCAGAGGGGTGGCCAGGGTGGCACTGGACTATTTCCATTTCATCTCCTATTAAAAGAAGCGTTTATTTTGACGTGCAGCGGCGTGGCGCGGCACATTGTTCATGTATCATGAAGATATAAGAGAATATTAACAGTTGACAAACAGACGATTAAAGGGGGTCGCGCATAAGCGCAGAGTTGTTCAAAATCCTGCTGCGCTATTCACATTGTTTTCCATTAAACGATACAATTTGTCTCAAAACGTTGTTAATGTAGCCTATAATGACTTCACGCTAGCCTGGAAGAGTGTGTATAGGCATTTTTCAGTATTTTTCTGTCTGTGTAAAGTCTGCACTTATGGAAAGATATAGGCTAATATAGATTTCCCACGTTTCCGTTTGTGCGTTTCTTACAGCAAAACACACCGACGCCACATATTTTCATTCTTGAAGTGAACTTTTTGCCTGTATGGTGATTAGATTCACTGTTTATTGCTGGCTTGAACATGAGAACGCGATGCATCTGGTATGTGGCATATGGCGTTTCATCCATAGCACGCACACAGAGCGCTTGAACGGACATAGTAGCCTATGCCAAAAATTGCAAGTATTAACACAGTCTGCTATGTCTTAACAGCATGTAAGCAGTTGACAAATTAATTCGGAAGCGTGTCAGTATTGGATTCAATATTGTGTAATTGGTCTTAAAGAGACAGTAGCTTGTAGTCCTGCCGTCTGTCATTAAAGTTAATCAAAGTACACAAAAAAAAATCATCCACTCATCTTGACTGAATAACTTTTCTAGCCAGTTTTAACATGCATTAATCTATATTTAATTTATACAGTGAAAATTATCCAATGTTATTTGTTGTTCTATTTCTGTACCACTGCAGTTCTGATGGTATGATGACCTCTAATGTCAAAAGCTCAAGGAAAATTAGATTTCTCAATTCATGACACCTTTTAAACATTTGATTGAAATTTTTTGATTTTCACCTCACAGGAAACTAACATTTGTCAAGTCAAGTCAAGTCACCTTTATTTATATAGTGCTTTTTACAATGCTGATTGTTTCAAAGCAGCTTCACAGTGTTAAACAGGAAAATAATGCAACAGATTTTGATTCGGCTGTACAGCTGCTCTGGAGAAAACGGTGATGTTATCCAGCTAATTTCAATTATCATATAGCAGGGGTCATCAACTATATTTGTCCAAGGGCCAGAATTTTTCTCTGCAGACACTGTAAGGGCCAGATACTCATAATATAAAATGAAATTCGAATTGTAGGCTATGTAGCGCCCCCTGCCCTTGACCTTAAAAGGGTGGAGCACCGGGTTCTGACAGATGTCTCCAGACTATATATTAATATTCCTCCTATTACCCTATATGACTACGGTAACCCAGATTAAATATATTTATGCTGCTGAAGCAATATTCTTAAACAGTGTGAAAATTAACCCAGCCCTGAATAACCTCAAGCAAGGCAAACGGTAAGTTTAAAGAAGTTAACAATGGGGTTTATTTATATCAAAAAAAAAAAGGAAAATAAGAAATAAGAAATAAAATAATTATATGATTCAATAAAAGGGGATGAAATATCCAAACGACTATTGTGTATTTACTTTATTGTGTATTGACCCCCGCAAAAGCCCGGCGACACACTGGCTGCGTGAGCGTCTCAGCTGCGTGGCGTGTCTGTTTTTATTTCGGCTCCCATATTTAACAGGTTGGAGTTTGCACACTGAGACACGCGGAAAACGCATGCATGCTAGAAATAGAACCGATGCTCCAGCAACGGGAGTGTTCTCTGGCTAGAGCGCAGAACAGGAGTTTGTATGGACCGAAGTGCATGTCTGAGCTTGTTTTTTGTTGCTTTGACATTGTGGAAAAATAGAATAATTGAAACAAAATGTATTAGCATTTTTACCCGTTATTATCAATCTAACTTAATCTCGTTTTTTATTTAACTTAATTTTGTTTTGCTTTAGCCTATTTAAATTTTGTTTTTCTTTATTTAAATTTCGCTTTTCCTTTATTTAAATTTAATTTTTTCTTTATTTACATTTCGTTTTCCTTTATTTAAATTTCGTTTTTTTCTATATTTAAATTTCGTTTTTTCTTTATTTACATTTCGTTTTTCTTTCTTCAAATCTACCCTTACTGTGCCAATTTGTTTGTCAGAAAAATTTTAGACTACATTAAAAGTATTGCTTAATTTAACAGACCTGTGTGTGTGTGTGTGTGTGTGTGTGTGTGTGTGTGTGTGTGTGTGTGTGCGTTTTATATCACTAGTGCGGTGTCCGTTCTCGGAGTATAAGCCCTGCCCGCGTGAGGTTACCGCCGCTTCCCACTCGCGCTGTTCTGACTGTAGTTTACTAAAAGTTTATTAATTCTGAATGTGTCTGTCTCGCGTGTCCATCTATAGGGCCTATTGCACCAAATGCGACACTGCACTCCCTTGTGAAGTCGATTGGATGAACGGTTCTCGAAATAATAATAATGCAAACGGACATACAGACACAGATTCCTGCCTTTATTAGTGAGAAAAATATGTTCAGCCCCTCTCTCCGAAGCTTGCAATAGTTGATGTTCATTACTACCGAAGCTTTGAAGCTCAAAAAATGGTATTCGGACCTGCCCTAAACTTTTCTATTCCTGAATTCAGTGTTATTCTGGGGGCCGGATGGAAATCTCTGGTGGGCCGCCAGTTGACATTGCATGTCATATAGTGACAATGTGGGCAGATCAATAATTTATTTTTATTTATTTAGTTGAAAATTGTAGTGCTTTAAATATTGATATTTTGTTTTTACTTCATTCATCAAAGCACTTCCACCATGACGGGCAGGTTTGGCAGGAACATACTCTCTCGCACAATTACTGTCCTCTGAGAGGCATCCATGTCCACCAGTGAATCACCACTACAGGATCGGATGTGATGTTTCTGTTCCTCTGAGTATGATAACTCATGGTATTTATCACCTCGTTTAGCATCCTTGCATTGAAAGCTGGGCAGCAAGGAGAATTAATCTTCCTCGAGGTGCTGCTCTTTCAAGAGCAAGCAGGGACGAGGTGCACATAAACTGCACTGCTGCCCGTTATCTGTGTCTTTTTAGGCTGAGCGACAAATGGTTGGATTTAAGATGATGCTTGCAAACAAACATAAAACTTTTGGATGGAAAGGCAACAGTTGACACCTCCCCTTTGCTGGGACTGATTGGCAAAGGGTTAAGGGTCAACAAACAAGAGGTGCCAATGCATTGCCACAATGCTGATCAATATCTGAGCTCTACAGATTCCTACAGACCATCTAGCCATGCTAACTCATTAGTATTTTGATAAAGGGGAGAAAGGTGTAAGGTCCTTTTTACTTAAAGGGTCATGAATCCCCCGGTTTCAGCAGCAGCAGTCAGTTCCACCACAGTTTTGAAAAATGCTCTAAAAGTGAGCATGGTTAAGCTGTGGAGTGGGGTGGGACAATTCGCAATTTGTTCTGCATTGAAAATATAAATGAACATGCTGTTGCATATCTTTGATAACTTCTGAGACTTATTATGCAGAGTTTTTATAAGCCGTTTGGTCAAAATGGCCGTAAAGAGCGGTTACACTCACAGTGTGGATGAATCACGTTTGTGTCAAAGATCTATTGAAGAGAACTTATGAAACACAAACATACACTCGTTTGTGATCCATTGATGGATCTCTCATTTCTTGTATGCAGTCTCACTGTCTGAAGCGCCAATCAGAGTCAAATGCCTATCAATGCGTACTGTCATGAATAATTAAGTGCCTTCTGTCTATAAGGAAACACCTACTAGTCATCGCTGTACTATAGTACGAGAAAATGTCACAATCTATGATGTTGACATGAAGACAAATTTAAACCCGGCACTCGAAAATAGAGTAAAAAGGTTTAAAATGAACTAGTTTTCTCCAACATTCGAAACTCACATGAAAACATTGTCTTCCATGATGTTCAACACACATAATTATGTTAAAATCTCATACATTTTGGTTTAGGGTTTCAGAACCCTTTAATGTCTGCATAATATCAAAAATAAAATTAGGCTTTTAGTATGAATATGCTAGCCTTACTGTTATCAACAAGCTGGTGTGCTCCAAAACAATGACAACATTTGCATTTAGAAGATATAAGAGTTCAAAACTTAAAGTCCCTCGCTTCCGCCAATGTGGGTCAATGGTTTTGATGCCATCGCTCTGCACTTCACACTCTCATCAGATTTTGTCCAATCAAATGCTCTCTAGAATCTAAAGTGCCTGGCCCCCTACATTATAAATAGACGCTGAAGTAAGGGCTAAAATTGGTTATTTTACTATTTTCTACATGGTGAATGGCACGTAGTGCCCTAAAGGGGATGGGAATGATTCAGACAAATGAAGACTAGTTTCATGTTAGTGTCACATGAACCGGCGCAACACACACAGTCTTCTCCGGTCCAGATACACCATAGCATAGAGCAAATCATATGAGCGAGACGGCGCATACCAGAAAACGTATCGGACCCATTTGAATTCTGCACATAATGCTATATTTTAAAGCGATATGGAGGAGATTAGTAGGGAAACCAGTAAGAATTGGAGGAGCTGTTCAATATGTCCCACCCTGTCTTTCTGTTTAAGTGGAAATTGCATCAATACATTGAATAATGCTGTGCGTTTCATGACATTACAGTGGACAGGCTGCTCACTGCAGAGCAAATGGGTGGAGCGTACATGTAGCCCCTCCCCACTAGAACTCCAGAGAGGAGGGGCAAATGTAATTTGTGCCTAATGGGTGGAGCTAGAATATTCAACCACACCCTAACCCTAACCACAACTCAATCCCTCCACCCCATTGGAGCTCCAAAGAGGAGGAGCTGAATGTCATGTGACTCTGCAGTGAGTACTACGTGCTTCAGTGGGCATTTAAGCTGTCCTTTATAGACAAGGAATTTGAGGCAGAAACATTAAACTACAGTATTGTTTCTACAGTAAGCCTACATAGGACAAGAGGTTTGGAGAATGGATAAAATAAATTAAATTAAATTTACCAAAGTTCTTGATAGTGTACATCAGGGCTATTCAAATCGTACCCTGGAGGGCCAATGCACTGCAGATTTTAGCTCCAACCCTGATCAAACACACCTGAACATGCTAATCAGTGTCTTCAGGATCATTAGAAAATGACAGGTAGGTGAGTTTGATTAGGGTTGGAGCTAAAATCTGCATTGCATTGGCCCTCCAGGGTAAGATTTGAATAGCCCTGATGTACACTATCAAATTGTCACGGTCAGGTTAGGCTCTCCAGTCACACCCACACAGCCTCACTCTCTCTTTCTCTCCCGAGTCCTAATCACTGTCACCTGGTCATCACCGGTACTAATGCTGTGTTCCAGGCAGGTTCTTGATCCCGTAAGTTACGATGTAAACAAAGCATGGCGGACTGTATGGGGCTTATGCTCATGTACAATCATTTCTATCACCAAAGGTTTTTACTCCTTGCTTATTTGAGGGTAACTGAGGAGAAAAAAGTAGTGCATAAGGCAAGAGAAGCTGTTATACCTTTTTATTTGACGTTATTTGTATATTTGGAAATGTATTTGGTATTAATTTATTCTTGCACTCAGTGGACTAAAAACTAGCTAACGCTGACAACTGAAAACTAGAAAAGCTGCTGATAATAACATTTGCTGATAAATAACATTAGAGCAATACAGGTCTACTATTTTAATAAACAATTTGGTTTTTAATGTACGACTTTCATAAACACCGCATCCTTAGGGGCTGCCATTGTTGTTTCGTGGGCTATGTGATGTCAGAAGCGCGTAACTGGGAGTACATTAATGTAGTACCAGTTCATGGGTGGGAAGTCACAGTCACCCCACATGAAAAAATACTATAGTATACTATAGTATATTATAGTAAAATTACAGTAAAATTACTCTTGTAAATACTAAAGTGTTTTTGAACTATACTATAGTAAAGATACTACAGTAAATTGTAGTATATTGTAGTATATTATAGTATTTACTACACTTTGTTAATTTACTGTAGTATATTTAGTATGGTTCAAATACACAATAGTATTTACTAGAGTAATTTTACGATAAAAAAAATATACTGTAGTATTTTTTAATGTGGGACTCATCGTCTGACCTTGTGTAATGTGGAGACTTGCTCTGCCAACCTTGGTGGTTCAGCTAGTTAGCCTTGCTTATGTCCTGTGTCGATTCCCATGTGTTTCCTTTGTGTATCTAACGATTTTCTTCGTCTTTGTGCCTGACATCCGTTTATTAAAGATTACCTGTATAGTCTCCATGTTCCTCTACCATCATTGCCATTCACTACCTGCAATGAAAAGAAAAGAAACACAAGATGTCCACTAGCATTCACTCAGTAAATGTCTATGTGCCATTTACTCACATGAACTGTGCTGTCCCATGCATCTGTTCAATAAATTACTGTTTGGATTGTCTTTGTAAAATATCTATGAAAGAAAAACTGCAGTAATACAGCATATAATATAAACCTGGTAATGTGACAAAAAAAAAAATCCCACAGTTTTCTACATTAAGGAGGCAACAAAGCTTACTAGCTGACACATCTCACCCAAGTCTCCAATAGTGCTTTATGACTTCATTGAAGAGATATTGGAAATATTCTCAAACCCCCGGTAGCTCAATAAACTAAATATCACACAGTATAGCTACATAAAAAGTACATTTATTGAACAACACTCTGAAGCACAATTGTGTAGGTATACACTGTTGCATTGCAATGTTTTATTATATCCCTATGCTTGCAGAATACAGCTGTAATGAATAAACAGATGACACAGATAAAGTAGAGAAGAACTAAATGTGTTCTAAAGTAGGCAGTGATCAAGATGTGAAAGTCGAAAAAGGAAATTCACTCAGCTCATAAGTATAATCTGCTGAATAAGTCAGTCCAAACATAGGAGCTCATTTTCCACCCAAGAGCAACACAGATGTGATGCTTGAACAGATCGTTGCTTTAGCCACCGTTATTATAACCATTTTGCTTTCATTCTAACCGGGATGGAATATACATAATCTGATGCCAGGAGCAAAAATAGAAGCCGAGGAAAGGGAGAGTTTGATGGCCTGTGATTCAGGGTGCTCTTGTTTAGCAGCCGGCAATCTGTGTGATGTGAAGCCATAGTCCTAAGCCGACTGGTTGGCTTCTGCAGATACGTTCTGTGGGTCCTGTGAAGATTTTCCAGACAGAATCATTGATTTTGTACCATAAGTGCTCAAGAACTATGCAAATGAACAGCATCATAGATCTACAGAAGATGTGCTGAGGACCATTGATACTTTGGGTAGCAGATTCAATTCAAACCCCATTATTATTTGTGTTCTCATATCTCACAAGTCTCCCCTTGGCAACAATTGAAAGCTTTTTGACATATGGCACCTGGATGATTGGATGAGAGCAGATTGGACAATAAGGATAGTTCCTTATTCATACTTCTGTTGTTATTAGTCAAGCCTACAAAAAGGGAGAAGTGAGCCAGCATTACATGTATTTATAATTTGGACATGATGTTCCTTGAGGTCCTCTTAATGTCTTTACATATTCACTTTTTCCATTGCTGGCTTTTACCAACCCATGGACATTTTGTAACACATTGTCAGACTGTTAAACAATTGTCACCTGACCCATGCTATTTTCCCCATGTGGTCTTTGTATTTACTCATAAGCACTGCATTATGGGAAGTAGTAAGTTGGCCAGTGAATGTGAAAATATCTGCCAAATGTACTGCATGAAAAACAAAACACATTCACAAAAATATTTGGGTAAGATTTATTTTTGTCTTTAGTTACGTATCTTTATCAAATAATTTATCAAAAGTGACAGTAAAGATCTTTACATTGTTACAAAATATTTATATTCCAAATAAATGCTCTTCTTTTGAACTATATTCTCTAAAGAATCCTGAAAAAACAAAAGATTGCGGTGGTCGCAAAAATATTAATTAGAACAACCATTTTCAACTGGGATAAGACATGTTCTTGAGAAGAATCAGCATATTAGAATGATTTCTGAAGGATGCTGAAAACGCAGCTGTGCCATCGCAGAGATCCATTAAATTTGAATATATATTTAAATACAATATTTGTAATAACACTTAACAATATTATTGTATTTTTAACTTAATAAATGTATCCATGGTCAAATAAAAATAAAAATGAAAATCTTACTGACCTCAAACAGTACTGTATACTCATGAACAATCCATAATGTATCCCCTTCACAGTATAATCCATAATGAAAAGTGTAGCTTTACTTTAAAATGACAGTACCCTGAATACAGTACCTGTGTCTGAATTTGCATACTGTCAAAATAGGTAACACATTTAAAGAAGTATGTGCTAAAGTATGTGTGCATAAATGCATTCAGGCATAATCCATCCATCATGTGACCTACTGTACGATGGCAGTCGTGTCACTGTTCCACAACTTACCAGTCTTTTCCTCATCAGATAGTAAAGAATCCATCTGACACATACTTCAGAATCTCAGTGGAAGTAGGTCATTCAGGTATTTTTCACCTACTGTTATGAATACCGAGCATTCAGACATAGCCAAATACTCAACAACTTTATATACCGCTTTTCACATACTATACTATATAGTACAGAAGTAGGCAAATTCAGTCACAAAGAGTTAGCTCTTGTGTACTAATGCACGTTTGACAATGGGCATGACCTGTCTGACAGAGGCAGAGAGGTTTTTTTTTTTTTTGTCAAACTCTAAGATATCAGAAAACAAGTGCTATTTTATATGCAGGTCTCCACTGAGAACAAATTTTCCTGACAATTTCTTTTCTATTCCTCTGCGCTCTTTCTAAGTCTCTGAGCACTTCTGGAGAAGTAAACAAACAAGGACTGGTTTCGGTTTATTTCTTTACTTATTTATTATTTTTTCGTCTGTTCCATTTCAAAGGTAAAGATATCACTCATAAAGAAAGAGACATTTAATGGAACACAGGCTCCCATGAGTCCGGCTTTGTGGAGTGGTTGCCCAGCAGTACTATTCATAAATATAAAAAATGCATGAAGAAATCTGATCCAAAGCATGTGTCATACATACAGCTGTGAATTAATCATTCATTTGATGGCCACTTTTTGAGAAACTGTACATCTATTTCCATCAACAAGAAAGCATTGCATTGATGATCTGATAGCCTTCTGTGGATGGGGCAAACTCAGTTGTGGATATGCATTGGCGTTTAAGTCAATATACTATAGATTTTACATTTCTCTTTATTTGTTTCCTGCTTTGTTTTCTTTCATGATATTTTTATTACCTACACGATTTTAGTAGTTTTGTTTTTTCCCCTTCAAGCAATGGAGTCTGCCTGTGCTCAAATTAAAGTACCTTCAGAACAATAGAGCACCTCATTTGTCAAAAGAATAATCAATTTTGAATTATGTGATTGCCTTAAAGACAGAGCTGGGAGAAAGAGGTGCTTAAAAGGCAGAGACATAGGGATATACAGATTACTCAAAATACACATCAGCAGCAGTAAAGACTTAAAGAAAAGTCTTGGGATGGGATGGGATGGGATGGGATGAATTAAACAGATGCATGATAAAGGCGCCAAAACTCTAAACCTTAAAACATGAATGCCTTACATATGGCGACATGAAGGCGTCATGGAGGAAATGTTTTGTTGATTGTAAGACATAAATCACAGTCACATAAATAATTCACCAAGGTGGAACAATGATAGGATACACATGCAAGCGTATCTCTTCCCTAGAAAAAAATAATAATAATACAAGCTTGAAGAACCATATAAATGTAAAATATAAGTGATTATAATTATTACAAACTCAATTAATTATTTGGATTATTTTATAATTATTTCAATTACGGTGATGATGTGTGAGTGAATTAAAAATGGCATAATTAATTACTTTCTACACAATATTTAAGCTCACACTGTGGCTCTTGTGTGATAGATAATGATTATTCATCAGTGATGATTAATTGGTTGTAGCTGCTAATCTAAAGTTTTAACCATGAATTGCATCATATCAATCTTCCGTAGCAAGCACACAACACCGAGCCTAATTGTAGTCTAAATAATGTTTTTACATGCTGGATAAAGATAAGCTACAATCTCATTATCCATGTCTGAGTCTTCGCAAAAAGTCGACTAGTCCGATATCAAATATTTACATGGTGTTTTAAAAATACAAATGATGAGAGAGACTGAAATCAAAGTTCTACTCAGGATAATGGGGACATTTTTCCCCAGTCATCTGAATGGTAAGAAGTGTCCCAATTTACCTGAATTCACCCCTATGCAAACACAAATTCAGATCATTATCTGAGGTGCAGATGGTATAATTTAAAATGCTTTGATGAGATACAGCTCTGCTTCAGGCTAGATTGTTCTAGTTCCTCTGTGGCAGACACTGCATTGGAGTTCTGAACTTACTGCTTCTATTTCTGTATGTGGACATCTGTGTGTGAGTGGCAGAAACACAAAGGAAGCCATGGCATGCAATGGGGAGTGAAGTGTATAACATTTGTAAGTGATTTTTTTTTCTTCTTTTTTTCTACATGCATCAACTTGGCATCATTGAATTTTCAATCTGAATGATGACTAAGTGTGTTCCAACAGTTCATTAGGATGATGAGCAAGAAGAGTGTGCTAATCACTGATAGCAGTGGTCTGGGCAAGGCTTGATGGCAGTTTGAAAAGCTAGTCGATTGGCATGGCCCAGTGAATCATTAGCTGCTGTGTCTGAATCATGTGCCAGCTTCACAAGTACATTTTAGGGAAGATCATTTTGTAGACTTAGGCCATCGTGATCTTGACATTTCTAACCACAAATACTTTTTTTTGGTTTTATTTTTTTTACACTAAGCTGCTTCTGAACACTGAAGTCAAATCAACATTTATACTGTAAGTTTACAGACACCTTTAGAAACCTTTGCCAACATATAATGTTGTGTACAAGCTGTGAAACAGGCTCTTGCATTCAATACAGTATATGTGAACTTGACCACAAAACCAGTAAGTAGCATGGGTATATTTGTGGCAATAGCCAACAATTCATTGTATGGGTCAAAATTATTGATTTTTCTTTTATGCCAAAAATCATTAGAATGTTAAGTAAAGATCATGTTCCTGTTAATGAAGATATTTTGTAAAATAGATTATTATTATTAGTAGTAGAAGTAATATGCATTGCTAAGGACTTAATTATTATTTAGCTTTCAGATTACGTATACATCTTAATTTCAAAAAGCTCTCATCAGAGGGTTTACAACAGCAGTAGACCCCACCGGGTGCCACTCATCTCCACTACAAATAGGAAAAAGAGGCTACAACTTGCACAAACTCACCAAAATTGGACAGTTGAAGACTGGAAAAATGTTGCCTGGTCTGATGAGTTTTGTTTTCTGTTGAGACATTCAGATGATAGAGTCAGAATTTGGTGTAAAGAAAATGAGAACATGGATCATAATTCCTTGTTACCACTGTGCAGGCTGGTGGTGGTGGTGTAATGGTGTGCGGGATGTTTTCTTGGCACACTTTAGGTCCCTTAGTGCCAATTGGGCATCGTTTAAATGCCACGGCCTACCTGAGCATTGTTTCTGACCATGTTCATCCCTTTATGACCACCATGTACCCATCCTCTGATGGCTACTTCAAGCAGGATAATGCACCATGTCACAAAGCTCAAATCATTTCAACTTGGTTCCTTGAACATGACAATGAGTTCACTGTACTAAAATGGCCCCCACAGTCACCATATCTTAACCCAATAGAGCATATTTGGGATGTGGTGGAACGGGAGCTTTGTGCCCTGGATGTGCATCCCACAAATCTCCATCAACTGCAAGATGCTATCCTATCAATATGGGCTAACATTTCTAAAGAATGCTTTCAGCACCTTGTTGAATCAATGCCACGTAGAATTAAGGCAGTTCTGAAGGCGAAAGGGGGTCAAACAGTATTAGTATGGTGTTCCTAGTCATCCCTTAGGTGATTGTTTAATAGACACATTGGAGTTAAAACGTGACTCAAAACGTATGGTTATATCAGTAATCAAATTATGGTTTGGTTGACTAAATTTTCTTAAACATTTTCTATTCTATTTTAGTTGTTATAGATACATTTTTATATACCTTAACAGGGATTTATTTTATGCGAGCAGAAGATAGTAAAAATATACAAACATTGTTTGGTTATTTAACATCTGTCATGCATGTTTCTATTCAAACTTTGATTTATTCCAGTCTTCAGTGTCACATGATCCTTCAGAAATCATTCTAATATGCTGATTTGGTGCTCAACGTTTCTTATTTTTTTAATGTTGAAAACTGTTGTGTTTTACACTCTAGACAAATACAAACACATGTCAATGAAAAAGCAAGTGACAAGTGAGGATTAACACTTGCAATTCTCAGATCACGGCAGAAGAAGCAGCTGTCCGCTCTCTGAGAAATGATTTCTCTGCCACATCATCATTTGGAGTAGGTGAAACTGCAACATTTATCACAAAGATCAGTGTGACATTAGGCTTGACTGATACTGCCTGTGAGCAGCTACAGACACTCCTGTCATCGACCATCCCGACTTCATGGCTGTTTCCCCTCATTCTAGTGTGTTTTTAAAAAGATAAACAGCTATTTATATTCTAGTTGGGTTGAATGTGCCATTCATGTACTGTACTGCATAATAATGTATACAAACAAATATGGCTTGTTGAGCAGCCTAAATTAAAACCTGAAATCAGATTGTTTGTGTTTTGAAGACTGGTATAGTGTGCTGTTTCCAAGTCATCAGGGCAACTGGCGGATCTAAATCGGGACTTTAATGTGTGGCTGCTCAGCACTGAATCTCACAGGAGATGAGTGGCGTCCCACAAATGCCAGGTTCAGTCAGATGCAAAAGTCATTAATTACAGCTGTGAAAAGCACAATTGCCCCTGCAGCACTATGTATAAAACACAGACAAAAGAGCAACACTGTTCACAGGGACTGTACATTTAATTGTATATCTATACATCCAAAACGGACCAAAAGACAAGGAGAACCTTTGCACCCTTAATAAGCAAAGAGATGACAATGAAACACAGCAAACATTCTGTCATAATTTACTCACCCTCAGGGGTGGACTGACCACCGGTAGCACTGGGAGTTTGTCCAGTGGGCCACTGGACATTATGGGCCGGCCTGTTGCCACGTAAATATATATATATATATATATATATATATATATATATATATATATATATATATATATATATATATATATATATATATATATATATATATATATATATATATATATATAAAGAATAAATAATGGTAAATTTACATAGCCTAGTCTATATCCTATATCCCACTTCAGGGAAAATAAACTCCTGATCAGTCTCAGTGGTCTAAAAGCGCTCATCAATGTCAAAATGTTTGAGATATCCAATCAAATCGAAGGAGGCAGGATTTGTTGTCCACAGGAACCAAGCAGCGCGGCACTTGAATGCAAGCCGAGGTAAGATAAACAGCTGAACTTGAGGAGTCAATACACCAATATTTCCTGACTCTTTGCGATTAAAACATTTTTAAACAATGGACATTCATTTCCAGGGATGCAGGAATGCTGACCTTTTTGAGTTTATCAGATTGTAATGCCATTTACGTTATTCGAGACACAATACACAATGAAACATTACATAGCAGTTTTCAGAATATCAGAGTGAATGTTTGTGTATCTGTGTCCAGGCTTTCTTCAGTGATATCACAGTCATTTGAAAATATTGTTTTCACTATGGTAAAACTGGCAACTTTCCTATTCAAGTAGCTTATGTCCCGCGAAGGGAAGGAACGTGTCATATACAAAAATAAATATAGGCTATAATTGGCTAGTTAGTTCACATGCATTATTTTACACACTAGCAATCAACAGTTTGTTTTTGAAAGGATAAGGCTGAATTAATTTGATTAAAAATACAGTAAAAACACAATATTAAGAAATATTAATACCATTTCTTGTAGCTGTTATGAATATATTGTAGAGTGTATTTTATTCCTGTGATCAAAGCTGAATTTTCATCTATATTTTTTATGTTAGTAAGTGGTTTAAAATTACTCTGTGCATAATGAGCTGGTGAGTTTAAGGATGATATGTTGTGGACGGTTGTTATGGGCCGCTTTGTGCCAGAAAGTCCGGGGCCACTTTTTTGCCCCAGTCAACCCCTGCTCACCTTCCCAGTTGAAATTAAAAAGGGGCACAAAAGCAACAGAAAAGTGGTTCATGATACACTATATTGCCAAAAGTTTTGGGACTCCTGCCTTAACATACAAGTGAACTTTGATGATATACCATTCTTAATCCATAAGGTTTAATATGGAGTTGGCCCAAACTTTGCAGCTATAACAGCTTCAACTCTCAAAGTTTAGGAGTGTGTTTATGAGAATTTTTGACTATTCTTTTAGAAGCGCATTTATGAGGTCAGGCACTGATGTTGGACAAGAAGGCCTGGCTTGCAGTCTCTGCTCTAATTCATCCCAAAGGTGTTCTGTCGGGTTGAGTCAAGTTCCTCCACACCAAACTAGCTCATCCATGTCTTTGTGGACCTTGCTTTGTGCACTGGTGCACAGTCATGTTGGAACAGGAGGGACCATCTCCAAACTGTTCCCACAAAGTTGAGAGCATTTAACTGTCCAAAAAGTATTATGCTGAAGCATTAAGAGTTCCTTTCACTGGAACTAAGGAGCCAAGCCCAACCCCTGAAAAATAACCCCATACCATAATCCCCCCTCCACCAAACTTTATACTTGGCACAATGCAGTCAGGCAAGTATCATTCTCCTGACAAACAGCCAAACCCAGACTTTCGCAGGAGAGAGAAGCAAGATTTGTCACTTCAGAGAACATGTCTCCACTGCTCTAGAGTCCAGTGGCGACATGCTTTACACCACTGCATCCAACGCGAACATTTCATGAATTTCACAAATTGACTTATTGCACAGGTGGCAACCTATCACGGTGCCACGCTTGAATTCACTGAGCTCCTGCGGGTGAATCTTAATAGAAGCAGTCTGTATGCCTAGGTGCTTGATTTTATACACATGTGGCCATGGAAGTGATTGGAAGACCTGAATTCAATGACTTAGAGGGGTTTCCTAATACTCATGGCAATATAGTGATGCATTTATTAATCATTATTAAGCTTTAAAGATCAAACAGATCTACATACATACATAGATACAGTATACATACATAGGCTACATATATAGATAGATATATAGATAGATAGATAGATAGATAGATAGATAGATAGATAGATAGATACATACATACATACATACATACATACATACATACATACATACATACATACATACATACATACATACATACATACATACATACATACATACATACATACATACATACATACATACATACATACATACATACATACATTCACATGCCACTGTTGCAAGTGACATTTAGAAATAAAACTCTGATTTAATTAGTAGTTTGGTCAAAAAGGACCTTAAAGCTATCCTGGTTAAAACCAGACCATTCTCAGTAGTAACTGAATTATGGTCTGGCAAAGCTTAATAGACAAATCCTTTCTAAAGGGGCGTCACCAACGGACGATGACATATGCAGAGCGACGGAGAAACATCTGAGAACAGCAATTCTCTGTTTGTGATTTCGAGGAAGATGTTACAATGGCTTCTGACAACTTTTGCCATTGTTGTAAGAGAAATATGATAATAGCTGGTGTCCACCGCCACTCCATCAACATTTTTGCAAAATGTGGAACCCCTAATAGCGTCTCAGACCGACTGAAACATCTCGGATTGAGGGTCGAACAGAAAACATCAATCACTGATCGCATTTGCCCCCGTTGTAAGGCATTTGTATTGCGATTAGAATGCAATTTGCAATATTTTGAAAATAAAATAATATTGATGAGTCTTTGGAGAATTGTGTCTCACAAACTTTATTAAATTATTCATGAGCATAGTTATGCTAGTTATTTATTTACAATTATTTACAATTGTTACATGTCTACCAGATCTAGTGTGAGGAAATAAGCACAGAAAGGCCAGATCTAGAGCTGCTGTGTGGTGTTAGCACATCATGATCACACTCCCCATCCTCCTCATCAAAATAGCCGGTGTAATCCACATCTGGTAGATGAGTGTTGTTCTTTGCTCTGGTTTTAAAGAAAATAAAAAGTTTAAATCGCTTAAAACAGACGCGATAGCTGATTCGAACGAGTGATGTTCCACGGCGGCATCCTGCTTCACCGTCGCTGTGCTGTCGTCATTGTGTAAAGCCCACCCCAACGTTTCTGATTGGTGCAGTGATTTCGACGGATTAGAAATGGGTTTGAATAAGCTCTTTGCCAGAAGTTGTCTGGGTTTTCCCAGGTTACCTTAAAGCCCAACTAATGTCCTGCACTGGCCCCTCAGTCAGACCTGGGATGGAGGGCTTCGAAAGCAATCGAGGGATGGGGTAAAGAGGGAACAATAGGCACATTTCTCACGATTAAAACCCTGTTGTGAAAACCTCACATTAATAAGACATGTACATTATGGACTCGAAACATCCTCTCTGCTTGAGATGAAAAATTAAAGAGAAGGGGAGAGCAAGGAAAGCTGTGCCTCCTGAAATAAAACACAGAGCCAGCTTGGAACATTAGAGCTATCAATAAATCAGAGTAGAAAAGACAACTTTCAGAGGAAAAGAGGTATTTATATGTAACCCTCACTGTCCCTGACTTACTCACTGTAGGAAGATGGGTCCTGAAGATACTACATCCTGTGTTGAGTTTATTAGTTCAAGTTGTGTGTTGAGTCAATGACATGTTGAAGATTGTCCATGATGAAAAAAAGAAAAAAAAGAAAACTATTTTAGAAAATCAAGATTAAAACACATGCCAAGTGCTTAGAAATGTACACGGTTCAGACATTTTATTTATATGATTCCATACTGTTTTAATAACTTTAATAACTGTTTTAAGAGTTTTTATTAACTCTTATATCCTTTTCAATAAGCTGTGCGGTGTAAAAAGTACCGTTTTTTTTTTTTTTTTTTTGGGGCGGGGTATGAATTATAATTCATACATTCATAAATATGTTTTTGAGAAGTTGCACCACATGGAATTGTTTAAAACCAAAATTATATATATAAACCATCAACTACATTCTTATCTTCCTTCAAGTCAGTGTATGAGGGGGAAAAGACATGTGATTGACCCATTTGCAATGGTGATGATGTATCTCTCTTTCCTGTACCTTCCTGGTCATGTTTTTGTCTGAATAAATCCCTCTATTTTCATTTGACCTCATGACTGGAGTTGTCATCGCATTGAGAAGTCAAGAGGTCCGTGCGGAGTAATTTGGGATATTGCTTATGTCACGTGAGATGTGCCACATGGAGTTATTGACTGTTGAGGCATTTGCATGCAGTGTAAGTTTACAGCCTGGAGCAAAAGTGATCCATTCTGAGCAATATCAAGCTTTCACACGCTGCTTGAAATGTGGAGATTCGATAGCAGCAGCAGATCAAAGACACAGCACAATTAGCTCTGACAGCCTTTATGTGTTTTCGAGAGAGACCTCACTTTTTTTTTTCTCAACACAAGTGATTCCACATGTACCATAATGTATGATGGCACACCCTGTTGGATACGATGTAGTGTAGAATTTCAGATTCTCCATTTGCAGCAAAAAAAAAAAAAAATAAGAAAAAGAATGTATATAAACCCACCAACTCATCACAAGGCTTGGAATACAAAAACAAAGCGGACAGGCTTAAACACTGCAATCTGAATTCTGTGTCACAGAGATGGAAACACACAGGGCTGTGTACTGAAGCAGGAGAATGAAAGCACTCTGGTAATAGTCCCGTCATCACTATCAGATGATTATGTCTGTGCCTGGCCCTCAGAGGGCATGTATGATGGCCCCCTGTCATTGTTTACGGGGGCTCTCTAAACTCAGCTAGCCAGGGGGGAAATGCATCGCTGCTTCAGTGAGCTTTGAAAACGCCTCTCCTTCTTCAGTACAGCCTGGTCCCCCTGCTGACTGCAGACGGTCACCCTCCTGACGCAGGATATACACACTATGGGGTGCTGGATGGCTCCATCTGATGGGTTTGTGGGAGGTGAGGTGCTGAGAGGAAACACAAGGCTTTGACCAAATGTCCCATGGACATGTTTTACATTCTCTGACATTCATTAGCCAGAACTTGTTCTCCACTCTCCACTGCTCCTGATATGACTTGACGGCCGTGGCTTTGATCAGGCCGGCATGTTACGTGGACACAAACGGACATGGGACATTGGATACTTCACAAGCATTCTTCCACAGAGCCACCCAGCATCACCTGACACCAGCGAGTCCATCTCTGTGGATAATTACCAGCCCTGCATGTGATGTGATGATTTTTTTTTCTATCCTCATGTGTAATTTCCCTTCTTTTTTGGGTCACCATCTTGGATAAATGCTCAGAGAGATGGAAAAAAATGCAGATACAAATGTTCTTTTTCTCCTCTAAGGAGAAAGCAATATTGTCATCAGTTTCTAAATTACATAGTGCCTCTCAGTGGAATAACATACTAAACATGCAATCAAATCTCATACCGTTTTGAACCATAGTAATTATTTCACTATGTGGAGGAAGCCATTCTAGCCCGTCCCAACCCTCAAGGGTACAGCTATTTACAGCTGGTACAGAAACAAAAAAAAAGTCCTTTAAAATATTGCACACACGTAGGCCTACGGAAAAGAGATAGTACATGATTTCGCTAAATAGATAACAAGCCACGCTATTTGCACAAATGCTACATTAATGCGGTCGTGTGGTCACAGTTATGTCGCAAAATGACTGTGAAGGTGTGTTAAGGATGCTAACCTGAGTTTCTGTTGAGCCAACAGGCTTTGCAAAATACCCATAATTATAAAACACACTGACAGAGGAGAGAACATCATCAAACAAATGTCACGGATGGATGCCTTACAGACAGTTCAGCGTGCCGGGTTACTAGGCACGCTGATTCACGTCAAATAGAGAGACTGTTACTTCTGTTCTAAGTATAGAACATTGCAGTGCATTAGACAGGCCATGCATGCCGGATGCCGAAAATACGTTTTCGTCACTATACTTCAGAATATATAACCACAATTTTACAGCTGAAAGCAGGAAACTGCCTAAGGCGGAACTGAATGTGTGATTCATGTGATTAAAAAATCAAAAATGACAATTACAAGTATATTTATGCACCATTTATTATTAGATTGATTACAGACTATACAAGGCTATTACACACACACACACACACACACACACACACACACACACACACACACACACACACACACACACACACACACACACACACACACACACACACACACACACACACACAAAACAGCAGCAACAACAACAACAACAAAAATCATATTTGCATACAGCATTAAATGTTTAGAGGGCTCTGTGATCAATAAAATAACCAACAACAGCAGTATGGTTGTCAGACCTGTCTGTATAAATGGCTGTTATTTAAAGCGCTCTTCTGAAACCCTGTGTTCAAGGAACATTTAGATGTTTGCTCCCACAAAACTTCTTCAGTTTGGAGCGAATGATGATTTTTTTTTTTGTATGACAAGATCTGTAATCTTTGAAATTGCAGTTCAGTCAGCCGTGCATAGTGGTAGAAAGTTTTGCAGAGATTATCACTGGCATAACCTTGGCAGAGGCAAGGTATATTTTAATAAAGCCTGTCTGGTGGAGTGTCTGGGAGAGGATGACACAGTGCTGATAGGAATACTGACTCACAAATACTTTTAACCTCATTCACACCAAAAACTCTGTCCATCTTCCTGTCACACATCATGCCTTTTTTCTTCTTCTTTAATTCAAGAACACATTATATTAAATTGAATCTCTGCTATTATTTGACCTGCACATCTGTCTATCTACACAGCAAAAACAACAACTAAAATTAACATAAGCAATATTAATTTAAATAAAACTAGTAAACAGTCAAAAATATAAGTATTAATTTCCCAATGCATGCTTGAAATAGGGTGAATGAGACCACACACACACACACACATTAGTCTCAACTAACCCAACACAATTTGGCCTCTTTGACTGGGATTGAAACAGCAAAGAGTGAGGCGATGGGGTGGTGGAAGGATGCTGTGAAACTTGTCTTGGGACAGAGGTGAGGGATGGCTATATATATATATACCGGCTTCCTCTTGCCTTGATTGGTTAATTACCTGAACGTGCTCCACCTGGGCTTTGTTAAAGGTGCCATAGAATGGAAAACTGTATTTACCTTGGCATAGTTGAATAATAAGAGTTCTGTACATGGAACTAACATACCATGAGCCTCAAACACCATTGTTTTCTCCTTCATAGGTAAATCTTGTGCTTTCAAAAGACCACTGAAAAACGGGTGAATCCCAACATAACACCGACTGTGACATAACAGTCAGGATCATTAATATTTATGCCCCCCAAATTAGCATATACCAGCCAATGTTCAAGGCTGGCAATATTAATGTGGACCTGGACAGCCGAATCATCAGAAGTTCTGCAGTTATTGTGAAGAAGCAAGCAAGGATAATAGCGAAAATGGAAGATCATGGATATACATAATATGTTCCAGGCTGTGCAGGGGATGTGAACGCTTTTCATACCCTTCCCACAGGCACAGAACAGGCATGTTTGATGATTAAATGTATTTAATTCATTCATTCATTGTTCATATAACACCAATTAAATTTAAACACATGTTCTATCCGGGTGTTTTACTTAAAGTGTGCAATCTGACAACCATCCCTTACGAAAATGAACCATGGTTTAACTACCAATAAAACCAAATAATCGGTTGTTCTTGTTAAATCATGGTAGCCACAAATTAACCATGGCTTTGCTACTCTAACCATAGTTTAACCATGGTAAAACTGTGGTCATATAAATGGTAATCAATTAGCAATCAATCAATTAGGTTCATTTTCATAAGGGATGTGCACAAGAGCTCTCTCTCTCTCTCTCTCTCTCTCTCTCTCTCTCTCTCTCTCTCTCTCTCTCTCTCTCTCTCTCTCGCCCACTGATGAACTGAAAACACCAATAAACAAGTAAGCTGCATTCCAGAAATCTCCATTTGAGATTTTCTGCTTAAAGTGTCATTCAGGTAGCCTGACAAGCCAGACCCACATCAAGATGTTGGGTCCGGAAACTCACCATTGACAGGGCTCAATCTGAGGGACGGGATAAACGGTTGTCTTTCAAATTCCCTCTGCATGCATTTGGATAGCGCCATGAGCGCCAAAACCAACCAGAGCAAAGAAGAAGGTGAAGCCGAGCTAACGTTAGTTGATAGACTTTCGCCGTATCCGGTCGGCAAAACTCCGAACACATCTTCTTTTCTTAAGAATGACTTCAGTGCCTTTCTTTGTTCTTTTCTCAAAGAAAAGCTTAACTCCAAGTCTTCCAGAGTCGCGGCCAAAGCCGATTCAAAAGACTGCTGTTCGTCAGCTTCTTTGTTTACGAGTAGCACGCAGAAACTCCGCAACTCTGCCGCTAGGGTGCGTCTAGATTTCCGGTGGTCTGTGTTCTGTCTCGACTCATGAGCAGATTGTGCTGTTTGTGCGACTAAAACCAAATAACTTATATTGACTTACTTTAACTTATATTGCCTTCTATACGCTTTGCTAAACTGAATAACCAACACGATCTCATGACAATGCGTATAAATAGTACGAGTGTGTAATCTCGTAGAATGTATACGCCAAAATGTTTTTTGCCGTTCATATGCTATGCAGTTTTTGGCGTGCATATGATACGCACTTTATGGCGTGTATATGACACGCTTTTGGGTAGGGTGAGGGTGGGGTGTGGGGTTAAATACGTATGTCGCCATAAAGTGCATATCATATGCACGCCAAAAATGGCGTACCATATACGCCAAAACTCATTTTGGCGTATACATTCTACGAGATTGCACACTCGTACTATTGATACGCATTTTCGTGAGATCGGGCTCGAATAACTGCACTTGTGTGAGCTGCTGAAATGAGCTCATCATTATTATTTACGGCCCTTCCAAATAAGGAAAAAACTGACCATTTCATTATAGGGACAAATCCTAGGGTTGTAAATGGACATTTAAAACCATATCTGGAGAATTTTTGCCCTTACCTGGGCCACATACTTTATATGTAGATATCAGAGAACATTTTAAAATATTGTATCAATGCATTCTGTGGCATCTTTAAATACAACTTCATTTGTGGAGGGATTCTTGCCGCTGTTTTGACCACTTGACACATTTTATAAGCTCTTCACAAGTTCTTCATACTTCATAATACTTCATAAAAGACGACCAATCAGGTTGTGAACGTATCCTTTTGCCAGGTTCTATGATGAAAAACACCAATCTGAATGCTAAGACAACCAAGACGTAAAGTTTTTTTTTGTTTTTTTTTGTCCGAACCAAACGAACCAAGCCAACTGGATTACTACGTGTAGGGTGTATGTTCTCAGATTTTTTACTGAGAAGGGAAGCATTCCATTTCTTAATTGCTGATGATGAGTTGATTAGATGGATTATTTGAACATGCTCCTCCTGACTCTTTGTTAATCAAACATCATTTGGTGACACCCATGCAGAGGTGTTGATGCGTTCTGTCACCCCAGATGCTTGCAAGTGATTTAATATCTCTGACACAGAACTGTAAACAGACACTGGCACACGGAAAAGTTTTTGGCACACAGGTGTGATGGTTTCATCCAGCTTTAAGCGTATAAAATATAATCTTTTTAGTGCATCTAAAACTCTAGCACAGGAAAATAAGGCACAGGAAGGGCATTAGGAGGCAGGACTTGATTGCTTTTTGTAAAGACATTAGGTCCCTCCCCATGAGGGGTGTCCCTTTGTCAACAATGAAGAACATAGCAGGAATTGAATCGTCATGTAGGGAAACTGACAAACATCCAACCACTGGAATTTGGGATTTTGAATATGTCACAATAATTTCAAACAGTAATTTCTGGTAATTAAATTTTCTTATTGATTGCTCTGATCAGCACAGTTTATTATAATGTCACAATGTAACTTTTTAGACCTCCTGCATGTTGCAGTTCCAGCTGGGCCTCCGTTCAACAGCGAAATCATGATTTCCTCTTCCCCACCTGAGCAGAATTGAGAGGTGCATGTGATGGTTTCTCTTTTGTTCTGCATTTTATTGTGCGCACTTGTACGGGGGCAGCAATTTGAAATGGATTTAGCCTGATCGGCGACTGATTCAATCTGGCCTGCTATCGTAACAGCTCTTTCCAGACTAAAACAGTTTCTAGTAAAAGTCTCTCATGTACTCGTGGGCTAAGCACATCCACAAGCTGTTTCGTGAGCCACCTGGCAGTGTTTAAGGCGTGGCGTTCAGGTACTGTGGCTTTTGGCACAAAGTAGGCTAGCACATCCTCTGCATCCTTATACATTGAACCTGTATTAGGCAATGAGTAGACTATCTGTTGTCCCTCTCTGCCGAGGCAGTGAAGCAGTACAGCGGTCCATCTTTCGTCTGGCCATGAATCACCTGTAGCATCAAAAACTCGTAGATCATTTTCAAATATCCGCAGCCAGGCTCACCAGAACAAGGCAGGGCACATTAGCAACAGCCATCTCTGTGACCATGACCAAAGATAAAAAGCTAATCCTTGTTGACAATTTGTGGTATCCATCAGGAGTTCTAAAACAATGGAGCACACGAGAGAGGAGCAGCGAACTGACACATAATCTCGTTTACTCTTCACTTCTGTCCATCTTGTTTACTCTTCAGCTCTCACACACATTATGTCATTATACACTTCAGGCTTTCTTTTCAAAATAGTAGTCCACAGAACAATTATCTCATGAACACAAGACACTACACTGCATTCTTATTCCCATTCCCTGTTTTAGCTGATATCAGTGCACAGTATGTTCTACATTCCTCTGAGATTGGTGTGTCTCACTGAAGACATATATCTGCCACCATGTTCTTCTATCTAGCCTCTGAAGTAAATGCTGGGAAACTGCTACATACATCCACTTTCCCTCTTTCAGAACAGTGATGGAACTCCAGCCTGCAAAGGAAGGCTCTACTGATTACATTAAAGATCATGTAATGACTCTGGTATAGATTCAGGTTGCTGCTGGCACCAGTCCCCCTAAGTATCTTAGCGAAAACAATGTCATTACCTGTGTAATTGAGGCCAATTCTCTTCATCTTTGAACTCTTAGGGAGCTTTTATGCTGATTAGAGTGGAGGTGGCCGAGGGCAGAGAGGTAGGCTCAAGATGTGCATAGATGACTGCAGGAGTTTGGAACAGTAAACAAAGGACACGGCACTGCTTTTGCTTCATCTAAACACGAGAAGACATTTGCTTTAAGGCTTGTTAGCAGAGTGATTACTAGACTCACACTGGGAATAATCGTTTGTGGAGTAAAGATGAAAGATGTAGTAATCTATTCATCATTTGTCAGTTTTCAGCCACCTCGCTGTAGTGTTTGCTGACTGTAAACAGCGTTGTGATCTTCAACAAATCTTCCCAGAAACATTTAAGCCTTGAAGATTGAATTTGTGCAGTCAAACCTATAATTGGGAACACCTTCCACTAAGCTAAAGTGAAGCTAGTGTGGCGGGAGGGGTAATGTAGCAAAAATGTAGCAGACTACGCCACCCTGATGACCAGGGAAATTTTATAAGTTAATTACGCACAAAAGGACACAGGTTCATGTTTCAGGAGAAAAGGGTCTGGAGAAGTGGATCCCAAAAATACAAAAGTTTTATTTTTACAACATTCAAAGAATAAATTATAAAAGGGTTAAAACCCCATGGCTAGATTAGAATAGACGAAGTATGCTGGAGTCAGAAAAAGAAGACAGAGGCCTACCAATGGCAGGTCAACTAACTATATCAAAATCTTCCCACCTTGTGCACCGGTCACACCACACACACACCAGTCAGATCACACACACAGAAATCACTGCACTCTGTGACTAAGCCCACCACCGCACACGAGGGCCTATGAGCGGCCTGCCATGAAGCCTCGGCTCCTGCAATAAAAAGACAAGCCAAACAATTTCAAAAGCTTAACACTGATGAAATAGAAATAGCACAGAAAAATCTATTAAATAAACAAACAAAAAAACTGAAAACAAAGACAAAACAACTCAAAACAGATAAATGCTGGAGAGCAGTTTAACACAGGACACGTAGACCCAGCGAGCTCGCGCTGGAGAGTATTCTAACACAGGACACGTAGACCCAGCGAGCTCGCGCTGGAGAGCAGTCTAACACAGGACACGTAGACCCAGCGAGCTCGCGCTGGAGAGCAGTCTAACACAGGACACGTGGGACCCAGCGAGCTCGCGCTGGAGAGCAGTCTAACACAGGACACGTGGGCCCAGCGAGCTCGCGCTGGAGAGCAGTTTAACACAGGACACGTGGGACCCAGCGAGCTCGGCTGGAGAGTATTCTAACACAGGACACGTGACCCAGCGAGCTCGGGCTGGAGAGCAGTCTAACACAGGACACGTAGACCCAGCGAGCTCGCGCTGGAGAACAGTTTAACACAGGACACATAGACCCAGCGAGCTCACGCTGGAGAGTATTCTAACACAGGACACGTAGACCCAGCGAGCTCACGCTGGAGAGTAGTCTAAAACAGGCCACGTAGACCCAGCGAGCTCACGCTGGAGTATTCTAACACAGGACACGTGGGCCCAGCGAGCTCACGCTGAGAGCAGTCTAAAACAGGACACGTAGACCCAGCGAGCTCACGATGGAGAGTATTCTAACACAGGCCACGTAGACCCAGCGAGCTCACGCTGGAGAGCAGTCTAAAACAGGCCACGTAGACCCAGCGAGCTCACGCTGGAGAGTATTCTAACACAGGACACGTAGACCCAGCGAGCTCACGCTGGAGAGCAGTCTAAAACAGGCCACGTAGACCCAGCGAGCTCGCGCTGGAGAGTATTCTAACACAGGACACGTGGGCCAGCGAGCTCACGCTGGAGAGCAGTCTAAAACAGGCCACGTAGACCCAGCAAGCCCACGCTGGAGAGTAGTCTAAAACAGGCCACGTAGACCCAGCGTCTAAAACAGCGTCTAAAACGTGTCCTGTTTTAGACCCAGCGTCTAAAACAGGACACGTAGACCCAGCGAGCTCGCGCTGGAGAGCAGTTTAACACAGGAGAAACCAATAAAGACAAAGCAGCAGCATCAAAGAATGTTGCCCCACAGGCAATAATCGACTATTTTTCCTACATGCTGCTATAGTTGTGAGTCCGATCGTGCACACAAACAGACGACACGCTAATAAGCCACGGGAATACAACCGGGGGAATGGTGAACGAGGCCGACGCCAACCTCCCACAGACGATTGTCCATAAAGGAAGCTATGAACAACAATTTAGCGGGTGACTTCAAGCCACGCATCTCATCGTTACTAGGAAGCTCAACAACACATACCTGTGGAGCGGAAGGAAGGCAGAAACCAGAATGGGCGGTCCGCGGGCAGTGACGCACAAATGGTGCTTTGACACACCGTAATGGCTTAAAGCCCCTGTTTATATACCCACAACACAGTGTGTGATTGGATACATGTGTGCATGTTTTTAATTAAAAAAAGGTATATATACAAAGAGCATTCGAGGCACCGTTGATCCCACTACACTAGGGACCCACAACAGTAAACACCTATGGGTTCAGACAAATCATAGTTTTATATCAAGTGCAATTGAAAGGCTCCTTGAATTAATTGATTCATAGAAACCAAAGTCTAAAGCACAAATACACAATAAAAAGTATCCTGAATTAAAATTAAATGGAAGAGTTACAATATACTATTAATTTACTCACTCTCATTGTATGGACAAAAACACACAATAAAAGTTTTTTATTTTATTTATTTTGTTATGTTCCACAGATGAGAGAAAGTCATTTACAACAACATTGGAGTTAATAAATGATGTATTCTTGGTTAATTTATTCTCAGTGTTTGATCAGTGTTTCCTGTCTAGACGTGTGTGTGTGTGCGTGTGAGCTAAGGAAAAAGAGAAGAACCAGAATGGATTTGAGAGGTATAAATAAGTGTGTATGTCAATGACTGCTGTTTTGGAAAGCATTTGTAAAAAAAAAAAAAAAGAGAAGAGAAGTTTGTCTGTGTGTGTGTTTTAATGGTTTATGCTCAATTCTTCAAGCATTTAGGGGATTATTTCCAGATGTTCACTCAAAGAAGGGTGAAATGGTAATGTGGGTCTGAAGAGAGATTACTTCAAACAAAAAACAATGGAAACATTTGATTTATCATCATGTGAAGGTTTGTCTGTTTATTAAGGCTACGTCTACATTAATCCAGATAGATCTGAAAATTGATAGATAGATCGTTTCAAAATGCTCTTCGTCCACACTTACATTTTCCAAAAGTTTCTCACCCACACTGAAACATCAGTAAACGCCAAATTCAACGTACTGCGCATGCGTAAAACCTCATTCAAGCTCACTGAGATGATACAGACATCATAAAGTTATCACACAATTCTTCTGGCAGGATCATTTTATTTAGCAAAATATCTCACCATTCCCTGATGCGTCCAGATCACACTCGGTCAGTCATTATGTTTGGTCTAAAACGCAACTCCACTCATGTTTTGCCAGCAAATGCAGCGGACCCACTTTATATTAGGTGTCCTTAACTACGATGTACTAACATTTTAATTAATCATTTGATACATTGCACTTATTGTGTACATACATGTTTTTACATTGTACTTACATTTAAAAAAATACCTGCATGTATATACATCTGTAATTAATTTCTGTAGTTACATTTGTAATTACACAGTTGACACTTCCCTTACACTTAACCCTACCCTTAAACTTACCCATACCATCACACCTGTCCCTAACCCTACCCGTATCCCAACTAAATATCAGCAAAGGTGTTTTGCAACACAATATGAACACAGTAAGTACATTGTACTTATTTTTTTATGTAAGTACATAGTAGTTAAGGCCACCTAATATAAAGTGGGGCCAATGCAGCAAATACAATCTTCTGTCATCCTTGCAGGACTGTGATATGAAATGTGCAAAGTAACATTTTATCTATTTGGTATCTATTTGGTACAGGATGTGTCACATGACTAAACATGCGTCATCGTTTTCAAATACCTCCGTCTTCACAGTCCACACTATGACGCGAAGACGTCCAGTGTGGACGGAAGGCCAAAACGGAGAGAAAAAGATGTGTTTTCAAATGAAAACATATTAGTGTGTTCATGGCCTAAGTCTATTTGTGTCTCAAATCAATTAAAGAAAACAATACAAGGCGCAAGCTTCTTGCAGTCAAGTAGAACACTTGTTCAAAGTTGTTTTCCAAATATTTGGGAGCCAAAAGAGGTGACCTTGGTTAGGACAGAAATTATGACTGAAATGCCACCTCATCTCTCCTCAGGGCGAGTGAAATATTGAAATGGACTGGCATAAGGCTTTCCCACAAACTCTGCTGGTCATTTAAACATAAGGCTACTCAAAGTCTTGGATTACAAACTTCCTTTGCATGTTTCACTATTTTCTTTTCTATATTTTGCTCAAACTTTCCACATATGCGCTCAAAGCCTATGCAGTGCCATTGCCTGGGACTGGGCTTCCATCCACAAACGGCTCATAACTCCTCCAGCAAAAACAGGGCGTACTGGAAACCAATAAAAGGGTTGAAACCACATGCAATAGAGCTGCTAGAGGAAAAGAACGGCCATGTGGACCTCAGAGTCCCATGTGCAGTAAATTAATGCAGCACTATAAATAGCCACGTGGATGACTGTAGGAAGATGTGAAATAAGACTTGTAAGGAGGTTGGAAAGTTAGTTGCACAGCTTGAAGCCACATCAGGAACAGCTGCGCATTAACATTCTCCCCAGCTTTGAAACACCTAGTGTACGAAGGAAAAAAAAGAAGTGAGAACTATGTTACTATGAACAGGTTCATATTATTTAGAAAACGTGTTGTTTGTAGCATTGAATTTAACCTTGCAGACTCGTATATGGGCTAAAGTCAGACGTTTGGTTGTAGCTCAGTCTTTTTTTTTTTCACTCACTGCTGTCAATCCATTCATGTGGTTCATATTCTTTCTTTGAAAATCTCATTTTCTGCATCTCAAAGAAACTACCACTGACGGCAATCACATCAGGACATAAGCAGCATTGCACACGAGGCTGGCAATGACATTAAAGGACACACAGAGACAATCCTAGTGCTTTTCAATCAGAAGCAGAAACTTGATCTGCCAATTTCAACCAATAAATATATTTCTTGAAGTGTTGCTCATTGTTGTGAATGCTGCAAGAAACTGGGCTTTTTGTTAGAGTTGATTTCATTAACAGAGAACTACTATAACAATGTTGTGTTTTGTTGCCTTTTTGCTCTTTACATAAATCAGGTAAACAGAGAGCATGAGACAGAGAAGCTATTTAGGTACTAAATGTAGAGGTGTAGGGGAGCGCGGGGCACAACCCAACGCAGGGTTAATTGTAACAGGCATGGTTTAACACTTTCCACTTCTGCCAGGATGACGAAACTGTGTGTATTAACTAGTTGCCATGTCAACGTTATTTAGAGAAAAAATTGTGCCAAAATGTAAAAATATTTGGGAGATATCACTGGACATTTATTTAACCATAGCAAAATGAAATGTCTTACTTAAGTTTGTTTTTCATCTCTGTTTTTTTTTGTTTATTTAAAATAAGACAAATTTGATATGATTTGAATCTTATATCTGTTATTTAACGAGCCCGATCTCACGAAAATGCGTATCAATAGTACGAGTGTGCAATCTCGTAGAATGTATACGCCAAAACTCATTTTGGCGTGCATATGGTATGCCGTTTTTGGCGTGCATATGATACGCACTTTATGGCGTATTATACGTACGGACCCCCCACACCCCCACCCTCACCCTACCCAAAAGCGTGTCATATACACGCCATAAAGTGCGTATCATATGCACGCCAAAAACAGCGTACCATATGCACGCCAAAATGAGTTTTGGCGTATACATTCTACGAGATTGCACACTCGTACTATTTATACGCATTGTCATGAGATCGTGTTGGCAGGTCGGGTGCGTTGTAACACTGCGTTACAATGAGCCCCTATTAGAAATATGCTATTATATTCTATACTTTTATTAATTCTATTGAGAAACCATAAGGAAAGGGTGAATAATGACTGAGAGTCAATGTTCAGAAATTATTCATTATTATTATGTTTTGAACTATGCTGTATAGCTGTATTTAGAGATGTGTTTGTTGTCAAACTCAAAAATGTGTATATTTTTTATGGTAAAAAAAATGCCATTATTGTATTTTAAAAAGTTAATAATTGTATTTTATTGACAAAATATTTTAGCTTGTCTTGGACATTTTTTATTATATCAGGTAACATTTTAAGCTGTCATTTGCTCATGTTAAAAAGTGTTAGGTTGTGCCCCGCTCTCCCCTATATATTTTCTTCATAGCAAGTTTGCTCTTGTAAAAGGAAAACACAGTATCAATGCACAGAAAAAAATTGTGAGGAGAGAAAAGAGAAAAGAAAAGACAGTATGACACCCGTCAATCATGAAGCCCTTGGCCAAGGGAGGATATTTAAAATTCTAACCCATTCCTGAAAGCTGTGTGTGTGAGAGCGAATACAAACAGTGGTGAATTAGTGGAGCCAGCACATACATACATTCATCAGCCTCCTTCCTCTGTTGATTTCATACAAATGCAAAATGTTCCCTGATAAATATTCTGCATGCTGAGGGAGGTCTGTGTGGCCTGACAGAAACATTGGCCACACTTTAAAATCCAAATGGTGCCTCTCTGAATTGAGATGTCACCAAGAACTCCAAGAATCCCACAGGATGCAACTAAGGCCTACAGTCCCATGACTCAGAACATCAAGCCATTTGACACAGAATAAAATCAATTTCAACCATAATACATAATAATCATTCCAAATTCATTTGCTCATCTCCCACGGTAGCATCTTTCTAGATGCACTTGGGATTCTAGTTTAGTTGGGAGGACACAATGAATGTAAGTAACTCATTAAACTTCTCAGAGAGCTTCAACACGGGTCTGATTGGATTTCTCCAGACTTTTATTCAGAATAACCAACAAGAAGCTCGCTAAAATTGGCCATTAATACCCATGTCCCTTAAGCTTTCAATGACTATGGTGTTACTTTCTTTTTCCATCTCTTTTGTATGACTTATTTAGAGAAATCAAATTGGATGTTGCAAAAGGCTACATGTTTTGTCATGCAATTCAGAGCAAATGCCTTCAAGAACAACAAGGAGAGGGAATAACAGCTTATTCCATCCACTAATGACCAAGCCAGTGTCCAGTACCTGATACATTGTTCTGAGCTACTCTGTGCCACCAGAGGTCAGAGGATATGATGAGGACGGATCTCAGAGCGGGATAGAGCTGGTGGTTGGCAAAGTCAGGCAGGAAGGCTGACAGATGCTTAGAGAGAGACTGACTGACGGAGTTTCCCAAAGGAGCCAGTGCCTAGGGAGTGCTTGAGATAGTCATTCCCCCTGATGTCACCCCTGATGGGAGGCATGGATTAGTGCTGAAGCTCCCTGGGCGGCCATGGTGCCACACCACATCCTGTTCTGCCCAATTATCTCCTGTCTCCAGTCTGTCTTCACTCCTGCTCCACTGATCCCCAGGAACCCTGTCGGTGAGCCACTCAAGACCTAAAGTAGTGCTCTGGATTGGCAAAATAAATGAATAAATAAATAAATAACACTCTCAAAGCTAGTGTGCAACTTCTTGCACTTTCCTTAGAATTAGCCATTACCACATGAAATATTTTAGAGATGTTTACATCAATAAGAATTTCTCAACATTTCCAAAACCCCAAAACAATTTTCAGAGTAATTACCATTCATAATGTTATGGAATGTTGAACAAATAATGTCAGCTGGTCATGTGGAACGCTGAATATGCAGAGGGAGACAATTGCTACATTGATAATGTGCCATTTGAGAGCTCAAATTAATTCTGGTGCCTGTCCTAAATTATAGCTTCATGTAATTTTTAAAAAAAAAAGAAGAAAAAAAACAGGCAAATGCTAATAGAACAGAATATTTAAAGCATCATTATTCTCACAAGCCAGGAATCAAACGAATAGAGTATACTTTCTTTTTCTCTCTCAAAAGGTCATCGTTGGCTGCTTAGAACTTATATGGTTTCATGCAGTGGGTATATTGATGAAGTAGCCCTCACATGGTCTCAGACAGCACCCTCATCCAGCTCCTGCTCTTCTCTCCCTCATCAATATGCCGTCAATATGATCCCTGTTGAAAATTGCATGATTTGTAACGAAACATTTGAATACAGCTGAGCTTTAAACGGTCGCTTAAAATTAGATGAATAAAGCAATGTGAGCTGAATAATTTTGACCCCTCTCTAGACTGCATGAATAAATGAATAATACACTGCACGCGCCCTACGTCTTAAGTAGTATCTCATTTATGGATAAATCATTATTCTCCTCACTCAACCCACATGGCTCGTTAAAAATTACAGAATAATATAAAGTCTTCAAAAGTCTTTACATTTAATGCACATTTTAATTATGACTGAGTGGTGATCAATAATGTAAACACTGGAGTCATACTTTGAATACTTTCAAATATAGGGTGAATTCAGGGTGATTGGGACACTTTTTCCAAGTCATCTCAATGGCAAAAAGTGTCCCAATCACCCTAAATTCACCCTTCTGAATGAGTGAACATGAGTAGAGCTGCAAGGGTCAGGAGTCGTTTGTGTGGCAACATAGATTATGGACTTAACACTGAACTGAATCGGTGTTGGCTTAAACCATTCTTACACATGATGATACCCTGCCACCTTGTATCTGTAACCTTCCCTATTCATGAAATGGATTGCTGTGATCAGAGAGCTGACCCTGGGTCTGTACTCTGTGACCAACCAAGGTCTTCATTGGGCCTGGCAGGATAAAGCTGTTTTTTCTCTCCAAATCCTTTGGGCAAATGTCACCAGGCCTTGATCTGGAAAATTCAGGGATGAGCTTTGAGGACAGTAAGGAAACAGCTAACTGCTAAGACACATTGTAGGACTGATAACATGTCACATAAAACTGATGTGAGAATGGTGTGCTTTCAGATAAGCAGAGCATTAAATGTTTTTAATAAAGTTTATCTTAGCATTTTTCAAAGAGCTATCCTCAGGTTTAAATCTACAGCCAGGAACAGTGTTTGTACTTTCAAAAGGGTGATCTTTTTGTACACCCTTTTGAGAGTACAAAAAAAGTACAAAATACTGCTTTGCGGGAGCAACAAAAGTTCTTGGTCTCACTCTTTCTCACATCTATTGTCAACGCAGTAGATGTGAAGGCATGAAAGTAGTTTCTGCACCCCCTTATCAACACCATTCCATGATTTGTGAAGCACTGCCTACTGTCTTACAACTTAACAAGTAACATTCAAACCTGGGAAATAATTCCTGTATTCAAAAACATAAAATGACCATTTAAGTCATTTGAATTTGAAGTAGCTGTTCCACAAAGGCCACTGTGATTTTGCTGTAATTTCTTTTGCTTTTTTTTCCCAATGAAAATTGCAGTCAGATGCAAATGAGGTTAATTTTAAATTAAAGGAGATTTAAGTTAGTTTCATAGGAGAAAAAATTCTCAAATCTAATGCAGCTGGTATAGACAAATGAATAGTCTAACTATTGACCAGAGAGAGGAGGTGGAACATGAGGCAATGTTTTGCAGTCTTCCTCTGCACATTCATCTGAGTATAGCCCTTGCTCTGTTATCTAAACTCTTGGTTTGGGTTTTGGTTCAGTTGTTCCATTTGAATGGTGCATTTGTACTGGCCTCTAAGCGAGATTGGATTTGGAATTACACTTCCTGTCCTGCTGTTTTTCTCCCCGCTTCGACTGCCTGGCCACAACCAACTCCAACCTTTAGTGTTATTTTGTATCCATCAATAAATAAACATTTCATATCCATATGTAGCTACTGGCATTGGTAATCTGTCTATACAAAAAAAAAAAAAAAAAAAGAAAGAAAGAAAGAAAGAAATCACACCTTTGCAGTTGACAAGGTTGCTTGCACTTTGGATTAATCAATTATACAGAGCCTGAAAAAAAAAGTATATTTTCCCTTACAGCAATAAAACCAGTAGTCATGCCGTTCAGTAATCCATCTTATGAAGCATAATTCACTCTTTGGAGTCAGAAAATGAATATCCAATTCTCTGTCAGTGATTTACCCAGGCAGGGAATTAGGAATATATTACCCAGGCAGTGAGGTTTTAAAGTTTCTGCCTTGACATACATCACAGGTCTAAATCTCTGCCTGTGAAAACATAAAGAAAGCACAGAAGACATTCCTTCTGCAATTTATTTCACTTCCTTTTAGGAATCGTTTATGTTTAGGAAAGATAATGGGTAGTCTTTCTTAATGGTCCAAATTATAACCCAGAGATATAGCTCCTATCCACCCATCCATACATACATGCACAATCATATTCTGACTGCAAACACCAGAAATCCAAAATTAGTTTAATCTTTGGGCCTGTTTACCTGGTCAGGTCATGTGTTTTCTCAGAACGGATAGTTATCTGATCGTGAAAAGACCAAGTGTAAATGCCCTCCGAAACACATTCAAGATGAATTTAAATCCAATCCCTCAAACCACTTCAGGAGGTGGTCTGGCCTAGCCTGGATGCCAGCCGAATTTAGCTCAGCCCACAACATTTGAGATTGAGAAGTTCGGTCTGGACTGATCCATTGTGGAGCAACTATGCTCGAACCAGAGCTATTCGGACCAATCAAATTGTCAGGGTGGGATTTGTACTTTAATCATCCACACCACCAAAGAGCACTTGGGCTGAATTCTTTTGAATCTAAGTATGACGACATCAGACTAAAGTACTCCGTGTGTCCTTACATTTTTTGTACAACACCGGCAAATATCATTCACTTCTTCTACTTCTTCTTCCAGCGTGCCTGCAGTTGAGTTATATTAACAACTATGCGTCATTTAACATATGTCACTTACTCCGTTGCTCTGATTGGTTGTAGGTCTATCCAATTGATTGCAGAGGCATTTTCTTTCCTGGTTCAGTTGAAACACGTCCCATAATCACAGCCCAGTGGAGCGGTATCAGACTCATATTCTGACTAGAATCTGAGTATGACAATGTCAGGCTAGGTCTGGGCCGGTCTTAGTCTAAATGCATTTGGCTGTTGAAACCAATGTCAATTTTACTCCTCCCAACAATGCTAAAAATAAATGTGTGAAATATGCCCTTTCAGAAAAGTGCATCAAAATGTGTTTAGTAAAATTGTATCTATTGTTTGCTTGTTATGTCAAAAATGGCACAATACTGAAACCATTGAGTATCAGTTTGCACTGAAGACTAAATACAGGACACAGCAATTAAATTAATATTTTTTTTCAATATGTTAAACCTTTTTTCCTTTATAATCTGTTGAATAAATTCATATTATTTGTATAGTGCCTTTCACAATTCATATAATGTCAAAGCAGCTTTACAGAAAATCACACATTAAAGCCTTCAAAAACAATAGCACCAAATTGAACAGTTAAAAGCAGTCTGCAGTGCATGGTCCATGAGTATTCAAAGTGTTGTTTTAGGTGACTACACATGTATGGTGGGGTTTTTTTTAACTTGGCGTCATAAAATGTCTAGACAGATGAAGTTCCTTTCCAAACGCTTAGTGAAAAATTCAGCATTCTGTCTTTTTTTAGACCCTTTAATTCTTTTGTTATTCAAACAGCATGCTGAAGGCCAAAGGCTGATGACAAAAGCTGAGAATTAAAAATGTAAAAAAAAATCATAGGAGGTAAAGACATAATCCTTTTCAAAGAAAGCATGCTCTCTATTTCTTTACATGAACTAAATCTTATCATATAGTCACATATTTTCAAGCTTGATCATCCAACCCTAATGTTTTACATTCTTTTTTTATATATTAAAATCCTCACAGAGATCCACAATGCTGCTTAACAGCAATGCAACTATCATTACATATGATGTTGTAGGCTACCTGGGGCCATCATATGGTCTCCCTCTTCACCTTTTGAGCTGATGAGGGAAAACATGCACAGAGGAGAGGGTGAACATATTGACTCAGAGGCAATTAACATGCTCAGTATGGAAGACAATGTGTTCGGTCTGGGATGCCAGTGCTCTTTCAACACACATGCAAAGGCCTAAAAATTGCTCTTTCCTATTGCAAGGTGGCAACACACACACACACACACACACACACACACACACACACACACACACACACACACACACACACACACACACACACACATGTTGTGTTTCCATGTTTTATGGGGACATTCCATAGGCGTAATGCATTTTATACTGTACAAACTATATTTTCTATCCCCTACACTGCCCCTGCCCCTAAACCTACCCATCACAGGAGACATGCTGCATTTTTACTTTTTCAAAAACATCACTTAGTGTGATTTATAAGATGTTTTCCTCATGGGGACCAAAAAATGTCCCCACAAGGACAAAAATTTGGATATTGCCATCTTTGTGGGGACATTTTTTCCCCATACCGTAGGGATTACCAGTCCACACACACACACACACACACATGTTGTGTTTCCATGTTTTGGGGACATTCCATAGGCGTAATGCATTTTATACTGTACAAACCGTATTTTCTATCCCCTACACTGCCCCTGCCCCTAAACCTACCCATCACAGGAGACATGCTGCATTTTTACATTTTCAAAAACTTCACTTAGTGTGATTTATAAGATGTTTTCCTCATGGGGACCAAAAAATGTCCCCACAAGGACAAAAATTTGGATATTGCCATCTTTGTGGGGACATTTTGTCCCCATACCGTAGGGATTACCAGTCCACACACACACACACACACACACACACACACACACACACACACACACACACACACACACACACACACACACACACACACACACATTGTGTGCTCATGTTTTATGGAGGCATTCCATGGACATAATGATTTTTATACTGTACAAACTTCTGTCCCCAAAACCTAACCATGATGGAAAACTTTCAGCATTTTTACATTTTCACAAAAACATCATAAAGTATGATTTATAGGTGTGTTTTCCTCATTTTGGCCAAATCAGGAACAATAAGTTATAATATTTAATATTATAAATAATATTAACATTATTGTTAATGTAAATCTAATTTAAATAAATATAAATTCTATATAACAAAATATAAAAAAATTATGCTTTATACAAATATATAATATTAAGTATAATTTAATTTCTTTACGTAAATAGATTCAAATATTCACCAATGTAATGCATGTGTACAGTTTCAATAAAAATTAGTGTTTCTGACCAGCTTACCGTCTCTATGCTGTTTTAGTGATGAATTTATTTGCAACAATTTGCTTTATTTTGTCAGAAACATAAGTTAGTCAGTATTGATTACTCATTTATTGAGTTTCAAAGCAATATCTCACTCACTTTCATACTGTTATATTGTTGCACCCTTGTGATATTGTTTGAATAACCATAACCCTGGACCACAAAACCAGTCATAAGTTTATTTTTTATTTTATTTTTTATACATAATCTGAAAGCTGAATAAATAAGCTTGTTAGGCAATGACAATATTTGGTTGAGATACAACTATAAAAAAAAATCTGGAATCTGAGGGTGCTAAAAAAATAAAAATAAAAAAATATTGAGAATGTCGCCTTTAAAGGGGTGATGAATTGAGAAATCAACTTTCCTGTGAGCCTTTGATATATGAAAGGTCATGGTAATATAAGAATATCTTGTAAGTTTCGGAGCTCAAAACTTCCTTGTTAGTCAAAGAAAAGCTTTTATAGACACCAGGCCCAGCAAATGAGAGCTTAAAATATATACTGATCAATGACGTAACAGAACGGGGAAACGCCGCCTCAACAGATAAATATGTACGCCTGCTTCTGAAGCCCCGCCCACCAACTCATGGAGCTAAACGGATCGCGCAACTGAGCTGTAAACATGCATAAGATAGCAAGATATTGGGCTGTGCCTGTTGTAGAAGAACACAGTCCTTATATAAGCTTCTATGTATAGGATTCTAATATTATAAATACATGGATTAACTTTATTTTTACATTTTTTCATTTATTGATCTACGTTGTTCACTCTCTTCACTTGATATTTGAAGAGCGTGCGCCCACGCGTGTGTGGCCAGTTCGCGCTTATATCCACCATTCTGGCGGGCCAAGTAATAAAAAATATATAAATTCCAATCAATCATGGGTGATGAGCAATAAACCATTGTGTTTGTTTGATAAATACGTTTTGAGAGCCCTGTGAGAGAATCATTCCAGTTGCCGCTTATAAAACAATCTCTCACGTGAACTGACAGGGGAGTTGAAGCTCATTAAAAATGGAAATCTTAGCCATGGGCGTTTACTTCCAAGTCTCAAGTGCAGCACGCCCATCAAAACCCAGGGTTCATTAAGAGCCTCAAAACCAGTGTAGAAAATAGTCTATTACTTATTCATTATGATATTTTTTGAATGTAAAAACCATGCAAACGTCATTAGTTGACCTCAGACAACAGTATATATTTTTTTAAAGAGCCAGTCCATGACACCTTTAAAGTTCTACAAATGAAGTGCTTAACAATGCATATTACTAATAAAAATACATGTTTGATATATTTATGGTAGTAAATTCACAAAATATCTTCATGGAATATGATCTTTACTCAACATCCTAATGATTTTTGGCATGAAAGAAAAATCGATAATTTTGACCCATACAATGTATTGTTGGCTATTGCCACAGATATGTGATACCCGTGCAACTTATGACTGGGTCACATATATATATATTTCTTCCTCTGCACCCAGCGCCCCACCACTCAAAAAAGGCAATTGTTACACTGACCCATGATAAATGCTGTTCCTATTTTTAAATGAAGTTTGCATTCTTCTGGGGTCTCATGAGAGCAGGCAATTAACAGAAAGAGGGCGCCTCAGAGTAAAACATAAAAAGAGCAGAAACAGATTTAAAGAGAAACTGCAGAAATCCCCCCAATCATTTTGCCCTATAGCTAACAAGAGTGCTGCTCTGCGGCAGGCCGGCCTGTACATTGATTTGATGCCGATTCAGATGAGGGTGCACCTGCTGTGCTAGCAGTTGCCTCTAAATGTGTCCACTTCCAGTGCCATTATCCTCATCTATTGCTGAGTTTAGGTTTTAAAAAAAAAGACTTGTTCTAATTGCACATGCATTAAAGGTTACAGTGTGGAGAGATTACAGCCTTAGTAACATTAAAGCAATGGAGGTAGAGATGTGGGTTGAGGATGCTCATTGATTCTTGCTTTGTCTCTTACACAACAGACTGGAAATGCAGACGACACTGTGAGAATGAGGTTTGAGATGTAATAAGTTGGTGACAATACAAAGATGTGAATGCATTGTTGAGACTGGCCTTGCTGTACTAGACAAGGACAATGCCTCGCTTGGAGGAGGAGACACACAATGATGCTGTTTAGCTTGGTCCTGACACAGATGTGGACAGATGTGTCTCCTGTGAAACAAAGGGAACAGGCCAGATGATTTTGAATGTTTGATCTCTATCTTTGCTGAACATAATTCTCTAAATGTTTATCTGTCCCTTGATCATAACTAGTAATAGGGAAATGTCTAATGCAGTGATCCTTTTTGACAGTTTTTACCATTGATAACAATAAGAAATGTAGCTTGAGTAATAAATCAGCATATTGAACTGATTTATGAAGGATTTTCTGTAATATTTGAAACAGAAATATTTTATAATATTGTCGTTACTGTCACTTTTAATTACTTGACGAATAATAATTAACCCGCTAGCAAAGTGTTTAAGTTTATTGGAGTTCATTCACTGTTTAGGTTCAACTGGTTTTAAAAAAAACACACACACAAAAAAACATTTTCACCAGTTATTTTTGCGAGATTACCACAAGACTAATGTGATCTGTTTTTGACATTCGAAAACAAAAAGATGTATCTTACTCATAAATAAGCATCCCCTCAACACATTTTTAAACCTGTAGAAATAGATATGTCAGGGGATGTTTGGTTTGTCAAAATCAAACACTCCAAAATACTGTTTTCTGCTCTCTTTGTTGCCAAAAACAATGCCTATCGAGGGTCATTACTGTGATGTCCCCCTTTCATCCAGCAGCCATCAGAGGGTAATGAATCCTACCAAAGACCTGTTTGTGTAGGTGCTCTTTATGGGATGTCAGTGATATGACAGGCTTGTGCATCTGACAAATTTCCTAGGACGCCACTGACAGCCATTGCTATGAGCTAGCCTGATGGACAGCAACTAGATCTTATCAGCGAATGGCTATCAAGCGGTGCGACAAGCCTCTTTATCTCCCAGCCACACATTCTCCCCTATGACTGGGCCCTGGGGTGGAGTGGGGGAGAGAGAGAGAGAGAGAGAGAGAGAGAGAGAGAGAGAGAGAGAGAGAGAGAGAGAGAGAGAGAGAGAGAGAGAGAGAGAGAGAGAGAGAGAGAGAGAGAGAGAGAGAGGCAGACAAAGGAGGTGAGTCAGACAAACTTGTCATTTGAAAAATGTGTTTTAAAAATAAAATTAGGATGCATGACTCATTACCCTTGTGATAATGAGCTGACATTGAACATATGTCAGTGCAATTTCTCACGAGTATAAATGAAATTACCGTTTACAAACAAACACTCTCCGAGACACTTCAGATTTTTCATATCTATTTAGATTAAGCATAAAATACCCTATTCTCAAAAGACTGATGGGAGTTTAAGGTTCCAATCACTCTCTGTAGATCAGGATTTTGTACACATAATGAAAATGTACAGACCTTGGTCATCATGATAACCTCTAATAAGTGCCAATTGACCCAAAGCTAATGTGTGTAGATTTTGCATCTCAATAAGGCAAATGCAAGCTCAGTTACAAATAGCTGATATAAGGACAAATTGTGTACATGACTGTAAAAGTGGAGTGAATTCAATAACTTGTTACACAAGACAAATATTTTTTTCTCTTAAAATACCAAGATACAGTAGGCTCACTGCAAAAACAAACAAACAAACAAAACCCACCTAAAACGAACATATACTTACAATCCATTGCAGCTTCCAACTGAATTGAACATTAATGGCAATTAAAACACCACCAAAATGTATTTATTTTCACACAAATGATGATTGCCAGGACAGGTTATCGATTGATAAAGACTCATTCTCAGTTTCTTGCACTATGTTATGACCTCAAAACATTTTACCATATGATTTGTAAACTAATACATTTGAAACTTGCATTGCATAACTAGCTCTATATGTACAGTATGGGTTTTCTAACATAGTAAGCTGTAGCTCACATGGTAGAGCGTTGATTTTAAGGGGCAGTCTTGGCTGGTAACACGAAGGTTGAGGGATAAATTCCAAATACCGCCAGGAAATGACTAAGGTGCCCTTAAGCAAGGCATCTAACCCACAGTCTGTGTTTGTCAATGGTTTGCAGTGTGTGTGTGTTCACTACCCACTACTTCTAATGTGTGTGCACTTACTTAAAAGGGATAAAAGTAGAGGATAAATTCCGAGTAAAGGTTACTATACTTGGTATTCACATGTCACTTTCGCTTTTTTCAATAATTTGAATGCTTGGGTACGAGTCCTGTGAGTCCTGTGAGCTCAAAGTCTTGCCAACTAAAATGCAAATGCAGTTTTATCTCACATTCATGAACTGGAGATACCTTTTTTTATTATTTTATAATGTTTGCACTTATACAGTAGTTTAGCCAAGTGTCCAGATGAACTAGCGCTGTGTAACTGACAGCTTCAGCGATTGAAAAGAGAGCGTTATTTGATTGATTTCTGTATATAATTTAATCACAATTTAAATAACAGATTATGCTACTAGGAGAAACAATGAGAAGTTGATTGTTTAGGTACATCGCTTTCTAACGCTAACGCTGCTGTGAATTAGGTTAAAATCAATACACATAAAACAAACTGTAATAACAGACAAATCAATAGTAACCAATAAAACACTTGTGTGCTGCTGCATTACTGTCGGACCCCTATATAGTCGGCATCGTCTCTTATAGTTTTAATCTTTCAGAAATTCATGCATTGAATTTTGCCTTTTCTCTTAACGAATCTGCAAATGAAGTGAGTAAAGGGTGGTCCTTACTGACTAAATTAAAGATAAAGTTATTCCACTCTTTCCTAATGTTGGGGTCAGAATGAAGGCAATGCAGTGTTTTTCTACAACTTGGCCCCCTGCACAGTGTCTTGTCTTCTAAGCCATCTTAATCTTTTGGTTTCTGCGTAGACCTGCTTTTGCCGCTCTCATTACTCAACTACTACATGTGCAAATTGGTGGGCGGGGCTAAACAGGCAGTGATGTAAAAGCAGGTGTTGATCTTTTTCTGCAGAGACGCTGTTTCGCCACACTATTATGTAATAAAGTGGCACATTCCACAACCTGTCATTTTGGCAGATTGGCTTCAACTGTTTTGAGTTTTGAGTTCTGAAACTTACAGGACATTTTTATAGTATAATGACAATGATAATATATGTCAAAAGACCAAGGGAATTTTCTGTGAGGTTTATGATAGGGTTTATAGTACATTATTTTCAAACGCAAAACAGCATTAACCTTTTAGCACCACTCACCGTACATTTTGTTTCTGAACTGCCGCGATACATAAAATAACCAGTGTAACAAAACATTGTTCACATTCATCTGTTTCGGATAAAACTGAACACTTTTAGTGCCACTCTCTGGAACAAGCGAGAAGCAACACAATATCATTTTGCAGAAATGTCGCCACAGGCGTGTTTTTCCAAAAAGCCTGGGTTGGTAAGATACAGGTGTGTGTTCAAAATGAACATGTTCCTGAATGACAATTACAAACAGTTCTAAGCAGTCCAACCAAGAATGAGAGAAATCTGATTGAGTGAGCAAGCAGAAGAGCGAGAGCGTGTACCCTGTGTGGTCCCTTGACAGAGGAGAGGCTGAGGAGCAGGACTGTGGTTAACTGCTGTGCTAAGCATGTCAGATGGGCTCTATTCCCAGGCTCCAATTTCTGTCTGTCTGTCATCTCCTCTGTCTGATTCATTACATCTGTACACAAACAGCAAATCCCATATTTTTCCACAAATGAAGCTCTTTTTTATAATAGCGACACAGAGGATCAATTTCATCCATTCAGATGTGTCAGGGCTAATCTTTTACTTCTCCCTGCCTGACTATGTTGTTAAGTTATCTTTTCCTGTTGTGATCTTGTTGTGGGGAGGAGTGTGCTCGAAAAGCAAACATCCCCACCCTGTCAGCTATTAAAAGATCCACTTGCACCTCATCTTCACCATGCCAGTGCAGAGGGAATTCATGTCAAATTGTTCCACCGAGCGAAAATGACTGCTCATCTCAAGGGACAGGGGGTGCGTCCTGTTGCTATGGATTTCATATCATGTGGCAAAGTTTTACAATTTCACAGAGAGCATAGTTCTGTTTTACTCCCAGCGATCAAGGGACTTTGCCTCTGCTTTTCATGGATGCACCACAAAGATGAGAACAAATATCTTCACATTATGGAATAAATGATAAATCTGTCATTTTAAAAGTTACAAGTAATTTTAGCCATTAACATTATTATGTTCAGTAAGCTTTATAAAAATAAAAAGAGGATTTGTTAGACATTATTTATAGTGTTTTAAATGTTAAAATTAAATTAGCATTAGACGAAATGTAAAATGTAATTTAAAATGTAAAAATAGTGATAAAAACATCAAATGATATTGAATGAATTAAATGGTTACTTCAGCGATTAGCATTAGGGTTTGTATCAGTAGAAACCCGGTAGCATATTCGATATTATGGTACTTTCCACCCTCATATCCCCTGAGACGAGATAATTATGCATTTTATTTCTGGAAAAATCTTAATTTTGCGCAATCGGAGGATTTTTTTGGCCAGAGACTAAAAACATCTCGTTTACGACTGTAACCTTAGTTCCCTGAATAAGGAATGAGACGCTGCGTCACCACTTTGGGAAACGCCCAAAAGTGGTGACGTAGCGTCTCGTTCCCTTTGAAAGGGAACTACAGCCAGTAGAGGGAGCTAGTTCTGCATGTTTTCAACCCGCACAAAGAGGAGGGAATGTAAATGCGCATGGCTCGGCCTCTGTCATTCATAATGGAGCGGTGCAGAAAAAAGTGAATGTTTCAACTTTTCAATGAATTCCTATGAAAGTTTAGCTTCCGTATGTGATCTGAAAATGCGGCAGACTGGACACGCACTGTAAATGACTGCCGCGCTTACCTCAACGTTTAATTGTACTGTTTATTTTCTAACTGAACTAAATTATTGTATTACTATGAATATCAACGACGTTGGGGGCGTTTCCGGTGCCGCGGTGTGATAATACCCAGTAGCAGTGGCCTCGTTGAGGAGCGAAGCAAGGGCATTCTGGGAGTTGTTGTCTTTCATCCCATTGAGACAAAAAACAATTTTCTGTGTTTTCTCAGTCTACAAGGCACCAAATTCAAAAATAATTTCAAATTTCTACTACATTAATGACCCAGTTTAAATACAAAGCTCAATGCTAAATCACTGAAATAACCCTTTAATAAATGGATGATGATGATGACGATGATGAAGTTGATGATGATAATTCATCCCTAAATTATTCATGTGTGAGACACACAAGCAAAATATGGTCATCTTCGGTCAAAAAACCCTGGTGGCCCATGATGACAAAATGACTATGCCTGTGATAACAGGGACAGATTGCAAAAGGGAACAACAGCAGACAGCAAACAGCTGTCTGACATCATTCAGAATGGCTCCAACAGCAGTCAGTGCCAAAAGACAAGATTACATGGCTAAAACAAAGGCAGTATGGCAGCAGCACACTCCAAACGCATAACTGTCATGTGGTCTTAGGACAGCGGCCCACAACAAACGCTTCACTTTTAAAATGACACAGAGCAGATTTGACAACCTGACAATTTGTGAAATCAAAGGCCAGACTCAAAGTAGCAGAATATGATCTCAGTCCTCTTTTGCAGTGCTAAATATGGCCATGTTCAAAGTGAACTGTATACTCATCTTGAGTTCATTTTTTGCCTATTAGCACTTATATAATGAACTGCTTTTCCTTTTTTCAAATGTCTTCTGTACACTGTTTAATTTGTATATATATATATATATATATATATATATATATATATATATATATATATATATATATACAGTCTCTGACAAAAGTCATGTCGCTTATCTATTTTGTAGAAACACCTACTATTAATCTGACTTTTAATTCATCAATTGGTGTTAGAAATAGCTCATATGAAAAGCTAAAACCCTCCCAAATGACGTTTAATGCACTGAAATAAATTAGTTTCACTGAAAAAAGATTTATCATTTAATCAAGACAGAAAGGTCCAATTTTGGCAAGACAAAAGTTTTGTCGCCTATACAGAAATTGAACAAATTTACTGTAAATACAAAAATATATCAGCAAATTAAGTAGTGGTGCTGTGAGATCCAAATTTAATATCTTGTTTGACTTCCATGAGCTTGAAGGACAACATCCATGCGATTTGGTAAGGACTCCACATAAACAATTTATAATATAGCAAAGAAAGCAGTCTTGCATGCCTCCCAGAGTTCATCAATATTATTTGGTTTCGTCTTCCATGCTTCCTCTTTCATCCTACCCCACATATGCTCAATGATGTTCATGTCTGGTGACTGGGCTGGCCAATCCTGGAGCATCTTGATCTTCTTCGCCTTGAGGAACTTTGATGTGGAGATGGAAGAATGTGATGGAGCACCATCCTGCTGCAGAATTTGGCCTTTTTATGGTTGGGAATATAAGAGGTAGCTAAGATTTCTTGGTATTTTAGACTATTGAAGTTGCCTTCCACCCTCCAGATCTCTCGCACACCCTCATACTGGATGTAACCCCAGACCATGATTTTCCCCCACCAAACTTCACTGGTTTCTGGGTGAATCTCGGATCCATGCGGGCTCCAGTAGGTCTCCCGCAATATTTGCGGCGACTAGTGTAATTCAACAGAAGATTCAACTGAAAAATTCTTCTGCCACTTTTCCAGCATCCAACTTTTTAGCAGGCTGTGGGCTTTGGCAAATGCCACACGGTTTTTCAATTGTCTTTTGTTTAGTGCTGGCTTCTGGGCACTGATTCGACCATGGAGGCCATTTCGAGACAGAATCCGACAAACTGTTCTGGTTGACACAGGGACTTCAGGTGAGCAGGTCTCGTGGAGCTCTGCTGCAGTGGAAAATGGGCTGGCCTTGGATTTTCGAACCAACTAACGGTCCTCTCGAGCAGTTGTCTTGCAGGGTCTGCCTGACCTGGGTTTGTCATAAATGTCTCCAGTCTCTTCAAATCTTTTTTTTTATCCTCTGTACTTGACACTGAGACACTTTGAAGGTGTCTGCCACATCAGCAGTGGATCTGGTCTTCAGCCTCTTGATAATCAAAACTTTAGTCTCAGGGTGAATCTTAGGCATGTTTTCAGAGGTCTATTTGCCATTGATGTGAAGGTCTATTGCACTGGGGTTCTTTTTATACACACCTGAGATCTAATTGATCCATTATTAGTCACAGGTGAAGCTCATATGACAAGGCGACAACACTTATGTCTTTGCAAAAATTCACTCAATGGGCTTTACCAAGCTGTGAATATTAGAATATTTTTTGACAGTTTCATTTTGCAATGAAACATTATTACAAAAGCTGTTGGGATTAAAATGAGCAAGTTCTTGTAAAAAAAATCTTGATAAGAAATAAGAAATCTTGATAAGCGGCACTTCAGTTCAATTTGTACACAAGCGACAAGACTTTTGTCAGGGACTGTATATAACATGACATAGGCCAGGGGTTTTTCAAAAATTTCATGCCAAGGACTCCAAACTATGTGACCCATGCTGGCAAAATGAGTTCGAATGCGCACAGGCTTATTTTGAGCTACTGCAAAACAAGTGACAATTTTTGGTTTGCTCCAAATAGCAATTAAACATCTAAAAGTATCTCTGTTTGTGCATTTTCTGAGAGGAGTACTTTTCCCTTATCCAAGAAAACTTCCGTATTTCTCTGCAATTCAAATGCAAGTACAAATCCTTTATTCAAGGAATAACTCAGAACGTTTAATAATGAGAAACAGTAGATAGTGTGGTGCAGCAGGTCCTTGGCAGCACAGGGACAACAATGGGCCGATTTCCAGACACAGTCCAATGAGAAAATCCACGACGGAATAAACATCCAATCCAGACAGGAAACTGGAAACTCCAAGGCAGGCCAATCTCCAGAACGGAACAACATGAACTCAGGAAACGGAGGGCAGAACTGCAAGGAGCAGAGCGTGAGCACCACACAGAATGATCAGACAAAGAACGAACAAGCACAGAGACAATATATATGCACACGCAGATGAGTCGCAGCTGCAGCTGGTCGCTAATCAGCGATCGTTGGTTGCCCAGCAAAACACGTGACTGCCGTAGAACCATACACACACACACACACACACAAACACATCAGAAAAGAGAATCCACATACCTGCAAAACATGACAGTACCCCACCCCCTAGGAGAGCCTCCTGGCGCTCCCATGGTCCCCTACCTGTCGATTGTAATCATCGATAAGGGAGTGTTCTAGCCTTCCTCCAAGTGCGACAACACCTCTGGACAAAGGCGTGGGCAGAGGGACCGCGACTTCGGATTCCAAGCTCGGAAAAACAGGTGGCTGGTACCCTAAACTACCTTCAAATGGTGTTAGACCTGTAGACAATACTGGTAACGAGTTATGCGCGTACTCAACCCAAAAGAGCTGCTGGCTCCAGGAGGAAGGATTCTGAGAAACCAAACATCGCAACACTCTTTCCAAATCTTGGTTAGCTCTCTCAGTCTGACCGTTGCTCTGAGGATGGTAACCAGAAGAAAGACTGATACTCGCCCCCAGTAATCGACAAAACTCAAATTAGGGTCCCCTGTCAGAGACCACATCCTTCGGGAGGCCATGAATGTGAAAAACATGATCACTGACAGTAATCGCTGTCTCTCTGGCAGAAGGTAATTTGGGCAGGGGAATAAAATGAGCTGCCTTCAAAAACCGGTCCACCATGGTTAAAACCACTGTGTTGCCCTGGAAGGATGGGCAGTAACAACATCTAGCGCAATATGGGACCAGGGTCTCGAAGGAACAGACAACGGTTGCAGGAGTCCAGCTGGGGGTCGATTGGAAGTCTTACCAACCGCACATACTGAGCAGGCCAAAACAAAACCACGAATGTCTCGAACCATCAAAGGCCACCAGAACTGTTGCTTAACCATATAACTAGATTTACCCCTGGATGACAAGCGATCTTGTAACATTGGCCCCAACGGATAACATCTGGCCAAAAGTTCTCAGTTACCCCTTGTAAGGCACTGCGGACCTTCGTCTCGATCTCCCAGACAACCGCAGAAATTACCAGTTTCTCCGGTACGATGGAATCTGGGGAAGACGAATGCTCGGAACGATCAAAAATACGAGACAATGCATCAGGCTTGATATTTTTAGAGCCCGGGCGGTACAAGATGGAAAAATCAAAACAACCGAAAAAAAGAGCCCACCGAGTCTGCCTAGAGTTCAGACGTTTCACGGATATAATGTACTCTAGGTTCTTGTGATCGGTCCAGACAATAAAAGGAACCCCCGAACCCTCCAACCAATGACGCCATTCTTCCAAAGCAAACTTGACTACCAACAACTCTCTGTTACCAATGTCGTAGTTACGCTCGGCAGGTGACAATCGATGAGAATAATACACGCAAGGGTGCATCTTACTGTCAGCGGGAGAGTGCTGGGAAAGAACCGCACCAGACCCAACCTCTGATGCGTCGACCTCCACCACAAACTGGCGTGAGGAATCAGCGGTCACCAGAATGGGATCCGAAACAAAGCAACTTTTCAGGTTGGAGAATGCAGCCTCAGCTGCACTAGACCACCTGAACTCCACCCTGGCGGAGGTTTAGGCAGTCAGAGGAGTGGCTAGCTGGCTGTAATTGTAAATAAAACGCCAGGAAAATTGGCAAACCTCAGATACCTCTGGCTGCCATAAAACCACAAAGGGGTGTCAGACTTGGGGTAAAACCAGTACTTATTACTAGGGCCCCAAGGGGAGAGAGGGCCCTTGAAAAGTCTGGAATATTTTTTAACATGGAACATGAGGGCCCATCAGGACTGCCTATGCATAGGGCCCGGGATCTTATGCTATGCCCCTGGAACCACACACACACCACACAGAATCCACAGACCTGCAAAACGTGACAGTATTGATTTTCTATTGGACACGCGTCTTCCCGTGATATGAATACGCAGGTCAGAGTTCACTCCCATTAATGTTGGGTTCTTTGGGAAGCTGTACAGGGTTTTATTGTCCTGAAAACCAAAAACACACTTCTTTGGTGACATTGTTGATTTCATGAAGTCCTGTGACTGCAGCACAGCCGGCCTCCCTGAAGACAAGCAAAGCGCGTTAATGGGCATGCATTTGCCCTCTCGCTCTGGTCGACCCTCACGCTCTGGTCGACGGGTGCGCGCGCTCCTCATACACGAAAAAAAAAAAACTTTCCGAAACTTGGGAGAAATTGGAAGGAATAATTTTAACACAAAAATACTCCATCAAACGTCCAAAACATTTTTTAAAACTTTGTCCATGTTTATCATGGGAATCCAAGTCTTTAACAGTGTGAAAAAAGCTCAGTATTCCTGAAACAGCATTCCACCCCCACTTTAAAAGTCGTAATATGTGACTCTTTGTCAAGTGATTTGGTGAGTTAATGCTGGGCAGTTTTACGTGTACTAAAACAATCGTACTAAAAGTATATTTGAACGAACCCACATTATTTGCAAGTAATGGTTAAATATTTTTGTGCAACACATACTGTATTTTATTTCACTGCCATAGACCTAGTCACCTAGTCATTTTTTTTTCATTTTCTGTACTTGCAAAATTAATAATCGTGATCCATGATGACGACACAACAACTGCATTCTAATGTTGCCATGGTTTCTACAAACGGAAACTGAGGATAACACAAATATCACATCATTAATAGGCATCGATGATAAGGGACAACAAGCCATTATTTAAAACTGGAATTTCTCTGGCTTTACAAATCCTTTGGAAACTTTTGGGATAATGTAATTACACAACTGCATGAAATATATCACACTGTGCTAGTGTTTTTTGGATATTTAATTACAAAAATCTTACATATCTTACACAATTATGAGAGCTATTATTAAAATTATTGAATAATGCATATCCATCTCAGTCATTGCTGAGCTGGTAAGAAAATAAAACGCAATGATTACAGTGAGACATCGGATTCTCTGGTTTAGCTCAGCACCTCATTTAATCATGCAGAAAATGAACCTGCCAAACTACTGGCTCGGCAAGGCACAGAGTGGTCTCCTCTCTAAAACAACAGCAGTCAAAGGAAGACGAAAGCCCTACAATTAAAGGACAGCTTCCATCGCATCTGCATCAAGGAGCTTCACTGTGAAATTCGATATAAATGATTTATAAATTATTCACATTAGGGATGAAATGTATCAAAACTGCTAGTAAAAGTAAAACCTTTATATGGCAAAGTTTGCTTCCAGATCTCCTTCCTCCCAGAGAACACGATGTCATCCTTTTTTATTAAAAGCTTAGCACTTCTTGTACTAGTTTATTAGTTCTCCAGGGCTCGGTTAGCACTTCAGGGCCAACAAAGACACAAGCATAAAATTAAAAGGAAAAACGATTCAACAAACTACTTAACCTCATTCACCATATCCTGCAAATCTCCTTTGAATTTGCTCAATGGGTTAAAATGGCTGCATATGACCATCCATGTGAAGAGCACCACTAATTGCCCTTTATCTTTGAATGAGTTTGGAATGTGACTAGATTATGTCATTTAACACCGATTTGGTTTTTCATAGAAACAGAAACAATTTATTGCATTCATATTGGCGGAGTTATCTAGAGTTTGCAAAAGTCCTGTACCCTTCCTCAAACTTTTAACATTTATCTTTTCATTAACTTCAGACTTTTCTTGAAGACGATTGCACTGATAGGAAACATTATTAAACTTTTGGTTCATACCAGATTACAACTATCATCACTATCTCTTCTTTGCGTGGCAGACTATTTTGTATGTAGGATGAACAAGTATGCTAATTTTATTTAATTTTAGATATGGGAACATTTATCTTTCCACACTACTCAATGACGAGGACCTCTGGCTTTCGGGCTACTTTGAGGAAATAAAGTGGTTTTTAGGTTAAGGCACTGTGGTTGTTCTCAGTCTCAATATATATATATATATATATATATATATATATATATATATATATATATATATATATATATATATATATATATATATATATATATATATATATATATATATATATATATATATATATATATATATATATATATATATATATATATATATATTCTTTTTTTCTTTATCCTTTCCCTCCTTTGTGTGAAATACCTAGTAAAATAACTCCCTTGATATGTGGTCAGGAATCATTATAATCAGTTCCATGCTGTTTAACTTCACTTCATATGTAAATGTAAAACTTTCAGCAGAGAATGAGGATGCAGTGTTATGGAAAATGACCTTGAAATGAACAGGAATTCATATACTCGGAAATGACCAACAACAAGGAACACAAAGGCTGTGCTAGATACTCACCAACCGTCCATGCAAGCCTTGCTTCAAACTCTCTCAACTAGCTTTGTTTCCAGTTCCATCTGGATAGAGAAGCGGCCTGATGAGTATGACTGATTTAGGTATTACGTTGTGTATCTCAGATTGATCAGTTACACTCGGATACATGAGAGAAATAGCGTTTTAGCAGCAGAATACACAAGGCAGAGCTCAGTCCATGGAATGATCCACCACAGACGTCTCTAAGCCTGTCACAAGCTGTTACAGCTCAGATTGAGTAAACATGAACACCATTAAACAAATGAAGTACTTGATGTTGCAAATTTGGAAAGAATGAGAGATAAACGTTACAATAGGCCATGATGATTTGTGTTGTCTATGTGGCAGACCAGATGGAGACCGGATTTAAACACTTCTAATGCTCTGGCATTGTCATTGCTAAACAGAATATTAGCATGTCATGCATAATAACAACTGCTCCCGCCGGCATGTACAACGTTTATCTCTGAGGTCTGCATGAGAATATGTCATTGAAGCACTATGTACACTTCAAGGGTAAACTATTTCCCTCCGCTGCAGCTGCGCTGTCTTCAGCATTCCAGTTTCCACTCTCGCACTTTTGACCTTTTCATCCAGACGCTATTTCTGTGTCTATTCATTATGCCTGTAAGAGTCTCTTAAATGTAATCACTCGTTCTAACTGATGTCACCTGCTGAATTGTGCATGTGCAGCTTTCATAAGCAACACAACACAACACACTATATATATATATATATATATATATATATATATATATATATATATATATATATATATATATATATATATATACATATATATACATATATACATATATACAGAGCTCTCTGGAATACTTGATTCTGATCGGTCAATTGCTGTATTTCCCAGGCAATCAGTTTCCTATAGAACATAGAAGTTTCATGTCACAGCACAGTCTCTTTCTTCTTATGTAATAAAATAAATCAACATATCATGCCAATTTATATATTTAATTAGTATGTACATTCGGGATTATCCATTACTCTGTTTTCTTGTTGGCAATATCATATCATGTAGACTGTAAAAGTTGTCATTTCAGATCACTTATTAATTTGAACTTGTTTGTCGTGAGTAATTAAAAGTAGATTTAATTGTCTATTGATTCATTCTAAAACTGATTGACTGGTTGTTTAGCAATGTTGAAAGACATAATATAGCAGATGTACAGACGTACGTGTCTGAAAACAAATTTAATTCTATATTAATTTGACTGTAAAGAGTCAATGTTTAGAATGCTTCATTGTTGATAATATTAATAACATTATTATTATTAGAACAGAAGTGAGAGATGTCAGAAACTGAGGCCATGTTTAAAGCCATTTTCCTTAACTAAGTGCTGAAACAATCATCCGTCAAGGTATCAAAGGCTACATTTCCAATGGCATTTAAATTTTATTTAATTTTTTATCTACATCTGACACTGATCGGCATTGGTCGCACGTGTAAACACAAAAATCTGCATGAGATCCGCATTTTTTGCATCTAATCTGAGCCACTTCCAAATGTGGTTTTAAATCAGATACATATCCAATATCTGGACATCTGATCGATATCTAAACACGGATATCTGATTCCCCTTGAAATTCCAAGCCATCAAAAGGCAAGGGCGACACATTTGGCCACAAAGATAGCTTTATAATGTTGTATTATGAAGCAGACAGGCCTGTTTGCACTCGTACTAAAACTCATAATTTATGTATTTATTCATTTATTTTAAACAGAAACAAGCATAGAAACTGGTTTTCAACTTCTGCCCTGCGAATTTAAAAAAATTGAAAGTAAAATACTATACTAATATAATATAATAATATACTAGTAATATAGTAATATAATATACTACAACCCCAAATCAGAAAAAGTTGGGACAGAATGGAAAACGCAAAAACAAAAAAAACAAAAAAAGTGTTTTCTAAATTTACTTTGACTTGTATTTCATTGCAGACAATATAAACAAAAAATATTTCATGTTTTGTCTGGTCAACTTCATGTCATTTGTAAATATGCATCCTTTCCTGTCATTCAGACCTGCAACACATTTAAAAAAGTTGGGACGGTAAAGCATTTACCACTTTGTAATGTTGCCATTCCTTTTCACAACACTTAAAATATGTTTAGGGACTGAAGACACCAAGTGATGAAGTGTTTCAGGTGTAATTTTGTCCCAATCTTCCTGCAAACAAGTCTTAAGGTGGGCAACAGTACGGGGTCTTCGTTGTCGCATTTTTCGCTTCAAGTACCCGTACCCTCTTCCTCCGCAGCCAGGACTTTGTAATGTGTGCAGAATGTGGTTTTGCATTGTCTTGTTGAAATATGCATGGACGTCCCTGGAAAAGAAGTCTTCTTGAAGGCAGCATATTATGCTCCAAAATCTCTATGTACTTTTCAGCATTAATGGTGCCTTCACAGAAGTGCAAGTTATCATGACAGACCCTGGCTTTTGGACTTGTTGCTGGTAACAGTCTGGATGATCATTTTCTTCTTTGGTCCGGAGCACACGGCGTCCATTCCTCCCAAAAAATACCTGATATACTGATTCATCTGACCACAGTACACGTTTCCACTGTGTGATGGTCCATCCCAGATGCCTCCGAGCCCATGAAGTCGAGGGCGGTTCTGGACACTGTCAACATAGGGCTTCCTTTTGGCACAGTACAGTTTTAACTGGCATTTGTGGATGTAAATACGTATTGTGGTACTTGACAAAGGTTTGCCAAAGTAGTCCTGAGCCCATGTGGTGATATCGCTAATAGATGAATGACGATTCTTGATGCAGTGCCGCCTGAGGATCGGAGATCACGGTTGTTCAGCTTAGGCTTGCGCCCTTGTCCTTTACGCACTGAAATTCCTCCAGATTCCTTGAATCTTTTAATTATGTTATGCACTGTTGAATATGAAATATCCAAATCTATTCCTATCTTTCTTTGAGGAACATTGTTTTAAAACATTTCAATAATTTTCTCACGTATTGTTGGGCAAACTGGCGATCCTCGGCCCATCTTTGCTCCTAAAGGATTAGACCTTTCTTGGATGCTGCTTTTATACCCAATCATAATTATAATCACCTGTTGACATCACCTGTTTCAAACCACATCATTGTTTAACCATTTTATCTCATTACTAGCCCTAAATTGCTTCTGTCCCAACTTTTTTTTTAAATGTGTTGCAGGTCTGAATGACAGGAAAGGATGTATATTTACAAATGACATGAAGTAGACCAGACAAAACATGAAATATTTTGTGTTAATATTGTCTGCAATGAAATACAAGTCAAAGTAAATTTAGAAATCACTTCTTCTTTTTTTTTTGCGTAAGAGCTTTTCACACTTGAAATAGTCATTCTAAACCCCAGGTAAACGAAATCCTGGGCTATCTTGCTTCACGTTTCACAGTTAATCCTGGGTATTCATGAGATGCCGTTTCACATTGTACATTCCTAAATCCTAAATCCTTATTTGCATATTTGCGGTGTGTTAACCGGGAACATACTCTGAGTTGTCTGAACTTACTCTGGGACTTGTTTTTGTTCAAGGTATATGCGACGGTAAGTTAACTTTGCTTTCTGGAATACTCCTGATCGATGCAATAAGACTTGCAGTGTAAACACAGCTAAAGAAGTCGGAGTAATGATTTTTTACATCTCACTTGTAAATCACTCAAATGTCAGACTAACCGCAACAACTTTAAACAAATAGTGCCTCATTTTTAAATCAGATCAATGCTAAGCAAGCAGCTATCTAATTTTATTTAGATTTTTTTTTAACCACTCTGAGGCATAATATCCTGCCACTTGGAATTAGAGATGAAATATCAGTTCAGGGTTATTTCACATAGCCATCACAAGCTCAGCATAAATTTTTGAGAGGAAATGAGAAACATCGTAAGTCTTGCCGAAAAGTCTGGCTTTGGCCTATACACAGCAGCAACTGACATAAACAGGTCTTCAAGTCTCACAGACATGTCAGAATCGTGCTACGAGAAAATAAAAAAGAGAGACACAAGCAGTAAATTAGTGTGGATGAAACGATGAGAGTAATGCCTTTCTGCTATGGTGACTAAGATGAGGAGCTAAATACTGCAATATGAGAAAGCATTTAATGGCAGTTATTACCATTAGCAACAGATTAAATGAGAGAAATTTGCAAGAACAGAGAGCTTATTCACATCTCATAATCTGTCTGTGCCCTTCTTGGTGGAATATTAAGACCCATGATGGGTTCGACACAATTGGCCTTCAATTAAAGCATGTAAGTGTTATTTGAGCAATGTTCGAGAGTCCAGATCCTCTTTTGTACATTGTGTAAGCCTTGTATTCAGTTAAATAGGACATATGAGACATTGTACAGTCTTTGTAATGGCAGTTCTGGAGATGCACTCTCTCATAGAAAGATGAGATGCTATTTACTTACTTCCGCCAGTGAAATGGTATGACTGACAGATTAATGGAGAGGTTTTTGACAGTCAGCCATGGCATCACAGTGTGGGAGACTTTCTGAGATGAAAATTAGACAGCGCTACTCTTCCGCATCCATATCATTTCACAGGTAATGCCTGTGATAACTAGGATACTTTCTTTGAAGATACTGACTAATTACTCTGTGCCACAGCTCTTTTTGTTAGGAAAAAAAATAAGATAAAAAAACGAAATGGCTAACGGACTGCATGGGGACTGCGCACAGTTACTTTCTAGAGGAATTACAAAACACATCGACACATAATGCAGCACTTGTCTTCCATTTGAACCATTTTAAAAATGTTATTAAGAGTGTGTTCTTGTAACGTTTGGTTTTGGGGTTTGTATCACGTTTAGGTTTATGTCATGTGGTCTTGTCATTTGGTTCCTTAAGGTGCGTTCACGCCATGTCATAATTATCGTAACAATTCTGAACTGTAAAAAGCCTTCACATGATTGTCTTGTAAATACAACATGTAAACTCATATTTCTGAGAGCTATACGACTTTACCACCTGACCACAGCAGATGTAAGGTGTTTTCGCCTTAGGTGTGTTCGAAACGGCATTGTGCAGACCGATCAGAGTATAGCGAGTACAGCGAGTGCGATTCGAAAGCGTGCAGAGCTTTATTTATCTAGTTAGAACATCCCGTGAACACAGTACATGTGTTATTTTCTCATAGATTTATCGCCATGTTGTCAGTTGTCTTTTTGTTGGTTCATGTTCTTTAGTTCAAACATCCATATATATGGAAGTCAATGGGGGTCATCAATTGTTTTGTTACTCATATTCTTTAAAATATATTATTTTGTGTTGAGCATAAGAATGAAATTCATACAGGGTTGGAACAACTTGAGGATGAGAAAATTATTCATTTTGATGATTTTCATTTTTTCATTTTGATGGGTGAACATCTCTTTTAGCCCTCATGTTTGCCATCATTAACTTAAAATCCTTACATCACCTTTGCATACTTGTAATACAACAATTTGTGACCCGTGCTGGCAAAATCAGTCGGACAACAAAAAACTCAGCTACACAAGTTGATAGAGTCAGCAAAGTTTTGAGTTTATTACTCCCTTGTAATAAAACCAAATTTGACGCACATCAAATCAACACCAAATATATAAGGGGGAAAAATATCTATATATATATTCAACTTTTTTCATGATACCACAATTGATTAACATTAGTGAAACAGTCAAGACCTACTGAACCACACAGATCTATAATGTTACACATCAGATGTTTTTCCCCAACAAATGCTCGCATAAGACATTACAGATAATGTTTGCATGAATACTCTTGAGACAGATATTTTGAAATACTTTAGTTCTGTGTATGTGCTATATATTGGGATCGTGTGCTGTCTGAGACATCTTTGTGTGTGCTTGGATCTGTCACTCAGTGTGAGTGAGATCGTTGGGCAACGGAAAGGTACTTCTCTCCAAAAAAATACAAATGCAGATACTTTTAGATGTTTAATTGCTATTTGAACCATGGTGGTCGTAAGACGAGGGCTTAATGAACTAATTTTTGTGAAAACCTCAAAATCGACCAAATCGACATTTACCTCATGCACATTCCGACTGCTTTTGCCAGCACGGGTTACTTTTTTATTGTTCAGAATGTAAATATTTTCTATATGCAAATGGCTGTTGGTGTGATGTGTTGATGTTTTTGCTGGTACTGTACAACTACTAAAATAAAATATAGCTGATGTTACTCCATTAGTACTTCACATATATTAAAAGCACTACACTAATTTTCACAGATCAAATCAGGCACCAACGTCAAGTTTTCAACAAGACCAATGTAACAGTAATTCATGCATTTCTGGATGCAAAGTTTACTATCCTAAATAGCAACTGTCACAGCTTTCCACAAAGCACCTGACACAGTTTAGACCACAGCTATCAAAAAGCATCCTTTAATAAATAATATTGGTAATACTTTAGTTTAGGGTCCAATTATCACTATTAACTATGCATATATGATGTTGTCTGTTTATTGGTACTTATGAAGCACATATTAATGTATTATTCTGCATGACCATATTCTACATCACTTAATCCTAAATTTAACAACTACCTTATTAATGTGCAGTAATTAGGATTGTATTGTGTCAAAAGTCATATAGTCAGTTAATAGTGAGAATTAGACCCTGATCTAAAGTGTGACCATACTATGTAATCTTTAGCAAAAATAATAAAATGAAAAAATTGCATGAGCAATTCACATATATTTATATAAATGCAGAATAAATTTGCATTTACATACATACATAAAAAAACAATGCATATCACTATCATTTGAGTTTCTCAATCACAGGAAGCAGTTTATGGCAAGCTGGCTCTTTTCAAATATTCATTCACATGACAAATTCTGCATTGTTGCCTACTGGACATTCATGGAACAGTTAAAATGCTTACCCCACTCTTTTATAAGTTTCAATGAACTAGTAAGATGTTGTGAATACTTAAAACAACCCTGTATTAGTTCCTAAGGCCTGGTTCATATTTGAACCTGCTTTTTCATGTGCTCTGTTTTCTGGTTAACTATTACTAGGTCTATTAAGTAAATGTAAAATACTGAAACCATATAGAAATAAATTGTCATGAATCCCTGCTCTCTTTGATCTTCATCTAGTCTCATAACACAGGGGAAGGCAATGTGATATAATCAATTCATCTGATTACAACAACGAGCTATGACCACTAGTTCACTCCAGAATCTGTGGAGGTGGTAAGTTTAGCAAAACTGATCATTTTCATGAGCTGTCTGCTAAGGTGACCTTTTATAATTTAAAACACCCTGGACAGAATTCTCTAGACAAAAAAAAAAAAAAAAAGAGAGAGAGAGAGAGCAACAACAAACCATTTCTCTGTATGTAACAATACATTTGCCGTGGCATTAGAATTCAGATGCAAACCTCAGGTTGAAAGTCATAACTTCTTTTTGGTATGCAATAAAAAGCTCCTTCTGACTGAAGCCAATTTCTGTTGCTATGCAATATATTTTGAAATGTATTTTATTGTATTTTATGTTGCACTTGACACATCTGGAATCCAAAATGTTTTACCAGTGATTTACACATTCTTCAGCAGGTGGAAGGTGTCCTGGCCATGGAGGGTGATAAATTCAAATCTGTTGGAGGTAATACTCACCGTCCCCCTGCCTGCAAATTGTATGACAAGCTGCTTACTGAATGACAATTAGACTTTTATGATTTCATGTCAGCGTGAATTTAATTGCTGTACTGTAGCTGTCTCCAAACTCAAATTATATTGCCATGGGCTAGAGGACAACTTGATCTATATGCTTGAACAGGACCATCCATAATGTCATTCACATCAAACCTGACTGAAAGGCTTGTGGTCCATTTATATACAAAAAGCCACAGAAAAACACAGTTTAAAGTCAACAATTATTGCAAAGGTAAAGGTTACCGGTTTTTCTGGTCTTTTACTTCCAAGAGCTCCTAACATTCAATGTCTTTTGATATGTGGGGACACAACACTATTAGAATTCTGATACTGATAAGAGATAATTATTTCCATCATTTAACAGAATTCTTTACCAATAAATAAATAATTGTAAATGCTACCAGTGAATCTACACATCAAAACGCTTTGCTGTCAATACAATTTTATTTTTATTTATTTTTATAAATACTTCAAATCAGATTTTTTCAATGCTTATTTTAATAAGAAATGTTTAATGAGTGCCAAATCAGCAAATTAGAACGTATTCTAAAAATCATGTGATCCCAAAGACTGGTAAATTCAGTTTTGCCATCACAAGAATACAATTCAATTTCACAATAATTCAATAAAATTTCACAATATGTTACAATATTTTGTGTTTTTACATTTTTACAGTTTTTGTGTAGAGTTCTTTCAAAAACATTGAAAGACCTCAAACCTTTAGCGTATAATGTACAGTATGTAAAATTGTATAACAGTAAAATGGTGTGAGAAAACACCTTTCACAACATAGGTGCTGCAGGTGTACTGTATATATATATATATATATATATATATATATATATATATATATATATATATATACACTCCCTAAAGGATTACTAGGAACACCATACTAATACTGTGTTTGACCCCCTTCGCCTTCAGAACTGCCGTAATTCTAGGTGGCATTGATTCAACAAGGTGCTGAAAGCATTTTTACTGTAATACAACATGACTGTGGGGCCATTTACGTACAGTGAACTCATTGTCATGTTCAAGAAACCAATTTGAAATGATTCGATCTTTGTGACACGGTGCATTATCCTGCTGGAAGTAGCCATCAGAGGATGGATACATGGTGGTCATAAAGGGATGGGCATGGTCAGAAACAATGCTCAGGTAGGCCATGGCATTTAAACAATGCCCAATTGGCACTAAGGGGCCTAAAGTGTGCCAAGAAAACATCCCCACACCATTACACCACCACCACCAGCCTGCACAGTGGTAACAAGGCATGATGGATCCATGTTCTCATTCTGTTAACACCAAATTCTGACTCTATCATCTGAATGTCTCAACAGAAATCGAGACTCATCAAATCCAGACAACATTTTTCCATTCTTCAAATGTCCAATTTTGGTGAGCTTGTGCAAATTGTAGCCTCGTTTTCCTATTTGTAGTGGAGATGAGTGGTACCCGGTGGATGAGTGGTACCCGGCTCCTTTTCACACCATTCTTTGTAAACCCTAGAAATGGTTGTGCGTGGAAATCCCAGTAACTGATCAGATTGTGAAATACTCAGACTGGCCCGTCTGGCACCAACAACAATACCACGCTCAAAATTGCTTAAATCACCTTTCTTTCCCATTCTGACATTCAGTTTGGAGTTCAGGAGATTGTCTTGACCAGGACCACGACCCTAAATGCATTGAAGCAACTGGAATGTGATTGGTTGATTAGATAATTGCATTAATGAAAAATTGAACAGGTGTTCCTAATAATCCTTTAGATGAGTGTATATATACATCAACTTGATGAATGTATGATATACCCCTCCAAATGCAATAAAAATACAGTAATTTATTTACTGGTGTTAACTTATTTTATAAAAGCACAATTAAAAACAACAGGTAGCTATTAACACATCAGCAAGCAGAATTAGACAGAAAAGCCAATACAGCCAGATATGCAGTCCAGGAGAGAAAGGTATCTCTAAAAATAGTCATTTGACAAATGGGAGTTAAAGACCATTTCCAGTCTTTTTATGTTCATTCCATGCTGAACAAACCAGACAGAACAAATATACATTAATATCTACAGTATCTCACATATGTCATTCTGTGTTGTACACAGTAGAGTATGAATGTCCTAGCAAGTTCTCCTCTGCACCAGCATCCTCCATTATTAGATAGAGCTGCTCAGGTATACAGCTGGGAGGGGAAACTGGGACTGATTCAATCTGTTAACCTCTTGTGTTAGCCCTCTGTTGATAGGAAGTCAGGTCAGTCATCATGCCCTGAGGTCCTGGCCTCACTAAGAGAGTTAAAGAGCTATTTTTCTGTGAGACCTCAGCCTAAATCTCATCCACTGCACCGGCCTCTCTGACAGAGATGTGCTTATAAGTGATTTCTTTATTGTACTTTTATTGTAGCAATTATAGTAAACTTGTGAGTTCTCTGGGATTATTTCTCAACTGTCTCTCTGAAAAACAATGAACTGCATGGTCCTGTAAGGCTGCGACTGAAAATATAATTCAGTGTAACTTTGGCCATTTCCAATAAATTTGTCTGACAGGACTACAATCAGCTACAACCGAAATGGGTAATTATCGTAGTGCACAACATAATCATCATAGACCAGCAGTGAAATCTGCATTTTGAGTGCAAACGTTTTGGATGTAGGGGTTACATAGCCACTTGCAGCTGTTTATATCAAGCTCTACTTCTGCATGATGGGAAGCAGAAAATGACTGATTACTATCACATATTTAAAGCACTGAAGCGGTGACCCTGAGGAGGCTGGGACTGCACAAGAAGAGTGCCACCGTACTGATAGGAATCAGTTTGGATGATGAGTAATCGTGCACACGGAAATGCTCAGCCAGTTCTAATGGGATCCAGAGCGCTGTTGTTTCATAGGTGTGAATGGAAACTTGGCAACTTGTCCTGGAAGTATATTCTTCCATGAGCCACAGGTCCAAATCAGGAGCCATACTGCTTGAAATCATGCCTGGAATCAAAGAGCGCGACTTAAATCAGATAAACCAAGCTGCAGCTGTCAGTGTTAATTGAGCAGTAACATGCTGTCAAATATCACAGACCAATATCACGTTCTTTCAGCTTTTTTATATCTGTTTTCATGGAGTAGCATTCATTTAAAACTATGCAGCTTGAATATATAACACTCCTTGTCTACAATATTTAACTACGATACAATTAATGAATACAAAAATGGTATAGGACGTATAGAAAAATGGAAACAGCTGCTGTTACATAAGCAACTTTAGTAGAAGAAACAGCAATGGCAACAGCAAAACTGGCAGTAAAGATATATCATAGCAACCGCTACCAATATTTAATTAATCATAACACATTTTTTAAAGCATTTTGTTCTTCCAAACAGCTGTGCGTCTGTATGATGTAAGCCTGGCAAAAAAACTGTAACTGTTAAATTGAGGAATTCGAGGTGGCTCGTTTACAAAGAATCAATAATCCAGCGTTTTGGAAAGTCTTGAAAAGTCAGCAGGCAGATCCACTGCTGGAACAGATTTCCGAAGCTGGAACCATATTTACTTTAATATTGTACATTTTACACATATTAAACGCAATTAATTGCAATATCAATAACAACATACATGGTTCCCAACATCTAAACACATGATGGGGTGTCTGATGTAGCTTTAAGCCATAAAGTTGCCATATGAATATGAAAAGTTTTAGTCCTTTAGTACTGTATTAGAAAGAAGCTTTCATACTTTCAGCATCAGCAAACAAAAAAAGTCTTCATTTATTCATGACATATTCAACAGATTACTGGGTTGCAGTGTGTGTGGAGACTGTTTTTCCAGTGATGCAAATGTCTGAGATGTTCAGAGGCTGAAATAAATAAATCAATTCATTCATTAATTCGGGAAAGAATATAACATGCAAATGTCTGTGGGTTTTTAATGTTTTTAAACAAAGTATCTTATGCTCACCTATAGAGTTAAACAGTTTCTTACTAATCAGCATTATCTAACATTGCTATTCACACACACACACACACACACACACACACACACACACACACACACACACACACACACACACACACACACACATGTTTGTTTTTGTGAAATGTGGGGACATTCCATAGGCGTAATGCATTTTATACCGTACAAACCGTATTTTCTATCCCCCTACACTGCCCCTGCCCCTAAACCTACCCATCACAGGAGATTGCGCAGTTTACTTTCTGTGAAAAAAAACTCATCCTGTGTGATTTATAAGCATTTTGAAAAGTGAGGACATGGGGGCGTCCTCATATTTCACCCTCTTTTGTAATACCTATGTCATACGCATGTCATTATACACATTTGAGTCCTGATATTTCACAAAAACATGCCCACACACACACACACAAACCCACACTGCACATTTTAAAATAGATTAAAAAAAAATTATAATAATATGTATATTAATATATCACAATATTACTGTTTTCACTGTATTTTTGATCAAATGAATGCAGATTTGGTAAACATAAGATACTTCTTTCAACACCTTTAAATAATCTTACATATCCCAAACTCATTATGGAAGCAAATTTAATTTGTGAGTTTTGATTACCTTTGTTAGAGCTGTTAAATGTTGCCTAGGCCCGTCTTATTTTCTGGAATCACAACACAATTTGTAATGCTGTCACTGTGTCTACTAACAATATGCATTGTGTCCATGTATAACATGAGCAAATAAACTAGAAATAATCTGGCAGGGAAAAAATGAAGGCACATTTGTCTAAATGAGCATGTATTTCTTTGTAACTGAAAGAATGGCTGTGACATGTCATCTAACATGAAGGATAATCCTGGATATTTATACACTTTTTTGGGTTAATAAACAACATGTGACAAAGTGGATTGTGAAATGTGTCACAACAGTAATTTCAATCCTCAGATTTGTTTGATGTGCCGTATTTGAAAACCAACTGTAAACAAAGTAGATGGAGGGCAAAGAAGCATACAAATATAATTTAAGCACATTTTGCTCAAGATTTTCAGCTAAATTCATGACAGAGACTGACAGGATTACCTCTAATTAGTTGGAAGAATTGTTTGAACCACAACAAAAGTAGCTCAAAATGTCAGCGCATCAGGCTCTCTTTCTGAGCCTTATTCTCAGAGCACAAGAGAAAGCCAACATCAATGAGCAGTGACGTGGCAGGCGCACATATGGAGTCTATTACTTTTCACCTCCTCCTCCGCCTCACCAAAATACAGGCTGTGTCGCCACGCTAACCAATTCTCATATTCCAGAAAAAAATCACAAAAACACATTTCAGCCTGCCAGCAGTCATGCGGTCAAGTTCCAACAAAGAAAAGAGGAACCTCACAGGGACTGAGAGCCCCATCCATGAATATAATGCTAAATGCTCATCTGCGAGTGTACTAGCATTGGCCATCTACATCTGAGGACTGAAACTTGGGGTTAGTTTTGGGCTTAAAGGGATAGATCACCCTAAATTATATTTAAAAAAGTCCTGGCTAATTCAAGCTTTATAATGGCAGTGATTGTTGCTCTGTTTTTGAAGTCCATAAAACTGCATGTGTCCGTCATATAACTGCTCCACGCTGCTCCGGAGGGTTAATATAGGCCTTCTGAAGCGGATCAACGCATTTGTGTAAGAAACAATTAATGTCCAGAGAAAAAACATGTCATAAAATTGTACTTTTATGGACTTCAAAAACAGAGCAACAATCACTGCCATTATAAAGCTTGGATTAGCCAGGTCTTTTTTAATATAATTTGTATTCATCTAATGACCTGAGGGCAGGTAAATCATGGTCTAATTTTCATTTTTGGGTGAACTAACCCTTTAATTCAGGTCAAAAACCTGATTTGACAAGATCTTACACAACAGTAGTCTAAGCAAAATTTACATATATCGCCTTTGGCAACGGGAGTGTTTAACAAGCCCCTTTATTCAACCTCACCTCAGAAAAATGACTTCACTTGAAGTGTGTCTAATATTTGTAATCAGAACGGGAATGAAGTTGCAGTGAGTTTTATGATTAGAATTAATAATCTGAAATAACGAGATGACTGCTCCATTAATATTTCAAATAACAATATCGTACAGAATACGCAAACAGCAGAGGGGTGTGCGGTGAAAAGCGTAATTGTCATTTCTAATTTTCTGCCCAGACAAGACAGAGTACGCGTGCAAGACAGGGAAATATAGAAGCTTGGCAGACCTTCTTGTCTCACTGTGTAAATGTGGTGTAGTCCAATTAGGTCTCAGAATGCCAAGAACAGACAGTCACACGTACACGTACACACTTTGTGTGGAGAGACAGGAAAAGAATGAACCTTCTGTGAGTCATCAGGTGTACACAGTGACTTGAAGCTCTTTTCTGCTTAGAAATACCGAGCCTGTCAATCCTCCACATCACAGGGAGACTTCTGCCGCTTCACAGGAGGCTCAGACTGGCAGGAGCAAATCTGTGTATTTTCCGCATATAAACACTGTGAGAGTTTCAAATCAATTTGCAGCAAACTTTTCCACACAAACCTTTCGTCTTCTGAAGAATAAGACGATGAAGGTCAAAGGGAAAGAAGAAGAAAAAGAAAAAGCAGCTGCTGGGGTGACAGGATGAGGATGAAGAGGGGTTGAGATTTTGTCCGTCGGCCCTGCACAGTAGAGCGGTGCTATTGGTAAACACAACGTGGAGGACCAGGAGGAATGAATAAATGCTATTTTCCATTTACCTGCACCAGTGAATCCTTGAGAGATACAGGATTGGATGGAGAGCAGGGTGACATGAGGCATATAACTGTTAGCACAGAAATTGTGGCAAGGGATACCCGGCCCTCTCTCTCGCTCCTGAAAAGGGGAAAAACACACAGAAATAAAGCCTCCACAAAGTGCTCGAAAGGGCTTCAGCACAGCAATCAAGCATTTCTCTGTAGCCATGGATCAGAATGGAAAATTCAGGATGAAACACGATGCGCAGGGTGCTATTTATTAAAAGATTAGAGGACATCTACACAAACAGTGGAGTCTTGCACTTGGATATTTGCATTTATTTTCAGTTTGGTGTTCAACTGAAGAGAAAGGGTAATGTGTGAAGGGCTATAATCATGGGAACAGGTGTATAATTTTAAGCTTCAAATTATAAGCACTCATACATTTGAAGTATTCAAATAAAAAGAGAGGATTTTTATTTATTTATTTTTTTCTGTGTAATAGAGTTTGACTTGCTTTGACTTGAACTGGAAAATAACGATTGCGGTTCATTGGGGTTGATTACCTCGCACCCAGGTTGAACTTTACCATCTGTTGCTCAAGAAATAACCCTATTAATGTTCACATTGTAGTTTGGATGTTATGCCTCCATCATAGAGAGAACTGCCAACAAACCCCCAAAACTTCACATATTCTCTTCAGTGCAGAGTATAGCAGCTGTAATCTGAATAACGTAATCAGATTATAAAAATTAAATACTTGTAATCAGATTATATTTTACAATACTCATAATCAGATTACAGTTACCTTTTTTACTGGTTACATGATTATTTAATGTTCATGAAATGTTTTGTTTTTTATCTAGTCAAGTGGCTATAATTATATAGAAAATTTAGAGGCCTAATATATATATATATATATATATATATATATATATATATATATATATATATATATATATATATATATATATATATATATATATATATATATATATATATATATATATATATATATATATATATATTATTATTATTATTATTATTATTATTATTAATTATTTTATTTTTTTGGCAAATTTGTTATTTTTATTTAAAAATGATTTATTTCTTTAAATGCAGCATTTTTTTAAATTTAATAAATGAATAGCTTTTTATTCATTTTGATGTTCCTTCAAAGCCTGTAACCCTATCATACTGTAATGTTTAAAGTACTTCTTGCTGAGAAATAATGGAATAAATATTCTTTCTCTTTTTATATCAATGTGGTAAATGATAATCATATTTGAATCAATGTGATAAACGAGATCAACAAGTTAAAAAAGTAGTCTGATTATATAACCTAAAATGTGCAATGTAATAAATGACGTTACTGAATACAATTTCCGTTATGTGATTTGTAATCAATAATGGAATACAATTTGTGAGTACCCAGCACTGGTGTTCTTTCTTGCAAGGCTTTCGTCTACTGTTTTGTGTACATGTCTACAGACACACGCCCTCATGCACAATTCAGATTACGACACTAAAGCAATGAACAAGATTGATCCCAAAACATCAGCTGTAGCTTCATGCCAACAGTACCAATAATGCCCCTTAACACACATTCATATTAATCATTGGCCTTTTGCAAATATAGAAAAGCAATCACAAAAACAATTATCCAGTAGGATATGATAAAGTAGGCAATTTCATGCCCTACTGCTTGTGTTGTTGGGTGCTAGTCAAGCTGATTTGTAAATCACAGCTGTATATCAGCTTTATTCTTAATTCTGCATCCTCAACTCACAAACTGTACTCTGGTAGAGAGATGTAGAGAATTAATAATACTATTAATATTATTATTTTGTTTAGATACTGTATCTTAACAGTACTGTTGTCATGGCACCCAAGATAAGCACACACACGCACCTTTTTGAGAAATCAGGCTCAATAGAAACAAACGTGACTCTTGGGGCACAACCCAATGCTCTCAGTTTGAGTAAATCCCATGAGGTTCAGAGTATTTATTTTTTTTCCCACATTAATTTTACACGTCTAGTACAATTATGTGGTTTTGTTTCATTAATATAGTGTATACTTTTTATCTTGATTTACCCCGAAAGAATGGAAGTGAAATGTGACAACATGCCCCGTAGGTGGGGTACATTGTAACATGTGAGGGGGCACATTTTAACATTAGCAAATGACAGATTAAAATGTTATCTGATACAATAAAAAAATATCCAAAACAAACAAAATATTTTGTCAATAAAATACAATTTTTAACTTTTTTAAATAAAATAATGGCATTTTTTAAAATCATTACAACAAATACATTGCTAAAAACAGCTATAGAGCATAGTTAAAAACATGATAATAATGAATAATTTCTGAACATTGACTCTCAGTCATTATTCACCCTTTTCTCATGGTTTCTCAAAATAATTCATAAAAGTATAGAATAATAGCATATTTCTAATAGGGGCTCATTGTAACGCAGTGTTACAACGCACCCGACCTGCACAACTGGGATTTAAACGGACTGGTTAGATCAGCATTAAAGAACCATCTCAACTGTTGAATAACAGATATAAGATTACAATAAAATCAGATTTGTCTTATTTTAAATAAACACAAAAAAACAGAGATGAAAAATAAACTTAAGTAAGAAATATACTTTTTGCTATGGTTAAATACATTTTCAGTGATATCTTCCAAAGATTTTTATATTTTGGCGCATTTTTTTTTCTCTCTATATAGTGTTGATATGGCAACTAATAAATACACTAAGTTTCCTCATCTTGGCATGAGTGGAAAGTGTTAAACCATGCGTGTTACAATTAACCCTGTGTTAGGTTGTGCCCCACGCTCCCCTATATGATAAGAAATAATACAATACTAAAACTAAAGCCTCCTAAAGTGAATATTGTGTACTGGTTGTCATGACAACATTGGCTGAGGGGCTGCTGAGTCAGTGCTGATGGCTCCCAGTCTAGTCATCACAGGTACGCACAAAGTAACGGCCGAGCTCAGTGTTTTGACTCAATAATACAGTTTCTTTCTCGCAAAACCTTATGCCTCCTGAACACTTTCCAAATACGTCTCACTGTATCATTGTGTGATACTTTTATATAATTTTTGTAATGTTTTAGCCTGGTTGCTATCCACTGCCATTATAAAAAGAAGCGCGTGCAGGACTATTTTTAAAATTTCTGCATTTGAGGTCCGAAAAGGACATAGGCCATTAGAACAACAGCAGGGTGAGTAAAAGGTGGCTTTATTTTAATTTCAGGGTGAACTAAGCACAATTCACTGGAATACAAATAATAATGTTTACTGCTTTGATACTGTGATTGGTAGATTCAAGGGTATAATTAGGAGACAAAAAAAGATATATATATATAATTATAATCTCAGACAACATGTGAAAATGAAAGAGCTGTATTGTTACAACTGCATAAATATGTGACCCTTTCCCTTGAATTTTACACATTTTATAGTAATTACAAATGTAATCAAACCGTTAATTATATTAGTCTGTGTGTTGATGTATGTGTTTATTATTTGATAAAACTATAAATTATTTGATCAAACTCCAGAAAACGAATTTATAACAGTGACCATGTGAACTTATGTGTATCATGCTCTGATACGTATAGAGGCATTATCACTATTGGTCACTGACTGTTTGACCTTATTGCAGTTGACCTTAATCTACAGTACTGTACTTATTTTTTTCTGCCCAATAATAGCGGATCTGATCTATTTACTCTCTCTTTCTCTCCATGGGATTTATCTCCTCCATATTCCCTAACACTTTTCTTTTTTCCCTCTGCACTTGACATATTTATAGCTGCCTCATGCTGAATCTGGCTAGATAGTAATAGTATGTAGATACTTTATGCTTTTAGAGTGCTTTAAAAAAAAAAAAAAAAAACTCCAAGTGCTGGAGTTAAAGTCTCAATTAAAATTATAATTGTGCAGATAACTTCATATAGAGAACTGTAATTATACCAGGGCGAATATTGTTTTAAATGTAGTTACAGATCATAAATACAATTGGTGCATGACTGATCCATCATATTTTATGCTCAGTTTGACTAACATAAAGTAAACTGAGCATGTTCATATATCCATCCACATATAGCTGTAAGGCTTTCATGCATCAGTTACATTTGCATAATATCACACCATATGACAAAATCAAGCATACTTTTAATTCCATTTGAAAACATGTTAGAAAAGGTCAATTCACATTTGGACTTCAAATAATATAAACTGTACAGAGACACTGTAACTGCCAGCTACAAATGTTGTGTAAATGTTCTGGTGTAACTTCACACAATCAACAAGGTGCATGAAAACAATAAATGAAAAAAAAAAAAAAAAAAAAAAATATATATATATATATATATATATATATATATATATATATATATATATATATATATATATATATATATATTTTTTTTTTTCATTTATTACAAATATCTTAATGTCATCATTATAATATATATGTTAATAATATATATTCTGCCTCTTTAGATAAACATCTAATGTTTTTTTTTGGCTTGCTTACTCATTATATAATAAATAAATAAACATTCATTATTTAAAAGGCTTTTTAAAACCCAAACATACCGTCTCAGCCCAGGTGGTATGGGAAGAGTTGTAGGTGGAGCTGAATGGATGCCAGAGATGCAGTTGCCAGCCATTCTGCACTCATTTGGTAAGCTAACATTTATTCTCTCAGAATTACAGTACTGTGTGTTCTCACCTCCCTCTTCCTCACTGCATACCTCTTTTCACACTGATTAGGTAATAGGAGCTCAGTGTATCTCTGTTCCTGTCACCACACGTCTCATAGGACGTCTCTCTCTCTCTTTTTTTTAACATATCCCCAAACCCCCCAACACACGCCCTGCTCTCTTATTTTCTCATTGGATTCAAACTGTCTAAATGACTAATAGACCCTTTTAGTGATGCATGAGTTGTGTTAGCTGAAAAGAAGCAGCCATGAGCTCAATAAACAGCTAAGCAGGATGCAGTAAATTTCAACCGCAACTTTCTCTCCAGCCTGATTCTCATTACAGGTGTTTGGCTCTAATCACGCACATCTGGATCCCAGTGCTGAGATCTGTTCCAAACCTGTTTGTTTATAAAGGTAAATAGGCCTGCGCTCTTACTCATCAGAAATCTGTAGTTTTAAATCTGTAATTTTAGACTTCAGACATTCTACGAACTTTAAGTAACTTTGCAACTACATTTCAACTTATTCTCATTAGAGTATTAGTAGACTGTCTCTTCACTTTATATATGCTAACACTTTGCTTTGATGTTCCTCAAACAGACATTTTTCTGACTACAAGTAACTTTGCAACTACATGTCAACTTATTCTACTACCCTGAAAACAGCTAACCCTAACCTAACAGTTTATCTCAACAAACTGTAAAAATCTGCGGAAGTTAAAGCTCTACAGTTATTATTTATTAATCTTTTTGCTGAAGCTTGCAAGTTGCTCAGATTTGTACAGTGTGCCCAGAAAAACACGATACAACTGACATACATTTACATGTATTTATAGCTTCCAGCCAAAAATTGCATATACTGTCTGTTGACGTTGGTTACCATGGACACAGATCAAATACACTTTCCACACAAAACGTATGTTTTAATAAGAGCATAGCAACAAAACAAGAATAGTGCTATGTGGAAAAAGCATATTTAATTGAATTCTGACAGTTATGAGAGACTATAGGTGATTGGAGTAAAAGGGAAACTTACAGTCTTAAAAATAAAGGTGCCAGGAAGAACCAAAAATGGGTTTTCTCGGCGATGCCATAGAATAACCATTTTTGGTTCCCTGAAGAACCGTTTTGTGAAAGATTCTTTAAATAACTTTTTTTTCATTTTATAGTCTAAAGAACCTTTCTACACTATAAAGAACCTTTTTGCAATGGAAGGGTTCTTTGGATATTAACGGTTCTTCATGGAACCATATACACTGCCAAAGAACCCTTACTTTAAAGAGTGTATTTCTGGAGGCTAAATACTGTACCAGGCTAGCAGAAGTTTGAATCTGATCAAAGGAGATGCAGGCAGACCAGTGAGCAGTGATTTTCAATAATTAATTCAATAGACGACTGAAATTTGAACAAGAAAGTTATAGGATTTAGGTGAACCGAGATTGAAGTGGCAAGACTGGAAAGTACCATGCTGTGTCTTTAAAAAAAAGCAATATTGCAACTGCACACTCGGTTCCAAAAGGAGGTTTTCACTGTGATGCCATAAATAATCATTTTAGGTTCCACAAAGAAATGTTCAGTGAAAAGTGAAAAGTATGTGTGCATAGCATTAGACTATAATTGCAAATGTGCAATGGAAAGGCATGGATGTTAAAGATTCTTCATGGAACCATAACAAAACTTTACTTTTAAGAGTGTTTAGTGAAATTATCAAGACAAAAATAAATAAATAATAATAATTGTCTTCATACTGTTTCAATTAGTCATGCTGGCGCTCACATATTTGTCCAACAAGTGAACATCAAAGACCGAGAAAAAAACAAACACATTTTTAAACCTTTGTACCATGTGATTTCTGTCCATATTTTGTGTAAGCAGCTGAAATAAGATCCTGGCCTCCTGTTAATAAGCAAAGGACTGCCCTCCCGGAGGATAACCACAAATTGTGTTTTATTAAAGCCTGTAAATCTGTTTTAGTAACTGTGTACCACAGTCGCAGTCTGTATGAGCAATACCTCTTAAAAGCGTCCAAAGAGGACGAATTAGCGGCACTCGTATTCTCATGGGCCGAATGATACATGAAAAACGAGGAGAGAAGAGTTGCAGTGGCTCGTGTTGTAGAATACTACCTCTTCTCTAGCGTACTGTTCTATTTATGTTTCAAAGGGAGCTAATTACTGGAGATCCAGGCTGTTAAAGGCAATTACCACATAAAGAGAACGAGAAGGGTTTACTAAAAATGTTGCCGTCCAAATTCATTCAAACTGCTAGATTGATACCAGACTTGAAAGCATCTGCACGTGGAACCAATTAGAGAGTTAATTGGTTTATGATTTGGGCGAACAATTCAAAGCAAAGCACTATGGATGGGTTATGAAAGGGACAACCGCCTTTTCGAATAGTTCTCGTGTACAGGGCCTATAGGCATGCAGGCTTGCGAAAATATACACATTCGACTCAGAGCCGCGATGTTCCTTTAAGAAAATAATCCCCCTCATATCTGACCCCAGAAAGGGTGCAGAAAGTAAGGAAACTCTGATGTCATTTGATTTTACGCCACGACACATTTTAAGCTTCTCTCTTCTCCAATAAAGACACAAAGTAATAACAACAAGACACCACGGTGATGGAGAGGACTTTAAAACGCGGAAGAGCTCACTCACGAGTTCACTCTTATAAAGAAATGGAAAGGATAAATCGAAAAAGTGTGACTGCAAAGTATAACTTGAGGCTGTAAAAGTGGCAAGCAAACACGCACAGCAAATTATTAAATAGTTAATAAGATGGCCCAGTTTTACTGTTGTGCCATTGTGCAGGGTAATAAGAACTTTAAACTGCTGTGTTTTGCTAACAGTAGTGCTCTCTGAGATGTTTTCCTTGTATTTTTAGGGTTTGTGAATAATCATATTCAATCCAACTGGATTCTTATTTATTTAATTATTTGCTGCACATAAGCAGTGAATAAATAGACAACAGATGTGTTCATATAAACAGTTTTTTATGTGTTTACTTTTTTTAAATAAATAAAAGTATTTTTTTTTTTAGAATAAGTGCTGTAACTGCCTAAAGACCTTGAAATAGCTGAGGCCTTTGGGCAGATCATCTGTTAAACCTGTGGCACATACTGTGGTAGAAATGTTTGGTAGATTGCAGAGCACATTTCCTGCATAGTGCTGAATAGCCGTTTGAGAGGAAACAGCCCGTGGACATTGATTGAAGCCTTGCCACACTCTCTCATACAGACAGAATGCTGTGGTATACCTCTACAAGGGAAGGAAGATGGTAGAAAAAGACAGAGAGGGGAAAAAAAAAACTGAACACAGCCCTCTCTTCTGCTGGTGACACCCAGGCACATTTTTCTTCCATAAAAGTATATGTGACTACTGGGACGTGGGCAAATGAGGAGTGCTTTTGTTTGGGAAGGAAACCAAAGTGAACTTGATAGGCCCTCGCGTCCATTAAATCACAGCGCTTTGCTTATTTATTTAGCCACTTGCATCATTCTGTGCTCCGACTCTGCCCGCTTCCAAAGCAGTGACAATAAAGCCAGGATAATTTTACTCAATAAAAGTCTGTGCATAATCTAAAGGCAGCATTTTAGGCGTCATGCTCCTGATTAAACTTGTATTGGTCACTGTGCTTCTACAGATGGGAGATTCTCCCGGGAGGAGGCCAGAGTTTAAATCGATAGCAAATGAAACCTCCTCCTTTCCATCCTTTCTCCATGTCTCTCGTTTTCTCACACATATTATGTATGCTATATTTACACACTGCCTTCTGTTAGTCAGAGAGTTAATGCGTATGGTGAATGCACATAAAGTTGAGCACCTTTGCAAATAAAAACAAGGCAATTTGTTCCAACTAAAGTGAAGAATTTGAATTGTGTTATTCATCTGGCATGTCTCTAATTCAACTCAGACCTTCTTTAACCTTTCATGAAAGGCAAGCAGTTACAAGCCTGAATCTAATAAGTTGGATGCTTAGAGTCTTGAGAAAATAATAAAAGCAAATTACATTAGACTCTGAATTTGATCTAATTGTGGGGGGCAAGATGTTTACTGGGTAGTTTTTTTTTATTTTTTTCACCCCGCTCTATGTGCATGTGTGTGTGTTATGCACTAAGGCATGACATCTTTGTATTTTAAAATAAATAAAATAAATAAAAAAAAAAAAAAAAAAAAAAATCAAATCAATCAATCAATCAATTAAAACTTGTTTTCCCTTTTTTTATTGATCTGATATGACTTTGTAAACAATACCTACAATGTAATATTGTCTAAGGAATCAGGAAGAATAAAATAATATAATAAAATAAAATAAAATACTAATACTACTACTACTACTACTAATAATAATAATAATAATAAAGCTAAATTAAACTAATTTAAATATAGACACAACCTCTGAAATGGTTTTAGTAAATGAAAAAAAAAAAAAAAAAAAAAAGAAATCTGGCAAAACACTTAAAATACCCAGCTTGATGCTATCCACCTTAATTGTTCTCTCGCTAATATTCTCCAAAACTCTCAATTAATCTCTTAATCTCTCCAAATCCGCTCATGTATCCCCTTTGGTTAAGGTTGGTGTAGTCTAATGTTTGTCTCATGCTAAGCAAAGAAGAAATGAGAAGTGATTTGAACATGTTTGGAGGCAATTTGCACCATTCTAAATGTGATTGAGCCTAACCAGCTAATTAGACATTTACATTTACGGGCTAAATAAACACAACTGGCAGGAGAAACAAGAGTAGAAGACACAAGAGTCATTATCATCTCAGCCAACTGATTAGTCTGATAATGAAAGAAAGGCAATGATTCCTCAAAAAATGCTCCGAGCCTAAGCTTTATAGCCTTTAATGCCAGCCTTCTCCAATCCCGAAATCTGCGGGAGTCAAATGGAAATCATGCTATCGGCAGCAAACTCGGGGAACTAATTAACACACTCTACCTCAAAACTGCCTCAGACGTGCTACGATACAGCTGTACTAGTACCTGCTTTCTTTCATCCACAAGATACTTTCTTTAAAAATTTTTTAAAAAAAGGATGAAGACGAAGCAGGTGAATGGAGAGAAAAATGCAATAAAATTTGCTGATAACCTCCAGAGTTTCTGGTCTAATCTCAATGTACATTCCAGCTGTAGGCCAAGGGGCAGAGCGGAGCACTATGATGAGCTGCAGGCCATGGAGAAAGATGACTAAGCAGGATGAGCAGCCTCAGTTTTAGGATGAAAACAGATGTACAGTAGAACTGCAGGCCTCTGGGGTGCCAAGCGAGCTCTTCATTCATGAAATCTATCGCGGTCGAGCGTTGAGCCAGGCTTTGCCTCACTGCGTTGCCTTGGCCTGTTTTGTAATTAAGTAGCAGGATGATTCGCCTCATTTCACGACTTATAGGTCTGGAGCTTGGTTAAGAGGAGTATTCAACCTCCAGGACTAGCAGACTGACGGGCTGAACCGGCCCTCACTGCTCAGCCCCCGGGACCGGGTGACAGAAAGAGTAAAGTGACATGCTAATGGAGGCACAAATGGAGAGGCACAAGAAGCAGCACATTCAAACAGGCTTTTCACACAGGAAAGGAAAAAATACAGCTATTAACTAACATCCCAAATAGAAGCTACTGATTTGCTTGTCCAACCTAACTTGTTTTTTAATTTAATTTAATTATTTATTTATTTATTTATTTAATAATCTATTGCACTACCGTTAAAAGGTTTTGGGTTGGTAGGCTTTTTAAAGCCTCAATGGCCACCAAAGCTGTTTTTATTTGATCAAAAAAAAAAAAAAAAATACATATATATATATATATATATATATATATATATATATATATATATAATATATATATATATATATATATATATATATATATATATATATATATATATATATATATATATATATATATATATATATTAAAGAGGACCGATTATGCCAAGTTTTCATGCCTGAATGTTCAAAAACACATTATTTTTCCAAATATTTTCTATTGCTACAACACATCTCCCCAGTCGGTCTGTAAAGTTCTGGAGTATCCTAAAGCAAGATGGTCGCAAGTTCCATAGTTACCGATAGAGTTTAATAAAACTTGTGACCAGCGACGCTTTTGGGAAATGCACCCCTGTTTAGTTCCTGTTTCTATGAATATGAATACAATTTTGTTGCAATATTTTCCTGTTTAACACTGTAAAGGTGCTTTGAAACAATCGTCATTGTAAAAGCGCTATATAAATGAAGTTGACTTGACTTGAATTTTGATCAATTCAATGCATCCATGCTGAATAAAAGTATTTATATAAAAAATTAAAACCTGACCCCACTGATATGGTAATGAGGCCACTGATAACTAGTAGCAGATGCATCTCTATAAATAGTGGAGTTATCCATTTAACTAAACGACACGTGGAACTGAATAAAGACAGTTGTCAGCTAAACAACAATGAAATTCTTGATATAGGAAGATATAAACTATATTTTTTCCCGCTAAGATTTATAGTATATTGTGTTTGTTTATACAACAATATATTAAGTTCAGTTATGATTTTGTGTTCTGCACAACAAACCAATTTCTGTATCTCACATAATGCATGCAAGCAGAGATTGTCTATGTATATTCTTCTGTCTTCATTTTGCCACAGTGAGAGCAGCTAATGCACACAAACAAATCAGATTAATACCTTCTTTTCAGAGCTGTTAATTTGCACACACATTTGCTATTTCCGACAATACTTTCAGGCATAATAAATCACGTTGCTTGTATGCGTGTAAGGAGGCACGTCCAAATTTCATATTCATTAAGGGAAACCCTACAAAATAGACAAGACAAGCTATTGTGCTCGTGTGATACAGCCCTCAGTAGACTGTATAAAGAGATCAGCTCAGACATTTTTGATTGTTATAATATAATGAAGTGAACAGTTCTCAATGAACCTTGCTTAAAAGTATTAGGAACCACAATTACATTCAAGATGATCTAGAACTTCATCCAAAATGTTTCTGTACATTTTGTGATCCACTGCTGTTGTTCTGAGGTACAACCCTGTAGGAATAAAAACAGCATAATATACTTGTTAGGTATGTTTTGAAGCATGGCAGCTGGTTTGAGCTGGTCGTTAGCTGGTTTAAGCTGGTCCTTATTAGGTCATGAGCTGTTTTAAGCTGGTTTAAGAAATAGCACCAACTAATGACCAGCATATACCAGCTCAAACAGGGAATTGTGGGGAGGTTTTTCAACAGGGAATTGTGGGGAGGTTTCATCTGGCAAGAAACCTTCACTCTATGCATATTATTTATGTGCATTTCTCAGCAAACTTCAAATTGTATGACCCGATTTCAGTTTCTGATGATCCTTTACACTTAAAAAACAAATTTGTGGATCATATTTCCAGCATTAGCATTTAATGGAGGTGTGTGCCCATCTCCTCTCCAGATAATATGCAAGTTTGGGAGCCGGCTATATAGTGACATTTGCCACAGACACAAGCTATACAAATGCAAATGTAATCTGCCTGTCCTCCTTGAGATCCTAATTGTTTGCAGCTGCATAGCAATCTTTGGGATAAAAGCAGTATTTGCTTCTATTAGAGTCTGCTCTGACTGGAGACCACTCTCTCACGAAGGCATATCATTTAACCATTTCTGGCGCGGAGGAAAACAGATCAATGTCAACACCAGACGACTGCACACTAATCCAGGGATTAGACTGAAGGTCATCTGGCTAACATTACTAAAATAAATAGCTTAAAAGTTCAGGTTTTGGTGTCACAGGATTAAAGAATGTCTCGCACTGAATGAGGTGAATTGTAAATACAAACAGTGAGCCAGCGATAATATAAAAGCACCATGATGTTACAATGGTTACAATGGCAATGCCATCATAACCTTCACTGAAGTGTGTAAAGTACATTCATTTTTAGTAGTTTAACGGTCCAGAGTCAATTATTCTACTACATTCAGTTTCTACCACGTGTACACGTGTTTATTGAAATGCATTTTTTTCAGGTTTTGACACTGCAACTTTCTAATGTTAAGAACTATCCAATCAAGCCCAAGCCTCAGTTACATTACCCACGCGGCAGTTACTAATTCACTCAAAGAAATAGAGATAGGTACGGAAACCCAGTATTAAATGAGCCCTGGTGCTAAATTCTGAAAGGCCTCAGTATTGGTTTTGCTGTCAGAGAAATTAAGAAAATACACTTACTATCTAATACACTTTTACTATCTTACTTTCTAAAATGATATTAAAAACTAGCTGTGTGCCGTCTAGCACAACTTCCTTCTCGTCACAGTGTAAATAGTTTGGAGAAATGGGAAAATATGATATTATTAGATCTGCATTCGGTCTTAAAGGGGCAGCGTCTAATACTGTAAACATGCTGACGATCGCTCAATTAATGTGCATCAAACAAAAGGAATACTCACAGCTCTTGAATGAATAACTTTAGCTTTAATAATCATTAATCAATCAATTTATACAGTTTAAACTATGCAGTTATTTTACAATTGATTACTTTATTAGATTTCTTTTGTATGCTATTACTTACCTGAACAGTAGTATCTTCCTGAAATGAAAGCATTGTATTTCATTTGTATCTTTGTTTTATTGTATATTTATTGTATTTATTTGACCATTTGTTTGTACTTTGTTTCACTGCACTTGTATCTTATCTTATGCATATAAAACACAAATAATGCCTTGCACACTGGTCATTTACAAATAGATGATTTATATTCACTTTGTTCAAACATTGCTGTTTCTTAGATGTTCCAGATTATAAAGCAATGTTAATTTTGTTCTCAATTTGTTTTTGTTTTTTGTTTTATTTATTTATTTTTATTAAAAAATACAACAAAAAGAACCAATAAGAATATTGTTAAAGTACCAGATCAATAAGCAGTATTAGTAAGAGTAGCAATACCATTAAAACCTTAACGATACTCATCCTAAGTAGTTAGTAGAAAAATATGGTATGTGCGTGATCATGCCATACACATCAAAAGCTTGGGGTCAGAAATTATTATTATTATTTCAAAATAATGCATATATTAATATTCATCAAAGAAACCTGAAATAAGCACAACCACAACAACAACAACAGCAACAACAGAAAAGACTTACAAAAGCAATGATTTCTGTAGGATCATGTAACACTGAAGACTGGAGTAAATGTGCCACCACATGAATACTAAATAAGTCAACCTAGAGAAACATGGGTAAAAATGCACATGTAGATGCAACAAGAGAAAGAAAAAGTGAGTGAAAACAGACTGCTGTGACGGTAGTCTGCTTGTGGTCAGGCATAAGGCTTCATGTGGGAATAAGAGAGAGATAAATGAATAGGGGACAGCGACAAGGGCAAAGCTCAAAGGAGAGCAGCATGAGACGAGTGGAGCATTTCAGCACGGCCTGCTTCTCATTAACATTCCTCTACATTTAGAAGAGCAGAGAAAAAGCCACCCTCACACACACACACACACACACACAATCACCCCTATCATCATCATATCTGACCTCGTTTTATACAACTTAGCCTGAACAGCTTAGCCAGTTTGAAGCAAGGGTGGGGGGGACTAATCATAACATAATCTGAAAGCTCTACCAATTTATTCCTGGAGCTGATTCATTAACAAGATGTCCATATTTCTTAATTAATCCCTCAGATATGTCAGATTCAGATGTTTACACATACAAGCAAAATATCTAGAAGCAAAATCCCACAAATGAATAGCTGGATATTACTGTAAGAGTACAAGCCCCAGTCTATTTAACGAGAGCGATCATAACACTAAACACACAACAAGACCTTGAGACTTATAATTCTAGTCCAGCTGTATGGCTTGGCTGGAAAAGGATGATGGTTTTATAATGTTAAATTGTTGCATAGGCAATTTAAAACTTGTTCCGGAAAGCATGGGTGTTCTTTTAGTGTCTGGAGCATCCCTGAAAACAGATGACTGCCTGTGTCCGTCGCAGAGGGTGTGCATCTTCATTAATGTCCAATCAAAATCCAATTACAGCCCCTATCGGTGCAAATTAAAGCCGTTTGCATTAAAATGCTACTGCGGGCTGAAATATTTCCAATCACTGCAACGCTTGATTATCACTCTGTCAGGATCAGCCTTTGGAAAATTAAGTATGGCATGTTGGGGGTTTTATAAATTCCCCCGCCCGTTTTCCCTGTGGCCTATTTACCATAAACTGTGTGAGAACACAAACTCCAGCGAGCATGGCAAAAAATAAATAAATAAATAAATGAGTCTGCCAGCCTGCACAAGGACATGCCCATTAACCAGATGTCCCCTGAGTGATGTCATCCAGTGCCCTCAGCAAGGCCATAGTTCCCACGGGCAATGAGAGCACTAAAATTCCCTTAGTTCAGATCAGGTCTGGAAGGGTCAGCGAAGTAAGGATGTTTACATTTCCCTGAGCTGAGTGCAAGGGGGAAAACAAAACTCCACTAATACTGAAATTATAAAGATGGATGGATGGATGGATGGATGGAAACTGAGGCATTAAACACAGTGGGGGATTGGGTTTGTTGATGGAGAAGCTGCCCCTTAGAGTATCATTGCCTCTTGCTTAATTGACCAATCTAATCATTGAAAATGGAATTACAGCTCCTTGTGTACTCTATATGGCCAGAAGCACACCAAAACAACACACCCATATGTGTTTGTTGAACATTTAATTTCCAATCAAGTGTTATTAATAGGGGGTTGGTCCTCCCTGACATCTTCTGGTATTCTGGGAAGACTTTTCACTAGATGCTGGAACATGGCTGTGGAGATCTGTGGTGATTTCGGAAAAGCCTGTAAAAAAAAAAAAACTGACAGAACAATGTTTTGAATAAAAATATGATATTTTTTAATGAAACTGGAAATTTTATATTGAAATTATATATCAAACAAGCAGGAGTGTGATAGGAGCTGTTATTTGGCCATAGACAGAGCTGTGTTGATATATTGCCCTCATCAAAAAGATCTGCCCGGGAACAAATAATAGATTCATGAGACCAACGATTGCACGTTAGATATACCCAAAACAAATTATATATCTAACCACTACAGAGACATCAAAGTCAGCTGCAAATGTCAGAAGGACTTGCCAAGATAAGGCTGTTCTCGGCGGGGTACATGAGCAATGACCGTCCGGCGATCTCACATATCCGAAAACGTCGGAGGAAATTTTCAAATAGCTGTTACCTTTGTAAATAAACCACAAATTTGTGCTTTAAACAGCTACATTCTTCCCTGAAAAACTACTGAAGCTAGATTATGTGACTCAACAACACTCAACAACAAATTTAAGGATTTTGCTATCAAAAGGTCTGAAAACTGCTACAAAAATGTCATTGTATGGAGCAGCATCATGTTTTATCTGTAATGGAATGAAGGGCCTAGCCAAACCCTTGATTTAGAAGGATATGTCCATGTATGTAGGCTATGTAGTGTGTTGGCAAAGTTACATAAAAACATATTTTTTAAAAAGGCTGGTTTCTCAGCAGGCTGAGGAGCTCAAGGTGGCTGGTGAGTGTTTTGTGAGTGTGTTTTCAGTGCTCGCCACACTCCAGTCACGCTTCTGTCAAACAATGATGGAGCGACAGTGAAGATCTCGCCCCGCACGTCTGCCATTGCCCTGGGAAGCCTCTCCCAACAGCTTTATCATCAGCAAGCCTTAATCATAATGCAAGAAAGGGGTAACAAAAACCCTGGAAAGGGTAAAGCTAACTTTGATACCCAGGCTGTCATTTAATCTGGTTAGCTGTAGTTGACAACAATCATCAAAAGTCTCCTTGAAACACGGTACAGAGAAGGTGAACTGTCTCCATCGCTTCTTTCACTCATTCATCAAGTGGGTTGGGGAGGGTCACAGGAACCCCCTAATATCCAATTCTCATTTTAAAACTGAAAACAGAAGGAAAAAAACGCACAAAAAAAAAACATTAAATGCAGGAAGAATGTGTTTTTTATTGCCTCCATCTTACATCAATTTGGCGCTTCTAATTAAAACCACATGTCCTTGAATCCATGCGTGGGCCACTGCACACAATACAAAATCGGAATGTCTAGACACATTTCACTCACTAAAAACAGGTTAGTTGGTTTAATTACTTTTTTTAATTATTAATTGGGTTGACTGAGATGTGCTTCATATAATTGTTTTTTGTTTGTTGTTTTTTTTGGAGGCCATTTTCAGCCACACTTTAAGGTTGTGTGTGCTGAGATGTTGTGTTAATGGTTGAGAGAGTTTCAGATTTTCCACACACACAAACAGAGGGAGTGGATATGCTGATATTTACATTTAATCACATAGTCCTAGAATTTCCAGAAGAGAACAAACAAGGCATTGACAGTCATGTGACCTGTGGATGGAGGGGGCAGGGGAATAGAGAAAAGGGTACAAAGACACAGACTCTGGGTGTAGTCAGAGAGAATGTGCCATGGGAACGTTTGTTTTGTTTATTATGCTCACTTGACAAAGACAACACAAACTGCTATTGTATAAATGTGGGTAAAGACCAATATTTCTAAATGTACGTAACTCTTTAGCCCTATTCGGACGGGACTGGTATTGCAAATTAAGTTTAAGTTACAATACTTATCACCCGACGTCTATGATTTTATGTTAGCCTACTGATTCAGACAGGACTAACATGTTTATTACAGAGGTGGGTGTGATATAACTTTTATTTATTATGAATGCCCTTTTCAAATAAACTTCATATAAGCTATAGAAGTGGCTGTTATCTAGGCCATAATCTTACCTGATACTGATAATAAAATGGGCAGTCTGCAGTTATAATTATATTATTTTATGTTTTAATTGGATACCATTCATGTTGAAATGAGTGCATGGAAAAGATTTGTGCGCACACAGTAGCTCAGTTAAGCCAAAAAACACATGAGGAGAAGCATTAGGATAATACAACATCAGTAATCACAGACATTAGCATTCAAACGTGGTTTGATTTCTCAGAGGACAGCTGAGTTTGCCGAAACACAGAAGGTATCTTTCCCTGGAATGTTTACTTGGGTTGTGGGAAAAAACACAGACATGGCAGATTCAGTCGGGATAAAAATTAAAAGTATAGCTGTGAAACAACTTCCAAGCAACTTCCTAAAACAACTTAGCAACTACCTAACAACCACTCACTTCCTAGAGACATTGTAGTAACCTATCAGCCACTCACTCTCTATCCGCTTCCTAGCAACCACGCATATACCACAAACTCTCATTGCCTGGAAACTTCCTAGTAACCACCCCAAAACACCTTAGCAACTTCCTAGCAACCTCTCATAGTTTGAAAACTTCCTAGCAACCACCTAAAACAACTTAGCAACTACCTAGCAACCTCTGATTGATTGAAAACTGCATAGCAACCACTCAACACACTGTAGCAACTTCCTAGAAACCTCTCTGAAAACATCCTAGTAACCACCCAAAGCAACTTCCTAACAAACTCCCATAGTTTGAAAACTTCCTAGAAACCACCCAAAAGAACTTAGCAACTACCTAGCAACCTCTGTCTGGAAACTTCCTGGCAACCACCTTAACAACACTTTAAGGTGAAACACCTTAACAGCTTAACAACTACCTAGCAACCTCTCATAGTCTATAAACTTCTTAGTAACCACCTGGGACACCTTGGCAACTACCTATAAATCATTCACGGCCTAGCAACTTCCTAGCATCCACCCAAAACACCTTAGCAACTAGCAAGCAACCTATAATTGTCTGGAAACTTCCTAGTAACCACATTAAACATCTTAACAACTACCTAGGAATCATTCACAGCCTGGCAACTTCCTAGTAACCACCTGACAGAACTCAGCAACTGCCTAGGAATCATTCAAGGCCTAGCAACTTCCTAGCAACCACCCAAAACACCTTATCAACTACCTAACAACCTCTCACTGTCTGGAAACTTCCTAGTGACAACATGAAACACCTTGGTAACTACCTAGCAACCTCTGATTGATTGGAAGCTTCCTTGAAACCACCCAAAACACCTTAGCAACTTCCTATCAACCTCTCAAAGTCTGAAACCTTCAGAGTAACCACCTGAGACATATCAGCACCTCTTATATTCTGCAAACTCCATTGTAACCACCCAAAACACCTTAGCAACTACCTAGCAACCTCTGTCTGGAAACTTCCTGGCAACCACCTTAACAACACTTTAAGGTGAAACACCTTAACAGCTTAACAACTACCTAGCAACCTCTCATAGTCTATAAACTTCTTAGTAGCCACCTTGGACACCTTGGCAACTTACTAGGAATCATTCACAGCCTGGCAACTTCCTGGCTACCACCCCAAACACCTTAGAAACTACCTAGCAACCTCTCGTTGTCTGGAAACGTCCTAATAACCACATGAAACACCTCAGCAATTACATAGAAATCATTCACAACCTGGCAACTTCCTAGAAACCACCCAAAACACCTTAGCAACTACCTAGCAACCTCTCATATTCTGGAAACTTCCTAGTAACTAGTGACTGCACCTAAACTGTGAAACATATTACCCTTGCATATTATAATCAACAAGTTCCATGTTTAAAATTTTAAGTTAAAATATAATTTACTATCCCAGACTTTTAATCTTGATTAGGTGCTGAGGGATGCTTAATCTGTGTTTATTTTGTATGTATGTTATTTTTGTATTATTTGTTCTATGCATTATTAGTATTATATTAAGGTTCTTTGTTCAGCACTTTGGGCAACTGTTGTTGTATCAAATTGTGTTTTATAAATAAAAGAAAGAAAGATAGCAACCACCTGAAACACCTTAGCAACTTCATATAATCCACTCCCTGTCCGGCAACTTCCTAGTAGCCTAGCAACCACTCACTGCCTTAGCAATATCCTATGCAAAGACCTTCAGCCTGTGTTGACACTTACAATACCTCAGCAATTGCCTATGGTAGTTCCATGCCTAGCAACGTCCTACTAACTTCCTTAACGAGTTAACCCGCACCGGTTCGTGGGCGGGGGGGTTGACGTAAGTGGGCGTGTCTCTACTTTTATTCACTTTTGTTTTATACAAACTATTTAATCAACCATCACAAACTATGAATCATTTGAAAGCTAAAACACTCGAGATTCATGTTCTGAACTCGTTTTGCAATAAATACACCAGAGAGGAAAAGGTTAAATGAAATGCTGTAGCAGTAGCTATTTAAACATTAGCATAATGAACGCAGTACTCATCTTTCATCTCCTATCGTGCAGATCAGATCGGACCAATCCAAAAAACAACCGCATACATGTCCGTGTAAGAGTCCACTCTTCCAAATGCATCCCACTTTTTAATCCAAAACAACGAAAAATAAGGAAAAAACTAAAAATACTCCTTTGTTTGTGGGCGTTTTGAGTTAGAGTAATCAATCGTGTCCATTTGAGAAATAGTGATTCAAATACGTTTCTGACGATCTCCCCTGTGCTGTGGACTCTTCCTGTCACGTTAAACCCTCCCAGGTCTCTCTGCTTCAATCACAGGCTCTCTGAGGAGTCATTACACAGAGTTGGCACATTACTCGCTCCGCCAGCTGTCAATCAAAGCGCATGGTTTTCGTTGGATGAAGGCAATCAATGCCTAGCCAATGCCTTGCCAGCAAAGGTTTGATTGACGGACGTACTAACTAATCACAAGGCATTATCTTACGTTGTGTTTGTAAGCATTATTGGTGAATATGCCTCTAGTCACAATCTCCATAGCAGCCAAGCGCCTGCCAGTCAGATTGCGCAACACTGCAGTGGAGCGCGCAGACTCTATGACAGACTGTTTTTATCAAATAAATGAGTTTTTACACTTTAAAAATTCTGTAAATAGTTCATTTAGTTTTTAGTAACTGTAAATTAATCATAATCAGCAGTTTATTGCAGATTTATTTGAATAAAAAAACTACTCTTTGCAATTACAAATGTTCTAAAATAAAAGCCCTTTTGGAAAGGACGCCTAGTCTTTTCTTGATATAAAAGCTTACAGAAGCTACATTTTTGACAGAATCATCCTCAAATTTGAATCAAAACATGATCAGACATTCAGTTTTATATTATGCTTATTTTCAGGACCTTAACATTAAAATCTCATAATTTTTCCCTAAGTGAATAATAAAAATAAAAACGTGAGTCACTTACATGTATATTTACATGTATATTACTCTGTTCATATACAACTTTGAGCTATTATGACTCTTGGGTAACACTATTTGAAGTGTCTAGTTTAAAATAAGACCAGATTTATGAATATAGACCATAGGGTTTAAGAGCTGCAGACATTTTCATTTGGGAATGTCGTTTTCAGAAAATTTCAAAAATTGGGGCGCTGGTTAACAGGTTAAACAACTTACCAACTACCTAACAACCACTCGCTGCCTCTTGACCTCCTTGCAACCACATAAAGCACCTTAGCAACACGTTAGCAACAACTGTCTGGCAACTTCTTAGTAACACCTATAACACCTTAGCAACTGCTTAGGAACCACCCATTGCCTCGCAACCTCCTAGTAACCTAGGAACCACTCACTGTATATAACTTATAAAACTTAACACTATATATGACTTCCAGAAAATTACCTTCAAACTTCCTAAGCAATCAAATTGCAAAAGACTTACATGACCTGCAGACTAGCCTGCAAACCATTAACCTCCCAATGATTTTCAAGCAACATTCAGAGTTTGTCTTGACAATCTGTCCTATTATTGTTTTATTTTTCATAATTTTTTCATAATTTTTATCGTACATTGATTTTCTGTTCTAAACCAACAGAGGCAATAACAATATACAGTAATGCATGTTTATAATGACTGAAGCTTAACAATTATGTATTAATTATTATTAATTCAAGAATTTCAATTTCAGTTGGATTTCGAAAAAAAAAAAAATTCCAGAGCTGTATATACATCAACTCTCGCATTATGTTTTATCATGGGGGTGATTTGCACAGATGCACGGCTCGGCTACATGGCTTTGTTTATCTTATTTCCCTTGCTAAATGGAAGAATGAAAGAAAAAAAGCAGGAACAGGGCAAGAGCAGTGAGATTACAATTTTATAAATAAATATATTCATAGTGGTGAGGTAGTGATAAACTCCCAGTGAGTGTACTAAAACAGCACTTTCCAAAGGCACTGAGTTAAAAGCCATGTAAACAGATTACAGAGTTTTAGAGGTAAATAACATTATGGGGAAAAAAAGAAAAAAAATCAGTTTCACATTCATTCCTGGAACTGGTGCATTGAATAGGTACTGGAAAGGTATTTCTTCACTCTCTCTCTCTCTCCCGATGGATACTGCAACAGCAACTGTAATACACTAGCCAGGTTTATGGGCTCTCTTGTTTCACTTGTTATGATATATCTTATATCTAATAATCACCCCTCTAGATGCTTTAAGCAGCAGAAATTGTACAGCAAAGAATCAGGTTTAACAACCATATTGATATGACAATGCTGACGTATGACCACAGACACTGGTCAAATGGGCCTTTTCAGAGTAAATACAAGAGGATTTGCTATATAAATTGTCAGCATATGTTTGGAATGAGTGCCATGCCAGAAACTGATTTAGAAACTTTATTTACTGCAGTTTATGTGTCATGGTCTGACTGTCACACTGTCACCTGGGAAGCTGATGAGCACCTATTTTATCTAGAATTGCATCATTGTACAGTTTCTGTCAACACAGCGGAGAGTTGCTAAAAGCCCCTAAGCCACCAAGATGTCATCTTCTGCTTTTTCAATATGGAAAATTATTGATTCAGAGAAAATTAGTTTTTATGAAAACTGCATTGTGAAAGCACAGAATATTAAGGTGTTGCTGTATTACCCCAAGATTCATGCTCACGTTGCAGTGAACTCCCGAATCCTGAGTCGTGCTAGACATTGTAGCCTTGAGCAGGTCAGTTAACCTGAGGTTGTTTCAGGGCAATTTGTAATGCAGGAAGAGGATTTCACTTTTGACTGGCAATGTTAAATGAATGGTTCACCCAAAATGAAAATTCTGTCATTATTTATCCTCATAACATTCCAAACCTGCATGGCTTACAAATTAATATGCACATTCATCATTTATGCATAAGGCCCCTGGATAGCGTTATATTATTAGCACCATTTTTTCTGTTACACATTAGCAAATTAAAGTAGCAGGTATTACATTTGCTGGTAATTTATAAATCACTAAGTTGAAGTATATGACATAATACCTGACTATTTGTATATATTTCAAGGCATTAGTTTGGTTTCCGTTGTAATTTAATTGATTCAGAATTCACATTATTTTAAAATCCTACACGCCTATTCATGCTCAGTTAATGTCATGAATACTTTGATTTATGCAAGCTTGTTTGGCTCAATAGGTGTGAGCAACTTGAGCTAATTGGCACTTTAAACAACTGTTACTGGCACAAGAAAATATAGAAAATGAATTATCTCACACATTGCCTTATTTTCAGTTAGTACCCTATATGGACTGGAGGGAATATCATGCAAACAAAGAGGCCATTAATGCACTAAAGGTTTGGGCCACGAGAGAGGGTTTGATGTCTTAGAGCAACTCCCAGTAGCTACGCAGTAGGAAAGAGGGCTGAGGGAGGGTTGAAGACTTCCAGATCTCATTTCAAAGATAGTGAGGCCAGACTTGGGTGTTGGGTAAAACATGAGAGTTCAAGGGACATAAAGTGCTCAAGCTGGCTCTATAACACAAGTGAAGAGACCAGTATCATATTTCCTGTGTAACAGCGTTGACAGTAATTACCATTATGTTTTAGTGAGAAAAACCTCCACTAACTGCAATAGATCGTGATGGTCTGTTTGCAAACAACTTTGATGGGTGGAGGATCTAACAGTGTAATTTGGCAACAGTAATGGTTTCCAACCACGGGGGTTAAAAAAGTTTCCATTTTCAAGGACTCAACAACATCTCATTCAGTATGTGATTGAAAACTGGTTGTGTTTGTGACTTTTCAAGTGCCCTTAGTGGCTTAATCTAATGCCAGTGGCTCAAATCAAGAATGGAAGTCACCTCTCAATGAGTGCGTTTACAAGCACGTTCTTAAACCAATTATACAGAAATTAACCATTAAATATTTTTGCATCAAAGAAGGCAGAGCTTTAGAGCACACCTACCTAATACGTAATCGCCAAGGACCAATGGTATGTGTTTACCATAGGACCAATGAATATGTTTACCTTATTTTGCCTGAAATGACATCACACCAGTTTGTTCTTTAGCTTTGCTTTGAGTATATCTGGGCCTTAATAAATGGCTTAAGAATAAACCAATCAAATAGCCTAGATTTCTGTGCAGTAGTCAGATTTTTGCCCATCTTGAAAACACCTTAACCTGCATTCTTTCATCTTATTGAAGTACACATGTTTGATATGTAACAGGAATGTATATACCTGCTAAAAATTTAAGCGCAAATTAAAAAAATGTACAATCATAAAAATGTGTTCTCATCTTGTGTACAGTCGTAAAAACTGCAAACATGAGAGGAGCATTTTAAGGGAATATGTTGACATTTTAACATCAAACTCTCACAATAAATAGAATAGCCTGATTAAAAATCCGGCATAAACCAGCATGAATTCCATGTTGGTCCAGGCTGGTTTATGTTGATTAGTGCTGGTATAGAGCTGGTCTAGCTGGACCAGCATAGTCCTGCTGTTCTCAAGCAAAACTGAGCTGGTGTAGCTGATCCACCAGCATTCCCACTTCCCAAACTGGTGACCAGCAACCAGCATCCCATGCGGGTCCCAGCATGCAAAACAAACCCCATGCTGGTGACCAACAATGCAGGATTTTTCAGCAGGGTAATATGAGTGCAGAGCATGGATGTTTATATGCTGACTTCGCAACCGGGAATTAACCTAAAAGGCTTTAAAAATGGTTTTCTTGTGTTGCCGGGTTATTGGATTGCATGTAATCCGAAACAAAGGATACATTTAAAAAACGAATGATCTGTGAAACCAATTTAAAATCCAACTATCAACAAAATGTGCCAATTAATCTCTCACATGACAACTGAACCTCAGAAGCAGAATCAGTGACACTTTGACAGACGAGTGCAGTCTTTGACAGATTACAACTGCACTTTTGATTTCTCTGAGATATGGATCATCATAGGAACATGAACCAGAGCAGAGGAGCAAAGGGTCATATGTGGTTCATGAAAGGTCTAACATTGGTAGGCTTTTTAAAAGTCTGCTATATATTAATTAAACACATGAAATTAAATACAGCACGGGCTGAATGGACCTCTTCCGATAACCTTGAGGCACTCTAAACACAACGTCTGAAGCATAATCCCAGCTAATTAATAATGAGATATAAAGAGTGATGTAATGTTTAAGGACCAAATCAAATTTGTGTAGTGGGTTAACTCACTTAGGAACACATTACCTCTCCAGCCCAAGATGGATGCGTTTGAGAGAGGAGGCTGGAGATGTGCTGTGGTTAGAGAGAGGCCTAACCTAATTTAGAAAGAACTTATTTTCCAGCACGCATCATCCCTGATGGATGAAATGGACCGGCGTGACCGTTACCCTGCCCCTTGGATTGAAGGTTCCCGGAATATTCTTGCGATTGTTCCCGCTGATTGTAACACTTCTATCCCGGCAGGTCTTTAAAAAGAAACTCTATCTGCCTAGCTGAGGCTTTCTTCCTGATCTTCGAGGCTTTTAACTACAATGTCTGTGTTTGTGTGGACCATGGGGCATGCGAAGGGATTTCGCTAAAAGGTGAAACAGATAACACCAGCTGGGAGAGTGCATTGATGCAGCCGGATGGTTTATCAATGGATTCTGAGATTTTTCACATGATTATTTCGTTATAAGCATCCTCCATTCAGGTTTGCAGCATTGGGATTGAATAAGTGAAACACCGTAGACGTTACTTCACTCCAGAATAGTGTGTTACTCTTTATACCAAAACAACAGGTATTTATGTTACCTACGTAATCTGTTTTTATCTTTGTGCTCTGTTGGGCAACAGGCTACCACTGTCTTCCATCTGTTAAACTGCATGTTATACTAAAGTCACAGGAGGATAGATATGTTGTTTTAAAAAAAAAAGAAAGAAAGAAAAAAAAAGGTTTTTATGTGATATTTTGGGAGTCAATGAGAGATGGAAGGAGAGCAGTAAGTCACCAGAATTGTGCACAACCAATAAATTCCCATAAAATGACATGTACAGCAGTCCCAGCTGGAGATTTCTGGGGTCACTCAGTCTGAGGAATTCCAATCGTCAGCTGTAGACATATGGAAAATCTATACTGTGAATAGGCATCCTGACACAACCCTCCATATATAGGCCTCCCACTGTTGTCCTTCAGCACATGTAAGACCATGACACTCAACAGCTCTCTTTCTAAAGCCACATTAACAGTGTTATTACTTTGTTTTTACTAGGGACTTGCCCAAAGCGAAATACCTTCTTCGACCAAATGAGACAGTAAATAAATACTTGTTAGACATCATCCAACATGCACATGGAGAAAGTGATCGTTTTAAATACCAAACATATCTAAAATGTGTGTTATACATTTGCATATTGTTATATGCAAAGCATAAATGGAATAGGAGTTACATCTATATAATCGGAAGTTGTATAGAAAGGGTATTTATAATGTTTACATACGATTTCTAAATAAAATACTTGCTGCTCTTTTGAACTTTTTTATTCACCAAAGAATCCTGAAACAAAAGCATTACAGTTTCTTAAAAATATTAAGCACAGTTCAGCTTTGTCCTCACAGGAATAAAACCCAAATTGTTGAACAGTAGTGTGTATACAGATAATAATTTTGCTGCTCTTCCCTTCCATTTACAACTTGCTTTCCGTTTTTCTTTTTTTTTCTTTTTTTTCAGGAACACAGCAAATATCAATCACTCCTCAACGGTGTAAGCTAATTATGTGAGTATTAGACAAACCCTGCCCAATGATTTGACGGAAAATAGGAATTTATCAGGTCCAGCTCTATTAATCTCTCAGTCTTGATATATTATATGCTCCCTAATGACTACTGCTGACTTATGATAATGATGATCACATTTAAAATCCTGTTTAAAGAACACCCCCTCTCTCTCTCTCTCTCTCTCTCTCTCTCTGAATTTGTAAATGATTTTTCTGTGATCAAGCAGCAGGTTTGTCTTTTATTAAGCTAGCCAGCAAATGGCATTTCAAACACTCTGGCCTTCTCTGTGAATGAAATCTAATTAGCACAGATTTACATATTTCTAAGTGCAGTACAGCTTTAATCAATACACCCACCTGGATGCAGGGCTATTACAAGACTCCCCAGGGTTATACACAATCTGACCGAGACTATGACACAAACATGTGTCCAGTGATATAATAAATGTTCTCAAACCTATGCAGGTTAATTACAGTTCTGTGTTAAGTGAGGAAACTGACTGTTACACCATATCCACATGAATATATACACGGATGATGTTATTACAACTCCAGACCTTCAAGAATGTACACTTTGCACACTTCATACATTTACTCAATTCACTGTCAACAAGGTAATTATTTAAAAACGTTCTCTCTGTACCATATTATGCAAATTGTTGCATACAAGCACAAATTACCTATCACAGAGTCCTCAAACTGTCGGTACAGAATATTTAGGGTTCAGAGCTTCATCAGTGTAAAAAAAAAGAAAGGATTTTTTCCCCCTCACATCACAATCCCCCAGAATATGAAGAGATGGGATTATTCTCCAAGTCTGCAGCGAGACCATTTGTGACCTACTTGAGGAGGGGAGACAGGAAGCAGCTCCCCGCATTAAACCAAAGTGAGGCTTATCTCCATGTGAGGTGCAATGAACCCACGTTGAGGCGACGCACACCAGTTCCATGTCCTTAATAACACTGTCAACTTTTAAATTATATTTTAGACTGGATTGTGGACCATTTATTGTATTAATCAATGACAAAATGTACTACATATTTTGTAGAAAGACTTTAAACTAGGGGTGTCACAAAATACCAGCATTTCTGTGTATAAAAAAAAAAATATATATATATATATATATATATATATATATATATATATATATATATATATATATATATATATATATATATATATATATATATATATATATATATATATATATATATATATATATATATATATATATATATATATAAACATTCTGGCTGACGCTGCAACACAGTAGGTGGCCATTCAATAATCCTCTCCAGTGGTCTTATAGGATAGTAACACATAGTGTACAATGGGGCTAAATCCACCCCGGGGTAAAAAGGGCCTTTGATTTAATTTTTCTCTAAACCACTATATGGCTCAAAACTTGCCGCAGCACTTTTTAAAATATCCGCTTTTCAAGATGCATGTGGAAATTTGGCTGATCATTGACGTAATCATGGACAGCAGAGCAAAGCACCTGCTGTTAAAAGGCACAGTAATTAACATGATAATAAATATCTGAACTTTTAATTTGTTGACATGACATGGTTAGATTCAGCTGGTAAATATCATATATTAAGTTGGGAGTCCACCTTATAGATAATACCCATATTTATAATGAAACCATCATTATATTAATACGATATTTATTTATCAAAATAAACATAAAATAAAGGTTGTTTATTTAGACATTATCTAGTATTAATTTAGACATTATCTAAAGTATTTGTATCAGTGCTGTGTGCCTTTTGCCCCATGCTGGTGAGCCTTTTACCTCCAGTGTGGGGTAAAAGGGCTACCCTGCCACCTCATACATTTATAAGATATAAACCACAAAATAAACCACTTTTATGATAAATTTTCACACAAAATCTTCGCTTCATAATTGTGCAATACAATATACTGTGTGTGTATATGTATATATATATATATATATATATATATATATATATATATATATATATATATATATATATATATATATATATATATTATAATCATTTTTATTTTTTCTTAAGGTGTGCCTTTAGCCTAATTGAACCCTACTGTGGTACCCTAAGGTATCTAAGTGAAAAGGTATATATTTGTACCTTACTCACCCCTAAATTGTACATATTAGTACATTCAAAGGTACATATCAGTACTTTAAATGCATATTATACCTTAAAGGGCACCTATTATGCAAAATTCACTTTTATAAGGTGTTTGAACATAAATGTGTGTTGGCAGTGTGTGTACATCACAACCCTATAATGGTTGTAAAAATCCACCCACTCCTTTTTTTAATCCCCATAAATCATAAGAAGTGTCTCAGAACATGCCATTTCTGGATTCCTGCAGTGTGACGTCGCACTGCAGAGGCCCCGCCCACACATGTTGATGGACACTGACATTCTAGCACAGACCCCGCCCTCAGAGAGTTGAGCTGTTCACACAGTCTGCCATGTTTATCTCCTCGCCAGAGAATTAACAGCAGCATTCAAGTGAGAAATGTGTTCTTATTAAAGCTACTAAAGTTCAGTCAGTCAAGAGCAGTGAGTGAATTTCTGTTTATCTTCCGTTGTTTGATAGAGAACTAGTCTAGTTTAATAGACTACTCACGGATGTGCTGACATCCAGCTCTGTGCGCATGCGACAGAAGCATGTGTGTGTGTTTAAAGTAGAGAGCCATAAGGCTTTAAAACATATGCAGATGATAATATTTCATGATGATGAAGAACTGCAATGTCACATGAACGTGTCTGCGATAGAGATGATCATTAAAACAGACATATATCATGTTTCAGTTTTCATTCCGTGTTCACTTCTGTGAATGAGCTGTGAGATGTGTAGGCTCTGCCCTCTCGGGTAGGGAGCAGCAGCTCATTTGCATTAAAGGAGCCACGCACAGAACAGCTCGTTTTTCTTCAACCCCAAAATTGCCATTTTCAAAATGGTATATTAAATGATCTGTTAGGAATTTTTATCTGAAACTTCATAGGCACACTCTGGGGACACCTGAGACTTATATTCTCGTAAAAAGGGGCATAATAGGTGCTCTTTAAAGGTAAATAATATTAGTACCTTTTCGGTTTTGTACCTTAGGGTACCGCCCCAGTGACAGCAATGTACCTTTTTTTTTGACAGTGCAGTATACGGTAGTAGAGAAGTATGTGATTTTATACGCAGCCAGTGTGTATCTACTACTGCCACACAAAATCATTTCAGAGACATGACTAACCGAAACACCCTTAAAACTTAGCTTTTCAGGTTTTTGTTTGTTTGTTTGTTTGTTTTTTTGTTTTGTTTTTGTTTTTTGTTCAGTAAAGAAGATACCTCTGTCTGAAAGAAGTGCTGATCAACTGTAAGATATTTTTGTACACTTTTACAGTCATGGTTACAAACTCTCTCCCTATACTCATATTTTGAGTCTGATTCGCTGGCTCAAAAAGAGAAAGCACAAAATAAACAAAGATTAATCTGAATGATAGCATTATTATTATTATTATTATTATTATTATTATTATTATTATTATTATTTCCATAGATATCACAATAATACTGTTATAATGCATTATTTTGTTCACAACAATCGTGTTGTGAAAATCTAATATTGTGAAAGCTTTAGTTCAAACTGTGTTCAAGTTTCTTTCAGTCTACAAGTTTGTCACTTATTATCTTTATATGCAGCGTAAATGGTGTGTAACAAACAATAAAACAAGTCCAGAGTGCCATGTAATCATACCCTGCCATACACTATTTTCAGTTTTCTGAAATTTCTGAGGTCCTCTAATAAAACTGCTACCAATTTGGGAAGAAAGCTTAGATAACACAGCAGAAAATTGTCCATTTCCTGTTCAAGTTAGAATGAAATGAATGTAACGTTAGTAGATCTGATCCACCAATGTAGGTGACTTCAAAGAAACACAAAGACTATCAAACTGTAAGTATTTAAAATTATAGGCACGTGGTCGACCCCAGAGACTAATTTTATATGTGAAAGTGGAACCAGATTAATGGGAGTGCAGCCACCAAGAACCAAGAAATAAGAAATTATATCATGCTGTAATTTAAGTAAAACGTGCATTTGGAGCATGACTAAGACACAGAACGGTGACCCGTAAAGACTGAAACTGAGCTATTACAGTTTCTAATGGATGCCATCCCATGTGCGGATCCACTATACAAAAGAGGATAAAACACAGTCCCCCTTCGCTGACATTTATGGTCTGTCTCCTCCAGCCAGACTTACCCAGGATTGCTAAATAAACACAGGCACACAGCTGAGGATCATGTTCCACTCTCCATTTCAGCTAATACCTCGCCTCTGTAACTGAAACTCCTGCATTGTTGTCTTTTTGAAGGCAGCTGGAAATTGGCTTCTTTTTTAGGATAACAGAGGATTTTCAAGTAAGACCCAAATTACGCCTCACCTTAACAGGATCCTCCAACTGTCTGAGTTTAGTATTTCAAAGTCAGTGGCATGGCGGTCCCACTGTTAAAACAATGCAGGGGCATACAATGCATCATTGCAATTGTACCCAGAGGCCTGCATCTGAATAACCAGCATGTTGGGGGCTAATTTTGGCTGGTGCCCACCACAACCATCAGACAACCAGCTGTGCTGGCCAGTTATTTAAATAAAAAAATAAAAATAATAATAATCCTAAACTGTATCATGTTTTCTTCTAAATGAAGGACACATTTACTTGCTTTACCTAAAAGCATCTCATCAATATCAGAGCCATTGATCATGCATTTGTTTTCCCAATTTACCTTGACAAATCATGACTGCACTTTAGCAGTCTTTCTATCTTTTCTCTGTACAGGAAATGTAATCTCTCTACTCGATATCTGCCTAGATGCCATTATGCAGATAAAATAGAAATAAATATGAAAAAATAAAACTGTAGTTGAAAAGATAATACTGAGATAAAGTGCAGAGACTGGATATGCTAATGAAAAAGATATTATCATCAATTGTTTTCATAAAGACATCTTATTAAAAAAAAAAAAAAAAAAAAAAAAATATATATATATATATATATATATATATATATATATATATATATATATATATATATATATATATATATATATATATATATATATATATATATATATATATATATATAATGTAACTAAGCATGTAAATCAGGGTCCCCAAACTACTGCCCATGGGCCGAATACCCGCCCACATTGGACCGGCCCTTTGAACAATGCCAAAAACATATTTTGAAAAATGTAATTTTAAAATTATATTCATATCTGTATTTGATTATAAAGGTTGCCTTTTAAACTAAAATGTCCCTTATTTTTTTACTTTTACAATTTCCCTTAGTAATTAACTAAAATATTAACATAGCGTAACTTAATTATTTGTTAGATTCACCCACCAATAGAATCGCACATTCAATGAACGCTTTCATCGTGATCGAGCAAGTGGCGAGCCAGCAAGAAATGACTAGAGACTACAAGACAATTGGATAATGCTTTTTAAAGTAATTCTCTTTTGTCTGTATGGTGCATAAAATAATAAACAAAGCATTAGGAGGCATAATAAATACATTTAAAATCATAATAAAAACTCCACAATAATAGTCACTCTGGCCCATGTAATTTTCTGTAACGACCCGGCCCCATTAAAGAAAATAACAATAATGTGGCCCTCACAGAAAAAGTTTGGGAACCCTGATGTAAATGATTTTATTTTAAGGCATTAGCAGAAATACTGTATATATAAACTAAAAAAAATAAAAATAAAATATTTCACAAAGTTTTTAATGTGCTCTGAATGATCACACCTCATTCGTTTACTAATATAGGGCAAACTGACGTATGACTATGGTGGCACACATCTATTTTAATAAAATGACATTGGTTTTCACACCCATCTCCAGAGACTTATTTTGAAGAGTGTAAAGAAAGAAAATCAGGTCATAATATGCTTAAACTGAATGTGCTCTACTTAGTTCATGTTGTGGAATTCCTTGTAACACATTTTGCAATCAGTTGACATTTGTATGGTCACAGTTTGTTTATATGGGTGACAGAAACAAAAAAAAATCCTTTTACTTTTTTCAGTTTGTCATGATAAGTCTTTAAGGGGCAGATATTTTGACGACACAGTTGATGGGCACCATTGACTTAAGCATTTTTTTTTCTTTCAACTGACTTTTGTGTTCAGTAGAAGTATAAAAGGTTGAGTAAATGATGACAGAATTTGGGTGAACTATCCCTTTAAGAGGCAGGTTAAGAACAGACACAAAAAGGTATACTGCAATGTATGCTAAGCAGTAGACTCTTACTTTGAACAAAGGTAAACTAGTAAATGGAAACAGTACTTACCTAGCACCTAATGTAGAAAAGGAATCAAACAGCCTTATTTCTCCAAAGTGTAGTCACCGTTAAGAAACTGGAGTCCATGTATTTCTGATTAACCTGTAATGCTCTACAAAATGACGGAAATGGGTCTATTAAAAATAAAGAGTGTGATAAAAATATTTTTGCACATGCATTAGTCGACTTTAGCTGAAATCACACATTTATATCTAACACACAGTTACCACTTTCATTTTATGGTCATCAGAAACAGCCTATGGGGAATGTGTGATTTAGTAGCATTAAAGTGAGCATTAGTCGACTGCTCCAGTAAATTGGCCCCTCTGGTCGGTCCCTCAGGATATGTGACTACATTTAGATTACTACTGGACAAATAGCCCTACTGATGTCACAACACTTTATAAAGACTGTCTGAATAAAAATGAATGGGATGAACCAATTTTTAGAAAGTAGAAAGATGTTCTCACCAGTTTTATAGTGCTCTCAAGCAAGATTGTTATAATTTTCCAGCATAGAGTTAAAAGGCATTTGTTTTCAATTTTAAAGAGCAGTCAAATGTGCAATTACTTCATTCATAGCTCAACAGTGCTCTTTTAATTACATTTTATCTGGATACTAAGAGCTTATTCCTCTAAATAAAGCCTTTCAGGTACGCTACCAGAAAAACGGTACATGTTTCTATCTACACATTCCCACTCACTCTTCAGCAAAGTACAGTCACGTAAGGTTTCCAAAAAAAAAAAAAACCTGTTCTCAAGGCCTCTGGGCTTAGCTGACGCATCTAGATCATGGTAATGTGGCTTGGGCTCCTGCACTGGAAGACTGGCTGACTATATAGACTGTGTACTGATGTAAATGTATATTGATACTTACAATGCACCGGCAGGCCTCCAGCCACAACCAATGAATCACCCAGCCAGCCCTCTGGAGAGTCACTAAAGATTCAACATGTCTATTCACAAGGATCATATCAATATTATAGTTGTGCAGTCAGCCTGATACCATTAATGAGAAGAACAAAGGGTGATACCCATCTACATATGATTGCAATGCATTACATGAACTGATGAAATTTCTTTAGTCTACAATAGATACCACACGTCAGATGATGTGCCGCTATTGTAATTTGAACCTCCGTTGGGATATCTGGTCATGAATTAATTATAGGCTTCAGCATTTAAAATTGTAGTTTGCGTTGCACCACCCTAAGCTTGATTGTTTTAATTTACTTAATGAGATTAAAGAAATCTTCTAGATGACTTGCTGTTGTTTGACTTCAAAAGCAGTATACTGTATAACTCAACTACAAGGTAAGCCATTTCATGCTCAATATCACTTTCACAATCCACATCATTTCACTCTGTTATGAGGTTAATGTGCTTCATTGCCAAGAGAAACATTCATAAACTGATTTTCATCCCAAAATATTTTCATGTACAAAATGATTGCTACTGCTGCAATTCAGTGTAATTTTTGAATTATTTAAATACTATTTATAATAGTATTATATACTATATATATATATATATATATATATATATATATATATATATATATATATATATATATATATATATATATATATATATATATATATATATATATATACCAATTTTAGTTTGTTTATTACGTTTCTTATGTGTTTTTGTTATTATCTATATTTATTTATGCATTTGTTTATTTATTTTCTATTTAGCCTTAAGTTTTTGTAATGTTAGCTATTCAACTTCAACTTATTTTATCTAGTTACTCAGATATTTTAGTTTTTCATCTAATATTTATATTTTATTTCAGCTTTATTTTATTTAAAAATATTTTTTAATAATTTAGTTAGCAATAACTACACTGCTGCTGCTACTACAACTACTACTACTACTACTACTACTAATAATAATAATAATAATAATAATAATAATAAACAATATCAATACTGAGATCTATTTAAGTATGACCTCCAATACATGAATAATAAAGAAACAACTCTTAAAAGTGTGATGTTTATGTTGAAACTTCTCCTTCTCTTTCTCGCTCACTATTTCCTAAACCTCTCACAAATGTAAACACAATAACCTAGGCACACTTCCTTTGTTTGTATAAGGTTTGATTTCATTAGAAGGACTTCATAGAGCTTATCAGATTAACCCTGGAAAACTGTATACATAGTAAATCCAACTGTGTCAACATGCACACTGAAGGAGGCTGAAGTTGAATTATATCGACTCTTGCTAGCAGTGTTTTAGGATGACAAAGTCCTCATTGTAAGTATGAACTTAATTGAAATGACTCTGGGCTTTATGAGGCTCAGCAAGGTCAGTACCTTTTCGGCTGTACTGTAGTAACAACTGATGCCTCAGGGAAACCTTAAGCTAAATGTTAAGACATGATATGGGCTTCCTCAGTGCTAATGTCTATTATACACAAAGTGAAAAAGTATGATGAATGTTACAGTCTTGTTACCTGTCTTAGAGAAATTATTCAATTCAGTAATAAAACCTATAGTGCAATCTATAACTGACAGGATAATGTATTTTCTAGGATAGAATATATGTGTGGATGTTTGGATTTATTCACATTCTTTATGCAGTTTGTACATGTTTGTAATTTTACATTATTATTATCGTACCTTGTCTTTACTACTTGGTTTGTTAAAGGGAAGGGGCCATGGACTGAGAAATACATTTTTATTTGAGCTTTTGACATATAAGAGGTCATCATACTATAAGAATATCCTGTAAGTTTCAGAACTGAAAAAACCGTGTTAGTCCAAAAACAACTTTTAACCAAGTCCAGATAACACATTATTGTAGAATGTGCCTATAAATGATGCCTCTGCAGAAGAAAATCAAAGCTTCATCATTTCTACTTTGGCCCCGCCCGGACAGAAGAGCAATAGAGGACTACAAATAACATTACCTTCCAAAGGATCCTAGGAACGTGGTATTTATTTTCAACAATGTAAATGTCTCTGTTGAGCATTATTTATTTGTATGCTGTACATTTCACTTTGGATTCTTTGGTAAACCAATCGCAACTTCAGCGCAGGCTTTGCAAACAGACTCGACAGTAATGCAACAACATGTAAACAACCGAGTTAATTCTAATGCCTGATCTGTGACCAGTGATTTCTGATATGTAATGATTCATGCAGTCAGATATTATTTGTCTATGTATCAGCAAAATCAAACCAGTGACTAAATGGTCAACTTCACATTTTTAGTGGGATAAAAATAATATTTTATTTAAACTATGTTATAAATGGAAAGACATCAAAGAATGCTCCCTTTACAATCTTTGGTGCTGTCAATCTGTTTGGTGACTGATTTCTGGACTTGCACCAAAGCTCCTGTAATAATCAACACATCTCTTACTTAGATCGTGCTTGTACTGTTAGTTATGATGAAAGTACCCGTTAGTGTGCATAAATAGAGTTGCAATGACGAGATCACTGCATTCATGCGCTCAACATATCTGAGATCGGCTACAATGCTCATCACTGCAACCTTTCATGCCAAGATATAAATATAGTGCCATAGATCTAAATATAAGGCTACTATGGAAGCCCATTTCTGCCACTAAATAAATAAATTGTGTAATTGAGAATTTTTATCTCAGAATTCTGACATTTTTCTCACAATTGCGTGATATGAAGTCAGAATTCTGAGATATAAACGCGCAATTGTGAGAAAAAAAAAGTCAGAATTGTGACTTTATATCACGCAATTGTGAGTTTATATCTCAGAATTCTGACTTTACATCATGCAATTGTGAGCTTATATCACACAATTCTGACTTCATATCACGCAATTGCGAGTTTATATCTTAGACTTGGGACTTTAAAATTCGCAATTGTGAGAGAAAAAAAGTCAGAATTCTGAGATAAAAAGTCGCAATTAGACTTTAATTTTTTATTGATTTAGTGGCATAAATGGGCTTCCAAAGGCTACAAGATAATCAACAATGTTCATGATTAGTTAACCTTGACAGCTGAGATAGTAAAAATATGCATACTTCTACGTGTCCATTATTCCTTCTCACAGGAAGTTCCTGAGGTTCGCTTTCAGACTCAACACGAAAAAGAGTGTGTTGACGCCTTCCCATAAATATTGATCCTGGGAGTAGTATGGGACTCAACGAGAATGTGAGCACAGATGTCTCTTGTGTGTATCGAATCCAAACTTGTGTTGGTCTCCAGAATAAAGCTAGGCCACAACATCACTCTAAAGCAGTTTCAAAGATTGCTGGGGCTCATGGCATGCAGGTGCGTCCAACATAATACCTTTTGGCCTTCTGCACATGAGGCCCCTACAGTGGTGGTTGAAAGCCAATAGGTTTTCTGTTTCGTATGATTAAGGTCACGCAGAGATGCCTTCATGCCTTGGCCATAAGGAAGAAACCTTGGTTTTTGTCCCAAGGACCAGTGTTGGGAGTGTCATGTTGCAGAGAAATTGGTTCGACAGATGCGTCTCTCACGGTTATGGACGGCCGCTTTTCGAGTGGCTTCAGTGCTTGAGTTCCTCCAAGATCGCTTCTCTGTTGGTCATACCCCATCCACACTTAAGGTATACGTGACGGTCATTGTGGCTTTCCACGCTCCTGTAGGTAATGGGCCTCTGGTGAGGCACCAGCTGGTCATACGTTTCCACCTTTGGTGACGTCTGACCAGGAAAAGCTCAATCTGCTTTGCCCTGTGAGGGCATTAGACATGTATGTCCACAGAGCTGCCATGTGGATAACGATAGACCAACTGTTCATCCGCTACGGATCCCCCTCGAGGGGGGGACCAGTGTCTAAGCAGAGGTTGAGCAAGTGGGTAGTCGGAGGCCATCCCACTTGCTTACGAGGCGGCCAGACTCCCGCTTCCTACGGCTGTCCGGGTGCACTCGACTCGGAGTATGGTGGCCTCCACGGCCTTATATGTTTTTTTTATCCTCACCACACACATTCATTCACTGTTATGAATGTGATGCCACGGCCCCGGGGGCCCGGGTGCTTTCTTCATGTGACATGGGCACTCGGATCGTATGGGGCTGTTGGTATTCTCGTTCCCAAAGCGGTGACGCAGTGCGAGTTACCACGAAAGGGAACGTCTCTGGTTACTTGTATTGTAACCTTAGTTCCCTGAGTAGGGAACCAGACATTGCGTCACTTTGCCATACTCCCCGCATGTCTCCTTCAGATAAAATAAATTGTTGACCTCCTACAGGTGCCCTTTTAAAGTCTGGTCACACCGATAGTAACATTATAGTCTGTCACCGGCCAATGTTTTTGTCGTGCTTAGACATGTGCTTCAGTCACACTGAAGTCGTTCCCTGTGGCGAGCAGCGAGGCTGAGGGACCATGAGAGCGGGACGAGGCAGGTTGTTGATGATAACTTGTGTCTCATGGAGGAGTGATGGGATTATAAAGGAGGAGCGACGACAGTTAAGGACGAGCGAGGACCTGGCCTGGACTTTACATTGTGTTTTGTTTACGTTTTATATGTCTGTGTGCGGCAGTCGTCCGTGAGGGGCTGCCCGTGGTTTACTTTCGTTTTGTTTATTAATTTGATTAAAGTCTTTTAAATGTTGTTTAAATCCTTCTTCCCTTATCTACGAACTACGTTAAATTCCCCATAAGTGTCCTATGATGCAGTGTCTTATTCCCTTCTCAGGGAACCATGGTTACATTTGTAACCTAAGATGTTCTTTACATTTTTTTTTTATTTGTATATGAGGAATTAATCTTGAGTAGTAAAATTGTGTATTAAATGTGATAAATAAACAAATAAATACATAAATAAAAACTGCAAAAAAAAAAAAAAAAATATGCATAAGTGGATGCAAAATCAACTAAATATGACATGTTTAACAGACGTAACAACACTGCAACATATTTAAAACTATATTCTGGTATACCAGATACTTTCTTTTTTTTTTGCCAAAGTGACTTCACAGTACGGAAATTGCATCCTTATGGGGCAATCCATGGGTTAAGTGCTTTGATCAAAGGTGAAACCATTCCGGGGCAGAAGTGGGATGTCAGTAATTCTCCAGTTATTGGGTCATCCTTTTCTGAAATTGAACCGTCTAACCTCCGCATTATAAGCCCAAATCCTTAACTATTGGCCACAACCAACATGTTGCACAGCTTTTTGATACAGTGAGACACAGAGGTTACAGAAAAAGTTAACCTTTACATAAATGGCAAACTAATGTCATATTTGCAGGACTGTGCATTTAATGTAGTCCCACTTTTCCCCAAAATGTACCATTTTGCCAGGTTCCGTTCAGTTCAATTCAAGTTTGTTTGTAGAGCGCTTTTCATAATACATATTGTTTCAATACAGCTTTATAGAAAATGATTGTTTCTAAATGTAAAAATTAGGAAGCATTATGTTATCGTTCAGAAATGAGTGTCAAACGTCCATGTGGCAGCAATATAAAATCATACATGTAGGCAGTAATAACAATTTTATTGTTTTATTGATAGTCACACGTGTTTAGCCAGGTCAACATGATTTCGCATAATTATCTTAAATATTATATTCTAATGAAATAAAATAAAGTTGATAAGTTAAAATAAGTTAGAATGGATTTCATTAAGGCAATAGCAAACTTTGGCATGTCCAACAACTAAAAAACACAACACGAGATACTGTATAAAAATGGGTGATAATCTGTATTTATTACACAGCTCTCTACTTGATTGTGATTGGTGAATTTGCTAATTTTTGCTGATTTGCCATAATGACCATTAAAAAGGCAGCATCACTGTGCTCATCTCATGCCTCTCATAACACTCTTTCATCTTCCATAATAAAATAATTTAAACTCAAATCAATATTTCAAGTCCATTTATTTATTTATTTGGTAAGCAGCTGTTTAATGGCTTGACGGCAGGCTCCTGATCACTCTGTTGGGATTTATTTTGCGATAATGACCAGCCAATTGTATATTATCCCTTAGATGTGTGTGTGTTGCCTTCAGGCATCACAGCAGATGTAGAAAACAACCCCATTCCAGTGACGATCATTTTTCTCAGTTCTTTCAGGAGCATTTTACTATAATGACATCCGGCAGTAATATTTTTACAGTAATATAGCATAATAAACGACCTGGGATCCACATGATGAAACACAACTTTAATATTTCATTACATTGAAGTCTTTAAAGTATTTAATTGTTATTTCTTTCTCGTACATTCTCATTCATGCATATTAAGAATTAAAGACAGAAGAAATATGATTTTCATAACTTAATGGCTCAATGTGTATTCATTAATAACACATCAATAAAATATTCAATTCTACATAATTGTCATGAACATCGTCTCAGAAGTAACCAAGCACTACAATTATATGAAACATTATTATATGAGTTTCCACAAAAATATTAAGCAACACAACTGTTTTTTACATTGAGAATAAGAAGAAATGTTTCTTGAGCGCCAAATTATCATATTAGAATGATTTCAGAAGGATCATGTGACACTGAAGACTGGATTAATGGCAGTAGTGTACATATCCACAAAGGAAGCAGTATCAGGAATATATGAGTGAACCCCAAGGATAATTTATAACATATGCAAACTACTTTACAGAGCACTTAACATTCTCGCACAACCATTCTGCGGTTGGTTCTCAGAAAACAAAATGCATGTGCTCGAGTGCTTTAGTGATCTTGAGTTCACTCAACGTACCAACAGACATGAGTTTCAAAAGTGTTCCAGGTCTATAGTATTGTTGCAAAGGCTCTTCTGAATGAATGCTTACTTTTTTAACACAAAAAATAACAATGGACAGTCCAAAGACGACAAGCAGTCACTTAAAAAAAAAAAACTGCACGTGAAGTAGAAAATGCTTTGCAATATGCATTTGTGTATCTGAATGAAGCTACAGGTTAAATACAGTAGATTGTGTCATACAATACCATGAAGACAATGTGGGAATATATAACATAGAGAAGACCCGATAATCAACACTGACAGAGTAATTTAAATATATAGTATGAATCAAACAAATGCAAGAAAGTGCAGTTTACAAGGTAAAGGTATATGCTTCTCAAAAATGTATGACTGATGATATTATAAGATCAGGTTTGCTTTAAGCTAAACTGCTGTATATTCACATGGGTGTTTATTTCCTTCACAGTGTTTTAAATCGATTCTTTCATTAACCAATGGCAAAATGACTTAGTTAGCTACTTTTGTAAACAGTTTATCTGTAATTCTTATCGTGTCCCCAAAGAAACAGATAACAAGGTTAGGCTAGTGACTGTGTTGTAAGCGACTCCGGGCCAGGAGTGTGATATATTACAGTGTTCTTGTAGAGACTCAGATCTCCAGTGTTGTGGTCTCTTTATTGATGCTGTTAGTTAGAATTAACCAGTATTACATATAAACCTATTGAGGTCTTTATCCAAGTTAGTCTGTAAAGAATATGTGTGTGTATACAGTATGTATGTAACATTCTTCTTTAGTATTTATCTCTAGCACTCTTAAAGTAGGTGTCTTTAACATGGATGGATGGATGGATGGATGTACTTATTGTGTTCATTGCAAAACATTTTACTGCAATTGAGGTTGCATGGCTAACGTTTGTGACAGGATTGGTGTATGGGTAGGTTTAAGGGTGGGTAAGGTTATAGTCAACAGTGTAATTGCATGCAGGTTTTTTATTTTTTTTCTTAATAAGTCCAATGTAAAAACATGTATGCATAAAATTATTATTTGAAATGTTAGTACATATAAAGATACTTAATATAAAATGCATTTATCTGACCCAAAAATGCATGTTTAGCCTACATGTGTATCCATATTCATTCGAACCCTCTTCTGTGCTCCGTATCATCTTCTAAATCAACCTTTCTGCAACAAAGCACTCTTGGCTAAATAAAATATGCAGCCGTATTACAATTCAGTGGTAACTTTATAGCAAAGATGGAGATAAGATCAGATAGATTCTCTTCTTGATTGACTGGTCTATGGAGCATGTCCCAGCCGTACCGTGTATTTAATCTGTTCTAATAACAGCAGAAACCACATCTCCTGGCAACTTTCATGTCAGGAAATCCTTAATGGAACATTAAGAACATTTCATTTCATGACCGTACACACTAATTGGTTCTGAGGCACAAAGTTACTCTCAGTTGGTCAGATATTTAAATGGTTAGTTCACCCAAAAATGAATATCCTGCCATTAATTACTCACCCTCATGTCACTCTGTATTGGTTGACGCTTCACATGATGAACACATGCGCGTGATGCTGACGCAGGAGCTGGCCAATACAGTGCCGGTGTTCTGATGTAAAACCCAGAGGCAATGCACTGTGTTTACTACGTGAATAACATAGGAGACTAATATAGAAGAGAAGCAATTGTAAAATAAAGTACTTTTTTCTTTTTTTAATTGCATTTTTTTTTTTTGCACACAATCATTCTCATCTCTTCATAACATTAAGATTGAACCACTGTATTCATATGGACCATTTTAACTATGTCTTTACAGCCTGGTCTCATCGTTAATACGTTACTTTCAAAGAGACAAAACGTACGTCTTAGTACGTTTGGAGAAGTGCTAAAATGTAGAATATAGACGTATTTGCAACATTTAAACGTAGTATTATTACATTACAGCTAATAAACGTAAAATATTTACGAATCCATCATGAAATCTTTTTTTTTTAAGAATACAAAACTTTGTACTGGTAAAAAAATTGTTTTTGTTATATCAAAGATATCTATATAATTTCCCTTTGACCATTTTATTGATTAATGTAAGATCCCTTAACACTACCCCAAACCTAAACATACCAATTTAATACAGAATATAAAGAAAATAAAAGGTAAAACGTTGGAAAATGACGATTTTGGTAACAATATAGCATTAAACAAATATTTTGAACGGCTAATCCTACACCTACCCCTAAACCTACCCATTAGCATTTATTAAAACAACGTACTGTTATAAATAAAAGCATAACAGACAGACCAGTGTAATCACAATAATTTATTTATTGCAAAAATGTCAAAAGCGGTACCAAAAGTAGTTCAAATGAAGATGTGTTGCAGGCGCAGTCCTCTCTGGTGGTATATAATAGTTTTGTATGAGGTACAGAGCGATGAAGTTGCCCGTTTCCCATTTCAAATACAAATCGACTGAAACACCGCATGTCAAAATCTGTGTGACGAAGCAGGCGAGAGCCAATGAGCGTTCGATGCCACTGCCGTAAATCATCGTAACGCTTCATGAGGCGCGTTTTTTTATTTGAATTCATAACGAGCGAGATTTGATGTTTTCGGTCGCACTACTGAGAGGAGATGAAGACTAATGGAAGGCTAATGGAGATGAAGATCACTGGATAAAGGGCTCAATTTGGATTTGTTTCTCGCAAACATATGGATTCTAACGATTTGGATAACTTACAGCGAACAAATAAAGTGTTGTGTTTTGTGAATTGATGTTGTGTTTTGGTGTAGGCCTATCTTGTGATCGCCAGTTGCTGAATAGGAGAAAACGCCTCTTTGTCTCACTGCAAACAACAAGCTAAACTCTACAAAATGGTTGGCAAGAATGTTATTCATCTTAAGGTTTTAAAATGCAGTCTTCATTTAACATTATCTAGTCATCCGAAATTAGTTTGTAGCAGAAGTCACGAACAGCAAAATGGTATTTTATATTCCTGTTATTTTGTATTAGGTAGATTAACTTAGTAAAATGCATTTAATAAATGCGACTGAAAACATGTATTGATGTGACTATTGGATATAAAATAAACAATATTAATGCCACGATTTTGATATTATTGCATGGGAGCCGGTGGCTGGTAACACGTTCACACTTGGATACGTAGATAATTTACATTTTAGTGCTGTCAATACGTCAATATTGTACATTTTAGTGCTGTTAATAAGTCAGTATTGTACGTTTTATTGTGTGTGAAAACGTAATTAAATGTACGTGTAGTAGAATCACACTTAACGTAAAAATACTCACGTATTTCCATGAGATCACGTTGGTCTTTACTATGTTTCAGGGTTTTGAAAGTGGTAATAAAGTTGCAGTCTGTGTGGGGTCAGAAAGCTCTTGGATTTCATCAAAACATGAAATATATGTTTCGAAGATGAACGGAGGTCTTACGGGCTTGGAACAACATGTGGGGGATGACAAAATTGTCATTTTTGGGTGAACTAACCCTTTAAACCTGAAACAAGCAGACTCAGAACATAATGATATATGTAAGTGGCTTTTAAATGGTACAGTAAACAATTCCAATATCAAATGATTTTATTAAATTAAATGATTAAATTATACTATTTAAGTGCAGCCTGACAAATTAAAAATTTTTTTCTGTGCACATAAACATCAATAAACAACATATGCTTACTGTATATGTATGTGTATTTATTTAAAATATTAAAACAAAATTAATAATAATTCAAAAATAATTATTTCCCAGGCATTCTAATTAGCTAAAACTAGACAAAGTAATTTTATCAGGCCCCACAGTTTTGAACAACTACACAGCGGCATATCCAATCCTGAGAGACGCCTGGCTTACTGTATTGAACTGGTAGAATTCAGCTTCTTTTGATTGGGACCTGCTCTTAGGAGTAAAAAGTCCAAGAAAGCAGATCTCCTATTGGGATTTTCCTCTGCTACAAAATGGCTATTGTCTCTCTAGCCTCTGGCAAAAGCCAAAGCTGAGGTTCAAAGGCTGAGTTCTCACTGGTCCAAAGGTAGACTTATAAGACAGCAAACCCTACCTAGAACAAAAGAGTGAAACTGCTTTGTGTTTAAATGTCACAATGACAAGGGGGAAATAAAAAGACAAGCTTTATATTTCATAATAAAGACCGCATTTAAAAATATGAGTTCACAAGTTCATGTGTTCATACAATTTGATAAAGGTGAAGAGGCTTGCTTTGGATTCATTCACCTCATGTTCCCACATACAGTACTAAAGTTTTTGCAGTGAATGATGGGATTTGTGGTATTAAATTCACCTCACAAACCTGCAAAACTCAATTTATAGTCAGGTAGGTACTAGGCAGTGCAGTGAATTATAATAAAGAATTATAGTACACAAAAAACATGCAGAAACAATTCTCCCTCAGAAACTGCTAGTACATTTCACAAATAATTACAAAGAATTGGCAAGTACCACACTGAATTAAACATGAAATTCTGAAAAATATAATATATATTATTGTAAAACATACTTGTTTTATTTACAGATTCTGATATTTTAAGACCACACACTTCATAAGAACAATTTTGGTCTGATAGTCTCTAAATTAGATGTCACAGTAGAACAATTCCAGGTAAAAACAAAAACAACAACAACAACAAAACAAACAAACAAAAAAAACAACTGATAGATAGATGATAGACAGACCGACAGACATACAGATAGATAGATAGATAGATAGATAGATAGATAGATAGATAGATAGATAGATAGATAGATAGATAGATAGATAGATAGATAGATAGATAGATAGATAGATAGATAGATAGATAGATAGATAGATAGATAGATAGATAGATAGATAGAAAGATAGATAGGCAGACAGACAGACAGACAGACAGACAGACAGACAGACAGACATAAAAATGAATGATAGGATTTAGCCTTGGTGTTTAAGAGTTTTCCCCCCTGAAGCATTTGACCTTCATTCTGTCATAATGATTACCAACTGCTGCTGTGTTGCTCATTTTTCCCCATTAACACAGGAACAGAGGCCTGGGAGTTTAATTGCAGCCAAAGCAACAAACAACTCCATGTTGACAATCAGGTCTTATTAGATTCCCGCTTGCATTACCCATCCCTGTCATTCAGAAGAGGCCAAGGTTGGATGAGGTCATTAATATTCACAGCATCCTAGTACATTATTGGAGCTCTAAAAGGAGGGGGAGATTGCTTTATCTGCCATAACTTCATGGTCAGACTAAGAGGCAGTGTGAAAACATGGTAGAGAAAAAATAAATAAAAAAAAAAAAACAGAAAAGAAAAGAACAGAAAATTCCCAGAGACCCAGAAAAGGACAGGCTAAACAAGACAAATAAACAGAGTTGGGATTTTGTGTCCTGATTCTACAGCGCTACAAAAATACAAGACATGACATGATAAAAACCCCTTAGTGATAATACTACCCCGTACATTTGCTAGAAAGAGAAAAAGAAAAAAAATACAATAATAAATGATTAAGGGCCAGATTTACCAACGAGGGAAAATTAGTGTGAGAGCACTCACACTAAAAGCACTGATGGGAGTGGAAAGTTATGTGTGTGATCTACTGATGACGGACAAATTAAAGCACGCACAGACACAGCCAGATCATTTCCATAATGACCAACGAAATCTACCAAGAGCAGCGCTAATTAGCGTCTGGTGCTTTTTTTCGGCAGTAAATAATGGCACAAATTCCAGTAAATCGACTAGCGCAAACCTTAGTAAATCACAATGTGTGATTCATTTAAATACTCTCCTCCAATTAATTTAGGATCTGAAAGGGAATCTCCTACAAATGCATATGCAATAAGATCAGCTGCAAAAATAACTGTGCCCATGCCTTTTCAGCGCAATTTTTCCACTGCGTGTCTTTAGTAACTCCTGACTGTATTTTTATTTTTTATTTTATTTTTGTCAAAAGAGGGTTTGCGCTGGTACAAGCTGTTAGTAAATCCGGCCCCAAGTGTATAATTATCAAATACACAAGTATCACTATATATAGCTGATAGCATGTGTGGGTGTTGCATTACTCTATGGAAGTATTTTCTGTCTGAGAATAAAAGGTAACTGCAAAAAAAAAAAATGGCAAGTGTGACATATAAAGTTGCATTCGCAATAAACAGAGTCAGAGCGTGACATACAAAGTCATGATAACACTGTTATGACAATCTTGGAAACAGGCCTTCATACATGTCTTTGCAATCACATACTGACGCTTGGTCAGGACTCCCCGGCATCACTTTTTAACGCACAGAGTACTCCTTCAGCATAATTTTTCGATGCGCAAGGTACTGCATTGATTTCAGTTGTTTGCCCAATGCGTCAGATCAGACATGATTTTATAAATATTTATAGTCTACTTTTATATTTTGGAGTAACTAACACAACTCCTACCCTAAACCTAACCACTTCTCAACAATATATAAAACACATAACAGGCAAATCAAAGTACAATCACAGGTTTTTATTGAAAAAACTGACCAAAAACAGCATAAAAGTATTAACTTGTGTTGCATTCCAAGTCTCCTGAAGCCATACATAATGAAGTATGTTGATATGGGGAGAAGGAGGTGGGAACCGGAAAACGTTTTACACTTGAATCCAGAATAGACAAACATATCCAAAACATAAACAAAACACAATGTAAAGTCCAGGCCTGGTCCTCTCTCGTCCTTCGCTTTCGTTCTCTCCTAATCACTCACGCCACCGGCCTCACCCCGATCTCACAGCCCCTCTGCCTCACTGCTTGCCACACCATACTATATCTTTATGAGAAGAACAGAGTGGATCTTAATGTTTTAATCGCTGAAATGATCCCACCACTCCATGAACGATCCTGACGATAACATTCCCATGCCCAACGCGTCTGTGGATGACAACAATGGAGGTCAATGGAGTACCCTGCACATCCAAAATGACGCTAAAAGGGTACCCTGATTGTTAATAAGTGACACAGAAGGGTCATGACCAAGCGTCGAGTTGGTCTGTTACCATAATATGTAAAAGGATCAGTAAAACGTGATAAAAAATAGAATTGGACCTATAAAATAAGTAAGTATTTTATTATTATATATGCTTTAAAGTATATAAGGAACACAAATAAGCCTTAAAAAGAAGTAACAATTTAAATTTGCAGATGGCCTCCTGAAATTGACTGGATCAAGAATGAGGCCAGAACCACATCTGTCTTGCTGAAATAAAAGATTCCCTTGTCTCTTGTTAAAAGTGATAATATAGTTATCAACACCTGTCTAGCTATTACTGTAATTTAATAATGCCCTAAAAGGGGTCTTACAGTCTTTTAAAGCAAAATATGTGGTTTGCATATATTATATCGGAATGACTTAAAATGAGTCAAAGTATGTTACAGTGTAGAATGTTCAAAAGTAGCAAAAGTAGAAGTTAAATGCATTTCGGATGGCACAGACAGTTTGTTTATCCCAGACATCATGACAGCCTCTTCTCTAAGCAGCTCTTCCAAAGCCCTTTCAAGCAACCTCAGCTTTTGTATATTTTGAAGCCTGTTTATATAAGTGTTCCTCATTTGCATTCCAACTGGGCTCTCTCTCCCAAATGTCCAGCCCATTGAGGCCAGTTGTATTGTTCTGATTCTGTCTTGTGGAAACAAATGCAAAGTGTTCCAGAGCTACAGCAAAAAAAGTGGCAAAGCTGTCATGCATGCTCTCCACTTAACAGTAATCTATTTAAGACCAAAGAACCACTAGTTCGTACAAAGTCTTCAATTTGTCCTCTTTGCTTGAGTGTGAGTAGAACGATCTGATTTATTTAACTCAGTAAATACAAAAATATTGTTTATTTCCTATTGAGCAAAATTACCATTACACCATTACAAATTGAAGTGAATTGTTTAAAAGTTTATGTTAAAGATGTCTTGGACCATTATTACAATTTAAAATAACTGTTAGGTTCCTTAACGTGTGTAATTTATTCCTGTGATTGCAAAGCTGAACATTTATTCTTATTATCATTGTTGAAAACAAATATTTTTACTGCAAACTACATACTGATATGACTTTTTTTTTATTATACAGGATTTATTTAAAATGTGTTTTTAAACAATAATATAAACTTTCAGTTATGACTAATTTAACATATTCTAGCTGAATACAAATTAATTTATCTCTCTCTCTCTAAAAAAAATTCATAAAAATAATAATTAAAAAAATATCTTGCACCGATGCTAAATTTTGGGAGTGAAAACTTGTTGGTCTTTTAGCACAATCAGTAAAAATATCAGTAAAACGTGCCTCCGGGATAAAAATCAGGATATATATATATATATATATATATATATATATATATATATATATATATATATATATATATATATATATATATATATATATATATATATATGAACAATATAAACTTTCAGTTATGATTAATTTTACACATTCTAGCTAAATAAAAATGTATTTCTCTCACAAAAAAGCCCAATTTTGGGAGTGAGAACGTGTTGGTCTTTTAGCAACACCTGTAAATGTACATTTTATATATATCCTTTGTTAAAAACATGTATTCTTTACTTCAATGAGCTCATTGTTTCTGCCTTCAATCAATACATGGTTTAAATTAATACATTGTTATTTAACTGTGATTTGTATGTTTTTTTTTATTTTATTATTATTATTTTTTTAAATACCTAACTTGGACATGGTCACCTAGGATAACAGATCACTCTAAATGGTATTGTAGATACGTGCATTTTCTGTAAAGCTGCTTTGAAACATAAAAATAAAAAAAAATAATAAATAAAAAATTCTAAAGCTTGCTGAAGTCAGTGTCACCTTAAATGATCCATTAGTGAATAGGCACCACTCATAGTAGATATTTTCAAGGTTGTACCTGGCATTTAAATTTAATAAAAGTGATTTTTTAAATATTTTTCTTTTACATTACTGAGACTTTATGCACTTCCCTGTAATGATCTGATAGCAGCGAATGTGTTTCATAAATATTACACCGTATTTGATTGTTTTCACTGACGTTCTGCTCAAAACCAAAAAAAAAAAAAAATCTTGAAATATGTGCATGAGTGCTCACAGATGTGAGCTTCCCTTCAGTAATAAGCATACATATCTTAGTAAAAATCCTGCCACATCTGCTGCCCCTGTTGGCCAAACATCGATGCTGCATATAAACTATCTATTTGTCAGATGTTGCAGGTTTCAAAACATCTCTTGAATGTATGTGAATATATGACGAAATTAACTTTCATTCTCTCACAGAATTGCATGCCACTGACATCTTTATATTGTTATATATTCAGATCCTAATTGTATTGCAGTATTGCTTTTCACTGCTGTCTGCTTTGCAGTTTACACAGTTATAAAGCTGCAGTGCTGCAGTTCCTGTCTCGTTCTAAGAGCTGAAAGGTACAGTATGTAGTCACGGGTGTGAATTGAGAGACAGAAGGCACAGACGGGCTGCTCCCCCCACTGTCTGGATTCACACAGAGCCGAGGTTTCAAGGTGGTCCTGTCTCATCTGCTGCCGGCTTTCAACACAGGTAAGGCACTGTACCCGCTCTCCATCACTGTCACACAGGATATGCATGAGGTAAGCAGTGCACATCCATGCATCATTGGACCACCCCACACACAGCGCCGAACTACTTCAGGAGATGTCACATATTTTGCAAGCATTTGTATGGAGGGATGCAGGATATGCAATACTCTTGCGCTCCAGCCAAACACATGCAAATCATTTACTAAAAAAGATTGGTAGGCGTCAATAATCATATTTTCCTGCCATGGATTACATGAAAAGCTTAATTTTAAAGAATTGTAAAAATAGCCCACATCCTGTATATCTAGGTCGATAAGAGCCAGCCTCAAACCAGGTGGTGGATGTTACTGTATGCACATTTCATAAGTAATGCATTCCCTCCGTATTGCGATGTTTGCCTTTTTGCTCTTGAGCGCTTAACATTTGCAGTGACTCTCCAATGCATATGGAGTTTTAAAATGAAGGGGAAAATAATCAATGGAAACAGCATTTAAATGTCATGACTAAGAATGTATTTGTGAGATACCATTCTTTCATCTATCAATATGTATATATTTTATAAAAATAAAAAAATACAGTAAAAACAGTATTATTGTAAACTATTATATTTTCAAATGTTATTTATTCCTTGGCAAAGCTGAATTTTCAGCATAATTTGTCTTTGGTGTCACATGATCCTTCAGGAATACAATCAATCGTTATTAGTTTTAGTATTAGTATTAGTATTAGCTTTAGAAGTATTTTTATTTGCTAGTTCATGTTAAAGGGGTCATGGGGAACATGAGGAATCAAATTTGGCTTGTGAAGTATTTGTACTTTCTACTCAAGTACATATTTCAAGTATAATATGTAGTTTATCAGTGTTTCTCTTTTGACAACTTTACTTCACTACATTCCAAAGCATAATGTTGTACCTTTTACTGCACTAAATTTCATAAGGTTTTTCCAGGTTTTTTTATTTTTATGTTTTACATTTAATACTTAATTGCATGAACAATGTAGTACTTTCTTACTTGTACTCAAGTAAACTTTGAGGACAAATAAGAAATTACTATTTTATTTAATGTAATTAAGCATTAAATTATATTCAGTATGGAACGTAGTGCAGTAAAAAGTACAATAGTATGCTTTGGAATGTCGTGAAGTAAAGGTTTTCCAAAGAAAAACACTGATAAAAAGATACTTGACAAATGTACTCAAGCAGAGTAAAAATACTTTACTACTGTCCGCCTCATCCCAAGTCTCATAGCTTAAAACATCCGCCTCATTATAAACAAAGCATTTATTTAATCAAGTTCCAAAATTGGCATGATTAGATATTGCCGGATCTGTGACATCACAAGGGCAAATACCTTTGCATGTCCTCCAGGAAGACATCGACAAATAGACAAATACTTCGCACGTTAGGCCCCACCCACTGCCATTAAGTCAACAGCTGACATTAGTCTGCATGGATGTGAGCGTTGTCATCACATCAAAAGGAAATAGAACCCATTATAATAACCGATACTATGTACACTGGCTACAGTATACAGATGCGCGTTTAGTTTCTGACATGCTTCACGCACTTGAGTCCGGCGTCAACAACAGGACAAACGGAGGAGTAAAAGAGCGTTCGCTTTGACACCTTCAGTTTAAACAGCTTGTTTGCATCTCTGTACATTCTTCCTAGCAAACAAGTGGATGGTTTATTTTAATTTTACATCCCAGATGTAATGGAGAGTAAAAAAAAATGTTTTTTAAATATATATAAATATATATATTGTTGAAAGATGAAGCAGCCAACTCAATTGGATTTGACAGCAGCTGCATCCCAAACTGTAGGTAAATGATTTCATATTGCTTAGTCTGTAAATGACAGTTCCGAGTATTCTAGAGTCAAACGTGAGGCCATCTGTCCGAGAGCTAAAGATTGGCCCCAAATTGGGTCACGCAACAGGACAAAGATCTCTAGCACACCAGCAAATCTACAAAAAAATACCTGAAAATGAAAAGAATCAAGGTGTTGCAATGGCCCAGTCAAAGTCCAGACTTCAACTCAATTGAAATGCTGTGGCGGGACCAGCTGTGCATATGATGCCCACACTGAAGCAACGTTGTAAAGAAGAGTGGGCCAAAATTCTTCCACAACGATGTGAGAGACTGATAAAGTCATACTGAAAATGATTACTTCAAATTATTACTGCTAAGCATATGTTTTATGTGTCCTTTCATATATATAACCCTATATATAATAAACAAGAAACATATATATATTTTTCAGGATTCTTTGATGAATAGAAAATCTGAAAGAAAAATATTTATTTGAAACAGAAATATCGTGTAGCATCATAAAGGACTTTGATGTCACCTTTGATCAATTTAATGTGTCCTTGCTAAATAAAAAGTTTGAATTTCTCTCTCAAACGTTTGAATGGTAATGAACTTGCCACAATAAGTTTTTTTTTTTTTTTGTACGTCTGCACGGCATTATCCTTGAGGCCCATTGAACAGACAAAGCAGTTAATTTACAAGTCATTCAAACCTGAAGAGCGTTGACAAATAGCCAGAGCATAGACGACCGCTGAACTGAAAACATTCCACTCAATATGTTTAATTTTTTTATTTTATTTCTCATCATATTATTTATTATTCAGACATGAAATATATTCACCTCTGGGAGAGGTTAGACTCCTAATGACCTAGCTTTATCAGTATTCCATTATAACGGTCTTCACAGTGAGTGTAGCTGCATGGGCTAAAATACAACAACATGGAAATCACCATCTTCTGCATAGACTGGATATCATTCTGCACAATATATTTCACAGTTTATCTTTAAAAAAATTTGGCTCGTCACATCTTTGCTTACATTACTCCACCTGGTCCACATCATGGATAAATAACGCTTAATTTCACAGTAACATGCAACTGTTGGCCAGACTCATTCTGTACTAGCTGTTTTTCACCTGCATGATAATCCTTCGAGAGACAGTGACACTCTCATTAAAATTCTACTCTCATGTAACATTCATCAGTTGTCAGGATAGACTGCTTTTAAGCTTGTTTTCAAATATGTTCTGTTGTTTTCATTATGCTTTATTTCTTAGTATCGATCAATATATCAGCCTCAGAGTTGCAGCTGTTTTCAGTGGTCAGCAGCAGTAGTTTTCTTTCTTCTTCTTCTTTTTTTTCTCTCATTAAGAAAAGGGTGACTTGGGCAGGTTATGGAGCAGTTGGACTGAGAAGCAGGTGCTGTGTGAACTCTGCCTCCCATAGATGAGCATGAATCTCTGCCTCCATCTTCCCTGACTAACACTTCTGAGACCATACTGGTGTGCCACTAGTGTGTACTGAGAACACTAACACATTTTCCAATGAGTTGTCTATGTAGACATTTAAGTACGCACATGGAATGAACACTATTGAGTTCTTTCAGAGTATTACATAAGTTGAATAGCACATGAATAATATATGCATGGCACTATGGGGGCTCATATTTGAGAATGAGCAAGAAGTTTCACCTAATTTTATTTAATTTATATGCAACTTAAACAGTAACCCTGATATCATTATGCAACCAGTAGAAATCTTCTATAAATTATAAGATTAGCCAGTATATAGAAATACTGCATCGTCTTCTCTGTTCTCTAATACTCAAGTGGTAAGCTGTGAATTGCGCTTTGTATTTTATCAAGAAAATGTGAATGCTGCTTGCATGTGCATAATGTATTCTATCTTATTGCTAAGGTGTTTTTTTTTTGTTACACAATATCTTTGGATGTATTTGTTTTTTGAAAAAAAAACACATTTTACGGTCACCTATGTAGCATTTATTTTAACAATACAGTAAAAACAGTAATATTGTGAAATGTTACATTATAAAAATAGCAATTTTCTATTTTAATATAGTGAACAATGTATTTCATTCCTGTTTGTTCCCCAGTTATCATTTCTTACTATTATCAATGTTGAAAATAATGATTTGTGGAAACTGATAAATGTTCAGGTTTCTTTGATGAATAGAAAGATCAAAAGAAGAGTTTGTATTTTAAATGTACCAGGGTGTCATTTTTAAACATTAGGAATGTATTTAGTGTATTTATGTATCATTGCTGAATAAAAGTATTAATAATACTAATACTAATACTAATAATATATATTTTTTAAATAATGACTGACCCCAAACTTTTTGTATGTGATTGCTAGGATTGTCTGGGCGGTTACCAAGTGGTTTAAAACTTTAGTTGAGACCCACAAGTTGCAGAGGTGGAGTCAAGGGCCTGGATTCCTGATGTGAAACCAGGGGATCCATCTCGCAGAGCTTAGGTGGTGGAGAGAAGCCCCACAGTGGACCTGGAGATAGACAACAGTGAAGGTGAAGTTGAGGGGATGCATGAGCCACTTGACCAGGTAAATCCAGCCATGAGGACGGGGATCATTCGGAGGGACAAGTTGGTCAAGAAAGATCGCTGAAATTCTTTCAGGGGAGGGATTTGGTTCTGGGCAAAAGTTGATTACCCAATGGTCCTGGTTTTGGAGAGGACTAACTCCCAGGTGCGGGCTCCGAGATGGACTTCGAGTCGGCACTTGCTGTGGTCCATGGCGGGAGTTGGCCCAGGCACTGTGTCCATGGCAGGCTCAGGCATCAAACTTAGGTCCGCGGTGGAAGATCTTTCTAACTCTCCGGGACTCTCCAGGCTAGGATGACTAGTCAAGTCTGGAGCGGGGAGAGAGAGAGCTGCTGGTAATGAAATATGTACCAGGGAGTCATATTTAATATTGACATTGTCATCATGACTCCAACTGTGAGGGAGGATCTGCATACCAACAGGGTGTAATCCACATACTCAGCGTAAGGATTGTAATCCTCGCCCAGCAGCAGCATTTGGCAGAGGATGTCATCCATCATGCTCCAGAAAAGTTATTTCAGGGTTACATCGTCCCAGTGAGCCTCGTTGTAAAGCTGTAGAAAGCCATCCACATATTCCTCCAGCGTCCGGCCGCTCTGGAAGAAGCAGTCCTCATAATTCGTTTTGGTAGGTTCTTCTGTCATGTGTATCATGGTCGATAACAAACACATGATGCAAAACTTCCAACTAAAATTTCTTTATATACACACGGATAAATCCACACATTAGCTCACTGACGAGAACCAACAATGAACTGAAAGGGCAGGGAGTATAAATAAACAGGGAAACATTGCGATTAACAGCTGAACGTAATCTTTAACCAGGAAGAATAACTAGAAAAAAATAAAGGCTAAGTAGAACTGAAGCAGAAGAAACAAACAAAGGCACCAAAATACAACTTAACAAAACGTAATCCTGACATTATGGGCAATAGTAATAGAAGGATCTCAATATTGCATGGATATTTCTGTTTTACCTAAAATAGCCTGAACTGATAAAAGCATTTCTAATATTGTAGATTCTAGTGTTTACTAAAATACAATAAAAAACTCCAGAGAGACCGTTCACCTCCCACTTTCTCTCCCTCTCTCTCTCTCTCTTTTTCTTCTTTCATAAAATACCTCTAGGTAGTGTAAATTTTTTATTTTAATAGCTGTGTGGCACTGTGATTTCATATAAGCCGGAAGCCAGCCTTTTCTCTCCTTGAGTGCAAGTGAGTACAGAGAACTGCACTCATGACAGAGACTGTGGAGCCTCATAGACGACATGATGTCAAGACTCATCAGCCTACACGGGTGGAATGATAGACCAGAGAAACTCAATATTGTCCAGATACACTGGTTCATAGAGCAGTAAAAGCCAGGACCATAATAAAAAATAAATAAATAAATAAATAAAAACTACAGTTACCACAGGCAGGCTGTTGAAACCTTGAAAATCATCCCATCTGTTTTATTGTATGAGCTTGTGAAGGATCTTTCTGCTTGGGAATAAAGAAAGCTCACATTTTACTGTAGTTATTTGGGATATAAAAAGGCAAGGAAATAGTTTTCAAAGACCAAACACTGCGTTATTAGCGTGACTTTGGGTGAAAAAAAAAGAAGATTAATCCACTAATTTGTGAAGCGTTTCTTAGCCAAAAGTCCAAAGCAGGGTGACACTGACCAGCTAAAATCATCTAAATGAATTAAACCGATTACTTACACTTTCTTAAAAGGAGTAATAAGTAGGCCTACACAGTAATTTCATTACATATAATTCATTTCTGGATAAATGTTTAATGTAAAAGAAGATTCAAGGTTAAAAAGAAGTCATATACTAAGTTTTAAAATGTAATACAAACTTTCAATTTAGAAACTACTAATTTGAGAAACTTCTCAAATTCTGCACCAGGGGATGAATGAGAGAGGAAAGAAATATAAATACACAGTCAAGAGAATAGGCTCATACCATTCTGACACAGTCTCAGTATTTCTTAACATTGGGATTTACCGCACAAGTCGAGATCTGTGTGCTCTGCCAGAACACAATGAAAACATAATGTGGTGGGTGAACAAACTCTGAAGAGGCAGAGGAATGTGAGTCTGGGTTAAAGATAAATATGTGAATAAATAAATCGACACAATCCTTTGTAGGATCTGTGTGGGGTTTTTGGTCACTTCAGAGTAACCATAATGACGAGCGTCAGAAGTATTGCTGGAAAACATCTTAAACTGTGAAACTGAACAACAAAATGGTTTTAGTTCCTCACATTTTTTTTTTTCTTCCAGTCCGCAGTCTAGATTGCAATCGAATTTCAACACTCCTGTTTTCAATGGGACAAACACCACATGCGAACTGTGAAAAGCGAAATGCACTCAAGCAGGAATATTTGTAAGTCTAACTGGAGAAGGAAAGTGGTAAATCCAACCAAAGCCATACAAGTCTTTGTATTGACACAGGAGTACTAAGAAGAGCTACAGAGCGGAATTCCCTTAGAAGATTATTCTGGATAAGCCTGTGTGCTTTGGACTGTGAGTTTGGCAGCATGTAGCTAGGCAGAGAAATAAATATATTGAAAAAGTCTTTTTACCAGATTGTCTTTTTTACTTCTCACTGATCTGCAGTCTGAAGCTGCCAGTGGGCATAGGTTTTGTATATTCAGCACCTGATTTGCTGGGGTAAGAGGAGTGGATAGGGACAGAGAAATGAACAGGGCTGCTGAATGGATCTGGCACTCCGTTTCGTTTGTGGGAGTGAGCTGTCAAGACACAACCGTCCTCAGGGGGGACCCACAAAGAACAGGCACTTTTTCTTCTTTCATTTTCCCTCCATCTCTCTCTCTCTTTCTCTCTCTCTCTCTAGATGAAGGGACAACAGGAAAATGCTAAAACTGGATTTTCTGTCACTCCACAGGGTTTATACAGGTTGAGTGTGGCTACCTGCCATCTTTTAAAACCACTCGCTGTTTTCTATTGTGCCATTATTCACTGTTGCATTAAGAGAGGTACTTCTGAAAACTGCATGCTGAATGGATAATTCTAAAGTTAGGGGTCGGTAAGTAAAAACGTTATATTATTGTGAAATCTTATTACAGTTTAAAAGAACAGGGGCCATATTCACAAAACATCTTAAGGCTAAAAGTAGCTCCTAACTTGCCAATTTAGGAGAAACTCTTAAAAGCATGTCAGTCCTAATTTTAGGACTCCTATATTTTTGCTCTGAGTATTTCACAAAGCATTTTAGCGCTAAAACTAGCTCCTAAATCCAAACGCTAGGAGTAGTCAAGAGGACTCCAAAGTCACTAAGACCAAATCATTAAAAAATTCAACTGGCTGTTGCCGCAATCCGCCAAATGACACTATACAACATTGAGGCAATAGTGATAATAAAATGTATCTTTAATAAAAAATAAAAAATAATGTCAGATTACCTGTGGCAGTTGTTTTTAACAGTTAACATGTACAAATGATTGAATAGAGTAAAAACATATAAGCATATTATGTGCACTATCCAAAGGGATCGAGGGGTCTGAGCTTGGAATTTAGCCCAAACCCAGAATTCTGCCCCGTATCGCAGACCGAGAGTGAGGAACAGGGTGGCGGAGGGATGCAGAAAACTGTCGAGGTAACTTGGTGAGTCGGCTCTCGGCTGTGTTTATACCTCCTCTCGCGCTGATTAGATAGACAGTTTGAATGTGCTCCTCACAAACTTTGTTTATAAAACATAATTTTTGCTTGAATTCTGCAGTCTCTCGAGATGCACACTTGTACAAGGCTGACAATTAGCTGAACATATACTAGTTTAATTTGTGACACTTGGCCTACTTTTTAAAATCTTTAAAAATATATTTCTATAATTAAATCACTGACAGAGACCCCTCCCCTATCAGCCAATCACTTTGGTCATAGTTAGTAAGTGTGTTGACATCATCCATAGCAACGAGGTCAACCCCGCCCTTACTCTTAGTTTAAGACTCTCTATTCCTTAGTAAACGTTAATGAGGTTTCCTATTTGAATGCATTTTGCTGTCCCTTTGGATGATAAAAATGTACCATGCGCTACGCGTTATTCATTTAGTTGTAAGGAACAACAGTAATGTGTGAACTAAGTCAAGCACAATCATTCTGCCTAAGCACCATAAATCAAAATATGGCTTCAGCATTTTGTCTTCTGTTTCAGCACGAATGGTATCAGAACCATTGACTAGAAAGCTCAACATCAGCAGCCAGATGACTCTGGCCCACCTCTCCAGCCTCACGTGAGGCCTATCTGTCACCTCAGTGTTCCCATGCTGTTCCGCCTGCCTCCTGGAGCATCTGGTCCTATCTCCATAGGGAAGCAGGCACGAGCCCATGCCGCCTCCCGAGCCCTGCCACGGCCACTGCCACAGTATCAATTTATATCATATTAACTTTCCCCATGCAGCACCAGGTGCTCAATTAGGAGACAGGCCCAGGGCCAACAGCAAGCCAAAGCCATTCAATAAATCACTCTCCATTAGGGGCCTGGTGGCCCCTACTAGTGCTGTTCTGTGCCATGTCTTCCTGGTGCTGAAGGGGCACTCTGAATAGAGCTCTCACACAAGATAAAGAAAATACATAGGGTACTTATAAAAAAAAAAAAGTGCATTGCGGTTAATTCATCATGGAAATGCCCATGCCGTCCTAATACCATTCATGTATGTATAGACTGAATAAATAATGAGTTTAAACCCCTCTCAAAAGTGAGGACCAGAAATTATTAAATTATATTGAATTATTATAAAAGTATATTTTTAAACATGTGGCAAGAACAAAACAGTAAAATTGGATATTTATTATATTTAGATATTATTTATTATATTACATTTAGATATTTATCTGACAAAAGTATTTATATATAGTGTATATTAGTATATTTAAAAGTATTTAAAGTGATTTTAAAACACTATTATATATATGGTGTATATATATTATATATATATATATATATATATATATATATATATATATATATATATATATATATATATATATATATATATATATATATATAATAGTGTTTTAAAATCACTTTAAATACTTTTAAATATACTAATATATATTAGTATATATTATACTAATATATATTAAATAGACTATATATATATAATAGTGTTTTAAAATCACTTTAAATACTTTTCAACTAAGCCATTCAGCCTGAAAAAGAGAGGGGGAAAAGGACCCTTTAAAGCTCTCGATGCAAAAATGGCGAGATTTACTCATGGCGCTACTGTTTCCACAGGGTCGTGGTACAGGACCAATAAATTTAGAGCAATGTGGGGGTAAACTATTCATTTTGACTGAAAGATTAATAAAACACTTCTACTGGGCTGTATAAAGCAAAAGGTTACAGAAAGAGTGGGTTTATTCATGAGTGACCCACATATGCTCCCATAAAAGGCATCAAAAGTCTCATTGTCCCCTCTGACATGGGTATGGCTTTTTATAGGCTCACACTGACAGCCTCAGACACACTCTTTCCAGTCTAACTTCCTAGACCATTAGTAATTGAAACCAGCGCTGCTATAAGACATCAAGTTGAGCTTTATATTTTATCATTTCACTGCACTCACCAGAAAGCTGGATTTCATTGGTAATTGTACCTGACAATACAAGATTGTTCATTTGAAACTCTTCACAATTTACCTAATGGAAGTCAGCTGCCGCAGTTTCCTGTCGAAAACGATCTCAATGTTGTTCCACCCGGACCTCTTCCAAGTAAAACAGACTGACCTGTCAGTATGGGAAAGATGGAAAGAGAAGAATTCAGGCAGGCGGGGGAGGATGAAGGGAAGGGAGGGCTGCTCCAGTTCAGAACATTTATTTAAACTCGGAACATTTTTGGACTGTTATTCTACACTTTTAACTCCACTGTGCAGACTAAATACGCTGGAATGTGGGCGACATATTTTGGCATCTCAGACCAACAGCACAGCTTCAGATTACAGACATAAATGGCCATGAAATGGGTTGAGAGCAAGGGTAAAATTAAACTGTTCAATTTGTCTAAATTGAAGAACATGTGATGTTTTGGCTTAGGGGGAAAGAGGCCAAAATAGCCCAGTGATATCTGAGGGAGAAAAGGAAGCTACTCCCATGGACTCAATATGACTTTAAGTTGCTGAGTTGCATTTTAAAGCTTGATATTCAATGTGCTTTCAAGGTAGCACTGTATTGATGTTCTTCTAGGAGTTAGTTTTAAACCTTTAAGTCTTAGACCTCTGCAATTAATTCAATTCAAACTGCTTATGTTGTGTTTCCATCTTTTATAGGGACATTCCATAGGCGTAATGGTTTTATACCGTATAAACTATATTTTCTATCCCCCTACACTGCCCCTGCCCCTAAACCTACCCATCACAGTAGACATTCTGCATTTTTACATTTTCAAAAAATATCACTTAGTGTGATTTATAAGATGTTTTTCTCATGGGGACCAAAAAATGTCCCCACAAGGACAAGGATTTCGGATATTGCCATCTTTGCGGGGACATTTTGTCCCCATAACGTAGGGATTACCAGTCCACACACACACACACACACACACACACACACACACACACACACACACACACACACACACACACACACACACACACACACACACACACACAATTATTTGCAATCTAAACCCACATAATAATAATATAATTGTTTTAAGATTTAATGAGCATATTTTAGTAAAATATCCAGTTAATTTGTAAAGGATGTTCTGTAAAGCCTGTTTGGGGTAGCAACAGTAACCAAAGAGGCGGAGCTTAGTGAAGGATCAATTCATGACCTTTATCTCACTCTTTATCTCTATCAGACAAAAACACATACAAAGGTAGTCCATTTCTAATTTTGATGCCTTGACCTTTCTGTTAATAGTCAGAAGCATGATAAATCAGAATCAGAAAGAGCTTTATTGCCAAGTATGTTTGCACTCACAAGGAATATGTTTTGGTGACAGAAGAAGGTTCCAGTACACATGGACAACCACAGTACACAGATAGTTTAATAAAAAATTAAATAAAAAAGATATACGAATAAAACACACATATGTATATAAAATACATAAACAACAAAAAAAGCTATTTATAGGTATGTGTGCTATATACAGCAGCGTAGAAAATAATCTACAGGGAAAAGCATAATAGAGGTAGGTTATTGTCATATATAATAATATAAATCTAAGCGGTATTGCACATATTTATCATTGCACACTGGGGAGAACATTTAACTGTTCATGATTTAGATTACCTGGGGGAAGAAACTTTTATTGTGCCTGGTTGTTCTGGTTTTCAGTGCTCTGTAGCGTCAGCCGGACAGAAACACTTCAGAGAAAGCGACTTGGATGTAAGAGGGATCCAGAGTGATTTTTTTGAGCCCTTTTTCCCACTCTGGATATATGGGTATGGAAAGTATTCAGACCCCCTTACATTTTTCACTCTTTGTTGTATTGCAGCCATTTGCTAAAATAATTTAAGTTCTTTTTTTTTCTCATTAATGTACACACAGCACCCTGTTTTGACAGAAAAACCCAGAATTGTTGACATTTTTGCAGATTTATTAAAAAAGAAAAACTGAAGTACCACATGGTCTTAAGTATTCAGACCCTTTGCTGTGAAATGTTGCTCATATATTTAACTCAGGTGCTTTCCATTTCTTCTGATCATCCCTGAGATGGTTCTACACTGTAAAAAAAAATCCAAATTATATGGAAAATAACTCTAATTTTTTTACAGTGTTTTCTTTTAATTTTAAATTATGTTTAAAACTATGTAAAATTACAAAGAATATCTGTAAATAAACAAATTTAATGTTATTTTAAGGATTATATCATTAATGACAAAATACAGTAATTCTTATTTTTTATACGAGAAAATCACTGTATTATTTTTACAGTATTTTTCTGTTTTCATAAATAACATACAAATTCATGTAAAATTACAAACAATATCTGTAAATTAATAACTTGACCATTATTTTAAGAATTATATCATTAATGACAAATTACAGTAATTCTCATTATTTTATACAGGAAAATCACTGTATTATTTATACAGTATTTTTCTGTTTTCATAAATAACACACAAATTCATGTAAAATTACAAACAATATCTGTAAATTAATAACTTGACCATTATTTTAAGAATTATATCATTAATGACAAATTACAGTAATTATCATTATTTTATACAGGAAAATCGCTGTATTATTTATACAGTATTTTTCTGTTTTCATAAATAACATACAAATTCATATAAAAATACAAACAATATCTGTAAATTAATAACTTGACCATTATTTTAAGAATTATATCATTAATGACAAATTACAGTAATTCCCTTTTTTATATGCAGAAAATCACTGCAGTATTTATACAGTATTTTTCTGTTTTCTTAAATGACATACAAATGTATGTAAAATTACAGAAATAATCTATAATAAAATATTTAGCTAATTACATTAAAGGTTTATGTCCATACTAACAATTTAACATTATTCTTTTTTTTTTATTTTTATTTTAAAGTAAAAGTAAAAACTGTCAAATTAAAATATCTTGTACTTGTATCTTGAAATTTTAATTAAAATAAAGTGCAAAACTTTACAGAAATGTACATTAAAAGTTTAAGAGAAAACTGTGTTATTTTACAGTTTTGTTCTTATTTAAAATGACATTTTATACTTTAATTTTGTTTTTGTTTGGCAATCACTACAATTTGACCATTTATTTTTATTTGTTTATTTTTACAGTTTAGGTGTATTTTACATTTAAACTGTAATTCTAGATACAAATATAACAAACTAAACTAAATATCAAATATGCACTGCTCTCCAGGTTGAAACTTTCAGGCCTCTGCTCTGCCCACTCCATTTGACCAACTAATGAAATATAACAGCAAATAAAATACACATTTGCTAACTGTAGTTTTAACCAGTTTTTCTATGTAACCGTTGCAAGTCAATCTGCTGTCTTTCCGTGTTCATTTGAGCGTGATTGGTCAATCTGAACGTCATCTGGCCAATGACAGCTGTGCGCTTCTTCCGGTCATGTTTGAATATACACCCGTTGCGTTGGAGTGCTCGCGGCTGCTTTTGCTTTAGTCGGTCCACTAGTAATAGCATTAACTTACATGGATCATTTTACATCCATTAAAATCTTTTTTTGGACAAATTTCGATCGTGGGATGTCGACTGAGCGAAAAAACAGGAATATGAACAGAAGTTACCAATGGCGGACAACAGACGGCAAGCGGCAGCAGGTAAATACCTTTATATTTTTTTCACTGTCACATCATGTAAGTTAACTGTTACTTAGTGATATACTAATCCCGATTAATTTACATATTTTGTTTCTGTGTTTTATGTTGTAATACTGTTAAGATAGGGCTGAACGCTATGATGATGATAGTGACTATTGTTAGAGACTTTGCAGTTAACTTTAACGTAACGTTACCTTTTTATATCACGGAATGTAAATATATCCATGTATCACTGTACTAAAAGTTATTGACATTTTGACAAAGAAACATGCATGTATGAAGAATAAAGAGAGGACATGCATGTGTTCAAATAAGACTCAATCAATTATCCTTTGGTAAAATGCACAGAATTATCTTAAAATCATGTGAGGTATTCACTTGATTTAAACAGTCAGTTATGTCTGATGTAAAGTTAAACAGTTAAAGTGGGAAACCCGGATGAGTGTCATTCTGTGCATTTGTTCTTAAAGGGACAGCAGCTTAATAAACTGCGGTTTCATATTTTTAATCAAACAACAAAAGTCTAGAGAAGACCTTCAGCTCTTTTATAATCAATTGAATTTAATTAATAGAATATGCTACATTGAAGACTAAACAGTATTATTCTGTAATATTTTTTGATGAAATATCCATAAAAAATTAAATAACTATATTGTGATATCGTTATTGAAATAACATTTCTCATGTATGTAGAATAATATGGTCATAATGCCCATCCTTACTGTCAGCTAGATCAAGCTTGTCATAAAAAGTAAAGGATCTTTGGCACGAGTAATCTGAGAACACTGTCATGTACACTCATTCAACAGAAAGGACATGAAACCACCATTCTTGGACTCCATTCTTGGAAGAATTATAGGCAAACCAGGATTTTCGATCTTCTGTTTTTGCATGGACCTGGTGAGTACAATTCTCAAGTCCATGTCTCTGTCAGTAAGTTTATAATTAATATGAATGTTTTATTAACCTGTTAACCAGCGCCCCAATTTTTGAAATTTTCTGAAAACGACATTCCCAAATGAAAATGTCTGCAGCTCTTAAACCCTATGGTCTATATTCATAAATCTGGTCTTATTTTAAACTAGACACTTCAAATAGTGTTACCCAAGAGTCATAATAGCTCAAAGTTGTATATGAACAGAGTAATATACATGTAAGTGACTCGCGTTTTTTATTTTTTATTATTCACTTAGGGAAAAATTATGAGATTTTAATGTTAAGGTCCTGAAAATAAGCATAATATAAAACTGAATGTCTGATCATGTTTTGATTCAAATTTGAGGATGATTCTGTCAAAAATGTAGCTTCTGTAAGCTTTTATATCAAGAAAAGACTAGGCGTCCTTTCCAAAAGGGCTTTTATTTTAGAACATTTGTAATTGCAAAGAGTAGTTTTTATTCAAATAAATCTGCAATAAACTGCTGATTATGATTAATTTACAGTTACTAAAAAACTAAATGAACTATTTACAGAATGTTTAAAGTGTAAAAAACTCATTTAGTTGATAAAAACAGTCTGTCATAGAGCCTGCGCGCTCCACTGCAGTGTTGCGCAATCTGACTGGCAGGCGCTTGGCTGCTATGGAGATTGTGACTAGAGGCATATTCACCAATAATGCTTACAAACACAACGTAAGATAATGCCTTGTGATTAGTTACGTCCGTCAATCAAACCTTTGCTGGCAAGGCATTGGCTAGGCATTGATTGCCTTCATCCAACGAAAACCATGCGCGCTTTGATTGACAGCTGGCGGAGCGAGTAATGCGGCAACTCTGTATAATGACTCGTCAGAGAGCCTGTGATTGAAGCAGAGAGACCTGGGAGGGTTTAACGTGACAGGAAGAGTCCACAGCACAGGGGAGATCGTCAGAAACGGATTTGAATCACTATTTCATTGAAAATGGACACGATTGATTACTCTAACTCAAAACGCCCAAGCAAACAAAGGAGTATTTTTAGTTTTTTCCTTATTTTTCGTTGTTTTGGATTAAAAGTGGGATGCATTTGGAAGAGTGGACTCTTACACGGACATGTATGCGGTTGTTTTTTGGATTGGTCCGATCTGATCTGCACGATAGGAGATGAAAGATGAGTACTGCGTTCATAATGCTAACATTTCATTTAACCTTTTCCTCTCTGGTGTATTTATTGCAAAAACGAGTTCAGAACATGAATCTCGATTGTTTTAGCTTTCAAATGATGCATAGTTTGTGATGGTTGATTAAATAGTTTGTATAAAACAAAAGTGAATAAAAGTAGAGACACGCCCACTTACGTCAACCCCCCCGCCCACGAACCGGTGCGGGTTAACTCGTTAAACAAATTAATATTAATTTGTGTGTGTGTGTGTGTGTGTGTATTTCTCCCCTCATGATCCAGAAGTTTTGGGAATGAAAATCTTCTGCCACATGATCTTCAGAGGAAGTGAGTATTCATGTCGTATCCAACATTAATACTGTTACCGTACCCTTATGTGTGAGGAAATGTGAACACAGGCCCAACTCTGGTTCAAACGTACCCTCTTGAGTTTAAAAGCATAGCTCAAAATTAAAACTCCCTCATTGTTTTCTCACCCTCATGTCTTATCAAACTTGTTTGACTTTCTTCTGTGAAACATTTTGAATAATGTTGGTATAACCAAACTACATTTGACCAAATGTTTTGGTCAATAATGACCAAGACACCTCTCAAAATATATTTTCTTCCTTATTTTTATTTTGTGTTTTCTACAGAAGAAAGTCTGTAGAAAAGTTGGTTAAGAAAACTTAAGGGTGAGTTAATGATGACTGATTAAATCTGAAGTCTTGATTAATCTAATGATCTCAACAAGTACCATTTGTAATAAAAAAACAGTGTAAACTGCTGCAATTAATAAAAATATTAGTTGGTTTTATTTTAATAACAGTGTTATTCTACAGAATATTTTGTACTATAGTTGGCATTCTGTGTACAAAAATTGGTGCAACTGTGTTACCTTGCTATGATACATCTGGAGAAAGGTGTCAGTTGTTGTGAATCCTCATATTCCTTATAACTCCCATCTCAAAGCTGAGAGGACTCTGTGTTCATATAGCCAACATATATCAATATCAAATGTTGTTTAAAGGAAAGTTACAAAAACTAAATCCTCAATTGTTAAGGACTTATCAATGTCTTTTTCTTTCTTTCTTTTAAGGATCAGCTGATTATTGGAGATTTGGAAGAGGATTGCTCTTTATCTGTCCCTTCTGATGCAGAATCATGGACATTCTGTTGTATGTTTTGTTTATATTTCTTATTACACTATAGCTTGGATTCTGAATTAAAAGGTAAATGTTTGTCCACATATATTATCAGCTATGGAGCCCACGGGGTCAGTTGAATATTAACGAAAACAATTTAAAACTGATTTGGTAAATACAAAGCTAACGGTAAACGGCACAATTTGTTGTTTTGTTTTAAGGTGAAATCATGACCTCATTATGATTTTAGTAACCCTAACTTGAAATAAATGCAATTTTTAGTTTTTAATTCCTCCTGGGGCTCTGAAGAACTGTTTGAGAAGAATTTGTTTACATACATTTATATCTGAATAATACAAGTTTTAGAATCAATAGTGAAACATTGTAGATGTATCAGTTTTGTATTTTTAATTTTTTTTTTTCAGTTTAAAATTAAGAATATTTTTATTCAACTTTAAAAATTTGATGAAACTATTTCACTGTTATCTGTCTTTAAATGTATAATGAATTGTATTATTGTACAGACTGTATTTTGTCTTCCAAAATAAAATGTAAAATTACAATCTTGAGCATGCTTTAACACTTTATTGGATTTTTTTTATTGTAATAATCTGTAAAATAACAGTGTTATTGAAGGTGTTTGATCATAATAATCTAGGAAAAATCTGTAAAATAACAATTTTACACTTTTTAAAAAACAGTAAACGACTGTCAGCTATGGCTGCCAAACAAAAACTGTAAAATTAAAATAAAATATCTTATTTTTAAACAAGGAAAATCTGTAAAATAACAGTTTAACACTGTATAAAAACGATAAATGACTGGCAGCTATGGCTGCCAAACAAAAACCGTAAAATTAAAGTAAAATATCTTAATTTAAACCAGGAAAATCTGTAAAATAGCAGTATTTTTCAGTAAAACCTTTAATGTAAATTTCTGTAAAATTATTGTTTTTGCACTTTATTTGAATTAAGATATTTTACTTTAATTTTAGGGTTTTTGTTTGGCAGCCGTAGCAGCCAGTAATTTACCATTTTTTTACGATTTTTTTTTTTTACAGTGTACACATTCATTTGAGTCCAGCTGTGTTTGATTATACTGATTGGACTTGATTTGGAAAGTCACACACATGTCTATATAAGACCTTACAGCTCACAGTGCATGTCCGAGAAAATGAGAATCAAGAGGTCAAAGGAACTGCCTGAAGAGCTCAGAGACAGAACTGTGGCAAGGCACAGATCTGGCCACAGTTACAAAAATATTTCTGCTGCACTTAAGGGTCCTAAGAGCACAGTGACCTCCATAATCCTTAAATGTAAGATGTTTGGGATGACCAGAACCCTTCCTAGAGCTGGCCGTCCGGCCAAACTGAGTTATCGGGGGAGAAGAGCCTTGGTGAGAGAGGTTAAGAAGAACCAAAAGATCACTGTGGCTGAGCTCCAGAGATGCAGTCGGGAGATAAGAGAAAGTTGTAGAAAGTCAACCATCACTGCAGCCCTCTACCGGTTGGGTCTTTATGGCAGAGTGGCCCGACAGAAGCCTCTCCTCAGTGCAAGACACATGAAAGCCCGCATGGAGTTTGCTAAAAAAAAACACCTGAAGGACTCTAAGATGGTGAGAAATAAAATTCCTCTGGTCTGATGAGACCAAGATATAACTTTTTGGCCTTAATTCTAAGTGGTATGTGTGGAGAAAACCAGACACTGCTCATCACCTGTCCAATACAGTGAAGCATAGTTGTGGCAGCATCATGCTGTGGGGGTGTTTTTCAGCTGCAGGGACATGACAACTGGTTGCAATTGAGGGAAAGATGAATGCGACCAAGTAAAGGGATATCCTGGACAAAAACCTTCTCCAGGGTGCTCAAGACCTCAGACTGGGCCGAAGGTTCACCTTCCAACAAGACAATGACCCTAAGCACTCAGCTTAGGGTCAAATATTCCGTAGAAATCATTCAGCTCATCGGGCAGTTGTAGATTCCCTACAAATTTGACGAATAGTGTCTTGTAGTTTTGATGGCTTTCAGCCCTTTCCACACTAACATAAGGTCATTGTCAGCTTTTAGAGTTGCTCCTCTTAGCCACTCTAATCTCTTTTGTCAGTGTGTTTTTGGCCTGATTGTACAATATTTTGTCAGAGTTTTGCTGAGAGCCATGTTTTGTCGTTGTTGTTTGTTAAATCATTTCTGGTAGGAATGCAGATATACTCAAAGAAACTGTGACTGGATGATGTGACTGAATCAGTGAGCTCATTCAAATCAGCAAAAACAGTCCAATCAGTGCAATCTAAGAAGGCTTGTAAATCCCACTCTGCTTCATTAGTCCATCTTTTAACAGTCTCTAGTAGGGCATGTAATGTGTTGTCTGTATTTTGTCAGTTCAAGGATGAGGTTTGCTTGATTAAAGTCACTGAGAATAATAATAAGAGAGTCCGGGTGTTGCGGCTCTGTGCCTGTGATCTCATCAGTCAGCTGTTGAAGCGCTGCACTCATGCGTGCTTGCAGTGGAATATAAACACTTATGAGAAGGAACGAGGAAAACTCCTGCGGCAAGTAGAAGGGTTTACAGTTAACGAAGAGTGCTTCTAGATCAGGACAGAAAATCATCTTAAGCTCTGTTATATTTGTACACCAATTCATGTAGAAAATGTCCCATCGCCATGCGATTTCCCTGCTTATTCTGCGTCATGATCCGCTCTGAAAAGCTGGTATTGCGGATGTAACGGACTGTCGGAATGGCTCCATTCAGCTAAGTTTCCATGAAACACAGAGCAGCAGAGTTTTAAAAGTCCTTATTTGTTCAAGAGAGAAGGAGTTTGTCTGTTTTGTTGGGTAGAGAGTGGAGATTTTCTAGATGGATACTAGGGAGCACGGTTCTAAAGCTGTGCTGTCTAAGCTTGACTAGCGTGCCGACTCGCTTCCCACACTTGCGCATCCTAGAGCACTTGACTAGTGCCGCTACCCCTCCCCTACAATGTTCAGAAAAACATTGGAATTATTAAAAACAGGTAGAACATTGGGTGGTGTGTACTGCTGAATGTTCAGCAGTTTGTCCTTGGTAAAACGGATTGTATAAGACCAAACAAACAAAAACATTAAAACAACTGAAGAGCTCCAAACAGAGGGGGCCATTCACGGTCTACCACACCAGATACCAAACTAAGCATAAAATGGCTTACTTTGCATGTCCTAGCCTAATTTACATATTAATTACATTTAAATTCCCCACATTTTAGGTTTATGAGAGATAAAAAATAGTCTGGACCCAAATCATTACAAGCTCAACAAGATGCTGTCAAAGAGTGAGGAACATAATGTCTCCAGCACGCACCTTTCCTGTGGCACAACCGGAAATGTAAATGAGACAAGACACTCTCTGCGTGACCCTGCCTCTGCCCCGAGTCTCTCTCCTTCTTATCTCAGTGTCCTCTGCAACGGAACACTGATTTCCATATACAATCACACACACACAGCTGTCAGGCCTAGATTAATTTATTCTGATTATCTGAGGAGCAAAAGGTAGATCACCTATACGTTCTTAAATGGAGATTAGTAGCTTGAGAGTGGCTTCTCTGACTGCTGTGCTTCTCTCTAGACGTATTAGAATAATTAGCACGATACACACAATTGAATATTCAGGAAATAAGGAAATCCAATTTTTTTCATAAAAAAAATCTCCCCACAATATATATATATATATATATATATATATATATATATATATATATATATATATATATATATATATATATATATATATATATATATTTTTTTTTTTTATCCTACGGTGACATCTTTATTGTGTAAACTTACTGTATGGCCTTCAGAAACTAAAATAGATTGTTAATTTATGTCATCATTTACTCACCCACATGTAATTATAAAACCTTGTTTCTTCTGTTGAACATGTAAAAAGATATTCTGATGAATATTTGTGTCCATATAATGAAACTGAATGGGGTCCACAGCAGCATTGGACCTCAATAACTTTCACTTCACTGACAAAAAAAACAGACATTTGTATAGTTAATGATAAAAAATATTTTTATTCGGAACAACAAAAGTCGTACAAGAAACCATATGAACGGATGATGAGAGAAACTATCCCTGTAAGGATAAGAGGAACTTGAATTGATGGCCTGGCACAGCATTGTCTACTTAAACATTCTTCTGATTATGGCTTTGTTGTGAAGTAAAGAGTACAAAAACCAGCCCAGTAAACCATCTGTAATTTGGATGAATAAGATCACAGTACACATAGCCTATAGCACTCTTTGCTAAATCCATACAAACAATATTTCTCTGTGAAACACAACAAAGATAAGGCTCAGAGCATGATTAATGCAGCTACTAATCCAAAGATACTGGACATTCAAATATTTCATATTCATGATTCCTGGGATTTGGATCCAATCAAACGGAAACACGCATGAATCCTTTTGGCAGAATGTTCAATACTACTCAAACAGCTTGTTATATAATATATAATATTATAATTATAGACAACTATATATATATATATATATATATATATATATATATATATATATATATATATATATATATATATATATATATATATATATATATATATATACAGTATTGTTCAAAATAATAGCAGTACAATGTGACTAACCAGAATAATCAAGGTTTTTAGTATATTTTTTATTGCTACGTGGCAAACAAGTTACCAGTGGGTTCAGTAGATTCTCAGAAAACAAATGAGACCCAGCATTCATGATATGCACGCTCTTAAGGCTGTGCAATTGGGCAATTAGTTGAAAGGGGTGTGTTCAAAAAAATAGCAGTGTGTTATTCAATCACTGAGGTCATCAATTTTGTGAAGAAACAGGTGTGAATCAGGTGGCCCCTATTTAAGGATGAAGCCAACACTTGTTGAACATGCATTTGAAAGCTGAGGAAAATGGGTTGTTCAAGACATTGTTCAGAAGAACAGCGTACTTTGATTAAAAAGTTGATTGGAGAGGGAAAACCTATAAAGAGGTGCAAAAATGATAGGCTGTTCAGCTAAAATGATCTCCAATGCCTTAAAATGGAGAGCAAAACCAGAGAGACGTGGAAGAAAACGGAAGACAACCATCAAAATGGATAGAAGAATAACCGAATGGCAAAGCTCAGCCAATGATCACCTCCAGGATGATCAAAGACAGTCTGGAGTTACCTGTAAGTACTGTGACAGTTAGAAGACGTCTGTGAAGCTAATCTATTTTCAAGAATCCCCGCAAAGTCCCTCTGTTAAAAAAAGGCATGTGCAGAAGAGGTTACAATTTGCCAAAGAACACATCAACTGGCCTAAAGAGAAATGGAGGAACATTTTGTGGACTGATGAGAGTAAAATTGTTCTTTTTGGGTCCAAGGGCCACAGGCAGTTTGTGAGATGACCCCAAACTCTGAATTCAAGCCACAGTACACAGTGAAGACAGTGAAGCATGGAGGTGCAAGCATCATGATATGGGCATGTTTCTCCTACTATGGTGTTGGGCCTATTTATCGCATACCAGGGATCATGGATCAGTTTGCATACACTGTAAGCAATTGCTGTAAATTTACAGCCAATTTTCAACACTAAAATACTGTTTTCATGTTAAACAGTTTAGTACTGTTGTTAGCAATGCATTGTGGGCTGCGTAAATTGGAGCAACAAGACAGAGGCCCTAAACAGTATGCTGATGTTTTAAATTACAGGACACTACAGTATTTTTTGGAAACTGCGTGTAATGTGTTGACGGGAATTTGGAGCACGGTCAGAAGCTATAACGTTAGTCTTTTAAATTGAGGTTACTGCATGCTTTTGGTCAATTTTCTTAAAAAAAAAATATATATATTTGAAATAATTTGCCATTAACAACTAGAGGGACTTCGGGAACATTCAGGAGATTTTCCAGAAGAGGACGCACACTAGATGACGGCTCTTGCATCTACAAATGAAACGGTAATTAAAATCTTATTCATATTGCCAAGATTGTTTGATATCAAACTGAAAGCTTGTCTCTCTGGGGATTTGAACATGTCATTTAACATTGAGGATTAGAATTGAATAGCCAAAACGATATTACTTATTGGGTTGTATTTTGTTTAATTTCGGTATCGTTAGAACGTCTGCATCCGAGGAACAACACTTGTTAACCGGCAAGAGAGAGAGCGGCCAGTCGGCAGAATGAGGCAGCAGGAAAATAGCATTATACCATGAGGATGTGCAATCTACTATATATTCAACCTTCAATATCAAGATGAGGCAGCCTGCACTCTGGAATTCATTCAGAGGTAAAAACCCTTTATTCCCTGTCATCATTATATGGATCTAATCTATAAAATTAAATGTGTTTGTATTTTTTTGCACAAAATGGTATTAGCACTTTTCACTATTAGCACATTTCAAGCCTCAACACACACATACCCACACACACACACACACACACACACACACACACGCACACACACACACACACACAGTATTTTGTTGGACTATAGGCTTTATTATAATTCCATTTGATGTCACTTCTATATTTCATACAATCCATTCTATTTGTGCAATGAAGAAATACAAAAAAACAAAAAATTCTTTGCATTTAATTGCATGTTCAAAAAAGTATGTTGTCACAACCCCACTCTGATCTTAGACTGTTTTGATTTCAGGCGCTTCATTGGTATTAATCCAGAGAGAGGGACAAAGGCCAAAAGGGGCAAGGTTGTCTCCAAAAAGAAAGGTGTGGTCGTCCAGAAGAAGTTTTCTGCAGTCAATACACACGTTGCCATGCTACAGAAGAATCTCCTAGACTTTGAATGGAACTTCATATAGATCGGTGAGTTCTTTAATCTTTCTCTCTTGTTTTGACAGTCTGGCATGGCCACATAAAGTCACAAGAGAACTGGTATTATTAACTTTATAAGCATTAGCTTGGAGTGTATACTGTACATTACAGATTGTATAGTTTATTATTATGATTATGATTGTTTGTTGTTGTTTGACAGTGACAACACTGGAATAATGCTGCAGAGAGGAATAGCTGAAGATGTAAAGACTCCTCACAGGACAATTTTAAGAGGTAACCTGCAAGGCTAGCTTGCAGTGGCACAGGTGCCTACCTAACAGTTTCATCCCTCTTTTTTTTTGATGTATATCATTGATACATCCTGCCAAAATGTTCGACTGTACTATAATAGTTTAAAAATGGCCTTAAAGGGATAGTTCACCCAAAAATGAAAATGTGATTTTTATCTGCGTACCCCCAGTGCATCCAACATGTAGGTGTCTTTGTTTCTTCAGTAGAACACAAATTAAGATTTTTAACTCCAACCGTTGCTGTTTGTAGGTCATATAATAATGTGAATGGGTAACAACTCTATGAGAGCAAAAAAAAAAAAAAAACATACTTAGACAACATGCACAAAGAGCCCTGTGGCTCATGACGACACATTGATATCTTAAGACACAAAACGATCAGTTTGTGTGAGAAATCGAGCTGTATTTATATAATTTTTTACCTCAAATATAATGCTATATCCAACAGCCTGGAACGCGCTTCACTTCCGGTAAAGAAGGTCAAGATCGGCAGAGCGTATATACCAGAAGTGATGTCTTTACACGTAAACAATGCCAGAGTGTGTATAATGACCTTCTTTGCCGGAAGTGAAGCGCGTTCCAGGTTGTTGGATATAGCGCTGTATTTAAAAAAAAATTTTTATATAAATACAGCTCGATTTCTCACACAAATTGATCGTTTGTGTCTTAAAATATCAATGTGTCCATGAGCCACAGGGCTCTTTGTGCATGTTGTCTAAGCATGTTTTTTTTGCTCTCAGAGTTGTTACCCATTCACATGATTATATGACCTACAAACAGCAACAGTTGGAGTTAAAAATCTTCATTTGTGTTCTACTGAAGAAACAAAGACACCTACATGTAAGATGCACTGGGGTAAGCAGATAAACACAACATTTTCATTTTTGGGTGAACTATCCCTTTTAAATTAATTTAAAAAGTTTAAATTACTGTCGGAAAGATAAATCACTAATGACAAGAATTCGTAAGTGTTAAAACTTGTCTTAAATAAAAAAGTAAACTATAGGATATGCCCATCACATTTGGTAAAAATTAGGACAGTCTCTGATGAGCAATTTACGAATGTATGTTTATTGCCGTCTAAAGATACTAAAGCTGTTTGGTAGAAAGCTGTTCTCATCGTCCAACATGGTTTCTTTTCTTTTTTTTTCTTTTTTTGTATTCATGTCACATTGCTCTTTGAAATAAATGTATTTGATTTTGAAGTTTGTATTGCTTATTTTGCATAATATTCACAATAATGCATTTCTAATGCAATTGTCTTTAGCCATGGGAATAATGAATATTGAATGAATAATAAAATCAATATTGATTTCAATGAAGACTGATATTTTAGGAATTGCTAAATTGATGTTATTTCTAATACAGAAAAAAAATACAGCATATTTCTGTGATTTGGAAATTACAATAATATTGTTTAGGTTGTTACTTTAACTTCACAGTTTACTGTAGACAGTAGATTTGCCTGTCTACAGTAAACTGTGATAAGTTTAAGTGACAACCTAAATAAACCTAAAATATTATTGTAGTTTCCAAATAATCACAGAAATATGCTGCATTATTTTTTGTTACTGTATTAGACTGTGAAATCATTTAATAGTGTGACTAGAGAAATATACTGTATTTCTGGTTTACAGACTATTACCGTAAAGTCATTTTACATATGAATACTGTAAAAATAACAGTATACTGCTGGCGTCTCTGCTGCCAGCTCTTTACTGTAAATTATAGAAATACAGAAATATACTGTTTTTTTGGTTTACAGACTACTACCGTAAATTAATTTTACATATGAATACCGTAAAAATAACAGTATACTGCTGGCGTCTCTGCTGCCAGCTCTTTACTGTTATTTTACAGGAAAACTTTTTACAGTGTATGTTAAAATACTTGAAGAGGTCATGTTGCCCTATGCTGAAGAGGACATGCCGTTGAAATGGTTGTTTCAACAAGACAATGACCCAAAACACACTAGTAAACGGGCAAAGTCTTGGTTCCAAACCAACAAAATTAATGTTATGGAGTAGCCCAATCTTCAGACCTTAATCCAATTGATAACTTGTGGGGTGATATCAAAAATGCTGTTTCTGAAGCAAAACCAAGAAATGTGGAATGTTGTTAAAGAATCATGGAGTGGAATAACAGCTGAGAGGTGCCACAAGTTGGTTGACTCCATGCCACACAGATGTCAAGCAGTTTTAAAAAACTGTGGTCATACAACTAAATATTAGTTTAATGATTCACAGGATTGCTAAATCTTTGAGTTTGTACAGTCAAAGGTAGACACTGCTATTTTTTTGAACACACCCCTTTCAACTAATACCCCAATTGCACAGCCTTAAGAGCGTGCATATCATGAATGCTGGGTCTTGTTTGTTTTCTGAGAATCTACTGAACCTACTGGTAACTTGTTTGCCACGTAGCAATAAAAAATATACTAAAAACCTTGATTATTCTGGTTAGTCACATTGCACTGCTATTATTTTGAACAATACTGTATATATATATATATATATATATATATATATATATATATATATATATATATATATATATATATATATATATAGTCCTTGACAAAAGTCGTGTCGCTTATCTATTTTGTAGAAACACCTGCTATTAACCTGACTTTTAATTCATCAATTGGTGTTAGAAATAGCTCATATGAAAAGCTAAAACCCTCCCAAATGACGTTTAATGCACTTAAATAAATTAGTTTCACTGAAAAAAAGATTTATTATTTAATCAAGACAGAAAGGTCCAATTTTGGCCAGACAAAAGTTTTGTCGCCTATACAGAAATTGAACAAATTTACTGCAAATACAAAAATATGTCAGCAAATTAAGTAGTGGTGCTGTGAGATCCAAATTTAATATCTTGTTTGACTTCCATGAGCTTGAAGGACTGCATCCATGCGGTTTGGCAAGGACACATACAATTTATTGATGAAGTTATCAGGAATAGCAAAGAAAGCAGTCTTGCATGCCTCCTAGAGTTCATCAATATTCTTTGGTTTCGTCTTCCATGCTTCCTCTTTCATCCTACCCCACATATGCTCAATGATATTCATGTCTGGTGACTGTACTGGCCAATCCTGGAGCATCTTGATCTTCTTCGCCTTGAGGAACTTTGATGTGGAGATGGAAGAATGCGATGGAGCACCATCCTGCTGCAGAATTTGGCCTTTTTATGGTTGGGAATATAAGAGGTAGCTAAGATTTCTTGGTATTTTAGACTTTTGAAGTTTCCTTCCACCCTGCAGATCTCTCGCAACACCCTCATACTGGATGTAACCCCAGACCATGATTTTCCCCCACCAATATTCTCTGTTTTCTGGGTGAATCTCGGATCCATGCGGGCTCCAGTAGGTCACCTGCAATATTTGCGGCGACTGTGGTGTAATTCAACAGAAGATGCATCTGAAAAATCCTTCTGCCACTTTTCCAGCGTCCATCCTTTTAGCAGGCTGTGAGGCTTTTGTTTAATGTTGGCTTCTGGGCACTGATTCGACCATGGAGGCCATTTCGAGACAGAATCCGACAAACTGTTCTGGTTGACACAGGGACTTCAGGTGAGCAGGTCTCGTGGAGCTCTGCTGCAGTGGAAAATGGGCTGGCCTTGGATTTTCGAACCAACAAACGGTCCTCTCGAGCAGTTGTCTTGCAGGGTCTGCCTGACCTGGGTTTGTCATAAACAGCTCCAGTCTCTTCAAATCTTTTATTTTATCCTTTGTACTTGACGCTGAGACACTTTGAAGGTGTCTGCCACATCAGCAGTGGATCTGGTCTTCAGCCTCTTGATAATCAAAACTTTAGTCTCAGGGTGAATCTTAGGCATGTTTGCAGAGGTCTAGTTGCAGTTGATGTGAAGGTCTAGTGTACTGGGTTCTTTTTATACACACCTGAGATCTAATTTATCAATTATTAGTCAAAGGTGAAGCTCATATGACAAGGCGGCAACACTTATGTCTTTGCATAAATTGACTCAATGGGCTTTACCAAGCTGTGAATATTAGAATATTTTTTGACAGTTTAATTTTACACTGAAACATTATTACAAAAGCTGTTGGGATTAAAATGAGCCATTTCTTGTAAAAAAAAATCTTGATAATAAATATATTTCAGCGGCACTTCAGTTCAATTTGTACACAAGCGACAAGACTTTTGGGTAACACTTTACAATAAAGGTGCACTAATATGCATTAATGCATGCTTAACTACTGCACAGACAATAATGAGTTAATGTGTTACTAATGGTTAACTAACCCATTTATTCATGATTACTGGATCAGCAACTATTGAAGATTCTACATGATTCATAGATTAAGTAATAATTAAATTATTATTAGTTAAATGTTTCATAATGTATTAATTCCATAATAACATATTATATTAACTAATAATGTAAATCAATGTTTTAATTACCACAACTGGTCAAAGTTATCTACTTCAACTTCCAGTTGTCTGCTTTAATTAATCATTAGATGATTTACTAATGTGTCATTATGTTACGACTTTACTTGTTGGGGCACATGACTATTAACTAATTGATTAAGTAATATGTATTGTGGTTATGGGTTTTGAATAAATTTTTATTTAGTTAATAGTCATGTGCCCCAACAAGTAAAGTCATAAGATAATGACACATTTGTAAATCATTAGCTAATGATTAATTAAAGCAGACAACTGGAAGTTGAAATGCATGGCTTTGATCCATTGTGGTAATTAACACGTTAATTTACATTATTAGTTATATAATATGTTATTAAGGAATTAATACATTATGACACATTTAACTAATAACAATTTAATGATTACTTAATCTATTAATCATGTAAAATCTTCATTAGTTGCTGATGCAGTAATCATTAATAAACGGGTTAGTTAACCATTAGTAATACATTAACTCATTATCATCTGTGCATTAGTTAATCATGAATTAATGCATATTAATGCACCCTTAGTGTAAAGTGTTACCGAATTTTGTCAGGGACTGTATATATATATATATATATATATATATATATATATATATATATATATATATATATATATATATATATATATATATATATATATATATATATATATATATATATATATATATATATATATATATATATATATATATATATATATATATATATACACACACACAGGTCCTTCTCAGAAAATTAACATATTGTGATAAAAGTTAATTATTTTCCATAATGTAATGATAAAAACTAAACTTTCATATATTTTAGATTCATTGCACACCAACTGAAATATTTCAGGTCTTTTTCCATCCGACCAATACAAGAAAAGTGTTTTTAATACAAAAAAGTCAACCTTCAAATAATTATGTTCAGATATGCACTCAATACTTGGTCGTGAATCATTTTGCAGAAATGACTGTTTCAATGCGGCGTGGCATGGAGGCAATCAGCCTGTGGCACTGCTGAGGTGTTATGGAGACCCAGGATGCTTCGATAGCGGCCTTAAGCTCATCCAGAGTGTTGGGTCTTGCGTCTCTCAACTTTCTCTTCACAATATCCCACAGATTCTCTATGGGGTTCAGGTCAGGAGAGTTGGCAGGCCAATTGAGCACAGTAATACCATGGTCAGTAAACCATTTACCAGTGGTTTTGGCACTGTGAGCAGGTGCCAGGTCGTGCTGAAAAACGAAATCTTCATCTCCATAAAGCTTTTCAGCAGATGGAAGCATGAAGTGCTCCAAAATCTCCTGATAGCTAGCTGCATTGACCCTGCCCTTGATAAAACACAGTGGACCAACACCAGCAGCTGACATGGCACCCCAGACCATCACTGACTGTGGGTACTTGACACTGGACTTCAGGCATTTTGGCATTTCCTTCTCCCCAGTCTTCCTCCAGACTCTGGCACCATGATTTCCGAATGACATGCAAAATTTGAGCGACAGTCCAGTGCTGCTTCTCTGTAGCCCAGGTCAGGCGCTTCTGCTGCTGTTTCTGGTACAAAAGTGGCTTGACCTGGGGAATGCGGCACCTGTAGCCCATTTCCTGCACACGCCTGTGCAGTGGCTCTGGATGTCTACTCCAGACTCAGTCCACTGCTTCCGCAGGTCCCCCAAGGTCTGGAATCGGTCCGTCTCCACAATCTTCCTCAGGGTCCGGTCACCTCTTCTCGTTGGGCAGCGTTTTTTGCCACACTTTTTCCTTCCCACAGACTTCCCACTGAGGTGCCTTGATACAGCACTCTGGGAACAGCCTATTCGTTCAGAAATTTCTTTCTGTTTCTTACCCTCTCGCTTGAGGGTGTCAATGATGGCCTTCTGGACAGCAGTCAGGTCGGCAGTCTTATCCATGATTGCGGTTTTGAGTAATGACCAAGGCTAGGAGTTTTTAAAAGCCTCAGGAATCTTTTGCAGGTGTTTAGAGTTAATTAGTTGATTCAGATGATTAGGTTAATAGCTCATTTAGAGAACCTTTTCATGATATGCTAATTGTTTGAGATAGGAATTTGGGGTTTTCATGAGCTGTATGCCAAAATCATCAGTATTAAAACAATAAAAGACCTGAAATATTTCAGTTGGTGTGCAATGAATCTAAAATATATGAAAGTTTAATTTTTATCATTACATTATGGAAAATAATGAACTTTTATCACATGATAATTTTTTTAGAAGGACCTGTATATTATGTAAACACAAACTTTTATTTTGGATGAGATTAATTTATCTATGCCCACCACTAATACATAAAAAGTTTATTCTGCCTTTCTTGCCTTCTGCCTCAAGTTTCACTGTAGGGAATTGGGGAATTGGGGAATAGAGACATTGACTGGCCACGCCTGACTGAAGCTGTCGCTATTGCTGTTGTTTTTTCTTGCTGTTGTTCCTGTAGGAGCTGCTCAACTCTGCCACAATAAGTTGACCTGAGATCAGCCTTCTCCGTATGGTCATTACCAAGGGATCAATCTAGGGGTCATCCCGACCTCTGGACATTATAGAGGCTAGAGACAGTGCAAAAGGTGCATACCACCAGTCACTGCCTCACAGACCACCAGCGCATGAGTAAAAATAGACACTGATCACAGACAACATATGCTATAACAATGTGCTGTAGATCAGTTTACTCTACTGGAGAAATACAGGGTTATGGCAGACTGTGACGATAAACTTTTTTTATTTTATTTTTATAAAAATCTTAAGAAATGTTAATTTCTTTTTAAATGATTTATTTTTTATTTTAAATTATTCATATTTTTTTTCATGACTGGCTTGAATTCGGCACTCTAAATAACGTTTATAATGTGGCATGTATTTTAAAAGAGCCAGTTTGATTGAGCGGTCTGTTACATTAATTTGCACTTCGTTTCTCTTACCTTTTCTCTAGAGTCAATGCATCTTGTATGTTTGTGTGTGAGTGAGTGTGTGTGTGCTGCTACAGTGAACACGTCCTGCATACCGGCACTTTCATATGTGCTGAATGATGCTGAAAATGATGCTGTAATGACACAATTAAAAATGATTTGACTCATTTTCATAGAGTTGTTACCGACTTTAGAATTCATCAAAACGTCACATCAAACAGAATTATGACTGATCATTGTTTACTCGATCAATGGTTTAATCGATCAATGGTGCCACTTCAGAGTACTTGTTTACTCATATGTACAGGTATTATATGCAGCTAGTGTTATGTTGTAATGCATAATATTTCAAATAACCTAATAAACAACCTAATTTGGGGGTTTTAAAGCAAGATAGAGAGAGAAGAAACTTCAAGAACTTCAAGAGCTTGATCAATTTTTAAGAACATTCTTATTAGGAACATACATTCTTATTAAGTTTTGCCTTTTGAAATGTGGTATTTGGTAATACAACATATTCTAAACTTTATTCTTTCTTTTAGAAAATATGAAAATGGCAGTTGTGTGAATCCGACCGCAGACTGATAAATAATATTACCTGCAAGTTACTTATATTAACAGGTGGCATCTAAAAAAAGCAGGACCTGGGTAATTTCCTGTCTGAGGTGAATTAATAATGTTTCCTCATTAGGCACCATTGAGGGGTGGATTGGATGAATTCCATCTCCGGAGTGGTTGAATTAATTAGATGTCATCCTAAAGAAGTAAATAAGACATACCGTCATCATAATGACTATAGAGAACTGAAGAAATGAGATGATGAATTAATTGAAAATCAATCTCTTGATGAAAGATCCCTTTTTTACTATCCATAACAAGCCAGGAACCGCATCAGTAATAGAGGAGATTAGATGTCCCTGCCCTGAGACATATCTGAGATCCCTCGGTGTCTGGACCTAGCTGAATGGTGTGTTGTCACCAGTGAGAACGGCAAAACACGGTTCAAGCTGTCCAATGTCAAACCCATCTCAGAGTCTTTAGTTCTCAGCTCGCTAAATAGACACTTAAGGGAAGGATATATAAAATGTGCAGAAAATGCACTTTCACAGACACTGAATAGACTGGGAGATTGTTGAGTTTAAACATGTAAGATACAAGGTTGTCTAAAGAATGTAAATAGTACCGCAATGATTCTATATAATGGCAGAATATTCAAAGTATTAATGCACTAAACATACATTAAAAGATGGTAGACACCTACCATCTATTTGAGCACTTATATACAACTGATGGTATAAAGAATGAAAAGTCCTCCGTCATTGTACCTGCTCAAAGCAAGTGCTAATCTATTCCAGGTACTTCATTTTATGCTGCCGATCTGAAGTGTTCTTGAACTATTAAAATAGTTGCTCAACAAACAAGTTTCTTTCTTAAACTCAGGGTGACGTTAAACACATGTCATCTGTCATGTTGAAGATCGTGTCTGGGTGGAATGGCCTTGTTTGGAAGGGGGTTGAACTGCCATCTGGGTGGCTACATGTCAGAATAGTTAGTCTGAGCCAAAAATTCAAGCTGCTCCAAGATGATACACATCACTGACAAGGTCACTCTGTAGTTTCAAATACATTACGTCTAGCATTTTCTGCACATGCCAGAAAAAGAATGAATGATTTTAACTGCTGCCCTCAATTCTCTTTCCTCCCTAATGATTTACCTACGTCAGGGGGATGTGGGAAAAAGTTTTACATACTGTGAATCACGATTATAGATAAAGTGCATCTAAGACTTGACACAAACTTGACATTCATTTCAATAAAAAGATCAGCAGCAACCTGTGGAGGAGAATAAATCAGGTTGAATTTGGGAACTGGAAATGCTGCGTGAGGGAATAATAGAGAAAAGGGGCAAAAAAGAGCTGCATTTTGAGGAAGAGCACATTGACACGAGGCTGTGGGATAAGAGTCTGCAATCATCGGGATAAACAATAACATTGAAGAGGCTCCACTCAGGGTTGATTAGACTGATTCTACCTCTCATCAACCTCTGACACACTTTGGAGGAGAAGTCTGTGGCATGACCCCTTTATCTTCATCTAGAAGTTGAAGGCAGTCCCACCTAACCACACACTCAAGCAGAGAGAGCTGCCATTTGCTCAAGTAGACAGTCCTACATTAAGCCCACCTGAGGGCTTCCTCTTTTGAGCACTCCTACTCTACAGAAGAATATGCACCGTTTTGATAACTCGCTTGGTAAGTCTGAACTCTAGTATGTCTTAAGTCTTATATAATAATTAGATAATATGCATAAATGTTTACCATGTTAATGTTTCGCCAATCATTATTATTCGCTATACCATAAAACTCTCCTGATATTAGAGTAACAATTACAGAAGAATAACATCAGGCATATTTCGTTACCTTTTGGAGCTTGGAAGGGTTCAGTTTGAGCAGATGTTTTATACCATCATCACTGTCCTTGTCAGAGCTCTCCCAGCGCATTTCCCAGCGCATTCAGCATCTGGCTCATATTCGCCGTCTCAAACATATTCTCAAAACTATAATTTTCAACATCTTCAAAATGTTTTATTTTTGATCGCTGACAGTGATACTAATATCTGATGGCGTTCAGTGCTTTCTCTGCAGTAAATCACTGAGCCAATTCAAGGTTTGCTAATGTCACCTGCTTCTTCTTATGCTTGTTCTGCCTGCAATGAAACGTCACTTCATCATTGTGTATCAGACATTGCCACCTTGTGGAATAAAGGTGAATTGCACTTTTTGAGTCATCAAAGATTAAATTATTGTTGTGCAGAAAAAATACTTACGCTGTTACACACCTCGGTTCATTAGTGACCCTATGCAAAATATTTTTTTCTTGTTATAATTTTTATAATGAATTGAATGAGAAATACGATACGAGAAAGTTGATGTCTGATTTAAAAAAAAGAGTGAGGAGGAGGTTAGTAAATTATGTCCCAGGTCACTAAAGATCCAACTGTGCCATTAGGTTGATTATGTGTTAAAATACCACACACACACACACACACACACACACACACACACACACACACACACATGTTGTGTTTCCATGTTTTATGGGGACATTCCATAGGCGTAATGCATTTTATACTGTACAAACCGTATTTTCTATCCCCCTACACTGCCCCTGCCCCTAAACCTACCCATCACAGGAGACATGCTGCATTTTTACTTTTTCAAAAAACATCACTTAGTGTGATTTATAAGATGTTTTCCTCATGGGGACCAAAAAAATGTCCCCACAAGGACAAAAATTTGGATATTGCCATCTTTGTGGGGACATTTTGTCCCCATACCGTAGGGATTACCAGTCCACACACACACACACACACACACACACACACACACACACACACACACACACACACACTCACACACACACACACACACACACACACACACACACACACACACACACACACACACACACACACACACACACACACACACACACACACACACACATTAAAACCTGACCTGTCTATTAAATAATGTATATAATAGACAAAAAAAACAAAAACAATCTATTAAAAGGTGCACAATGCAACTTTTCCGTCCGCTAGAGGTCACCTGTTCAAAACAAAGGCGTAGTTTGATGATGCCAAGTTTGAGCGCAGCATCTTGGGACATGTGGTCTTCATCTCACAGCCGTTGGAAAAGAATCGGGACAGGACTCGGGCAGAAATCATGTTCATGGATGCAGTTATTATTATGAAACAGAGCAGGACCGAGTGTTGTGGAGCTGAGCAAGGCCACCGGAGCGATTGTTACGCAACACATGGCTCGCGAGCAGCGGGACTTTTTTTATGCCACAGTTGCCAGCGGCATTTCCACTTTTCCAGTCATGAGTATGAGGTAACGCAGTTGTTTACCACATTAGATACATTTAGGTGTGTTTAAAATTATGTTATGACGTTACTCTGTGCGTTCGCATGGCGGCTGCAGTGACACTTGTTGCACACTGCAGTGAGAGTAAAGTGTTTCTGCCAAATAAAACCGGAAATCGAAGGTAACGCAGATATGACACAATTGACAGGCGACTTCCTCACACATCCCAGTTCCTTGGTTAAAATAGCAATTTGCTCACGATTTACAAATAGTTGGAAACATTTGGGATATTGTAAGTACTCAACTGAACAAAATATAAAATATATAACACTGACCTAGTGGTTTTTGGATATTCTACCGCAAAAATCCTACAAAGTTTACCTTTAAATTATTATCAAAAACTAATTTTAATTATTTATGAAAAAAAAGTTAATTAAATTGTTTTATTATTATTATTATTATTAAAGGGTTACTTATTAGCATTAAGCTTTGTTTCAGTAGAAACCCGGGAGTATATTCAAATTATCGTACTTTCCCCCCTCATATGACCCTGAGACGAGATAATTATGTATTTTATTTCTGGAAAATTTCTTCCGATGATGCAAATATCGTAATTTTTTGAGTTTTTGTCCAGAGGCTAAAGACTACTGCCAGCAGGAGGCGCTATTTTCACATGTTTTAAACATCGCACTCACAGCTTTCAGCTCGGGAGCTGCGGAGATTCATGTAAACCTTGCGGTGGAGAGCAAAGTGAGTGTTTCAACTTTTCAAATGAATTCCTATGAAAGTTAAGCTTCCTTAGATATGAACTGAAAATGCGCCAGACTGAACACATGCTGTGAATGCAGCCGTGAATCCCGCGATTAACTCAGCTCAGCTCATGTGATGAATGTAACCCGACTCCTGCTTTGTTTGTGCCGTGATGGCCGTGAAACTCAACCGACTCACTTATAATATATTGAACAGACACGTTCAGTTTTTAATTGTAGAGTCTCTAACTGGACTGATTTTATGAAAACCAAGTAAACCATGTCGTGCCTAGCGTAGGGCAGCGAAGTGCATTCTGGGAATTGTTGTCTTTCATCCCCATGAGACAAAAATTTTTTTTTTGTGTTTTCTCAGTCTAGAAGGCACCAAATTCAAAAATAATTTCACATTTCTACTACATTAATGACCGAGTTTAAATACAGATTCATCTTCCCAGCGCTGAAGTACCCCTTTAAGCAGCCATCTTACTATCTTCATTTTTAAATATATAATTTTTATACCATAACTGTGGCAATTAGGCTAGAGGCACTAAACAGCACCTTCTAATATCCAAATGTCTACAGATTTATGTAAGCAAATAATATTAGACCTTGACTGAACCTTTGGTGGACAGAAGACCATAACAGATTTAATGTTGTAAATCAAAGGTTTTATGAGTGTTCAGCACCACTTTAGGTTCATGGAAAAAGACTACACTACTCAAAGAAGAAGTAGAAGAAGAAAAAAAAGGCTGAGGCTCTGAAACAAAGCCAAACCCTGCCAGCACAATACCATCAAATCCAAAAGTGAGAGGGATTGGTGAGTTTCCAGCATGTGTCTGGCATGTGGTACTGTCCCGACAGGTTATCTGCTCTGAGGCAGAGATAATCAAGAAAGCAGAACTGTCTCTGGGAAGGAAGTGATTCTAATCCCAATAACCCAGACCTCTGCATTGGGAAATCTATGCCGATCTGTCACTCAGCACAGCTCTCTGGTCTTATTGACAGCTAACATGTCTCCGGGCAAATAAATTCAGCAGGGCCATGGCAAGTGGTGACATTTCTGGGTTAGCACATTCTCTTGAAATTATTAAAGACACAAAAGTTGGAATAGGGCGCTTAGGGAGTGCCCTCATTATGTTCATCATAAGTATGTGTTATATTTTCCATGCAAATTCTAGACATTTTTCTCTTTGCATTGTTTCCTGATGACCATTCAGTTGAGAAACATATATAATAGTGTTTCCGAATTCAGTACTCATTGTTTGCCAGCAGGATTTGTCGGTCCCTCTAGATCCACCCACTAGAAAGTGACTAACACAAATAGATGTTAACTACACAAAAGAAAAAAGGGACAATAATATTTTGTGTTCTCTAAAATTAAGCATAATATCGAGGATATTGAGGAAAATAAAAACACGCCATCACAAATGAATTCTGTGTAGGGAAGAAAAATTGTTGAAACATGTCAATCTGCATTCAAGTAACTGCACAAACTAATCTCTGGACTGACAGACCATGCAGACTGAAAGATGCGCAGAAGCTTTGGGAGGTACTAGATCAACAATGTTGTCTCTCCGGGAGTGCTTGTGGGTTGTGGTAGTCTGTTTGAATTCCTGACAACATGACAGTCCATGATCATAGTCCTACAGTGAGCATCCCAGGGACCGATGAACGCTAAAGATGAATTATACGATTAGCTCTGCCTCCACACTTTTGTGTGAGTCCTTCAAGATTCAGCAGAAGAAATGCACTGCAACTCTCTGTCTAATCTAACTCAGTGTGCAATAAAGTTGTCGAATTGTGAGCCAAGAAGGTGTTTTTGACCACAAGAAACCTAGTGGCTCTTTATTACTTATAAAAAAGAGAGCTGTTGTGTTGTTTGTGATGTGGAATGAGTGGAAAAAGGAGCTGGAAGAACATTTGTGTTGCAGATAGTGGTCAACCAATATGGGTTTGTAAATGAGTCAACGGCAATATCTTAGAGATCAGAGAAAACCAAATATAAAACACAATTTAGTTTAAATGAATGTTAACTAAGACTATTAAAAAAAGTATCATTCAATGAAATAAATCTGACATACAATATATTATAAATATTAGATGAAAAACTACAACTATAAAAATAAGAAAACTCAGAAATTTCCCTTTGGCAATTAACTGAAATAAAGTAAGTTTAAACTGAAGCACTAAAATGACAAATAGTATTATATTGAAATAAAACTAAAATAACACTGGCCTTTAGTTTAATATTTTACTAAAACAATTCATCGTTTATTCAAACATTATTTGAAAAATAAAAAAATACTCACTTTAAAAAAAAGATTATTTGAAATAGTGATAAAATTATATAATTTAATACCAGAGATTTAACACCCGAGCAAATTATCATCCTATCCTCCTGTTAAAGTATGTTATGTTTTATATAAATATAAATATATTATATATCTGCTATTTTATATGTCTACTGTGTTTTCTGAGGTCCAAGGTCAACGCAGCCATATACCAGGAAGTTTTAGAGCACTTCATGCTTCCTGCTGCTGACCAACTTTATGGAGATTCAGATTTAATTTTCCAACAGCAAAAGATTCCTGAGGCTTTTAAAAACTCCCAGCCTGGTTCATTACTCAAAACCGCAATCATGGGTAAGACTGCCGACCTGACTGCTGTCCAGAAGGCCATCATTGACACCCTCAAGCGAGAGGGTAAGACACAGAAATAAATTTCTGAATGAATAGGCTGTTCCCAGAGTGCTGTATCAAGGCACCTCAGTGGGAAGTCTGTGGGAAGGAAAAAGTGTGGCAAAAAAACACTGCACAACGAGAAGAGGTGACCGGACCCTGAGGAAGATTGTGGAGAAGGACCGATTCCAGACCTTGGGGGACCTGCGGAAGCAGTGGACTGAGTCTGGAGTAGAAACATCCAGAGCCACCGTGCACAGGCGTGTGCAGGAAATGGGCTACAGGTGCCGCATTCCCCAGGTCAGGCCACTTTTGAACCAGAAACAGCGGCAGAAGCGCCTGACCTGGGCTACAGAGAAGCAGCACTGGACTGTCGCTCAAATTTTGCATGTCATTCAGAAATCATGGTGCCAGAGTCTGGAGGAAGACTGGGGAGAAAGAAATGCCAAAATGCCTGAAGTCCAGTGTCAAGTACCCACAGTCAGTGATGGTCTGGGGTGCCATGTGTTGCTACATTCTGCTACATCTGTTGTCCCCACCTCCTTCAAAAATCCACCATCATCCCTGTACCTAAGAACAGTAAACCCTCTTGCCTAAATGACTATCGTCCAGTGGCTCTCACATCTATAGTCATGAAGGTCTTTGAGAGACTCATCAAAAACAACATTTGCTCCTCCATTCCTGACACTTTGGACCCTCTTCAGTTTGCCTATCGTCCCAATAGATCGACTGAAGATGCCATCTCTCACGTCCTTCACTCCTGCCTTACTCACATCGACAGCAAAAGTGGGAACTATGTCAGGCTGCTATTTATTGACTATAGCTCAGCCTTTAACACCATAGTTCCCATTAAGCTAACACACAAACTCCTGGATCTCGGCCTGAATTCTTCTCTCTGCCTCTGGATTGAAGATTTCCTCACTGGCAGACCCCAGGCGGTGAGAGTAGGCCAGTTCACCTCCACCTCCATCACCCTGAGTGTGGGAGCTCCACAGGGCTGTGTGCTGAGTCCCCTGCTCTACTCTCTCTACACCCATGACTGTTTGTCCACACACAGCTCCACCACTATCATCAAGTTTGCTGATGATACTGTTGTCCTGGGTCTCATTTCCAACAACAATGAGGCGGCATACTTGGACGAGGTGGAGCAACTGACATCATGGTGCCAGGACAACTGTCTCTCTCTGAATGTTAGCAAGACCAAAGAACTGATTGTGGACTTCAGGAAGAGACAGCAGTCATACTCCCCTCATGATCAGCGGGACACCGGTAGAGAGAGTGAACAGCTTCAAATACCTGGGTGTGAACATCTCCGAGGACCTGACCTGGACTGCACACATCCAGGCTCAGGTGAAAAAAGCCAGGCAAAGACTGTACCACCTGCGCCAGCTGAGGAAATTCAGGGTCTCACCAGCTATCCTGAAAACTTTCTATCGAGGGGCGATAGAAAGTGTCCTGACTCAGTGCATCACAGCGTGATGCGGGAACAGCACACCAGTCATGACTGCAAAGCCCTGCAAAGAGTTGTGCGCTTATCCGAGCGCATCTCAGGGTCAGCTCTCCCGTCTCTGCAGGACATTTACACCAAACGCTGCAGAGGTAGAGCTGCTAATATCATCAAAGACATTAACCACCCTGCAAAATCCCATTTCACCCCACTGCCATCTGGTAACGCTTTGGCCTGATGGCAAAAACTGAAAGACTCAGGAGAGTTTCTTTCCCCAGGCCATCAGACTCCTGAACTCAGTCACGTGACTTCACTTCACCCCGCACACACATAAACATCCGGTTTTAACATTACATCCACATACTGTCATTGCACTGCACTTTATGTTCTATTGTTACTGTGTAACAGCCTGTTATAAACCTGTTTGCACATTATACTTCTGTTTGCACATTACATTATACCTATTGTTTGCACATTATACTTTATATATATATTTTTATCTCCTACTTGATTATTTATAACTCTACATATGTTTAGTACTTTTTTATTCTATTTTTATTCTATTTCTATTTTAATTTCCTCCTTGTGTTTTCTTGTAACTGTTATTTGCACTGTCTTTAGAGCGGACCTGTTTACATTTCACTGCCAGTTGTATATTCTGTATATAACTGTGTATGTGACAAATAAAACTCTTGAATCTTGAATGTCTGCTGCTGGTGTTGGTCCACTGTGTTTTATCAAGGGCAGGGTCAATGCAGCTAGCTATCAGAAGATTTTGGAGCACTTCATGCTTCCATCTGCTGAAAAGCTTTATGGAGATGAAGATTTCGTTTTCAGCACGACCTGGCACCTGCTCACAGTGCCAAAACCACTGGTAAATGGTTTACTAACCATGGTATTACTGTGCTCAATTGGCCTTCCTAATTCTCCTGACCTGAACCCCATAGAGAATCTGTGGGATATTTTGAAGAGAAAGTTGAGAGACGCAAGACCCAACACTCTGGATGAGCTTAAGGCCGCTATCGAAGCATCCTGGGCCTCCATAACACCTCAGCAGTGCCACAGGCTGATTGCCTCCATGCCACGCCGCATTGAAGCAGTCATTTCTGCAAAAGGATTCCCCACCAAGTATTGAGTGCATAACTGAACATAATTATTTGAAGGTTGACTTTTTTGTATTAAAAACAATTTTCTTTTATTGGTCGGATGAAATATGCTAATTTTTGAGATAGGAATTTGGGGTTTCCATGAGCTGTATGCCAAAATCATCAGTATTAAAACAATAAAAGACCTGAAATATTTCAGTTGGTGTGCAATGAATCCAAAATATATGAAATTTTAATTTTATCATTACAATAAAAATAATGAACTTTTATCACAATATATATATATATATATATATTTGTTTTTGTTGTTGTTGTTTTTTCACTTTGTTTTGATGTCAAACACTGATTGGTCTGCACAGCGTCGCTTCAAGTCAAACACATCTATTATATCAATTGACCACTAGTTGCAGAGGTCCAGTGTGCAGCTAGTCACTGTAATATTCTCTCCAGTAAGTTCAAAGTTAGGGTTAGTCCAATACCAATTGAAAAATGGATGGGCCTAAAAGATAAGTTACAAATAGTGCAGGTGCGGGGCGATTCAATTTTGAGAATGTTCTGTTGAGCTCTAAATTTGACCTGCAATATGAACCCAAATACACAATTCAGCTGAGACCCATTACTCATTATCATATGAAGCTTCCAATATAATGCTTAAGGATCTATAAGATGGTAGCCTCGATACCAAAATTGCATTACACTGTATTTTCACAAATATCCTAGTCCATGATTACTACAAGAATGTGTCTGTTGTGCAACATTCTTTGTGTCACATTATTAAAAACAGTGCAGCGCCTAGTGACGATAACATATTCATTAAATTAGAGGGCATTCCCTGAAAGAGTTTCTGGCTGTGTTGATTACCATCTACATCTCCAGAGCAAGTAAATAATCTGACTCAAGCAATGAAGCATAAAGCAATGACTTTGTGTAGACTGATGCAGATTTGAAACATGATCCAAAAACAAGCTTGAGGGTGTAAAAGTGTCCCAGTAATGAATCCACTACTAAGAAATGAATAAAACAACTATTTACAAGCTAGTGTGAATAAACTCTACTGCTTAGACATTGACCTTTCCTACATACAGCTTAATGTAGTGTCCTTAAACATCAAAAAAACTTCATAGCCAATACATGATGACATAAGTTGTACGTATAAGTGAAATTCTCCAGTTGGTAACTGCAGGTAACTGTTCTTTCTGCAGCGGTGAGCAGAAGGGAGCGGTAAACTTTGCTCATCACAATGGCTGCTCTCACCAGTCTCTCAGTGTAAATCAAACCTCACACACACTGATTGAATCTCATTTCACCTACTGCAAACATTTATCAAAATGTGTCCCACAGAGCAACATGATTGTTTTCAATAAGAACATCTCTGTATGCTGTCAAACTTAAAACAGTTATCCATTTTGCTTTGACATGCTCCTGCATTTGTAGTCCCACAAGCATATTTATATTGTGGCATAGATTGTAAAAAGGATAAAACAATATTTAAGCCTTTTTTTACTAGCCTGGCGTGGCCATTCTCAATTCTATTCAGAATATGAGTCTGGTACCGCTCCATTGAGCTTTGATTATGGGGCGTGTTTCAACCGAGCCAGGAAAGACCTCAATTGGATAGACCCACAACCAATCAGAGCAACGGAGCGCCGCGTAACGTTAGTTGTCAAATGTCAACAGAACTCAACTGCACTGTGTTGTCAAGTCCGTGTTTTTCTCCATGTCCGCGGGTTGAAGCGACCCCAATTATGTCATTATATAAACCCAGGAATGCGAATTTTAGCAGGCAACCTTGCCAAAATAACATATTTTGCCAACCAAACGCCATTTTATTCCGGAGAACCCCCCGGAAAGTTATTGTTTTGGGCTATAGTTTTGAGTAGCAACTGTGCGCGAGATTGCAAAAAAACGTGGCAACCCTGTCTGCACGCGTGCTGGATTAAGTAACGTTACAAGAAAAAGATGAGTGTAAACGATCTTTGCCAGTATTGTAATAAAAGAATTAAAGTATACACAGAGTACTTACCAACACGATCATCGTTTCTAAGAGAAATAGTGAAGGTGAATTCATATACGAACAAGTTCTCCGTTTAGGATTAGAGCAAATTCAACCCAAAGCGCCTTTGATGACGTGGATGATTACGTTACTGTTGATCATCTGTCCATCATCTTCTAAAGCCCGCCCTGACAATTTCATTGGTCCGAACAGTTTCTGTTCAGGCATAATAACTCCTCTATGGAGCGAGGCCAGACCGAATTGCCCGAGCAAAAATTTTTGTGGGCGGGGCTAAATTCGGCTGGCATCCAGGCTACTTTTTTACTGCTTCCAAAATAAAATGCAGAGAGAGAGAGAGAGAGAGAGAGAGAGAGAGAGAGAGAGAGAGAGAGAGAGAGAGAGAGAGAGAGAGAGAGAGAGAGAGAGAGAGACCTACGAAAACTCTCCTCCAGATTCACGAACGCTTCGTATACCACGGATTCGGTAGTTGTATATTAATGAATTGCAAACATTTGTAAATAGGGTGTGCCTGCACGCTCATTAATAATTAGCATAATTAGCATAATGCTTCTGTTATATGGCACATCCTCCAACTCCGGGCAGCCTTCCTTATCTCTCCCACTTGCCATTTTTACATGTGACAGGACCTGCAACACTCCACTTTTATTGTCTTTTAAATCTTTTATTTTGCTTGGAAAGGACACCCACTGTCTGAGGTAACATACCGTCGAACTATGCGACGCACACGCAACCAAGACAAGCGAACCAAAAGGTTTTTTTTTTTTTTTTTTGTTGTACCAACTAACATTTTGAAAACACGAAAATTTTCATGAATCCGAAAATTTACATCAGAGCAGCTTTACAAATGATTTACACCTGCTCGTGTTTCATGAATGAATGAGGCCCATTGATCACTGGATGTAAAATTAATTTGCTATTTTGCTTGATTTGTTCAAATACAAATATGCACACAACAATTTATATTATTATTATTATTATCATCATCATCATCATCATCATCATCATTATTATTATTATTATTTAGCAAGGGTGCATTCAATTGATCGAAAGTGACATACTTTGTTACAAAAAAATGCATATGAATGCTCTTGTTTTGAATCTTCAAAGACTCCTGAAAAAAAGCAATGGTTCCCACAAAAATATTAAAATACTGAACCTAAACTTTTGAATGGTAGTGTACATTTATAAAATTGGGATTTAAAGCTTAATACTCACTAGTAACAGCTACAAAATAGAACTTTGACAAGGGGGACCTATATCTACATTGTAAAAGTGTGATCGATAACAGTCCATTGAGAATTACTGCAACCTTTACTGAGAATTACAGCTTGGAGTACTTCTGATATGCATGTAGTGTGAATACTTTAACCTGTTAATATATTCATCAAAACGAATATGTGCTGCCTACAAGTTGCAGAGCAAGATGTGTGAAATAAGCCTTAGTTATTAGCATGTGCCCTCACAATTAACCCAGTTCACCAATGACACCCTTCCTCTGCCTCTCACACATTATACAGACAGACCTTTTCACCAAAGGAATATTAGAGCTGTAACTATTCATCTGATGTTGCTGGATTAGTGGATTGTATGTGTGTGTGTATGTTTTGTTTAAAATGCATGAACTCATGTTAATTATACATTTTGAAATGTTAAACCATATGTAGAAATTAACCAAGATTAGTAAGGTACAGTGTTATTTATTGTTAGTTCATGATACCTAATGCTAATTGAATCTTATAGTGAAAGAGTGAACGAGCGAGCGAGTAAGAAATAAATAAAATATGGCTACCAAAACCCATTCAAGATTTATCTGGAACCAGTTAGACTTAAAATGTGAATGTACTGATTTCAATTTAAGACACATGTGTTAGGAAATCACAACCTTCCTATGATTTATGTTCTCCATTGTATTCTCTTCTTCCTTCCTCTATCACCTCAGGCTAACATGCAATACACTGCGGCAGATGAAGTTAGTCATTTTACAGTTGTTCCCAACAGTCTGCACACATGCTGGTCCTTTGGCTATGAGGTTTCTCTCACATGTCTCTGCTGGAACACAAGACAATGGTTGAGTCCAAGCCTCTTCAGCAGAAACATGCTCCTGGCTAGGTGTCTGGCAACCTTGCAGTTGACAAGCTTCTCCCTTAACACTAACTTTCCCTAATCCAGAACCAGCAAATTTTAATGTAGAGATGAAAAAACAACAGCAACTATTGAGTATAACTGGCATGAGACTATAAGTAAAAAGAAAATGGGGGAAAAGCTGTCGGGTTATTTTAAAAACAGTAAACAGGTGCTTTGTGATGAATCAGAAATGCTTCCCTCTCATGTGCCAAGTCTTTGATGTTTGGATAGCATAGGACCTTAGGCACACAAGGAAATAACAAACGATTTTTTTTAACCTTGTCATGCCCTTTGAATGCAAATTGGTATAATTTTGGTTAGAAAAACAATTCAAAGTGACACTGGCCATGTCTTTTTGATCATGGCCCATGAAAGATGCCTTGAAAAAACATAAATGAACATCTGTTAATCTGTTGGCATCAAAACAACTATCTACCATTAGACTTTCCGAGCTTTTGTTGACAAGACTATATTGAGATGTATCATCTGGAATCTGAATAAATAAGCTTTCCATTGATGTATGGTTTCTTTTAGGACAGTATTTGGCAGAGATACCGTTATTTGAAAACCTGAAATATGAGGGTGCAAAAAAATCTAAATATTGAGAAAATAGTCTTGAAAGTTGTCCAAATGAATTCCTTAGTAAGGCATATTATTAATAATAATATATTTTTGATATATTTATGGTAGGAAATACACAAAATATCACCATGGAACATGATCTTTACTTAACATCCTAATGATTTTTGGCATATAAAATAAAAATCGATAATTTTGCAAACAATGCATTGTTGGCTATTGCCACAAATATACCCGTGCAACTCATGGCTGGATTTGTGGTCCAGGGTTACATATATGATTGCAATTATATGCACTTGGTATCAATAAACTACATGTAATTTCCATAGAAAATAAAATTGCTATGATTATAATGCATTCCTTTTTCCTACAATATGTACAATATTTGTCAAAATAGTACAAGATCATTTAAAGGACATGCATCAATAAAAAAAGAAGTAAGATTAGCAGTAATAAAATTGATTGCCTATAATGTTTGTAATTACAATTTTACTGTGTAATTTTTACCAGAATAATTTCATAATGAATATACCACAGGCTACTGCCATGGTATTTGGGGGTAATATTAAAGGGCACCTATTATGCCCCTTTTACAATATGTAATATAAGTCTCAGGTGTCCCCAGAGTGTGTCTGTGAAGTTTCAGATCAAAATTACTGACAGATCATATACCATTTTGAAAATGGTAATTTTGGGGTTTGAGAAAAATGAGCAGTTTTCTGTGTGTCTCCTTTAAATGCAAATGAGCTGCAGCTCCCCGACCCAGAGGGCGGAACCTTCACAGCTCATGAACACCAGTGAACACTGGAATGAAAACTGAAACATGATTCATCTGTTTGTTTTGATGATCATCTCTATTGCAAACACGCTCATGTGACATTGCAGTTCTTCATCATCATGAAATATTATCAGCTGCATGCGTTTTAAAGCCTTATCACTCTCAACTTGATTACACACATCCGACGAATGAGAGAGCTGGATGTTGGCACAAGTAGGCTATTAAACTAGACTAGTTCTCTTTCATGTGTTATTGCGATTAAACTGTCAAATGCACTCAAGGTTATGTCAGAAACACACAAAGTTTACATGCAAAGAGTCGGTTATGTCATGTGCACTTATGCAGCAAGTGCAGAAATCCCGTGTGGTGTGTATATTAGATCTGTGTAGCATTACTAAAGTGAAAGCAGTGTAAAATACAGTACTTACTGCTATATCTGCTGTTAATATGAATCAAACAACAAAAGATAAACAGAAAATCACTCACTGCTCATGACCAAATAACTTTAGTAGCTTTATTAAGAACACATTTCTTACATGAATGCTGCTGTTGAATGCTCTGGCTACAGCTCTCTGAGGGCAGGGTCAATGCTAATACGACAGTGTCCATCAACACTTGTGGGCGGGGCCTGTAAAATGTGACTTCACATTCCCAGGAGTCTGCAAATGGCTTGTTCTGAGAAACTGCTTGTGGTTTATGGGGATTAAAAAAAGAGTGAGTGGATTTTTACCATTATAGGGTAGTTGTGTGCACACACTGCCAACACACATTTATGTTTAAACACCATGTAAAAGTGAATTTTGCATAATAGGTGCCCTTTAAAACTTGTTTTGATATAAATATAGATCTGTGCATTGACTGCAGCATGAATGCTTTATACAGGGTGCCTATGTCCTGCAGTTTAATTAATTTACTGTAAGAATGAGGATTCTGCACTACAGCACACGTTGGTGACTGGTTAATTTCAAAGCTAAAATTAATATTTTCTCTCTTTTTTTTTCTGCCCTTAAAAGCTTGGCATCCATAATCAAGTCATCAATCAGGCACTGTCTCGGATCCCCCATTTTTGCTCCCTCAAAGCCACTGCATGTCATTCTCAATGGTTTTGCTCAATCAGGGGGCCTGACAGCTGAAAGAAAGAGAAACACTTCTTACAAAGAGAACCCCTACTCAACTGCCAGCCATTTAAGGAAAATATGAGCTGTAAATTCAGCCGAGAAGCTGTCAGCATTTCAAATGCACCCACGCCCCCCCGAGATCACGGTAAAGAAAGGGATACATTATGTAAAATGTGATCAAGGTCTATCAGGGAATTTATAACACTTACAGACATTTGCTTATCTCAAAGTGAACTGTGTTGGTTTGGTCAGAAAGCAGACCTTAGGTTAACATGATGCCTATTTAAGTATTAATATGTAATCCAGTAAAACTTCCTTTCCTGATGTTGAGCTATAATTGAAGAGGGTTATTATGGGGCAATGCAGACTCAGCATTGTGGATAGAAACTTAATTCTCTCATATAATTAGAAAAAAAAAGGAAACTTCAAGGTCTACGAGAATCAATTTCGGTAAATGTCAATGTTCCTGTTAATCAGTCAATGCATTGATTTTTGTTTAGCCTAGTTAGATGATGCTGTCATATGGACAGGGCAGAAAAATTACTCTGGCATTAATGAAAATCAGTCTTGCTGAGCAGATGCTGTACTTTTCATAGGAACCTGCATTTAGCTCAGCTACCCTAAAAGTAATTAATGACCGTGAGCCTTTTTATGCCGGAACAGTATCCCTGGTAGAAGGAAGAGGATATCTGTAGACTCGGAAGACAGGTTGTAAATCCTAAGTAAGTCTTAAGCTCTGGCCAGTTCCTGAGAGGCTCCACACGACATTGCAGAGTACCTTGTTTGGCTAGACTAGATGGGGCGGTCGATCAATGGTAACAGGATGCAGGTCTCTCCGCTTTCAAACAGTGGGCTGGTTTTGTGGTCAGGTTCAATTGGGTAATCAATCGCCAATTTTGCTAGCCCTCATATAAGATGATCCAGAGAGCAGATAATCAACACACTGAGTGATGGGGCGGCAGACCACTGCAACTGAAATTTTCCTTGTGTTCTTTTTCCATATACAGTACTGCCATATTGCAAATATTATAAAATGTATGGCACATGATGTAATGAAAAATATAGCAACAAACATTGGCCACGTACACACTGCAGCTAAATTCAAAAAGTCAATTCACCTTTTAGTGCTTCCTGTCCTGTACACACACAGTTCAGTCAATTACGGGACTGACATCCACATTCTACAACTAAATTAACTCCCGAAAAATGCAGATAGCGACAACCGCGTTCACAAAAATTGTACACAGTGTGTATGGAACCGAACTGAACAACTAGTTGTTAATGACATACCGTGAGAGATATGGGAGATGACAGATAAAAGATAAGAGATACATCAATGTGTGGTGCAAGCATGACTTGTGTTGCCAGGTCTTGCAAGCAAATCATTGAACAAGAACAAGAACTGCCATGTTCACCTGCTCAAACTACAACTACTTAAATTATTTATGAGATTAAAACGGACATCTGGCTGATCTGTGAGCAGTGATTTTTGATATGTAATGATTAACTTAGTCAAATGTTCTTTGTCTGTGTCAGTAAATCAAACCAGTGTCTAAACAGTCAACTTCACATTGTTTCTCTTAGTAGGATCAAAATAATATTTTATTAAAACTGTGATTAAATTATATATGGAAAGAGATCAAAGAATGCTCTCTTTACAATCTCTAGAGCTGTCGATCAAACAGCGTGAGTTTATACGTGACTGAGTTCTGGACTTTTTTAAAACTCCTGTAATAATCAACAAATATCTTATCCGCATTGTGTTTGTACTGTTAGTTATGATGAAAGTACTCGTTAGTGTGCAGAAATCGAGTTGCAATGACGAGAATTACAGTTCTCATAATGAACCTCAAACAGAGTAGCATCACTGAGAAACATCCTGCTCAAGGTTCGTGTTGAATACCTATTTCTGCCATTGTTTCATTTGTTCTTCCATTTGTCATTGTTACTGCCTTTACAGGATGTACAATCGCTGAGCTTTAGGAAACCTCCGAACAGAGCTGGAGTTCAGTTATGGTAATGCGAGTTTGTTTCTGACGCAAGCAGTAGACCAATCAGAACAGACTGGGTTATCTGACCAATCAGAGCAGTGTAGGTAAGCGGAAAGGAGGGATTTAGAGAGAACCATTGAACATTGTGGTGATGTGCAATGTAGGGCTGAAACATTCTTAGAGTAACTCGAGTTACTCAAATTCAAAAAATCTAAATCATTTGGCTTGAAGCTTTGTTTAGTCCATTTAACTACACACGGTCATGTTGCAGAAAGACAATTTTTGTGTAAGGACTGTGCATGTATGCACAGTTTGGGGTTATATCCGTGGGTAAAGTACCGTAACATTCCTAAAGTTGCATGTGGATGCGAGATAAATCATTAATGTGTTGATTTGAATAAAGACGCGGAACTCTTATTTCATGGTAAAATGCAATGAATATATGTCATCTTTAACTTTCATTTTCAGCTTGTTTCAAGATCAAAGACCACATTGTGAGAGAGCTGCATCAGAAAATGAAGACAACTGTGTGTTAAGCTTCAGGATGTGACGCTGGACAAGTTTCATTTGCGGCAGTTCACGCGTCAGCTGAAGAGATACGAGCAACTTGAAACACATGGGCTTTGTCCGAAACCTGGAAAATGCTGCCTTCGGAGGACACATTTCAAGGTTGCAAGGCATCAAGCCACGTCCGTATCTAATGTTAGCTTCACTTCCTGTCTCCTGAGAGACCGTCCTCTGATCGAGTTTTGAAGGCGGCATATACTGTATGTATCCATCGCTGCTGTTGATATCCCACAATCCTGTGCCTTCCATTCAGTGACAGTTGAGATCGGGGAAAAAAAGATGGTATCCGAAAGTTGCATTTGCTAGTTTGTGAGTAAATGTATGTGTTTTACCAACAAATTACACTGCTGATGTCATTTATAGCGAGAAATTCCTAATGTAGTAATTAAATATGTGTTTAGTTCTCACCAAAGCTCTCTTTATTTAGCTTTAGATCATTAAACTGTTACACTGCCTTTGAAGTCTGTCCGAAATTAGTTTTGTGAACCTTCAAGCACAAAACGGTGCCTGCAGAGTCATTGTCTGATAAGGCAGCGAGGCAACGAGTCAGCTGCAAAGGTTTTCGGATGCAGCTTTGAATAGCATGAATGCTGTTTGCACACGCATCAGCGTGAATGTGTGAAATGTTTAATGGGACTTTATAAACTTGTATCTCCGAAGTACACCATTAAAAGCTAAGTGCAACAAATAGCACAACAATGATCATTTTAATAATTGTAATGTGGCGATCGGGTGCGGATATAAATCAGAGAAAATTATGTGCGGGTGGATGGTTTGTTTTTATGGAAGGATTCGGTGACATTAGAGCTTATCCGTGGATCTCTACTCTTGTTCTTATTCCAAGATTCCTTTCTGCCCAATATTTTTTGCTTCCTACAAAAGCGGCAAAGCCTTCCAAGGAGACAGTAAAAGCTTATGTCATGGCTGAGCTGAAGCTGAAACTTGAAAGTTAAGTTCCAACAAAAATGCAATGTTTATACATTATTCTCATTTATATTACTATTATTTTGATTTATCGGTAAGTTTAGTTTTAGGTTGTACTATGTTTACCTTTTTAAAGTAATTTGAAATTGATCTTAATATATATATATATATATATATATATATATATATATATATATATATATATATATATATATATATATATATATATATATATATATATATATATATATATATATATATATATATATATATATATATATTTATTTTGTATTTGCATTTTGAATATTATATGGCAATTGAATGCACTAAATTGGTTTAGTTTTCACAGATTAATGTTTAATAAAATTAACAGATTAATAAAATGTACATGTTTTTTTTCTAAAAAGGAACTAAATTAGTTGTTTGTTTTAAGATACATATCTTATTTTCTGTATAAACATATTATTGTATATTTAGTATTGCTCTTTAATAAAGAAAACTTCTTATCTGATTCATCGATTCATCAATGGAATATTTGGTAGAATACTTGATTACTAAAATAATCGTTAGATGCAGCCCTAGTATATTATGAGAAAATGCAATTAAAAAAATTGACATTTGATGCATGTAAACCTGTTGTTAGAGACCTCGAAAACTAAATAAGCAAACTTTAAACTAGCATAATAAGGGGCACTTTAAAACAAAGGGTTCAAATCAGAGTGCTAAAATCAGAAAAGAAAAAGTGCAGTTTATTTCTAAATCATGACCATTTTTGAAGTACGTGCACCACATGAAACATTATAAAACAATAAAACAATGCAGTTAATGACCCCTTTAATTCAAATGAGCTAAAGCAAATAAGCAATACAATTGCTACACATTTAGTGCAAACTAAATTCCAATGTGTTCAGTCCACTTAAATATATTTAAAATTGAATTGTACTTAATTTTTTTCTGTTAGGATTACATTAATAATTTATGTTGCACTAACTGAAAACCGGCAGATGATTTCTGGTTCCTATATGCATATGACTGTAAATGCTGACTTTAAGTGTTATTTTAAGTGTTTTTGAGTGAAGTGAAAGCCCTGTTAATGTTTAATGTTCAGCTATGTTTGACAAGTTATGTTTAAGTTTTCATGGTTACCATTGTCCTGAAGAGTAGAGCTTATGGTCGAATTGTGAAGGGTTGCATGTACAAAGTCTGTATGATGCTATGCCCAATGAACAATAGCTTTGCTTATGCCAGTACTTGTGCTGTGCTAGCTGCTGTCTTTTAATTGACAAAACTTTAATTGTCAAATACAAACAAAATCAGAGGAATGTTTTAAAAATCACATATTCAAATCACAAATCACAAAATCACATATCTGAGAAATATTATTTTTTATACTTGGTAGTTAATGCACAGTTAGGTTAAAGGCAGCTATAATGCTACTATTTCCAAGATTGGGAATTGGGGTCTCTTGAAATTATGTCCTACATATACTCTCAAAGTAATACACATCTATCAAAATGTATGGTTAATTTTTATCTGTACTACAGGTGCAGGAAAAAAAAAGTGTCAATGATATTATAGCTATACTTAGAGAGGCACAAGTATCTCTTGTTCTCACATATAAAATGATAAGATTGTTTCATGACTGAGAGCCATCTATTAACTTATCAAGCAAAGAAAACATAAGGGAAAATATTCTATATAAAGGAATGTTACAAATAATGTTTAGTTAAGCTTTATTCAAGCATCAACTGCAACAACATCAACAAAACTGCCATAGACTAAAAGATTGATCTTGGGATTTAAGAATCAACATCAAGATCTTTAACATTAAGATTTGATCGCTTGTGAGATATTCAAAGTTACACTTCTCTCTGACATTTTCTCCACTGCATGTGTGTGTCTGGCACAAGTTGAGACAGGCAGTTGAAGTGGAGAAGAGACGGGCACACACAGGTGATATTATCCATGCAGTTGTATTTTTATAGTAGATAAGCAGATGCGCATGTGTGATATCATACCCTGAAATATAGTGAGACGCATCAATGCGTTCAATGCAAATCAGCATATTTGCATGATCAACGTTGTTTATATACCAGTGTGTCGTTTCAGTCCTACTTCCTTAGTGTAAAAATATAAAAATACAACAACAAAGGATATAACAGAAGTAATCAAATGTAACTTTTAAGAAATGGACTCAGGGAGCAATATACTGTAAACCCATGTTTTGGATTTATTTTATTACTGTTAAATGTGTTGCGTGTCTCGCTTTATTGAACAACTGAAACCCAACTATCAGTTTAATTGGTGTGCTAGTGGGTGAGGAACAGGAGGGTGTCAGAATACTGAGATAATGTGGGAAGACATCTGGGATATGTACACGAGGCCAGATCATCCCAGCACAAAATATGTTCAATAGAACACAGCCTCCATTTCACAGGTCTAGATGTACTATTCATTCCAAATAACAGCACCTATTTCCAGCCAAATGTAAGTGTGAAAACATGTGAGATGGTTTGGGAAGAGGTCAGGTGAAACTGCAAAACCGAAAAAAAACTTTGTTACACAGCTCTTTTCCATCCATGTGTCCTTGAAAGGTGTGAGAAAAAGCATCTTCTTCAGTTTACAGGACTTGACTGTAGCATTAGGTGGTCGCTGAATCATATTATCATTTAGGGGGGAAAAAAACATGAATTATTTTATGTCTTTTCTCTTCACATTACCAGAAATGTATTCCTGATCATTAAATCTCTTATCATCCAAAATTTCTATCTGACAATCTAATGATCCAGCTGTGGGGAGATTTATTTTAGGTCGGTAGCTCTGGGAATGTCACCGTTTTATTTCTACCATTCCAACTATTTCTTCTTGACTACATTTCTCACTCTCCTTAGATTATTTACAAGGCTTTTGATATTCGCTTTTTCGTTATTTCCAGTCTATAATTCCCGAAGGCCAACGATCTAAGATTCAGTCTCAGACGGCTTATTCGTTGTCTACACTACCAACTGATACAATTTAATTTAGCAGAATACAGAATACTAGTGAGGTTTAAGCAACAGCATGAATACATTGAAAAAAAAAGTGTTGCAAAAGTGACAAATAACAAAATAATAAATTATATTGCAATGTATTATTATTAATATTATAAAAAAAGAATGTAAGCCCTGAATAATTCAACCAGTAAAGCATATGGTAACACTTTAGTATGGAGAACACATATTCACTATTAACTACAACTTTTGCAGCAATAAACTCCTAATTTGCTGCTTATTTATAGTTAGTAAGCTCGTTTTTGTAGCATTTAAGTTTAGGTATTGGGTAGTATACAGGGATTTAGAATAAGGTCATGCAGTATAAGGCCTTGATATGTGCTTTATAAGTACTACTAAACAGCCAATATCCTAGTCATATGCATATGAATTAGCAAGTTAATAAAATAAAGTGCTACCAAGCATAATATACTAAAACAACTGAGCAAACTATGCTTTCATCGACTGTCCAAATCAGTAAGGACATGGGTTTCAGGAACAAACAACCAATATAAAGTACTATTTGTCATCAAGACTTTTTTTGTATTTCTGTGACAAAAAAAAAAAAAAAGTATAAGTATAAAGATGGACCTTGATTGAGTTAAATGGCATTTCAGCATTAAGTTTCCTCGTGTAGAGTGATGTACATGAATCACAGAGGTTTAGTGACTGCTGTTTCGAATGTGAGCGAAATTAATTAATTCATTTCACTTTCATGATTAAACTCACACTCGCACGTGAGGTGTTTTGTCTTATCGGAATTTATAGCCTCCTCAGTGATACGTCTACCAACGGAATTAAGCAATTTGCCTTCATTTATGCCTTCCTATTTTCAGCAAGCTGCTCTTGAATACTCCAATAGATGGGGCCTCTGTTCAACATGGCAAACCGCCAGGACAGCAGACATCAGGCATCCTCCCTCTCCACCCGTTAAACTTTTGAAGCAACGTTCATTTTTAATGGAGAATTGATCTGTGTAAATCAGAGGCAGATAGGGGCCCCTTTTCTCAGATAATCTGATAAAGAAAGCTTGCCGTTTTCAGACCCATTTACAACAGTAGCCTGCTGGAAAGGGGTGAGCCCTGTTCTCTGCAGCCCCCTGCGCCATAATCGAACTAGCGAGAGGCAGATCAGAGATTCAGTGGGTGTAGAGCGAGAGAGAGGGGTAGGGGTAGGTGGAGTGGGTAATCGACAAATCTATCCTCATGCTTAGCTTGGCTGGCTCTCTCATTTGGTTCAAAGTGGGTGCAGATGGATTTTAGATGGAATGGCCTTTGCAAGCGGTAGCCTGTGACACACGTCAACAGCATGACAGCTCGGGGCTTTTGGAAAACTCTAGGCTTGTGCCAAAATCATCATACTTATCATGATTAACAATCCCGAGTGCCTGCATACTGTAAAGAACTAATACAAAAGTTACTCCGACATTTGGTTGAACGCATTACATGTCTAGAAATACTGATTACAGCTTCATTGTTCCTTTATTGCCATTTGCAGTGCAGTTCTGTCCAACTTGGCTCATTTGAACCAGTGTGGGCTGCACACCTAATTGCTCTCTGGTTTGACAAGTGTAATTGTCCTTAAGCACCTTACATGTATTACACTGTCATTTCACAGCGAATCAGTGGAAAATTGACCTTTTTACATCAGCTAAAATGCTCACTTGTGAACCAGCTGACATTTCTCCAGACCTGGGCCCTCGTGTATAAAACTTTACATATATTCGATCCAAAAAGTGTGTGTACACACACAAGTTTTTAGATTTATCAAACCATGCCAACCCGTTCTCACTTCCAATGCGTCAAACTCTGAAGCATGGTCAAGTGCCTTCCATGTCACAATAGGTGCCCCTAGGCGTCATTTTTCGATGCGCAGGGTGCTCCATTCATTTCAATGATAAACCTTTGGCATTATACAGATGCGCTGGGCATGGGAACGTTATCATCATGATGAAATTATATTGGGTTATGATTTTGCCATTATGACATGTAGTGTGATTTTCAAGTTAATAAGCCAGCGTAATTTTATTCACGCCATTTAGACACGTTTTAACATGTAACCCAACCCCATCCCATCCCTAAACCTACTGATTTGTGTGTTATATGATATAAAACACAGGATATAACTGGTAGATACGACTGCATTATTCAAAAAGTACAAATATTCCAAGTGTTCCGAGGCCAAACGATTGATTTGTGAAAATATATTTAACTCTGGATAATTACTTTTTTGTAATTTGAGTGCTTAACTTCATTAATGAGAGCAGAATATTGAATCTAAATATTTATATATATATATATATATATATATATATATATATATATATATATATATATATATATATATATATATATATATATATATATTAAAATGAAAATCATTCCGTTTACTTCATTACTTCGCTCATGATCTAGTGTGCAGACAGTGTGCACATATTTAAGCTGTTGGAATGTGCATGGATTTTTTATTTATTTATTTGATTGATAATTTCTTAATTTATTTACATAAGCACAATTTGAATGGCTTTTTGTATGTATGCAACGTTATGATGACCATATTCCCGCAGCAGCACAGCTGTTTCTTATTCATTCACATCTCCTTGTTGATCTACATTTAGCTCCAGTCTCACATCTTCCAGAATTGTAAAATGTTGACTGTCACAGTAACATAAACAAACTACATTCTACAAAATATGCTTTCACTTTTCTTTGCATGCACATGTTCAATCAAAGACACAAAGTTCACTGCAAGGCCTTTTGCACTGTCAGCCGGGGCATCTTAAATTATCAGTTTAGCATGTGGTAGAGGGAGAGAACAAAGGGCAAATTTGAGAAAGGTCAATGAGGACAGGGTCTCTGAGATGTGCGTCAGCGAAGGCTGAGATAATAGACCTAATGAAGATGTAATGCACATGGGCATTATGGGTCATGGCGTGCCCTGCATTAAAATTATGTGCAGCAATAACACTGAAAGTCGGCCAATCATCTCTGTGTATTGACATGTTACGCTGTAAGGACAGCTCTCCCCTTTGAATATTGAATCACACTCTGTTTTCTGTCTCTCCGTGAAAAAGGTCATTGCATGCTCTGAGTGGTATGCCTAAAATTTCATATAGAAAATGTCTGTGCTATAGCAAAAGAGGTATTTTATATTCTAGAGCTTGCACAAAAATAATAATAATAATAACTGTAGTAGTAGTAGTTGTTGGCGATAGATAGATAGACAGACAGACAGACAGACACAGGGCTTACAACAGTTATTGTGATATCACAACAGTCTGGTGGCGGCTGCCTGATATACAATTCAAGACGTGGGATAAAAAGTATTTTAGCATCTATCAGTTCATTTCCATTTGCAACTGCTGCTTTTTTCTGCTTCATCCTCAGGTTTCAAATAGACTACCGCACATTCCCATGAATCTCATTCCTATGAATTTTACATGCTTAAAAAGAGTGCATACATTTCCCCTCAATATTTGCTTTGTTTTCCCTAAAAGGATAAAAAATGACCTCTATTATGTCTGGGTATGTGCGCCCTTACCAACTTTGCTCCCGATCATCTGAAGAGCGTGTTTGATTCCTTCATCTATAGGCCACATTAGAATAATACAAGAATAAATATGCCAACACTGTGCAGCTGGTACTCCAGCTAAATCTATTCACTCGCTACTGCCACTTGACCACCCAGCACAAACAATGAGTATGAGATGTCTGAACGAAGAGGGAAAGAGAACAGCTGCCTACACAAATCCTGACGAAGAGGACGCAATTCTCTTATCGTGCCAACCGCCTTGCGGCAAAACGAAGGAGCCTGTTCCTGTCACCGCAGTGACAGGCACATGTATCCCTGGCTGTAATGGCATAGGATACAACTGCCACATAGCACCCACCGGAGATATCTGCAGAGCAATGCAGGAATCATCTGAGACAGCACATCTGACAAGTGCCATGACACCTGCCAGTCAGGCTGCTGTGTGACATGACCCACAGCCGTCCATCTGTGCCACCTGCTAAAACATACAACATGCAGCAAAATAACAGCATCCTGTGTTGATGCATGCCTTGACAGTTATGACAGAATTTTCAACATTGAGATTACCAACATTCATTTTCAACATTACACTTTGTGCTTTCTGCTGTTTTCTGTAAATGGCATATGTTATAACAAGCTGTGTAGATCTAAAGCTACAAAGTGAAAGACAATGCTATTAGACTTGAACAACTGAACAAAACTAAATCCCACTCTTTCCTAAAGGATACATGTTATATTGCTGTAAAAGCAATTCAACTCCTGCTGATGTTCATCCTTAAGGTGCATTCCGTGTCATCAGCAAGTTAAAGATGAACAGGATTGTACTACTGTACATTATGCATTCAATGGATTAACTGATATTAAAATTAAACCGATAATAGTTTTCATGTTATGGTCAATAACCTATTATACAAAATATTATATTATATAAATAAATGGCTATATAGATATAGCAAAACAAAACAATAAAACTTTAATGTTGTGATGCCTAAATTAACTTTGATCATTTAAACCAATTCACCCTTCGCAGCGAGTTTGATTGACAAACAAAGATTTGTTTGAATGAATTGTCCCTTCCATACCTCACGTGGGGGTCTGCTGCGCCTCTGCCTTCGTCTTCAGGCAGGATATGCAGAGTCCTGACCGAATGCGAGCTACGGACGGGGCCAAAGTACCATATTGCTTGCTGGGTTGTAAATAAATGGATAATTGTCACAGTATTATTCTCCCGAGTCTTTCTGGTAGAACTACATTTCTATAGGCCAAATAGGGCCGAATTCTGACCCGGAAAAATTATTAGGTAAATAGGTCCTACAGGTCCCCAGTATAGGTAGGTTTAGGATTAGATGTGGGGGTAGGTAGCAGCCTCAACGAGGCGGGTAATAATTAGGCAGGGAGTTAAAATTCAGCACAACCCCTGTGTGGTGTGAGTTTACAACTGAAACTGACATAGCAAGGGGTGATGTAACAATCCGTTAATTGAAGAGTGAGCGCCGTGAGCACAGTTCTGTCAGGAACACTATCTTCAAAGATGATTGACAATTAGCATACAGTTTGGATTGGCGGTATGGTTCTGTTCTGGGCAAGAAATTCCTGCCCATCCATGGATAAGAGCAGGATGAGCAGCGATAACCCCTCTTACGGTAAACAGAACGGAACCAACATAAATGCATTGCATATATCATTCATGTCCTTAATGACAATAATTTAATTTCATTATGTCAATAACTTACATAAATCAAGATAAATGGCAGTCTGATTTGAAGAGGAATATCACCAGACCAAGTCCTGACTGTGGACGAGAGCAGGAGCTGGGGATGGAGGAGGGTAATTAGTTCCTGAACAAAACAATAAAACAGCGGATAATACTGAATGGACCTTATATACATACATAAATACTGAATACTGTGATAAGGTAGATGTAGATCAGCTGTGAGTCAACTGATGTGAGCATGACTGACGTGACCTGCCTGAACTAATGCTTAAAATGTCTAACAGGACAGTAAAGTTCGTCTTTCTGAGGTGATTTACTTTTTATTTTGTGAGATACTACAAAACACGTTTTTCTCAAGCATGTTTTACTTAAACCATGTTTCATAAGTTCATCTGCCCATTCAGTCTTGACGGATAATAGTAAAATGAACTTGGCTTGTCCGCGGAGGAGGCTCGAACCCTAAGGTCAGCTCGAGCTCTGAGTTAACCAGAGTTGTTTCTTTGACTACACACTCTGCGACGCGCACAAAGCGGTCTTGTGGATAAACTGATCTACATCGCTGCCAATATTGATCATCTCTTTAGAGACTTGTACAATTAAAACTTCATTCTTAAGTATCCTCATGCAAGATGTTAAAATCAATCGTTTTAGTATCATCATTAAAGATGGCCTGACCTCTGAACTAAGTAAAATATTAAGGACTAATTCTCTATTACCCAGCAGTCAAACATAAATCACATCTTCTCTCTTTAACATGCTTTGGAGATAATAAATCTTCAGAGATTTAAAAATGCCTTGAGAATATTTATTGACTTGAGTGTTTAGTGACCCCATATTACCACTCTGAAAGGTCATTCTATAGCCAGGGACAGAGTTCCTGAATGAACCGGGGCTGGCTAGGGGAGCTGCCGACGAGACACTGTGCGGTAATAAACTATATAGTGCTGACAGCTCTGTTTTATGAGCTTCTTATCACATCCCTGTGGCTTTTACCCTCTCTGGATCACAGCCTGTGTTGTCCTCAACTCCGGTTGTGGCCATGATTGTGTTTTCATTTCTTCTGTAAGGCTCTATTCTCATGCTGGCTTTATCATGTAAGGCTACTTTATTTGTGGCATCCGGTGAGTAGGGTCGAGGCTTGGTGCTTAGTAGAGGTAAAATAAAACATTAAACTATCCAGGGCAGCTTGTGGAGTGCACTTCTTGTGCCTTGACGTCCATTATATATAGTCGAAATGCGTGCCAAATGCTAAATGAGATTATTTCGCTCAGTCTCTCCACCAGCATTAGAGCACAATCTAAGTTATGTTTAATTATATGCAATTTTTTTTTTTAATAAGGGTCAACCAGGTACCAGGAAAGTAAGTGCAGCAAATTGCCAGAAATGCTGGGAGAGAACAGAAAGTCATGCTGGATATCTGCATTATGAATAAAGGAAGACAAATGAACTGTTTTTCTCGTTCCTTTGTATTTATTACATGTTGCTGAGCTGAACGGCGATGAGAGAATATTAGGCTTATTTTTAGGCACTGCATAAACGAAGCCTCACAGCAGAATTACACAGGCATGATGTGTTTTCTTACATGAGTGAGGGACGTACACATCCGCTGTGTGTTCATATCTTTTTACAAAGTGGCCGGGCAACAACAAATGAGAGCAGAGATCTACTCTGTTTTCCATGGATGTAATTGCAGGGTGATGGCACTCCTCTCGCAGCAGAGCTGGAAATGAGTCTGGAGCCCGTGTGACAGCTGTGGAGGTCACCGAGCCTTCAGATGAAAGCTGCCTGTCAGTTCTTTAAACACACACCTTTTCATCACATTTCTGCCTCTCTACCACCAGTGATAAGCACAAAAAAAACACCCTTAAGTTGTGTGCATTAGGATGCTGTCTTTCTGCACACCATCTCAAGTGTCTTGCAAACGAAGTGCTGAAATTAGCTAGCTGATCAATACCATTAGTTCTGATAGATCATGTCCTTCAACACAAGAGCTATTGGTAGTTTGACTGTCTGTTAGTCTGTAAAAGCCTGTCACTATTGGGCTGTCACAATATCAGATTTTCACTACATGATTATGATGGCCAAAATATGATAAATATATTATTGTGACAAATAAATAAATGAACAAAGGAGGAAGTTTACTGAGAGCAGTATTTATTTTGTTTTATTTTTTAAAAAATGTGTTCGATGAATCCCTCAAAATATGAGTTTATGGAGATGGAGAGAGAGAGTTTATATGTTTTTCCTCCGGAGGAACTTTCCCCAGGAACTAGGGACTTTGGGGTGGTTGTGGGTGTGTTTTTCGACCACAGGGACCAGGCTCTAAATTAAGTTCCAGGTAAAAATGTTCCTCTCAAAACATCCCAGCTTGTACTTTTTCAAAGTTCAGGAACTTTTGTTGCGATGAACATGATTGGTTGATTCCACACAGCATTTTATTTCAACCACCATTTTTAAAAGTATGTTGCGATGTATGCAGTTTTGTTTGCTATTCAAATAAAATCAAAAAGTGTATAAAAAAATACAACCGATGGACAGACAACGATGTTCAGGATTTATTAAGCTTATATGCGGAGAATGAAACTGGAAAAACTGGAAAGTCGCATGCAGTACTGTCAACAGACTAGTCTAGTCTCCAATTTAGACCGCGATGGAAATGTAGACATCAACAGGTCTGGGGGAAAATTTGTTCCAGGTAATTCCAGTGGAAACGGGCCTTTAGATTATTATTTCAGGTGTCTTTTTTTAAAAGACTACATTGAAAAAATATATATTATATTATATATTATATTATAATTTAACCTGCCAATGTGGCGTGTAGGAGTGAATGCATGACACAGCACTGCTGAAAACCACCCACATTTGGAGGGTTGGCGGGTGTTAATGTCAAGCCCTGATTATAGTTATCTTTATAGTTACTATTCTTGGTGTGATCTGTGCCCGAGTTATTGGGTCTGCATTTATTTTTTGGCTTTTTGTACATTTTAGAGTGCCTTTCAACTCTCTCTGTTCGTGGGCATCTAAAATGAATCAATAACACAAATTAAACAATACCAAAAAAATGCAGTATAAGCTTAACAGATATTGTTCAGTGCTAAACATTACTTTTATTGCTTATATATATGCTTATATTGCAGGTCATCAACTGGCCACCTATATCAAACAGTACGCTTGACCAGTAAAGTTAATCACAATTATTCACAGCGTCTGCTCTAACAATATAAGCTAACAATATAAGTGTTTTTTGTTTTATTTTTGCCATTTCACTGAATGATGTGTTGTTGAAACTTAGGCTACTACATCATAAAAAGGAGGAATTAATTATCAAATTTTTAAGAGCAATGAACCACATGGTCTCCAGAGTGCCATTTGATGATGTCACAGACTGTCGAATGAATCTGTTTTATATGATTTCAGAATGGCTTCTTGATCATGATGAGGTCCAACGCATAACTATAGTCTTCTGGTTATTTAAATATTTTAACATTACACATCACAGCCAAAAAACGCTGCCGAAGCATATGCAAACAGTACACATGATGCTTTTGCGCCATGTTTTTATAAGTTCCCACAAAATGTGTAAACTGTAGTAGATTGCATACCTTTTTTGAGAGCAGGTGGTCTAGAATAAGCCCAAACACTACATAAGACATTGTGTAGATCACGGAGTGACATGACATTTGGCTTGGCTAAAGCTATAGGACTTCCGGGATCTGACTGTGTCACGATCAAGACGCAGTGTTTCCCAACTTCATTTGAGAGTTCAGTGAATGGAAGCTGGATCTCGGGTATGGTGGCTGGGTAGGCTGTAGGAACAATGTGTAGAGACCAGTCGGACACTATTTTACATCTGTAGAGCGACTAGATTGGTTTAATTGCTCAGATTGACAGCTCTTGATTTACTATGAATCATGAACACACAGATGAAACACTCCTGGAAAATCTTCACTTCTCAACCAGGATATTATTACTTTTTTTTATTGTGCCATTTTTTACAAGTAGTTATGTTCCTGCACTTGTTTGGATGTTTTTTTGGACCCTTGGTTAATTATGTGTCAAAATAAACGGCTAACCTACCTAATCCACTGCATGTTTTGAAGACATTAATACACTTAGAATACATAACTACAGCATGCTCGCTTCATATTCCCTCATGTATCTGCTGCACATGTTTTGCACGAGCCAAACGCACCTCAAAACAAAGCACACTAATGATGACCTTGTTTAATCGACCATCAATACGTTTTATCGATTACATTATTATTGACAATTAATCGATTGACGATTAATCGTTAGCTTCCCTAATATAGCATATGTTTAGTATTAAAATAGTATCAACATTTCACTTTAAAAATATCGGTATCATCAATACCAGTACATTGCAAAGCCACTACCAGTCACACTATGAACCTTAAATAATCAACCAGTTTCAGCCTCTGTATCCATCAAAGCAGAATACATCGTAAAACAGCAGAGAATGTGAAAACATAAACATGCATCCATGTGGAATGTACTTGAACGATTCATGTGATTCAACTACCTACATGTGCTATGCATTAATTCCCAGTGGCTCAGGAGACAGACGCTATTAGATTTATAGTGCCATTTCTTTTCTGTTGACACAGACATGGCACAAGGAACACAATTTACCATAATATTGTTCCATAATGGTTCATTCAAGCTCATGTAAGTGAGTGCGAAAGTCACAATAGCTGAGAATATATCATGGCGTATGACCATGTATGAAAGACAGCACTTTGCGACACTGTCAATGGAAAGTCTATTTTCTACAGAATTACAGTCAAAAGACAGGTAATGAATAGAGAGGGATGGGGCTAGGTGCTGGATGCCTGCGGGGGAGGGATGGAGCAATGAAATGTAAGATTACAGCAAGCGTTCACAGCTGATGGAGAACTGGGCTCTTTATCCATTTGGACGAAATTGTGCTAGACATCGGTTTAATTAGCTTGCACTCTTAACAAGCATATCTAAAGAGTAATTCAAAGTCCTCATGGAAAGAACCACTATATCCTCACGATAACAACGTCTGTGTAAGGCAGTTCGCTGATGATTTTGATTCGACCCCAATGTAATGTACAAAGATTCACCCAGCATACACAATCAATGTAAAGCCCTCTTTGGACCCTGCTCTGGGAGACATCTGACTGTGTTGCTACTGATTAGATCCTCCTGGATTGGGCCTCATTGTGCTGTGCTTGTATGGGGCATTCAGCCAGACCTGAGAGAGAGAGAGAGAGAGAGAGAGAGAGAGAGAGAGAGAGAGAGAGAGAGAGAGAGAGAGAGAGAGAGAGAGAGAGAGAGAGAGAGAGAGAGAGAGAGAGAGAGAGAGAGAGAGAGAGAGAGAGAGAGAATCTAATTCCTTGACTGAAAGGAGGGAGTCAACCGTCTATCACAACCTGAACAATTAGCTGCCAATTGAGGAAAAAAGTGCAGTCAGACCAGTGTCAATGATTTACAGTCTGCATTCTCATTCTATCAGTGCTGGACACGTATAGTTTCATACAAAACAATCATTTGTCATACATTCCTGTGACTCCAAATAATGACATTTTATGACAAATAAATATCAATCAATTGGTGCTATCAAATGAGGGCATTAATGTGTTAATCCACTATCGGTTATTGGTTGATATTTAATTGCACATGCTCATTCCCCCTAATTTTATATTTAGATTTGCTATCATATAGCACTTACATAAAAAAAGGGACTTAAAAATTCTGTCATAATTTATGCACCCTTGTGTCATTCTAATGTAATAACAACAACAATAACAACAACAACAAAATTTGTTTATCAGTGGCCACCAAAATGGTCTGGTTACCATCAAAATATTTCAAATATATTTGTATAGCGCTTTTCACAATACACATTGTTGTTTCAAAGCATAAAATATATCTCCAAAATATATGTTTTGAAGAACAATTGCATCATACAGGTTTGGAATGATATGTGGGTGAAGAAAATATGACAGTTTTCATTTGTAGGTCCCATAAAAAGATTACTATTTTAATAACATTGTTCATTCTTTAGCAAATGTCAAAATGTATATAAATGTTTTCATATTGTGCATTATAATGTGGTTATGCCTTCATTTAAAAATGATTAAATCAGTTTCAAGATTAATTTATATATTGACAAAATAGCATAACATTTTAACAAAGGCAGTTATTAATATGAAAGCAATGATCGGAGCATCCCTGCTCTATCATCAGTTCATGTTCTGTTTTGCCAGAAGTTCTGCTGACAGCACAAATGTTGTTTCTTTCTATTATGACAAAAGAAAACAATGAAACAAAGAAAAATGAATTGATCAGTCTGGACAGACCATTTGCTGGGTTGTCTCTCTGGAACAACAGAGTAACATGATGCTAAATGTGTCTGTCTGTGTTTAAGGATGAATAGATCATTTCTTGACATGTTTTAATCTGTTTTCATGAAATACCCTCAGTCTTCCAATTAAACTGGGTCGGTTTTCAAGAATGAGATTCTGTGCCAATGAGAGATTTTGGAAGACACCCCATGTGGTTTATCATGCTGTTGTCTAAAGCTTAGGATAGTTTTGGGAGGGACACACGGCCAGGTTTGTAGCAGAGATATTAGCATTTAAATGCAGTGTTTGAAGTATCTGTACTGGCACCTGGCCTCACTACGTACTGAGTCAATCAATCTTTGTTTGTTATCATGCCCTTCACGATGAATTGCCTGAGAGCTCCTCTAAGTTGAAATCTGAAGAAAACAAAATGAGAGAATGGTGCTCCATCAGAGAACAAAAAGTCCAACTCCAAAAACAACCCCCGCTGCTCGACTCACCTTGCAAAAAATGCTTTTGTACACACAGTGCCTTTAGCACAATTCATTCAGACTCTAAGTAATTATACAGTTTCAGTTTTAGGCAGTGTATTCATTAATTCAAAAGATCTCATGCTGATATATTTGACAGAAAAACATGAATAATACATACATTTTGAGTAAATGCATTTTGACATCTTGTGTCACCATTCACAGTTGTAAACTCTGAATGTTGTCAGGAGTATAACAGCTTTGAAGTGTTTTAAATGTTTAACTTCACACTTTGTGTACTGCGGCTCTTTTTTCACACTCTCGAACGATTTACGTGCATTGCTTTCCTCTGTCTCACATTATGACAAAAGAAATACAAATATTAGTGAATAACTTAATGTATTAAGTACATTCTGTGACAAAACTGCAGGCCATAATGCTTACTAAAGGCTTGCAAAATACTTCAGTCAGAATCAAAGAACGATCGCATCTGATGTCATTGTGAAAAAAAGCTGGCCACAACGATGATGTTTGAAGTTTGTTCCATAGTTTGGTAGCTAAAGCTTTCCTGAGGCTCCACTTTTTTTTACGAGGTCATTTTTCAGGTCCATCTCCGTCGAGGTCAAAAATACACTGGAGTGCTGAATTGGAATATAGACTAACAGTACAGACTACCATTGCTCAGGAAACTTCTAATTTACTTTTGAGCAAAGAACAAAGAAGAACGTTGCACATATTGGAGCCTTAAACAGACCAAACATCTGGTCCCTATTTAAAACCAAATTTTAACCCGTCTCTACTTTGATAGTACGCTTTCCTGAGCTGATTATTCAGAATTTGAATATTACATTAACATGCAACAATAAACATCCAGTGTCAACCGCTCAACCAGAAAATGTCCCAAATTTGTGAGTGGGTGGAAGTCTGGCTGTCAGATTGCAGCATGATTATAATAATCTCAACATGGCAAAAAACCTTGAGAAAACTGTGTCTCTGTGGCACGTCGCACCATCATCTAAGCCCCAAACATCTGCAGTATGACCACCCATTTGCATGTGTCAGTCATAGTAATAATTAGCTTTAAATCCAGACACCTGCCAATACAAGGATAGCCATCTGCACCCTTCCTTTAAATGAGACCAACACCTTAGAGACAAATTCAAGCAGAATTGACAGCTATTTAGCTGACTGTGTGGGAGATAAATGAAACATATTCGTCCATCAAGGAATCATAAACATCTGGCAGGGAGTTTAATACATAATGAGCAATATAATATATATATATATATATATATATATATATATATATATATATATATATATATATATATATATATACTCTCAGAAAAAGGTACAGTGCTGTCACTGGGGCGGTACCCTAAGGTACAAAAGTGAAAAGGTACATCATTGTACCTTACTCACCCCTAAATGGTACACATTAGTACCTTAAAGGTACATATTAATACCTTAAAGGTACATATTAATACCTTAAAGGTACAAATTAGTATCTTTTCGGTTTTGTACCTTAGGGTACCGCCCCAGTGACAGCAATGTACCTTTATTTCTGACAGTGTATAACAAAACAAAAAAACAGCACAAAATCATGTAATTTGCTAAGTAAACAAAAGCTGATGACACAAAACTAGCCAGCACCGAACAGCATTAAGCCAAAATACAATGGTGTTAACTCACAGCACAATAGAACCGATGACAATCAAATATCAGAGACCTGGAGCTAGGGAGATGCTTTAACAAGAAACACTTGTTGAAAGTGTCATAACAAATATTTGAAAGCTCTTTTGCGCAATCTTTTGAGATTGCTATTATGCGACACTGATTAAAAAAAATCTAGAAACGCTCGCCTAATAAATGCCTGTTGTGCATAAACATTTCAAAGGTGATGATCGCTGTCGCTCTATCAGCATTGCAGGGGAAGTCATGCTAAGAACACTCAAGACCCTTTTGTCAGGATAGTAACAACTTACCCAAGTGCCTGAGCATTTGAAGTGTTTGTCCTAGGAAAATGTGCAATGCCATGAATAACTATGAGACATGAATGATGTTGTCACACAGTGAAAATATGTTTTATTCTACATGGAGCAGGTCAGAGATGCACCAAAGGTCCAACATAATTTATCACAAAGCGTTCACGCAAGTACAGTATGTGGCTCAAGATGTGCTGGAATGGAACAATACTGGGGATTTCCTTGTCCCAGAACATGATATACAGTATGTCTCACAGAGTAATTAATTATGGCTAATTCTAGAGATTTTAACGTGAGATGAACAGACCGTTCATTAAAATGTTATTTTTGTTTTATAGCCATCTTCAAAGGGACTACTCACGTTTTAAGCTCCACCAAAATAATTAACAACAAGGCCCTGTGGATTAGCACAGAACAGTCTTTTCACAGTGACACAGTGGGGAATACGCAGATAAATTCTTCATTTACTTCTTGCTGGGAGTAGACGTCCACTTCATCATCACAATACTTTCAAATGTTAACTTCAAAGAAATGAAATGGAGAACTTTTGAACTTGATAAAGTCAGTTCAGTCCTTCCTGCGATTTTATGAAATGTACATCCAATATTGCTTATCCAGTATTTTGACTAGCAATTACATACTGATTTTCCCATTTTACTTTAAGCTTAACCATGACTACATATACTCTAGTTTTTACCCTAGACTGCATATACTCAAGTTGTATTAATAGAGCTTCAGCTTTAAAGCTGTCACAATGTCACAAGTACATAATGAAATGAGGTCCACTACTATTAGACTTTGTCATTTTAATTACCTCTTAATTCTTTTTTGATAGTCGCCTTGTTTAAACAGTACAATCTGGCTCGGGAAGATAATGGCCAGTGCCCTATCTAAAGAGAGAGTCCAATAATTCAGAGTGCCAGATTATGCTGATAAGCTTAGTCTTTGCCTAGAATGAAGTGACGAAAGCCAAATAAATGAATCTGAATCAAATTTGAACTTGATAAAGACAGTGCACTCCTTCATTTTCTTTGCCTGTGACTTGGTTGCTCAATCAGAGCACAAAATTTCCCTTCACTGTGACTGTGAGGATTTTAATAATACAGAGTTCAATGGTAAGGATCGTCTGCTGGTCTGGGGCAATTATTAGAGTATTAGAGTCACTTAAACGAACTGTCACCTGTCCGATTGGGCCAGCACTATGGGTCCTATCACACACAGATCTGATCTGAATGGTATGGGCGATGAGACTCTGACTGGTTTATTGCACGTTACACACAAAACACACCATTGTTAAGTTAGCAAAAGTGGATTCAGACACGCCCAAAGTGCAACTGTGCAATAAGCTTCAGACCATATGCTCAAATCATTGAAAATAGGGCCTTATATCTTGAATTTTATTTCATGTACATTCAATTTTATGACTTCCTTCTGTGACATTTGATTGTGACTTCTACTTGTGTTTTATTGTATTTTTTTTGTTTTTTTTTGTTTTTGTTTGTTTTTTACTTCTGATGTGCTAACAGGCTGAGCTAGATGAGGTTGTCAAATTTGCAGTGATTGACTTCTGAAAGTATTGGTAGCATCAGTGATAATGGGTTAACAAATTCAAACCAATAAGTAATGGGTTGCCGTGTATGCCAGCAAAAGTGCTTATGTTAAGGTAAGGTAAGGTTTTTTGTTTGTTTGTTTGTTTTTTTGAGAAACCCTAAAGTTGTGATGAAATGAAAGTAGCAACAGATCTTTTCTTCCATTTTGTGATTATTAAAAATAAAAATTAGGGCAGGCTGGGACTTGGTTCTGCCACTGGTTAGCTGATTGGATTTTTAAATGTGGGCATTGCACTCCAAAATGGAGGCAAATTAACATGAGCTTGCAGGGATGGGGTTTTAGCGGACTAATTGACTAAAGAAGTCTTGAATACATAACCAAACAAAAGTCTGTTATTTCACCAGATAATTGAGTGATCATCCAGAAAGCGTCTCCTCTGTAGATTCACATGGATGCTGGACAAGCAGAACATACAAACTCATCACAAGCCTCCTGGCTCGGCCAAAACTAAAACTTGGTCCTGTTGTGGAAAGCAACCCTGAGCCACCGTGACATGAATCGAGTGACATTTTGATTAAAAATATAGTACGTATGGATGATTTTCCCAATAAGATCAATAACATGCATTTAGTAAAAAGGGTTAATTTTATTATTTTTGTATTCATTTTTATTATTTCCTTAATTCCTAATACTCTCCCCTGGCATTAGGATTGAGTCACAACACCATATTAACTAACCGATCTGCTTTGGGAGTAGTTCAAGATGTTTCTTACAGCAGACTCACAAATGACCTTTAGACAATATGATAGTCTAAAGATAATGCTAAAACCTTTAGGTTTAAAGTTGAGGTCAGCATGTGTCTATAGTTCAAACTATATTGAGCAGTCCAGAGCCCGAGCTTAGTCCCACCTCTGAGCACAGGTCCGTTTCCCACTGCCTGTAATGGGGAGGCCATTGTAATGTCATTTATCCAACTTACCACAGCGTCAGAGCCTGGCGCCCTCACTGCAGACTAGAGGCTCCATCATTGGGTAAACAGTGTTCCACATGAGTGTGGTCTCATCAATAAATTCTTAATGAAATTTTCAGACTGTTGCTGCCTCTGCAGCAGGACCTCCCTATAATGAGCTGTGTGAAACCCGAAGGAATAGCTGGAGATGGAACGAGAGAGACGCAATCAGTGAAAGTGTGAGAGATAAATAGAATGGAAAGACATGAGAAGATGTGAAGTGTGTAGTAAACAATGTGCATGATCTGTAAAGCGTGTTTTGACTGCAGAGGACCTCAGTAATATGTTCGCCCCAAATTTGAATGAATGAAATGCTCAGTGTTGACACAACAGCGAATGGGTCACAGGTGTAGAAAATAAGTCCTGTGGCACAAACTGCCCATGTGACTTCTTATAAAGACTTGATCACATGGAAGATCATGCACAGGGAAAGTGCAAAGCAACCCTTATGAAAAATTATTGTATTCAAGTGTGCTAGTATACTTCTTTTAAACTAATAACAAGTAAGTATACAATTCACTCAACATTTTATGTACTTCTCAGAAATATACTTAAAATTACACTTAAGTATGCTTGACTTATACTGACAGAAAAGTATATTTGGCCTATACTTGTTAAAAGTATAATTAAATATTCTAAGTATACTTTGCTTGGTATATTTTGTTGTGTTTACTATGGAAGCTTGTTTCTGCCACAGAGTAAAAAAATATAATTGTGACTTTTCCTCGCAATTCTGACTCTTTCCCTTTGAATTGCGTGATATAAAGTCGCAATTGCAAGTTATAAAGTCAGACTTAAATAATATAGTCACAACTGTGACAGCATATCTTGCAATTCGGACTTTTGTTTTCTCACAATTGTAAGTATCTCGTAATTCTGACTTTATAACACACAAATGCTAGAAATAAAGTCAGAATTGTGAGATATAAACTCGCAATTCAGAGGGAAACTTTGTATCTTTATATCCCTTTATAACTCACAATTTTGACTTCAATTCAATTGAGTTACTGTACATAATTAACAGGTTACAGGTAACAGGTTCATAGAATGACCGCTTCTGGGAATTAACTGGATTTGCCAAAGGTCACCAGAGTTTATAAAATCATATTTTTTTTAGAGGGGCTTAGCAGTTATTGCCCCAAAGAAACCAATAAAAAACATGTAATGCTGACGTCTTAGCAAGTTGGGTTGCCTACACAATCAGACAGAATATTGCACAAAATATGAGTCAGCTGTCTTATTACAGACCGCTTTCAGCGTAATCACAGCTGTGGGAGGATGTGTGTTGTGCGCTTGTTTGATTAGTTCTGTAAATATCATGCTAACAATCATGGCGACAGTCATAAAAATAGCACACAATGACAATGTCGGTGCTTTGTTCTTTTTAATAATACATTTCTATTAAAAGGACTTAGACAGATGTTAGCAAATGATTGGCTTTTTTAGCTTTATTAATCAGGCTCCCTGATTAGCTATGCTGTTTATTCCCATATATAAAGAATAGCTGAGCTCCACATCACCCTGACAGTTATGTTACATATCTCTATAGGTGGGAAGGCTAATTTGTTTGCCAAGCAGCTGATAAATGAAAAAAAGTAATGGAAAGTGCGTTAAATATTTACAGTGATAGAGTTATTTGCACTAGTCATCATTCTGACTTGTTTTGCAGTGCGATAAATACCTAGTTCTGGCATGAAACTCTAGATGGCGCAGGCTGATAGCTCCTTCAAGAGGCCCATTATGGATTTTTGAAAATGACCTTTCATGTTGTGTGTAACATAGTTCTAAGTGAATGAAGACATCCTGCAAAGTTTTAAATCTGAAAGTGCAGCATACTTAAAGTTATTGTCTCTCAAAAGTAAGCGTCGACTCTGAGTCAATAAACAAAATCGTTGACATCACAACAAAACATTAGCATGTTGCCCGTCCACTTATTACGTGCGCAGACACCAGCGAGATCTTGAACCACCTCGAACACTGCAGCTGATTCCTTTGGATACTTGATAAAATCAAGAGACAGAGAAGACTCTGTGCTCTACAATGTGTTGATTGTGTAAGTAACTGGCTAACTCACATTACTATCTTACTGATATACTACTGTAAATCAGCTGTGGGCTGCAGTATTAAATAAAAATGGGTCTATTATTGCAGATTGTCTGTCATTCTTACTACTTTGAGTAAAGATAATGGATGGAGCAAGATTTGTTTTGCAAAAGTTAAAGTTTACATCAGTCATTCACGTTAGTGCTCTGCTAGCGTATGCGCTATTATTAATACAGTTACACACACACACTTGTTAATTAATACACGTGACACACACCCACTTGTTAATGCTGATGGTGAGGAATATTGAAACATCTCTTAATGTACCTCAAACTGAGTAGCATCACTGAGAAACGTCCTGCTCAAGGTTCGGGATAAATAACTAGTTATTCCGATGTTTCGTCATAGATTCGGACTCGTGCTGGGATTGATGTAAAAACTGCGTCATCGTTACTGTCTTTACAGTGTGTACACTCACTGAGCTTTAGGAACATGAAGCCTCGGGACGGAGCTGGAGTTCAAAAGTAGAGGAGGGATTGATTGAAAATCATTGAACATTGTGGTGATGTACAATTATGAGAAAATCAAACTAAATTCGGAAACTTTAAAATGAACACATTGGTAGCAATCACATCATTATTGCATAGTGCAGCTGATTGGTTGCTGGTTGCCTGTGGCTTAAATACTCGTAGTTTACTGTTAGTTTGCAGAGTGCTTTCAGAAACTCTCAACCTTCTGCTACAGGGGTTATTTCATGTATGTTACATGTGCAGCAGCATGTCTTACATGCTCACAGCAATGTCGGTGAATGTATTGGAAGTAGTGCTCTAAGGCAGCAGCAGCAGAATAGCAGACCTATTCTGCCAAGACCAAATGCATTACTTCCATATCCATTACCATGCCAATCTCTCTGAGAGTTGTCATGACAGAACATGATATTTCTTTCTCTTTCTTTCTTTCTTTCTTTCTTTCTTTCTTTCTTTCTTTCTTTCTTTCTTTCTTTCTTTCTTTCTTTCTTTCTTTCTTTCTTTCTTTCTTTCTTTCTTTCTTTCTTTAAGTAAAAGAGGAGCTGGTCAATCACAAGATTAAGGTCAATGATAGCGTGATCATATACTGTAGCGCAGCCAAAGGCAGACCAAAAAAAAAAAAGTAGGCCTATGCTGCGTTGATTGCGTTAAATAATTATGCATTAAACCGAAAAAAAAAACAAATATTTGCATGCATTAGCATGATTTTTACAGCCCTTTATAAACACAGATCAGGCCAAACATTCTGGCCATGGAGAAGAGAATAAAACTGATTATCTCTTCTTCACAGCACTTGTTAGTGGGTGGGATATATTAGGCAGCAAGTGAACATTTTATCCTCAGAGTTGATGTGTTAGAAGCAGGAAGAATTGGCAAGCATAAGGATTTTAGGGAGCTTGACAAGGGCCAAATTGTGATGGCTAGACGACTGGGTCAAAGCATCTCCAAAATGGCAGGGTCATGGGCGGCCAAGGCTCATTGATGCACGTGGGGAGTGAAGGCTGACCAATGTGGTCCGATCAAACAGGCAAGCTACTGTACCTCAAATTGCTCAAGGAATTATTGCTGGTGAACATGACATTTCTTTATTTCTTTGATTTTTTTCAAGTAAAAGAGGAGCTGCTCAATTCACAATATTCACGCTCAAATTCTGGCACATTGAGTTTCTGTCAAAAATGCCTCCAAACATAGTTTGTTTAAAGTTTAGCAGTTCTGGTCACACAGAATGTTAAGTGAGACTAATAATTATATAATGTATTTTTTTAAGAATTTGCAAAATGTTGCACAATTTTTTTCTCTACTGGAAAACAGCAGAAAGTTAACTAGATATATATACACAGAACAGTAAATTCGCTGTAGAAAATACAAATGACTGCTGAAAAGACCAGCCAGCACTCAAACAAGCTTTTAAATATTATTAGTTACTATGAAAATCAAATCAACGGTAGGGGCGATGCCGCGGTGGGAAAGTGATCCAGTAAACCACTAGCCGTGGCTTTGGGAGTGGCCTCGCTGGGCAGCGAAGCAAGTGCATTCTGGGAGTTGTTGTTTTTCATCCACATGAGCCAAAATATATTTTCTTTCTTTTCTCAGTCTAGAAGGCACCAAATTCAAAAATAATTTCACAGTTCTACTACATAAATGACCCAGTTTAAATAGACGTACCCTTTAATATCAAAATGTTAATTAATTAAACTGATCCACATATCTATAAGCCTGAGCTATAGTAATCAGCAACCGTCAATACACACATTCAAGAGTAAGAAGACATTCAAACAAATGAAATAGCAGTCACGGGTTTGCACCTAGGATCATAAAACTGCTGTTTTTAGACTTATGTGGTACTTATTCTAAATTAATTAATTAATTCATTAAATCTCTCATCTAGAGCCTTTGTTTCATAATTGCAAATCCAGCCGAGCCCTGATTCATTGTTCCCAGAAGACCAAGTTAGAGATGAATTCAGGAAGCAAATAAAGTACCTTAAACCACTTGCCCCTCACCAAAGGCATCATCAGGTCTGTTTACAACCCTTTGCAGTCTGAGTCTAAATCATTAAGCTCAACTTCCCTTTCAGGTCACAGCCCTTTGGCTCTCACCTCACAGCCATGAATCAAAATCAGTCACACTCTCAGCCATGATCTCTCAGGCATGCATTTCAATATTTTGCCATAAATTGGAATATTAATAATTTACTGGCTGCAGAGAGAATCGCTAATTAGAAGCTTCATATGCTTGTCTAGCCAATGTGCAAAATAAACATCCTTTTGTTCTCTTTAATAGATGAGCCTGTAATAGCTTGGGGTGGAAAAAAAAGACAAAAGAAAAGAAGGAAAAAACTAATCTGTTCTTAACGTTGTATTGTTTTCAGCATGAATCAGCAGTAAGATCGTCAGTTCAGCCTCATATTTTTAGCAAGTATAGTGAACAAGTGGTGTTACTTTACATAATTTTACACTTACACTGCTGAAAATCTGCAATGAAGTGCTCTGTGGTCAGAAATGAAATGAAAACTCTAGCTTCCCATCTTGTAGTGCTGTACACAACACTCATGGTATATGCACAACAGCATCATATGTCAAACAATTAGCCACATTGCTATAGCCTTAGTCACAGCATGTTTATTGCTCTGATTTCAGTAGTGGTCTGACAAAAAAGGGAAGAGAAAAGAGTCACGCATTGATTGAAAGCGGCTGGTAATTACCTTGTCTGACCTACTAATCAATGTATTGATCATCAACAACACTCCAGTTCTGTGGATTTCACCGTGTCCTGTGGCACAGTAAGCAGATTTCCATTGGGCAAAGGTCATTTGAAGAGCGATCAAATTCTTAACACAGTGATTCACAGCTCATTATTGACTAAGCCTTCAGAAATGAACAGGTGAAGGATTTGCGAATGCGTTCCTCACTGTGATTAATTGACAACGTGGTCTCATAAAGACCAGGCAGGAATGTATCCAACACTGACATCCATCGAGTGGGGATTGATGAGCACACTTTAACACAAGGTTAGCCATGACAGTTAATTACATTAGTTCCCTCATTAGCTGTTATTGTCAACAAGCCAGAATAGAAGACACAATTCACAATGAAATGAGCTTGCGGGACACAAGATGAGCAAATGGTGCTCTAAGATAGGTTCCTGTAAAGCTGGGTTCACACAGCACGATTTTGGCCACAATTTTGTCATCTGAGACCCATTTTGAGGAATGGAAACATGTTTCATTTATCGTGGGCCAAATGCTTTGCTCAGGTGGGCATTTATTATACAATGGAATATATATACACTGATCAGGCAAAACATTATGACTATATTATTATGACGTGACATCAACATTATGACATTATGACATTGATTATCTCTTCATCACGACACCTGTTAGTGGGGGGGATATATTATGCAGCAAGTGAACATTTTGTTCTCAAAGTTTATGTGTTAGAAGCAGGAAAAAGGGGCAAGCGTAAGGATTTGAGCGAGTTTGACAAGGACCAACTTGTGATGGCTAGACAACTGGATCAGAGCATATCCAAAACTGCAGCTCAAGTTCGGTGTTCCTGGCCTGCAGTGGACAGTATCAAGGAAGGAACAGTGGTGAACCAAGTGGTGGGCGGCCAAGGCTCATTTGTGCACGTGGGGAGCGAAGGCTGGCCAGTGTGGTCCAATCAAACAGATGAGCTACTGTAGCTCAAATTGCTCAAGAAGTTAATTCTGGTTCTGATAGAAAGTTGTCAGAATACACAGTGCATCGTAGTTTGTTATGTATGGGGCTGCATAGCTGCAGACCAGTCAGGGTGCCCATGCTGACCTCTGTCCACTGCCGAAAGTGCCTGCATCAGAACTGGACCACAGAACTATGGAAGAAGGTGGCCTGGTCTGATGAACCACGTTTTCTTTTACATCAAGTGGATGGCCATGTACGTGTGACAGAGACAGTGAAAGAGGCAGTGTTATGCTTTGGGCAATGTTCTGCTGGGAAACCTAGGGTCCTGCCATCTATGTGGATGTTATCTTAAAACATACCACCTACATATGCATTGTTACAGACCATGTACACCCTTTCAAATAGTATTCCCTGGTGGCTGTGGCCTCTTTCAGCAGGATAATGCAGCCTGCCACAACGCAAAAATGATTCAGGATTGATTTGAGGAACACAAGTTTGAGGTGTTGAATTGGCCTCCAAATTCCACAGATCTCAGTCCAATCGAGCATCTGTAAGATGTGCTGAACAAACAAGTCTGATCCATGGAGGACCCACCTTGCAACTTGTGGGACTTAAATGACCTGCTGATAACATCTTAGTCCCTGATACCACAGCACATCTTCATGGGTCTAGTGGAGGCCATGCAGGGCTGGCCTGACCCATTGAGCAGAACATTGCTGAGAGTATCACACTGCCTCCGCCAGCTTGCCTTCTTCCCATAGCCATTCACTGACCAGACCAGACCAGATTCATCAGACCAGGCCACCTTCTTCTATTCAGTTCTGATGCTCATAAGCCCACTTTTGAGCTTTCTGCATATGCAACAGTCTGTGTATTCTAAAATCTTTCTATCAAAACCAGCATTAACTTCAGCAATTTGAGGTACAGTAGCTCGCCCTATAGATCGGACCACATGGGCCAGCCTTCAGTCTCCACGTGCATCAATGAGCCTTGGCCACCCATGACCCTGAGGCTGGTTCACCACTGTTTTTCCTGCTTCTAACACATCAACTCTGAGGATAAAATGTTCACTTGCTGCATAATATATCCCACCTACTAACAAGTGCTGTGATGAAGAGAAAATCAGTGTTATTCACTTCACCATAGGCATAATGTTATGCCTGATATGTGTATAAGGCTGTCAAAATTAGCATGTTAATACATGCAATTTATTTATTTTTTTCATTTGAATGTGTAATTATTTAACACAGTTAACACAGAATAGGCCTACATTTTATTCTTTCTGCCATCCTTTGGCTGCGCTACAGTATATGATCACGCTATCATTCATTCAAGTATTAAACCATTCAAGCATGATAAGATGCAAAAATAAAAACTTAAATCTGTGCTGGCACGCATCTGTGAATCTCCTCTCTGTGTGACAGACACACACAGCGCACGTCCACGTCGAGTTCTATTTCGTGCTTGAGCGCACAAAAACACACAACAGTATGACAAAATGTCTGCTTTGTCGATTATCCTGTTAAGCACAATCTTAAATGAGTTAAAAAGTGTTAAATGAAAGCAAAGCAAAGTGAGGACATCGGATGCATGTCAGATCAGGATGTGCGTCATGTGCTTCAGATCTTAAAGTGACAGCAGCCTAATAAACCTTCTGCTGTGATGTCTATCATTAATGTAAATCAAAGAACAAAAGACAATCACTCACTGCTCTTGACTGAACTTATGTAGTTTTAATAAGGATTCATCTATATTATAAAACGGTTAGTTCTGGACCTTGATTCTGATTGTTTGAGCCATGTTCAAAGTAGTACAATTTCAGAAAATATACAGCTGACTGCATTACATATTGTGTATGTGTATGTTGCTGCGTCTGTTTGTTGCTTGGCAAACATTACACTATCAGTATTACTAAGCCAAAGAAACAGTTTCATAATGTCAGTTTTTGATGTATTGGGTGGGCTAAGCAGTTAGCATTAATGAGTGGTGGAAAGAGATAGACAGAACAGAGGAAAAGGACAAAAAACAAAGCAGACATGCTGAAATTAATAAGAAAGAAATTGAAGCGATGGAAAAGTCAAGAAATGAAGTTGGTACTGTTAAACAGACTATGTGGGCTGTTCGCTGTTTCCAGTCCTGGTGTGCCGAAGAAAGATCTGGTTATTGATTTTATAACAACACCCAAGTCTGAAATTATGTTATCCACTGTGTCTTTATTTCTGTGTCTGTGTTGCTTGGCAACCACTTTGATGCCACCACGACTATTACTGAGCATCTACATTGTTTGGCGGAAGAAGAATATTTGTATTAATATAATTATATTTTATTTGCCTTGTTTTATTTTATAAAACCTTGCTACATATATGGAATAACATTTTATAAAAGCAGTAAGCCCTGTGAAGCCGTGGGTTATGGTGAATATATAATAGTTAAAAATTCACTGTTATAAATTTAAACTGTTATAAATTCCATTTAAACCACGACTTCATGGGGCTTTTTGCTTTATTTCATTTATCATTCATGCAGTGAAGACTGTGAAGTGTTTGATAACTTTATTGGATCAAATATTTCAAATATACTGTCTTTATGGTGTTTCTACATTAATTAGGAAATTAAATGTGAAATTATTACCATACATTATTAAAAACCAAACCATAATTAAACTATGAAAGGTGAGTTATTGACTTATTACATTTGTTATATAAGCTAAAAAACTTATATATATATAAGTTTTTTTAGTGCCGGACATATTATATGTCTATAAAGCGTCTTTATATTAGCCACTATGTTTCACATCAACACTCACCCATTCTAAGTTTCCCACACACAACTTCACTTGGTCATTCATTTGTTTGAAATTTGTTAACACAATATTTCACTCTAGGCTGCTTTAATAAGGAGTCTTTGATCGCGTTTTGTGGCCTGTTGCAAACGGCTTATTGATTGCCAATAAATCATATAAGCCAACTTTTCACTATTCCTGACATTAGCATAACATTTTCACATTTTGTACCTAGTGGCAGTTGCATGGGACCCATTTGTACTAACATTTTAATTAATAGTTTGATACAATGCACTATTGTGTACATACATGCTTTTACATTGTACTTAAAAAAACTTTAAATACCTGCATGTAATTACATCTGTAATTAATTTCTGTAGTTACATTTATAATTACACTGCTGACCTTCCCTTACACCCAACCCTACCCTTAAACTTACCAGCACATTTGTTACTAACTTTACCCATAACCCACCTCAATATCAGCAAAAGTGTTTACAAATACAATATGAACACAATAAGTACATTGTACTTATTTTTTGATGTTAGTACATATAGGCCACCTATATAGTGAGGCCGTTGCAATGCATGGAACTTTCAAATTGGTTGTGAAGCTGCCATAGCACTCCACTTAGGGTCCTCTCCACTTCACTTTTAGACACACTATCGTCGACTTCCCTAAGCATTTCCACTTGTGGAATCCCAGCTGTCATTTTTAAGCGTCTTCCACTTTCCAAGTGGACAAGGGAAGTTTATATGGACAGACCCTCGACCTCTTAATTTTGACAGTGGAAGTGAGTATACTCATATGTACACTTCAGGCAGCTCCATGCCACAAAGCAACACGGTTGTGATGTCACAGCAAAACTTAATTTAACCCCACCCCACACAACTCTGTATGATATATTCATTATTTTAGATTTATACTTGTTGCTACCTTAAGTTAACTGTTTGTTACACAGTCATAGTTTATTGTATTGTTGTTGTTGTTTTTCCGGTTGTGTCATTTTATACATTTGCTCCAACAGCCCAAGCATATGGAATGGTGCATTAAAAAAATAAAATAAAATAAGGGGGAAAAAAAACATGTAAATAATCAATTAGCTCCATAGTGGCAGTGGCGGTTCTAGCGGGAGGCCATAGGGTGCCATGCCGTGTCAACAAGCTTGCCGCCCCCTCTGGTCCCTCTAAATTTGGAATCGCACCAAGCAATTTTCTGAAACTGGTTGCAATGTACAGTTTTTGCTGTGGCGGTATGTGATGAAAAGAGTATTTTATTGTGTCACAACCAATAACCATTGCAGAGAAGCAAAACCGCATGTGGAGGCTGCGCGCTGTGGCGCACAAGTAGTCCGTCTATGAATGATTCGTCACAGTCTGCAGTCGCTCAAATAGTTGTAAAATGTGGGCTATAATGGTCATAGATAAAATAAGCTCTCTATAAATATTGTGCTGTGTGTAACTTCACTCAGCAGTGATACTGTAGATTCATTTTACTGACTTGACGACTTTGAATTCCATTCAGTCATTTGTTCATTTAAACATACTGGTAGTTAAAATATATTTTTTCAATGGCTTATTTCTCCGAACACATCCAATAATCTAATCTTTGATCACATTCCGAATTAGGAAAACATGCAGCCAAAGATAAATTATGACCAATGCAATGAAATAACCGTTCATGTGCGACTATCACAGAGACGTGTTTGACCACAGAGATAGGCATACCCGAGAAAAGATACAGAAAATATTTAATTTTAGTCTTGTTCACATATAGCGAGAAATAATAATATTTTATCCAATTTACACATTCATTACAGGCTCCCTCTCGCTCGTATCCAAGGTAAATCAACAAATTATGCATGTCATGGTTGAAACTCCATGCAGCTCCCAGACTACTCTCCATTTGTAATAAATGATGGACAGTGTCGAAATTCAAAGTCACAGTCGTGCACTGACACTTCCTACGAGCTGTCGACAGGACGATTAGGACCAAAGACTTGGCAACGATGTGTTTATCAATCTGATAAAAGGCAGTTAATGTCACACAGTGTGCCATGGCTTTTATCCCACATCTTACTCGGATCATATCGTACAGTCTGACAAGCAACAATCATAAAAGACCAAAAACATCATACAGTGTGTGCCGGGTTTATGATAGAGGATGTCTGAAAAACTTGTATATGAGGAGGCAGCATTTGTAAAGTGAAATTAACTCGATTTTGCACATGCAAGTACGCAATGTAAATTTCAAAGAAAAAATCTAATTTAAATGAATGTGTATGTATTAATGCCTCTTACAGCCTTCACGTGTCTCTTTCAGGGATATTATAGCCAAAATCAGTCCACACTGATGCTTATTTTTTTAAGTGGCTTAAGAAATATGCACTATTTCTATCTATATAAGAGTGTGAGTGTGTATGACATGTCCTTCCAGAGCCTGTTGATGTGAAAAGTGTTTTTTCGTGAGTTGTTTGCAGTGAAGAAATATAGATCTCATGCATTTTGATTCTGACCTGCTCACTCGAGCATGGGCGGGTGAGCTGGTCATCTGTGCAGAAACCCATCAGCTATTGAAAGGCAATCAAATAAGTGTCAACCGGCCTCTTTTGAATTCTGCCCAAAATCACACACCCTTTAAATATCATTTTCCAGACTAGTGGACTTGTTCATTTGAGCATCTTCCAGGGGAGGAAGAATCTGAGGAAAGAATTGCATCATTGATGATCAAATTCTTAAAACATTTATTTACTAATGACTCACTTGGAGTCATCATGAAAGACTTTTTAGAGAAAATAAAAAAAGATTAAGGGCAAGAGATTCACATGGCTGTCAACTTACAGCTTCCTGCTGCTTTATACGATGTTCATAAAGATAGATGCCACTATCTTTTATCAGATATCAGATATTTATCTGAATCACCAAAATCTTGGCAGTGGCCCACTACTAGATACATATCAGAAAGATCTCAAATCAAGAGAGTGAGACATGAGAGAGATAAAAAGCAGGCAAGACATTTTCGCTTAAATCACAGACCACTTACTGGCAATAAGAAATTACAAGCAGCAGTTTTAATCAAGACAATGACTTTATTTGTGTAGCCAGATGGTAACATACATTATAGGCCATGTCCATCCAGGTTTATTACAAGAATGTGTTAATTCAACAGTTGTTGCAAATTTGTCTGAGAGAAACAACAAGTAATGACTAGTGGTCCCATGGCAATCAGTATACGAATGTGGTTAACACCTTAATTGCTATTCAAAAATCCCATTTACGTTTGGATGTTGTACTCAAAATTGCTTCTAAGGGGTGAGAGGAGGGGGGAGGCAGTAGAGAAGAGAAGCGCCACACAAAGTGCAGGTAATCCTACATAGAACATGTCATTTTATGGGTGCAAACTCAATTTCAAAGCAGTCAGTCATTCTGAATCACGCTATAGAAAAAAATACATAAGCCGTTTCATGTGACATAAGCAATGTGACATAAGTTCACAGGTTGGTTAATGAAAAAAAAAATTTCAGAAAGATAAGGGGTACATTTATTGTTCCCTGAAGAGCCTTTCACATCCATGGAACCTTATTTTTTGTATGTTCTTCACACTAAAAAATAAAAAAAAGGTTCACTGAAAGGTTCTTTGGGAAACATTTAAAAAACCTGCCCTGTGGAAACTTTATTTTTAAGATAATAAGAAGATCCAGTTGTGCCACATGAAATTGACCGAGCTATTGTAGCCTACAAGGTACTATCATACGACAACACATGTCAGAGGGTCTGCAATAACAATGCAAACTTGACCCCACACAGACTTCTAAAGGTGATTTTAGGTGTTGTAGGCATGTAGACAGTGAGTCAGCTTTCCAGGTGATTCCACAAACATCACTGACTGTTACACAACTACATCAATACTGAAAACCAGTCTGCAAAAGTTAGAACATCATTAGGTTTTCGGTTCACCAAAATATAAAAATTCTATCATGTAATTCCACATCCTTGCGACTTTTCTTTATTCAGCAGAACACAAAATAAGGTACTTTAAAGAATTCCACAGTGACGAATTTCACTTTTACTTATAAAGTCACTGGGGTCCAGTGTTGTTTTGAACCACTAACTTTCACTGAATGGACAAAAACGGTTGAAACATTCTTTAAAAAGAAAGTCATATAGGTTTCGATTGGAATGACATGAGGTGAGTAAATTATGACAGATTTATTTATTTATTTATTTTTTACATTCAAATTATTTTATACAGTACACATTGCTTATTCTACAGTGAAAACAAGTATTATAATAACTGTGTGTGTGCTCATGGTTTTTCTATCCCGGTGGGGACTTCAATCTGAATGTACACAGAGTCATGGGGACTCGTGTCACCTTGGGGACCTAAATTGAGGTCCATGAGGAAACAAGATTTTAAATCATACAGAATTAGTTTTTTTATGTAAAAATGCAGAAAGTTTTGTGAGATGGGTAGGTTTAGTGTAAGAGGATATAATATACATCTTGGTATAATATACAGTATAAAAACCATTACCTCTAAGGAGCATCCCCACAAAGATAGTGAACCAGACGTGTGTGTGCGTATGACTGTGCATGCACAGTTTAAAATAAAAACTAGTTCCTTTCTTGTTCGTAAAGTAAAAACGAAATAAACAGAATCTACAATCATTTACAAAAATTGTCTGAACAATGCTCGACAAACAATCCTAAAAAAAAATTGAGCTCTAGTCTTCTCTTCGCCTTTCACTAAAAAGACCAATTTAAAATTCTACATCTAGGGAAATTCTTACGTCTAGATGTGTTTTCCATGCCATGTTTACATTTCTAGGTTGAAAAGTATTAAAGGACAAACAGTACTCAGGCAACGTTGTGAATAATTTGACTGTGTTTGTGTGGGCATATGTCCACTGTGATAATACAGCCTTCTGCCACTGTGAGGGATCAGTGAAAGCCTTTCACAGCAAATGAGCCAGGGAGTTGCTGACCAGAGGTTTTAACAGATTACAACTGTCACTGGCTGCCTTACCCATTTATTCGGGCCCTCCATGATGGGAATATGGAATGTCTGTGCAGCGTTACACCTTATTCATCCAACTGTAGTTATGACAGAAAGCGGGAACACAAACAATTTACTCAAGTTATGACAGCACCTGAATAGAATTTTCACATCTCCAGGCAGAGATAACAGTTCGACTTATTGAACTCGGCAATACCGCAAACATGCTTCTAGATTTTTGCCTGGGAGGTCAGTCTTTATTCTGTCTTTGCCCAGAGGAAATCAATTTAACTTTGTGTAAAAGGCTCAATTTCAGTTGGTTTTCTAAGATGGAAGCAGCTACAGAAGCACCAAAGCAACACGTCATCTGCCTTTTTTATACGACAGAAGAAAAAGATGTGATTATTGTGCTTTTTACTCCTGAAGGAGAGAAAGATCTGTATTTCCAGTAGCCCTCTGATGCAAGAAGCCCACAAAACAGACCCTTGAAAGGTATTTTGATCATTCAGTGCTATATCTGATTCAACATGGCTGATGAAAAGGGAAAGCACTAAATAACTCTAGATCAATATCTTTTATTCCATAAATACTGTGAAATATTCTACACATTTAAAATATCTATTTTCTAGTTTGTTATATTTTAAAATGTAATGTATTCCTGCAAAGCTGCATTTTCAGCATCATTACTCCAGTCTTCAGTCTCACATCATGATCCATCAGAAAACAATATGCTGATTTACTGCTGTGCTCAAGAAACATTTCTTGTCATTATCAATGCTGAAAAGAGTTGGGGTACTTAATATTTCATGGAAACAGCGATACTTTCATGATTCTTTAAAGAAATAAAAAATTCAAAAGAGTAACATTTATTTAAAATAGAAACATTTTATGCCTTTACTGTCACCTTCGATCAATTTAATGTGTCTTTGCTCAATAAAATAAATTACTGACCCCAAACATATATAAGTGGATACAATGCAAGTAGTTACATTTCTTAAAAAAAGAAAAAAAAGAAGAAGAAATAAAATAAATTGGACATATGTTAAATTTCAGCCAGTCTTTATTCTTCACACCAGGTTTACAAAATGGCAGTTATTGATGAAGTATCAGTTCAGTGTCTCCAGATCAAAGTGGGGCTATCCGCTCCTCAGTGTTCAAAGTGCTGAGCGCGCTGACGGGGAATGAAGCTACAACATGATCTTAGATCTTTAACAACGGGTGGAGCATGCACCAGCCCTCAAATCAATTCAATGATGCATAGCCATCCACAAAGCAAAGAGACCCCCCTCTCCCTCTCGCACAAAGCAGATTGAGATCACATCAGACACTGAGCTCATTGACGGATTAGAGAATTCAACATAGCAGGAAATATATTTTATTTTAAGTAGAAGAGATGGGAAGAGAGAATTATGAATGTCTGCTAGTCCAGCGATCCTCCATCTGTTGGGGAAGGGGGTTGCATGACAATGCATGACAACAATCCATTAGATAGTATTTGTTTAGAATAGTTGTCCATATTGTTCACATTCTTGTAGGATTTAATTAATATTTGTTTTGGAGAAAATGACAGGGACTGAAATGTGTTTAACACATGTAGCCATGCATAAACAACACTGACTGTTTGTTTTAAAGCACTCTCCAGCAACATATGTCTTCATTATTTCTGGACCCATTTGCTTATGTTAAATTATTCCTGTAACCTACTGATCCAAAATATTTGTTATTCCCTCTTCTATAACTCACTTCTTTATCAACAAAACATGCACTAGCCTCCAGCCACTGTGTTTTATATTATGCTAGGCCTAATGCAAGGTAAATAACCATCCTTCCATTGTCTGCATGCCCTATGGGAGAAGCCCCCTGATCCAGGCCTGATTTCCATTTATACTACATGTTACTCCGGGGTAGTTTTTTTTTTTGCGTTACTGGAGATGGTTTCAATGCCATGGAAAAACAGTGAATAGATTCATTCTGCAGTGACACTGCATGTTTCTCAACAACCGAAACGAATGCAGAAAAATACCAGTGTGTGTGAGTCTGTAACATTTGTGAAAGAATGTGGGTGTGTTTTTGTGGCTGAATGCATGTGTGTGTTTGTGTGCACATGCATCATACAGTGTCTGTCACTGCTACAAGTGGGCACAGGGAATATAATGGCTTCCCGATGGTAGAGGATCAATTATTTCAACACTGCTTTTTAATACCTGCTGACATGTGAGGGGGGAATGCATTCAGCTGATGCATTTAAGAGTGATACCTCTTCCGGCAGAAAGAGAAGAGACTGCTTTCTCAGGGAGGCTTGGAAAGTGTTTTTCCAAGAGAGCAGTGAGGGGGAGACCTCACCTAGCTAGAAGGCATCAGTGACAAGGGCATTTGAAAAAGTAAGGGAGTTAAGGGAAGGAGAGAGGGAGAGCTGTCAATCTCATCCCAACCTATTTTAGCTAGCTGGGATAAAGCCGAATAGGGGGGAAATGTCTGTCGGTATCCATTGCTGTCGGCTGGTGCCTTTCAAGTAGGCACAACAGATTGAGTCCAGCTCTCCAATGGCCACTACAGACTAGCTGCGGTCTCAGTCAACACAACAGCAATTTACCTACAGTGGGTACGGAAAGTATTCAGACCCTCTTAAATTTTTCACTCTTTGTTATATTGCAGCCATTTGCTAAAATAATTGAAGTTCTTCTTTTTTTCATTAATATACACACAGCACCCATATATTGACAGAAAAACACAGAATTGTAGAATTTTTTTGCAGATTTATTAAAAAAGAAAAACTGAAATATCACATGGTATTCAGTATTCAGACCCTTTGCTGTGACACTCATATATTTAACTCAAGTGCTGTACATTTCTTCTGATCATCCTTGAGATGGTTCTACACCTTCATTTGAGTCCAGCTGTGTTTGATTATACTGATTTGACTTGATTAGGAAAGCCAAACATCTGTCTATATAAGACAGTACAGCTAACAGTGCATGTCAGAGCAAATGAGAATCATGAGGTCAAAGGAACTGCCTGAAGAGCTCAGAGACAGAATTGTGGCAAGACACAGGGCAAGGTTAAAAAAAAAAATCCTTAGAGCACAGTGGCCTCCATAATCCTTAAATGGAAGACGTTTGGGATGACCAAAACCCTTCCTAGAGTTGGCCGACTGGCCAAACTGAGCCATCGGGGGAGAAGAGCCTTGGTGAGAGAGGTAAAGAAAAACCCACATATCACTGTGGCTGAGCTCCAGAGATGCAGTTGGGAGATGGGAGAAAGTTGTAGAAAGTCAACCATCACTGCAGCCCTCCACCAGTCGGGGCTTTATGGCAGAGTGGCCTGACGGAAGCCTCTCCTCAGTACAAGACACATGAAAGCCTGCATGGAGTTTGCTAAGATGGTGAGAAATAAGATTATCTGGTCTGATGAGACCAAGATATAACTTTTTGGCCTTAATTCTAAGCGGTATGTCTGGAGAAAACCAGACACTGCTCATCACCTGTCCAATACAGTCCCAACAGGGAAGCATGGTGGTGGCAGCATCATGCTGTGGGGGTATTTTTCAGCTGCAGGGACAGGACAACTGGTTGGAAAGATGAATGCGGCCAAGTACAGGGATATCCTGGACAAAAACCTTCTCCAGAGTTCTCAAGACCTCAGATTGGGCTGAAGGTTCACCTTCCAACAAAGGAATGGCCCTAAGCACTCAACTAAAATAACGAAGGAGTGGCTTCACACAACTCCGTGACTGTTCTTGAATGGCCGAGCCAGAGCCCTGACTTAAACCCAATTGAGCATCTCTGGAGAGACCTAAAAATGGCTGTCCACAAACATTTACCATCCAACCTGACAGAACTGGAGAGGATCTGCAAGGAGGAATGGCAGAGGATCCCCAAATCCAGGTGTGGAAAATTTGTTGCATCTTTCCCAAAAATACTCATGGCTGTATAAGATCAAAAGGGTGCATCTACAAAATACTGAGCAAAGGGTCTGAATACTTAGGACCATGTGAAATTTTATTTTTTTATTTTTAATAAATCTGCAAAAATGTCAACAATTCTGTGTTTTTCTGTCAATATGGGGTGCTGTGTGCACATTAATGAGAAAAAAAAAAAAACTTAAATCATTTTAGCAAATGGCTGCAATATAACAGAGTGGAACATTTAAGGGGGTCTGAATAATTTCCATACCCACTGTATTTAACTAAAGGGGTCATGAACTGAGAAATCAAACTTTTGACATATAAGAGGTACTCTATAAGGATATCCTGTAAGTTTCACAACTGAAAACTTCCTTGTTAGTCCAAAAACAGCTTTTATTGTAACCAAGTTTAGATAACGACTCATTGTGGAATATGCCTTTCTATAGATAGGTGAAAGACCACTTCTGTAAAAGAAAATCGATGCCTACTTCATGATTGCAACTTTGGCCCCGCCCACTGGTGTGTTAGTGAGATGACGAGGAGAGAAGAGCAATACAGGATCACAGGAATAAAAATAACATTACCTTCCGAAGGATCCTAATGCTAGGACTAGGGTTATTTATTTATTTTTAACAATATGAATGTCTCAGTTGAGCATTATTTGTTTGTATTTGGTACATTTTACTGTGGATTCATCAGTAAATCAGTCGCAATTTCGGTGCATGCTTTGCAACAGATTTTTAAAATATAGACTTGAAAGTAACTTGTGAATTCTAATGCCTGATCTGTGACCAGTGAACTCTATGTAATGATTCACGTACAGTCAGATGTTTTTTGTCTAGCCTATTTGTCAGTAAATTAAACCAGTGACTAAATGGTCAATTTCACATTGTTTATTAGTAGGACGAAAAAATCTGTCATTTAAACTGTGATTCAATTATATATAGAAAGCGATCAAAGAATGCTCCCTTCATAATAGCTGGAGCTGTCAATCAAACTTTTATCTTCAAACTTTTGGACTCAGTTGGAACTGATAGTTATAATGACAGCATTTGTTAGTGTGCAGGAATCGAATGTGATTAAAAGTGTGATTAACAGTGGATAATTTCACATGCTTCCATGTCAAAGTATCTATAACACACCGGTTGAAGATACAGTTTCTGTTCTTGTGTGCCAAAAAAAAGACATTTTAGAAATCTGACCAGATGTTGTTTTACGGCCATGTTCGAAATAAAGAGTATGTGAAAAGCAGACTTCAAGCAGTCACCTTACAAGTTAAGGAGATATTAAATGAGTTAAAACTGTGATATAAGAGGTAAAGCTCATTAGCATACAGACAAAAAAAATGGAAATAAATACAATGTGGAAATAAAAGTATAAATACTCCATTTCATTTTTATATTTCTTTGCATATTTATGTATGGACTTATTTATGGATTTTTTCTTTTTTACATTTCTTTGTATATTTATTTTTGTATTTATTGATTTATAATTTAGTCAGCTTTGGAATTCCATAGTTCATGAAGCCTTTAAACTTCTAAACACCTGAAAAGTCAAAGTTATTTTGGTCAGTGACCAAATCAAAGTAATCGATTATGCCACTGAGTAACTGAAGTATCATATAGTAAGATTATGTAATTTGCTAAATAATAATTCATGTGGTCCAACCCGAAACAAACTAGGAATTAAGACGCTTATGCACTCACATCTGTTCATGGTTTAAGGAAATGTTATTGCATTTTACTTGATTGTTCCATCACATTACATTTTTGGAGCTAATAAATGTAAGCTTGAAAATGGACACTATGTCATCGACCCAATTACCAGTCTCTCAGCCTTTTTCTTCTTCAAGATTCTAAAGGGTGGTACTAGTTTATTGCCCATCTTTCACTCTCTATAATGCTCGCTCAACGGCTTACGGCTGACATAAAGCCCACATCCAAACATCAGTGGGAGGAAAATGACTAAAGCATTCTCAACGCTATAGAGGCAGGTTCACAAACTAAAAAAATAAATAACATTCATTGCACTCTAAAATGTACCATGTATATCGCTGACATGGTCGTCTATTATGTCATTTATGCTTAATCTTATATGTTTTTTGGATCTCTTAGATTCGTAATCTTCTTTAACATAATCATTGTCTGAGGGAAAAAAAAAAAAAGTTATGCGTCAGAGAACAAGCAAGACTCTCAGGTAAACAAACCAGCCTGCTGTGCATGCAAATGCTGCTGCACAGACAAAAGTGCTTGTCAGAATGTCCCTCCATTGGGTATTTCTTTGAGAACAGATTACTCTTATCTCTCATGTCACTTCAGTCACATCTTATACTTGTGATTTGTAACTCATTTAGACTGGCAGTCAGTGCCAAATTAAAACATGGCTTCTGAAATTTACATTCATCAGACTAATGCAATACAGCGGGTTCATTGCACTGCAGTACTGAGCATTATTTTGCCTCTGTAAAGCATAGCGTAAACTATCATTTTTGATGATGCGACACAACCACTTACTCCCGAGGTCCATTAATTGTTTTTCTTTCTTTCTTTTTCGAAGAGTGCATTAAAACATTGTGTGCTTCTTATACAGAGTACTCATTAAGAGACTGTGCAACTGAGAATAAAAATAGCTGCATTTTCAGTTGATTCAAAGAAGCATTAGCAGGGAAGAATTTTAGATTGCCAATGTGAATGGTAATGACCTACAGTGGTCGGTCCTGGCCAGTTCATGTTTGGCATAATGGAAATAAGAGCAGATAGTGGCTGCAACCAGTCATGCATATGAAACAGAGTTTTTTTAAACGATTTAATGCTGTTTAAAGTCCATTCATTAAACATGCAGAGGGAGTTACATCCATCACATCCATGTATTCTGGAATCTAAATAATTCCCCACTGTACACATGATGGAGAGCACACAACATCTCTATCGCATGTTAATCTTGTTCCAAAGGCTGCCTGATATCCCAATCCATCAAAAGCCTATCTACATGCATTCATATTCACTTCATCATTCCTTATGTGTTAAACATGAGTATTACAGTCACTGGCATTTTCTATTCTCAAATGTGCTCAAGTATCCATCACTAGCATCCCAGTTCCCATCTGAACGTCAACACTGTACTTCAAAAATAACTTTTTGAAATCCATCATTGAAGGCACTATATCTGCAAACAAAAAAAAAACATTTTGAAGCTTGGTCAGGACCCCTCGGCATCACTTTTTAACGCACAGGGTACTTTCGTCACGCAGGATACTGCAGTAATTTCAGCTGTTTGTCCAATGCGTCAGATCAAGACACATTTAATTCCTTGTATTTGTAAAACTAGACATGATTTTATATACTTTCATTTTTTGGAGCAACTAACCCCCTTCTACCCTAAACCTACCCACTTCTCAACAATATAAAACACATAACAGGCAAATAAAAGTACTGTCAAAAACTGCAATACGCTGAAATGATCCAGCTCCTCTGTGAACGCACGCAGTCATATCTCATTCAAAAGATACACTCTGCTCTTTAGCATGATGTAATCGGTCACGAAACACACGAGAGCCAATGACATTTTACAATCAAAGCTGATGTAATGACGCAATTGGTCACAAAACATGCGAGAGCCAATGCAATTTCACTATCAAAGCTGACATAACGCTTTGGGTGGACATTTTTGAATGTATGCATAGGATGTACAGCAGATGGAGACAGACAGTGGCAGCTTTTGGGTCTTTTCTTCGCACAGATCAGCCGTTTGACCTTAGTACACTTGGAGCATTTGAGTATTTGAAAAAATTGTGCCTGTTATATCCTGTGTTGTATATCATATAATACACAAATGGGTAGGTTTAGCGATGGGGTTGGATTATGTAAAATAGCGTAAATAATAAAAATAAAATGTTAACAAAAGTATGCTGGCTGATTAAATTAAGAATCACACTCCAACATGTCATAATGGCAAAATCATAACCAAATAAATAATTTCATCATGACGATAACATTCCCATGTCCAACCCGTAGGTGTATGACGCCAAAGGTTGAAATACCTTTTGGTTGAGTACCCTGTGCATCGTAAAAATGAGGCTAAAAGGGTACCCCGTTTGTTAAAAAGTGACGCGGTGGGGTCCTGACCAAGAGTCAATATGTGACGAGTTGGGAGTAAGAAAGTGTTGCAAAAATGTGTTTGCATTTGTGTTATCTTGACTTTACCAATAATAACTGGGCTTTTTCAGTTTGAAAACGTTCTACATGACAGCAAAATGAGAAAATGGCTTGACTTTTAATAAGATTCAAAATACCACCACATAAGAGAAGAAACAGCTTTGAAAGAAATGGCAACTTGTGCAAAACCAGGAGGACTACATGAGGGAATATTCTAAGGGATGCAAATGTCTATATATTAGTATAGAGAGAATGCATTGACAACACTTTCCCGCCAGAACACACCCCCTCAGCTGGACTGAGTGTCAAAAGAGCTTGCTGGTTGACTGGATTTAATAGGGAAAAGAGTTCACAAATTCAGTTAAAACTAAAAGGTAGGACTAGATATAACGTTCCTTACAACTTACCAAAGATCCAGCGATTCATGGATATTGACACGCAGCCAAGATTGTGTTTCCTGACACTTATATGTGCCTAATTTTGGTGCCGGGGAAATACATAGAGCAAATCTGCCTGTAAACAGTACAGTCAATCTCGAAGCTCTTTCACATTTTAGATGTGTTTTAATGTTTTTTTCACGGCATTCACGCTGAAAACCAGTGCTGCCTCCCAGTCCCACTCAGTGGGCTTAACCGCAGTGACGTTGTTTAAAAGTAGTACATTTACATTTTATTTATTATTATTTTACTTATTTTATTTATTATATTGTTATTTTAAACTGTAATAATATAACAATGCATTTTTTGAATATGCAAAATTATTTAGAACCAACAACGAACAGGCAACAGGATATGATGTCATGCTCTAGGGATTCTAATTAATTAGAAACAGCAATAAATAAATTAAAAATGTCAAATACTTCACTTCCCCACAGCACTGCAAAGTGTGCAGCAAGTTTGTTCCTGATGTCAAACCAGGGACTACAAATATCAGTAGTAAGAGGGGATGGAATAATATCCTGATTGCGTTTTTAAGGAAATAAATAACAGTTTAGTCTGCCTAGACTGTCACAAAACAACACTTGAGCAATCCCAATACAATCAGCCAAAACATCTTCACATCTACAAGCTGAGAAAAGGGCCATGTTGTGCTTCCCTTCTATCACAAATCAACATATGACCTTTAGAAAAGAGAGAAGATTTACATTATGCAGTCCATATCGATTCATGTAAGCCTTTTCATTTATTCCCTTTAGCGTATTTTATATTAATTGTTAAAAGGTCTCACTAGAACTGCCAGAAGCGAGATTATTTGCATGCAAGAGGAGTGAGAAATGAAAGGGGAGGTGAGAACATTGCTCTGCATCAAACACCTATCTGACTGATCTCATGTACTTATGTCATCACGGCTCAGCACAGACTACATCATGACAGGTCCAATTTAAATCAAAAACCTCTGTGGAAATTCTCACAAGCACAAATATTATTATCAATGGGCTCTCAATCACAGAAGATCTTATACAAAAAAAAAAAAATCAAAAAAAAAAAATTGTCATCTCAGCTAATGATGACATAAAACCAAGGCTGTGATTTTGCTCTGGTGTCCAGGCACCGTTCTTTTTGTTTCTGCACACATCGTCTCTGCACTACACAAATCTGTTTAGAGCAGCCAAAAAAATCATGTGGTCGACTGTAGTCACTTCAGACCACTGAACTAGTTACTGTGAGATGTGGGTTAAGAGCTGGAGTGGGACAAATGCCTCAGAGTCTTACATGACCTCTGTCTCAGCTTCAAAAGTGGAACTGAAGTCAGTGAAATTTACACATGTAAAGGAGAGACCTCAAGGGTTTATACACTTGTCTCAGTAATGGGCTAAAAAGTACATTTGGCACTCAATCCAGATCTTATACTCTACGCTCCTCTATTGCTTTTAGGGATTCCATTGAAAATCACCAGGCATGGCGAAAAAATTGATTCCCTCCCAAACCACAGGCCTTTTCTTCTCCTTCAAGCTTGAATCCATCCTGAAACTCTCAGTGGGTATTGAGACGTGTGACATTAGCATTTCAGCACATTCATTGGTCGACTCACTGAAAAATGGCATACATATTAATGATGTGTTGAAAGTGAAGTAATCTTTGAACAAGCAATGCACAGCTTGATATCATTTAAACAACTGTAATAGGCTCGTTTTTGGCAATAGGCATACAGTACACCTCAATATTTTTTTAATATTTAAAGGTGCCCTAGAATGAGTTGAAACCATATTTTAAATTGTTCTCTGGTATGCGGCTTATTTAAGGGCAAAAATTGTCCAGATATGGTTTTACAGGTCCATTTACAACCCTAGAAATTGTCCCTAGAATGAAATGGCCTGTTTTTGCCTTATTTGGAAGGGTCATGAATATTAATGTTGAGCTCTGCTCTGATTGGCTTATTTCAGTAGCTCACACAAGTGCAGTTCTTCAGCTATCACAATCGCAAACAGCACAAGCGTCTCGTGAGTTGTGACAGAACACAGACCGACTGAATGACAATTTAAGCAGAACATCTCAAATGGAGATCGCTGAAATATAGCTTACTTGTTTGTCTGTGTTTTCAGATCATCCACACACGCGAGAGAGAGAGAGCGTTCACATGGTTGCTTTAATTAATCTGGCAACCGCAAGCACAAACGCTCCTCTTCCCCCCGACAAAACCAAAGAGTGCTTTTTGTTCAAGTTTTTTTTTTTTTGAAACTACATTTTAGTCTTGTCTTTTTTTCATCAACAATATTGCATGTTTACATAGTCACAATAATCGTTTAGGGATATTTGTGTAATTTCGTCTGCTCTTATCATGGGAAAAAAAAGGTTGGAGCAAACTAACAACTTTGAATTCAACTGTAGTGGTATCTTGTTATGGATAAACTATAGTCATGCAATAGACTATGCTATTCTATTATGAAGCAAATGTTCATTTATAATAAGATGTCTACATGACTTCTGAGCAGGTCTAACACTGCTGAGTAGTTTGGTCATGTGACCACACACATTTATTTCTTGGTACTGCCATCTTAACACTATGACGACGTGAATGCTCAGAAGTTAATTTTTGAATAGCTCATCAATTTATTTGCAAACCTCATCATGAAAGGCTTATCAATACATACATATTGACATTTTATGAATACATGGTTTATTCTGTTGTCAGGCTGCAGATAAATGAAGACGGTCACAATTGTGACCAGTAGTATAACAGAATATGTCCCCTCTATGTCATTCTGTGTTATTCATATGAACTATCTTACAGACTGAACTGAAATCTCTCTCTCTCTCTCTCTCTCTGTACTTCTGTCTGTCTATCTATACTTCTGTCTATCTGCCTATCTATACTTATGTCTGTCTATCTATACTTCTGTTTGTCTGTCTGTCTGTCTATCTATACTTCTGTCTGTCTGCCTGTCTATCAATACTTCTATCTATCTGTCTATCTATACTTCTGTCTGTCTGTCTATACTTCTGTCTGTCTCTCTCTCTGTCTCTCTCTCTATCTATCTATATTTCTCTCTATCTATCTATATTTATGTCTGTCTATCTAGACTTCTGTCTGTCTGTCTATCTAGACTTCTGTCTGTCTGTCTGTCTGTCTATCTATACTTCTGTCTGTCTCTCTCTCTATCTATCTATACTTCTGTCTGTCTGTCTATCTATACTTCTGTCTGTCTATCTATACTTCTGTCTGTCTGTCTATCTATACTTCTGTCTGTCTGTCTGTCTGTCTGTCTATCTATACTTCTGTCTGTCTGTCTATCTATACTTCTGTCTGTCTGTCTATCTATACTTCTGTCTGTCTGAATATCTATACTTCTGGCTGTCTGTCTATCTATACTTCTGTCTGTCTGTCTGCCTATCTATCTATACTTCTGTCTATCTGTCTATCTATACTTCTGTCCGTCTGTCTATCTATACTTCTGTATGTCTGTCTGTCTATCTATACGTTTGTCTGTCTATCTATACTTCTGTCTGTCTGTCTGTCTGTCTGTCTGTCTATCTATACTTCTGTCTCTCTGTCTGTCTATACTTCTGTCTATCTGTATATCTATACTTCTGTCCGTCTGTCTATCTATACTTCTGTATGTCTGTCTGTCTATACTTCTGTATGTCTGTCTGTCTATCTATACGTTTGTCTGTCTATCTATACTTCTGTCTGTCTGTCTGTCTATCTATCTATACTTCTGTCTATCTGTCTATCTATACTTCTGTCTATCTGTCTATCTATACTTCTGTTTCTCTGTCTGTCTATACTTCTGTCTGTCTGTCTGTCTATACTTCTGTCTGTCTGTCTATACCTCTGTCTGTCTGTCTATACTTCTGTCTGTCTGTCTGTCTATACTTCTGTCTGTCTGTCTGTCTATACTTTTGTATGTCTGTCTATCTATACTTTTGTCTGTCTGTCTATCTATACTTTTGTCTGTCTGTCTATCTATACTTTTGTATGTCTGTCTATCTGTACTTCTGTCTGTCTATCTATACTTTTGTCTGTCTGTCTATCTATACTTTTGTCTGTCTGTATCTATACTTCTGTCTGTCTGTCTGCCTATCTATACTTCTGTCTGTATGTATCTATAGTTCTGTCTGTCTGTATCTATACTTCTGTCTGTCTGTATCTATACTTCTGTCTGTCTGTATCTATACTTCTGTCTGTCTATCTATACTTTTGTCTGTCTATCTGTCATTCTGTCTGTCTCTCTCTCTATCTATACTTCTGTCTATCTGCCTATCTATAATTGTCTGTCTATCTATATCTATGAGATATACCTAATAAACTTCCCAATTTCCGATTAATCAATGGGTGCTTCAATGTTTAAAATTGCTTTCATAGTTTAAAATATTTAGGAGTAATAACTACATGTAGGTGCCTCGATCTTTTCGAGGTTTGTTGGTCACCTCTTCCCCTCTCTTTGGCCAGACATGTGAATTCAGTGAAAATGAAAGTGTTACCTAGATTTTTGTATTTATTTCAATGGTTAAAATTTTTTAAACTTTGCGTTTCATGAACAACAGAAATACATTTTTGAAGTAAATTCTAATCATATCTCATTCTTATATGTTGGATATGTTACTGTTATTTTAAATGTGTAAATAGTTCTAAATTAAGAATTTGTATGAATTCTGACTATGCTGTTTCCCACCGGTCACTATTGTGGCCGAGTATAAAACCTAATATTTTCACTAACTAACTAACTAACTAACTAACTAACTAACTAACTAACTAACTAACTAACTAACTAACTAACTAACTAACTAACTATATTTTCACCAACATAAAATCAAAAAAGGCATAACGTTTGTGTGTTAGGGAGGTCTAAGGAGTAAATTGCATGTACTCAACTTGCAAGAAAAAAAATTGGGATTAAATGGGTACTGCCTGGCATTGAACATGCATGAGCTGGTTATATAAATTTGGGGATGCATAAATATTAATGATCCTGACTGTTACGTCACAGTCGGTGTTATGTTGGGATTCACCCATTTTTCAGTGGTCTTCTTCAAGCACAAGATTTACATATGAAGGAGAAAACAATGGAGTTTGAGGCTCATGGTATGTTAGTTCCATGTACAGAACTCTTATTATTCAACTATGCCTTATAACTAAGTAAATACAGTTTTCCATTCTAGTGCACCTTTAATATCTTTGTCAGTTTGTATCACAATGTTGACTATGATATCAATCATATGTTTTACTATACTTAATAAAGAGCATAGCCATATCAGAAGGTACATAGCATCTTAAGCATATATAATTAACTTATCTAGAATGTGGAATAAACATTTCTCACTGGTTCATTAACCAGTTCATTAATATTTTAATTTATGAGGTTACAAAACAAATAAAAAAAGAAAATGTCCTACACACACTCATCACACACCTAAATGAGAAGAATGATGAAACATACCAAGATAATCATATCATAAAATATTCATTTTAGGGTTGCACCCAAAGCTCAAAACATAAAATGCATACTGAACATCACAGCTTAGACTGAGGCAAGAATGGGCTACAAAACAAACAACAATCTTCTTCCATAGATATTCACAAACATATCTCTGCCTTCAAGCATCAATAGTAAAAAGGTAGCAATCCTGACTAGAAAAGGAAAGCAACTCTCAAATGAAATTAACAGAGGATCTAATTCCTGCCAGTGCAGTCAGAAATGCATATGACCATATTCAATTTGCTGTGTAAATGCTGAAGTCCAAACCTCATTGTATCTATGGTTTTAAACCATGTCAGTTTTAAAAGATAACCATTTCATCTTGGAAACAGACTGAACGTAAATACTGTTTTGAAACAATCTATTTTCAACTGAGATAATGTTAATATGGGAGGGGGTTAAGGCTTTTTTTATTAGGTCTTTATAATAGGCGATACTGACCTTAAAAAAAAAGTCAAAGTTCATCACAAGTATATTTTCCACAAGCTGAGATAAATACTAATTATATAGAAGGTGCACACATACACATAAATGCAGAACACCATCAATAAACATTAATTCTGGGAATGTACATTTTTCACTGTAAATTATAAGATGTCTTGATCCTTTTCACTCCAAAAACTGTACATTTAGTAGGCTTTTTATGAAATGATTACAGTTTTCTCATCATTACCTGTTTTTTTATTTGTTTGTTTTTTTACTGTAGCATTGTTTTGTTGTTAAAATCACTTTTTTTTCCGCTGTTACATATTTACTCATGAAATAAGAAACCATTTTGATCACAAGCATCGTCAGAGATGCAGTAATACCAGGTGTAAATGTCGATCCGTCTCCGCTGACCACTTGTGATCAGATCATCTGTGACAGATGTTAACACTAGGTGCAAACAGGACCCGAGGGAGCTTTGCTGAGACCCCGCATTTACAATTAATCTAGCTGATTGCTTCTAATCAGTCAGGAAAAAAAATTAAGATGATCAGTGTGGGTTCATTTATTTGTTTTCTTGTTTATCCAATTACTTGAAACAACAACTTGGTTATCCCAATGTCATTATGATGCAAATGATCCATCTGTCTATCTTTTACCTCTGACCAACTAAACTGTATGGCTTCACCATTCCCAGACCTTTATAATGAAGGTTTGGGTCTGGTTTTGTTATATGCCGAACAATATGCTCCGAAGCGAAACACTTCCAAAAACAATCCCAAATGTTTATCTGCCACCAGCCAGAACACAGCATGAAAAGGCACAGCAATTTTTCCCAGTTCTCCTGTGTGGCAACACTAGAAAGAGATCTCCTCTCTCGTCCATTCATATCACTTGCATGTTCTTTAATCTCCCTTTCACTTTTTCCTCTGGATTACTCACATGGCCAGCTGTATCAAATCAAAGTGCTCACCGGGCATATGCTCTGAACATCATCAATATCCCTTGCTGGTATTATATGGCACTCATTGGGCTCATCAACTGTGACATGCAAGCCATGCCAATAGACAGCTGATGAAAGAGGAAACAGCATGCAAGGAGAGCCAGAAGTGCTTAATCCAACCCTCACTACTTTACTTTAACACCCCTTCCAAATGCATCTGCAAATTCTTTTAGCTCACATGTTAAAACCCCTACAATCAACAAACAAGCTGTGGGGAAAAAATAAAAAAAATAATAATAATAATATTAATAATTACCATCATTGCAGTATTATTAAACCGTGTAATTTGTTGCAATGTGATTTGATATGTGATAAATCCATGATATTTTAGCACCACCTCTTAAACAATGATTTTCTGTAGGGATAACATTAGGGAAACCAGAGCCTCACTTAGAGGTGACTGGTTTGGGGACAGATCACATTAGAGAATCCACAACATTTAGTCTTTTTAAAACTACACTTAGGGTGTGTTCACACTTGCACTCTAAACAAATTGTGCTACAGGTCCTTCTCAAAGATTAGCATATTGTGATAAAAGTTATTATTTTCCATAATGTACCCATGATTACCCATGATTGCGGTTTTGAGTAATGAACCAGGCCTCAGGAATCTTTTGCAGGTGTTTAGAGTTAATTAATTGATTCAGATGATTAGGTTAATAGCTCGTTTAGAGAACCTTTTCATGATATGCTAATTTTTTGAGATAGGAATTTTGGGTTTTCATGAGCTGTATGCCAAAATCCTCTGTATTAAAACAATAAAAGACCTAAAACATTTCAGTTGGTGTGCAATGAATCTAAAATATATGAAAGTTAAATTTATCATTACATTATGGAAAATAATGAACTTTTATCACAATATGCAAATTTTTTAGAAGGACCTGTATATGGGAAATTTGATTAGAGTCTGCTGCTTTAACGTCTTCCCACGTGGTACACTATCCACAAACCACTAGTTAGTTAGCTCCACGTACATCAGATAAAAGTCACATAAAACCCTCACAAAACTCACACTATATGAAATACATTATGTATAACCGATTCAGAACACATTTAGCTTAGTATTTGATTAACTTTAACTGAGTAACCACATTTCAAACGTACCAATATTGACTGGGAAGAAGAGAGAAAAGTTGTGCATCTTGACTCATCAGCGTCCATTCGCGGTCTAAGAGGTTGACGTAACTTCACGCACAATCGCAAGCATAGCGCAACACAGATAATCGTCCCATTCAATAAATATCTTAACTGTTAGTTCCTATACAAATATAATCACATGAATTAAATTAATATAAAGGGATTAGCAGAACATTATTTATACTCCACGAAACAATAGTTTTGAGAAGTTCATTATATAAAATACAATAACATTAATTATTTTCCCAACTTGCTACACTCATTTATGTAGCACTTGTCTAAGAATTAGCAATAGGTTTAATGGATTGCTTACTGTATGATACAGTTAGGATTTGAATGTCAGAAGATTTAGGGATCGCTAAGGAGGTAGCGGGTTATACTGAGAAACAACAGACAGACAAGATTCAATTTGAAATAGAAATATAATTGATTTTACTGTAAAGAAAATATAGAAAGTTAATCAAATAATTAAATTACAAGATCACAGAGACAAACAATAAAACTGACTGAAAATTCCTCTGAGTGCACTCGGTTTTTCCCTTAAATATATGCACAGACTGGTCAATTCAGTACATCAAAAATAATAATAAAAAAAATAAAAGAAAATAAAAGAAAAAGAAAAGAATACACAAAAAGAAAGTAGTGTCTCTATCAAAAGACCTCGTGTTACAATGTCTCTTGATCTGGTCTATGGATGACCATACACCCTTAAGAGTTCTTTAGATCGAAATTTGTCTTGCTTCACGAAAACTGGAAAACTCAAGGAAAGGATATTGTCGTCCTCTTCATGACGTATCTTCTTCTACTCTGCTAAAGGTTTGCTTGGCTCGCTATCAAACGTGAAGTTCACAGGGTGTCACAGAAGATTGCTCGGTGTCACGTTTCCAAGAATCAAGAAAGAAGAAAGGAGAGAAGGAAAAAAAAAGGAACAAGACAGAAAAAACCTGGCCTGATCACAGACCAGAACATTCATTTAGTGAATTTCAAAATAAATTCCACATCAAAGATCCAGAACAACATCTAATACACAGCTACATTTACAATTTCTTCATAAACTGATATAATTACATCAATTTACATCTGAATCAATAGCGTTTCACGTATACAGACACGTGGCCAACAATGGCGACGGTGAAACTCAGACATGAACAAATAACCACGCGATTCACTATAACCGCTCAAACTCAAGTAATCACATTAACTGTTACCAGTAACATACATCATTTTCACAGGATGGATGAATTAACTCTTTACCTTTGATCGATTTATTTATTTTTTTGCTCTCACACAGGTGCACCTCGATTACAGGCGTGCGTGATCATAAAATGGCGTCATGAACTGCAATGTACAAATGACCACGCGGTTCACGTTAGACATTTACAACTAATCGGAACAAAGCTACAATTTAAAGAGAAAATAACCAGTCCACAGCAACTTAATTACTGTTTAGTAGCAGTAATTCTAACTTATTATGAAGTAATAGTCTATTTGTTATAAATTCTATAGTACTGACTCACCTAATAGATTGTATTACTCTATTCAGTCGGCTTCTTACTCAAAATGCGTCGAAGTAATGGAGTTTTGAACTTCCTTGTACTTTTCGAAGGATTTAAATCTAAATTTGATCAGTTTGGATCACATTAATCGATCACGTCTGCTCTCTTCATCAAGGTCGTCTCTTCTGTCATCGCGCATGCTCATTGACACGCACGCGCGCAAAATGACAAAGAGCTCTCATTCAATCACTGAGGATTAATCTAGAACGAATTTGCATATTTGTATTTATTCTTAATCAGTTTTACACCTCTTACTGAGTTTTAATAAGGGAATATGATATAACTAGATGGTATATAAATTAAATAATCCCTTTTACTTAACCTGTGTTACATTCTCCCCTCCTAAACTCATGCAAGTCTCTTTGCATGCTCTGCTTGGTGACCACACTGTGTAAACCATTAGGCAGCAAGGGAAGGACGTTCAGATTTTCATCTCCACCAAGAGATTTAACAAAAGCCGAATTCAGACCTTGGAACAAAGATTGACGACATATATTAATGGGTTTCCTGGCTGAAAATAAGTAAGTCGCTCTGGTTCTCCTCTCTGTCTAACAGAACGCCTCGGTAGAGTGTCTGTGGTTCCTATCTCATCTTCTGATTGTTGCTCTGCTTCTTTTCCAGGAACATCTGCACTCTCAACAACACTGGCTACTTCAACTTCATCAACAGAACTACCCATTACAGCTCTGACTTGGCCCTTATCAGATAAGTTACTTTGTGCAAGGGCACCAGGAATTTTAACAGGTAAGTGTTCACCAGGTGTATCAACAGGTAAGTATTCAACAGGTAAATTATGATTCTGGTCGCCCTGCAGAGTTTCGCCGGTTGGGAAAGTTTGTTCGGCTAAGTTATTAGCAGAATCAGCATTCAACGTCTCCCTGTCTGTACAGATATCATGAACTGTAGTGAAACGCACTGCCTCTATATTTGGAGAATGGCTGTACTCGCAATACGAATTGCCTTCTTCGGGATCAGAGAGAGAAGTGTCATCAATTAATGGAACCTTAGGATTCTGTCGCGTTCGAGGTTTTGAGATGGATTCATTTAGGGAGGGTGGTTCAACTTCTTGAGACGGTAAAACCCACACGGAAGCAACAGATCTCTGTGCAGAGTACGCCGAGGACCGTCCGTTCTCTCTGGACGAACAGTGTAAACTGGCAATTCAGCTGCCTGACTCACCACAACATACACCTCAGACTCCCACTTGTCTGCTAACTTATGCTTTCACAGAACCTAACGCTCCTCACCAACACTCGATCACCAATTTCCAAAGAGCAATGAGTTACAGATTTGTCAAACCTAGCTTTGTTTCTTTCTGCGCTTTTTGATATACCACGTGACGCAAGCGAATAACTCTCTTTCAGATTGGTTTTAAGATGCTTGACATACTCCGAATGAGACTGTCGCGGACCATCTTGATACGGCAATCCGAAAGCAAGGTCGACGGGTAACCTAGGTTGACGTCCAAACATCAATTCGTAGGGAGTGAACCCAGTGACCTCATGTTTCGTGCAGTTGTACGCATGAGCTAATGGTTTTACAAAATCTCTCCAACGAACCTTGTCTTTTTCTTCTAAGGTACCTAACATACTGAGCAGGGACCTATTAAAGCGCTCGACAGGATTTCCCCTGGGGTGGTAAGGGGTTGTACGGGTTTTCTTAACACCTGCCATTTCACAGAGTTCTTTGATGGTGCTTGATTCAAAGTCTGGGGCCTGATCGCTATGAAGACGCTCAGGGAACCCATAGTGAACTACAAAATTTTCCCAGAGACATTTCGCTACCGTTCTTGCCTTTTGGTTGGGTGTGGGGACTGCAACAGCATATTTGGTAAAAAAGTCGGTGATTACCAAGATGTCTCTCGTATTACTTTTGTCCGGCTCTAATGAGAGAAAACCCATACACACCAGCTCTAAAGGTCTTGTGGCTTGGATATTAACCAACGGTGAAGCTTTTTGAGGCAATGATTTCCTCCTCACACAGCGACCGCATGTCCTGATCTTTTGCTCTACTTCTGCAGCCATCTTCGGCCAATAGAAACGAGACCTTACCAAATCTAGAGTTCTCTCTACCCCCATGTGACCTATACTGTCATGAAACTGCTTAATACAGAAGGCCTCAGTTTCTCAGGTAGCACGAGTTGGTAAGTGACTAATTCCTCTACCTGCCGTTTCCGATAAAGTACCCCATCTTTTAACTCAAGGCGGTTCCATTCTCTCAGAAAGAAAGGAAGATCTGGGAGTTCCTTCCTGACTGTTGGTGGAGGCTTTTCTCCAGACTCAAGTGAGATATTACTTCCCGAATTACTGGATCTGCTCTTTGCTCATCACAGAGATTCCCTGACAGGTAAGAAACAACAGGTAATCCCTCAAAATCACCCTCCTGTTCGTAGCTATCAGGTATAGCATCAGGGTAAAGTGCAAGAGATTCGACGAAAGCGTTACCAGACCCAGCATCCATCGGCTGTCTGACCAAGTGCTTCTCACAGATAGCCTGAACTACATCACTGGCAGTGTCACGAGAATCTGCAGCTTCCATAAGATGATGTTGCATAAACTGTTGAATTCTTTCGTACTCTTTCTGAGAAATGGGGTTTTCGGCCAATTGTTCTTGAGGTCGTCTCGATAGACCATCGGCATCAGCATTTAGTTTGCCCGCTCTGTACTGTAACTTAAATGAGAAAGTGGACAGAGCAGCAAGCCATCGGTAGCTAGTTGCGTCTAATCTCGCAGTAGTAAGTACGTAAGTCAAAGAGTTGCTGTCTGTAATGACGGTGAATTGGCTACCATACAGATAGTCCCTAAACTTTTCAGTTACTGCCCATTTAAGAGCAAGAAACTCAAGCTTATGCGCCGGGTAATGGGACTCACTGGGACAACCCTCTACTTGCATATGCAATGACTCGCATCTGCCCTTCCTGTTCCTGATACAGGGCTGCTCCTAAACCTTTGGTGCTGGCATCTGTGTGTAGGAAGTAGGTAAGTTTAGGGTTTGCAAAGCCCAACACAGGCGCAGTAGTTAGTCTGTCGATAACGGACAAACGCTTCCTCACAAAGTGGTGTCCAACGCTCACCGAACGACTCTTTAGGATTATGGTATGGACCCTTACTCTCGCTCCGTTTACCACTTTTCCTAGTCGGCGGATACCCTACGGTCAAGTCGGTGAGTGGTTTCACGACCCTAGAGTAATCTTTAATAAATCGCGGTAATACCCGAAAAGCCCAAAACGACCTTAACTCTTTAAGGTTTGTGGGACTCGCCAGGTTTTTAAGGTTTGTACTTTCTCTGGATCGGTCTCTACTCCACGCTCTGACACTATGTGCCCTAAATAACGAACGGACGTCTGAAAGAATTTGCACTTCTCAAGAGTTTTAACCCATACTCTCTGAGCCGAGAAGAACTTTTAACAGCCGTCTTTCATGCTCTTCCAAAGTTTCAGAAAATATGATCAGATCGTCCAGGAAGACAACTACTTCTCTGAGATTGATATCCTCCATACACTTCTCCATCAATCTCTGAAAAGTACTTGGAGCGTTAGTGACCCCTGAGGCATGCGATTAAACTCCCAAAACCCCAGGGGACAGACAAAAGCAGTCTTAGGTTTGTCTGCTTCCTCCACCTCTATCTGGTAATACCCAGATTTCAAGTCGAGCACGGAAAACCATTTCGATCCAGTTAAGGCGGAAAACGCGTCTCCTCGAGATTGGGTAATGCATAGGCGTCTTTCACGGTCTGAAGATTTAACTTTCTGTAGTCTATGCACAACCGCACGTCTCCGTTTTTCTTCCGCACCACTACGATAGGCGAAGAAAAAGGAGACTCAGACTCGCGAATGACGTTGCTTGCAAGTAGATCACGCAGATGTCGGCGGACGGCTTCCAGATCTTGTGGATGGATCGGTCGTGCCCTATGTTTAAAGGAGTTTCGTCGTGCAGTTGTATACGATGTTTCACCTTTGCGTATGCCCAAAATCTAGATCGTGTTGACTGAAAACATCAGGCATTTCTCTGAGTTTTGCTGAAATGCGCCCCGCCATTCTTGTGGCAATAGGGACTCACCGAAATTCGGCGAAATTGGGCTCCTGGGCAGGTAAGTGCTTACTAACAGGAGAAACTCTCGGCTGGGGAAGAACGGACTCAACTGCATGTAGCTCTGCTATTATGCATCTTGGAGGAATGATTATATCGTGCTCGGCCTCGTTTTTAGTACCACAGGTAACCAGACAGACTGACCACTAGAAGGGGTAAGTAAGCAGCGTTTCACAAACACACCACCAGGTAAGGATGAATCAGACGGGTGTTCTACCACTACACACTTATCTACTCCACCAGGTACTGCAACAGAGCCTTTCACAACGACAGTTTGACCAGCGGACACAACCTCAGATACGTTGCCTCTTAATCTCACTTGACCCAGGACACCACTCATGTTCTGCTTCCGCCTCGCTTCAAGTGTTTTCAAAACCACCCTATATCCAAACAGGGAAGGCTGGTGCTTTGGGGATTTTGCTAGTAACTGCTCATAAAGAATGTCGAGAGTGTTTGTACCTATTAAGACCAACGGCTGAGTGCGCGACTTTACATCTGGAACGACCAAGGCTACTGTGGCTACTTCGACAGTCGCACCCAAAAACTCTTCAGGGAAAGTAATGTCTGCCTTTACGTAACCTTCGTACGGAACGGAAAAACCGTTGGCGCCTTCTACTTCCAATATATCGTCAAGAGGGTTAATCGGATGCCCTGAGAGGTGTTGTTCATAAAAGACTTAGGCACAGTTGTGACCTGTGATCCAGTGTCTAGTAGGCAATGACATTTCTTACCAGCTATGCTGACTTCGACACATCTAGCACCAACTAAGCCCTTAGGTAAGTTTGCACTCTGTTTCCTAGGAGTTTGGCATTTCTTGAAGACACGGTTTTCAATGGGACCACTCGATTTAAACTCAGCTCCTGTATGTCCCACAACAGGAACTGCCCTTAGTTTAAATCAGAGCTAGCCGGGGATTCTGTGACTCCCACTGTAACTGTTTCTCTCTTAACAGCCTACGCTTAGCGACAAGCTCAGGATTTGGCTCAGAACTACAGGACGATGCAATGTGGCCATCCTCACCACATGTGAAACAGTACCACGGCCTAGGTCTATCAGTTGGCTTCTTGTTGATCGCAACAACACTCGCAGCAGCCCCTGACTTCCTTTGGTCAGGTGGTGCAGGCTTTTTGACTACCTCTCTCGACGAAGTTTTCTTTGGATGTTTTGGTCGGACTGCAAGATTAGCTAACTGACTCTGAAGCTTGACAATTTGCTTTTTAACTCACGTGTTTCAGTTTCAAGAGGGCTCACTCTAGAACCTTCGTCTTGTTCTAATTCAGCAGAAACCCACGCCTTCTGAGAGCGCATAAACGCTTTCTGTTTAGAAGACCCAAGATGTTGCTTCATTCGAGTTGCTTTCGCAGTATGTTTATCCTCCTCAGTACGAAGCATAAGCAGAAGCTGTGCGAAGGAAGGGGATTGTTTCGCTGTTGCTCTAGTCGTAGTTCGGTAATCAAGTCATTATCCCAGCAGCCCCTGCAAAACTGCTTTAGGAGATGCCTATCTGCTTCTGCTGGGATAATACCTCCTCTTTTGACGGTTGCACTTAAAGCTGACTGCAGCCTATACAGATAAGTGGACGGCCTTTCACCCGCATCCTGCAATGTGTTCATAAATTTCGCTAACAATTCATCCCCGTCCTCCACAGCCCCGAAAGCAGAGTCCAACAGCTGGAGGTAAGCGGAAGGAGGAGATTCAGGATTCAGATGCTTTATTACATCCGCCGCAGGCGGCAAGAGACTGTCTAGTATTCGCCAGACGCATGTAAATCGGACAAAGAAGGATCCTTCAAAATGAATTCGACACTAGACCGCCAATTATCGTAATCTACCTCATTGCCAGGCCTGGGGCATTTTCCTGAAAACGCTCTGAGCCTGGGCTGTACCTGCACTTGAGCAGCCACTTCACTGCTCCGCACAACATGCTCAACTACTAATCTTTGGACCTCGGGCGGGTTGAGGAATTTGGATGAGATGCGAAGGGTCGGCTCAATCAAATTGATAGGAGTAGGTTGGGACGGCACGTCATCTATCTGACTCGGTGGATTACGAATTGGGTCAAAATTCCCATCAGGAGATGCCCAGTATGGTTTCTCACAGGTGTTTTCACCAGTACTACCAGAAACAGCGGGCTCTGGTCGGAGGTCAGCACTCATTTGTGACAGCATTTCACTCAGTATAGACTCAAAGTTGTTTCCACTCAGTTCCGCTATTTCTTTTAATCTGTCCAGGTAGGACTTTGTTATGCTAATACCTAGTTGCTGTGTAAACACACTGGCTAACGCTCACATGGCACTTAACACCAGGTTCGCTTGACAGCTGGTGAGTATACGGCAATTTGGGTCCCAGTGATTGCAACGCTTGATCACTGTTGTACTCAACGATTACGTTTTGGTAGAACTCTGACTCTTTGTCATCAATGCGCACGGTTTTGGCAAACGACCCGTATCGTTTCAGAGCATCAAACAATTCGTCATCGCCTCGTTGTCGGTCAAACCACTGACTATTACGGAGTTTGGGATGACAATCCCTTCTGCCTCAATAATCTCCATTATCGTCACTTGCTTAAGAGCAAAAAAACAAAGGGAAAAATTAAGTGTGTAGTTGTTAGTTCTCAGCAACAGCGCCACCTCCTGGCTGGCTCGCCAAAGTTTATGTAGCACTTGTCTAAGAATTAGCAATAGGTTTAATGGATTGCTTACTGTATGATACAGTTAGGATTTGAATGTCAGAAGATTTAGGGATCGCTAAGGAGGTAGCGGGTTATACTGAGAAACAACAGACAGACAAGATTCAATTTGAAATAGAAATATAATTGATTTTACTGTAAAGAAAATATAGAAAGTTAATCAAATAATTAAATTACAAGATCACAGAGACAAACAATAAAACTGACTGAAAATTCCCTCTGAGTGCACTCGGTTTTTTCCCTTAAATATATGCACAGACTGGTCAATTCAGTACATCAAAAATAATAATAAAAATAAAAGAAAATAAAAGAAAAAAGAAAAGAATACACAAAAGAAAGTAGTGTCTCTATCAAAAGACCTCAAGTGTTACAATGTCTCTTGATCTGGTCTATGGATGACCATACACCCTTAAGAGTTCTTTAGATCGAAATTTGTCTTGCTTCACGAAAACTGGAAAACTCAAGGAAAGGATATTGTCGTCCTCTTCATGACGTATTTTCTTCTACTCTGCTAAAGGTTTGCTTGGCTCGGCATCAAACGTGAAGTTCACAGGGTGTCACAGAAGATCGCTCGGGTGTCACGTTTCCAAGAATCAAGAAAGAAGAAAGGAGAGAAGAAGGAAAAAAAAATAGGAACAAGAAAGACAGAAAAACCTGGCCTGATCACAGACCAGAACATTAATTTAGTGAATTTCAAAATAAATTCCACATCAAAGATCCAGAACAACATCTAATACACAGCTACATTTACAATTTCTTCATAAACTGATATAATTACATCAATTTACATCTGAATCAATAGCGTTTCACGTATACAGACACGTGGCCAACAATGGCGACGGTGAAACTCAGACATGAACAAATAACCACGCTGTTCACTATAACCGCTCAAACTCAAGTAATCACATTAACTGTTACCAGTAACATACATCATTTTCACAGGATGGATGAATTAACTCTTTACCTTTGATCGATTTTTGCTCTCACACAGGCGCACCTCGATTACAGGCGTGCGTGATCATAAAATGGCGTCATGAACTGCAATGTACAAATGACCACGCGGTTCACGTTAGACATTTACAACTAATCGGAACAAAACTACATTTTAAAGAGAAAATAACCAGTCCACAGCAACTTAATTACTGTTTAGTAGCAGTAATTCTAACTTATTATGAAGTAATAGTCTATTTGTTATAAATTCTATAGTACTGACTCACCTAGTAGATTGTATTACTCTATTCAGTCGGCTTCTTACTCAGAATGCGTCAAGTAATTGAATTTTGAACTTCCTTGTACTTTTCAAAGGGTTTAAATCTAAATTTGATCAGTTTGGATCACATTGATCGATCACGTCTGCTCTCTTCATCAAGGTCGTCTCTTCTGTCATCGCGCATGCTCATTGACACGCACGCGCAAAATGACAAAGAGCTCTCATTCACAATCACTGAGGATTAATCTAGAACGAATTTGCATATTTGTATTTATTCTTAATCAGTTTTACACCTCTTACTGAGTTTTAATAAGGGAATATAATACAACTAGATGGTATATAAATTAAATAATCCCCTTTACTTAACCTGTGTTACATTTACATATAGCCAACAACAAATTTCCCAGCAACAATATTTTGGCCAGTGAAAAGGCTGAGTAGCTAGTAACTTTGAAAAACCACTAGCCACTGTGGCTGGTAAGCAAAAAAAATGTTTTTTTAATTATTATTATTATTATTTGTGTATTGCTGTACTTTTCATACAACATCTTTCTGCCCAGGGACTGCATATGTAAATGAGCTTTATAGCTAACTCTGGCATAACTCACAGGTCAAGCGTGAAGAGGGTCAATCATACAGGCATAGCAATGGGTCAAAGGTGCTTTTGGTATGTTCTCATCTCAACACGGGCTTCCCTGCTTGGAGTACACATTCTCAGCGCTCTTGCTCACACAACTCAGCAGGACTGCTTGTTAAGTCTGCTTCGACTTTTACAGATATGTTTTTAAACTGCTCAGGGAGCAAGTGGCAATGCGAAAAGATAGAGGCTAATTGATGAGAATGTGTACTGGCAGTCTGCAGAGTTCACAACGGCACAAACAAGCAGGTATGACAGATAATTTGACAGCTTCTGTGTTTTAACTTCCCTTAACTCCGCAGATATTCTCACAACAAACCACATGAAACAGCGTGCTGCTGCGAGACAGGTATCTCACAGCCCCGACTTCACATATATCTTGCATTACCCAAACGTGTTTGCTCTCTCAGCATCAAAGACTGTGCCAACTGATGGGAGAGAAAAAAAAGAGACTGTAGGTGGATGAAATGCCCCTGGAGTGTGTTAAGTCACCCAGTCTAAATGTATAACACGTACTGAGCATATTGATATTCCTCTAGCTCGCTCCATCAAACTGAAAAGACAATAAAAGGGAGGAACAATGGAGTTTTAGTGGGAGAGCTCTGATATGGACGGGTCAATGACGTATGGAAATGTTTTCTAAAAAAACTAATCTTAAAAATCTACTTTTGAACACATGTTGCAAGTGCTTAGAAATTGGTTTCATAGTTTTGATAACTGTATTTGAGTTTTAATATCCTTACACGCTATCATATCTATTAAACCAATATATATATATATATATATATATATATATATATATATATATATATATATATATATATATATATATATATATATATATATATATATATATTATGCATGTATTTTCAAGTTTTTTTGTTTGTTTGTTTGTTTGTTTTTCTTTTACAAATATCCTAAAATCATCATTCACCTAACTAGGTTTTTGGGAATCACACCACATAACACCTGAACTAACCTTGACTTAAAGGTCAAATTATATATTTTTCTCTCTCTCTCTCTCTGCATATTTCTAAATGCTTGGACCATATCAATGTAATGTTGTGGGCAAAAATATTTTTAAAACCTTTAAAGTATCATAACCCCATGAGGTGCATTCAAGTCATTGTATGTATGAAATGCATTTTTTATGTAATTTTGAATACATTTGTTATTACTAGACAGCATAAAACAAATGGGTGTCACGTCTTTGACCCAGGTGCTTTTTCCAGAACGGGTAAAAAAGCTAGGTGTGAATACGGTGTTCACCTTCTCCGTCTGAACAAAGCTAAGGTCAGTGGCATCTGATAGATGGGAGACTACTTACTCATGCAAATCCGAGCGAGTGCAGCTAGCCATGCCAAGCTACACGCCCAACTCACTGCTCAGTCAGGGGTAACCATGACTCAGTGGGCAAATCATGCAGCGAGAAAGGGGGGAGTGGATGAAGCGGAGGATATCTAGAGAGGGGAGGGAGAGGGAGGGTGCCAAACTCACCTGGTCCTGGCTGTTTCTCTGCCAGCTGAACAGCTCGGCCTGCTCTGTGCCATCTGAGGCTAGTGAGCTATGACGCTGGCCAGGCCATCCTGCCTCTAATGATCTGCATTGTAGGCAAAGAGTCTGGGCTCTCTCCCTATCACTCTCCCTTGTCCACTCACACTCTCACACCAGAAGCCTAACCTGCTATCAGCAAACCCCCACTCCCTCAAATGAAGCAATCTGCTCGGCTATTACTGTACATCACCATGGATATTTTTCTCTCCCCGTCCCATCAGCGAACCGGCTGTAAATTAACACAGGAAAACAGGGCATTTGCTGTACTACAAGCAAGTTGTTTAATGATCTATGTGCTGCTTTTATCTATCTCATGTCATAATCAGGGCTTCGGATTGGATATAAACATCCCTGTTTTTGGTTTTCTTCCCATCGCCAGCTAATTGGCCAAGATGTAAGAGAGAGCTTGAATGATTTGAGGTTAGTCCATGTTATTTTGCCTTTCTGAGCTCAATGTTAAATGGCCAGATTTTTGACTATCAACAAAAAAATGGCAATGCGTGTATCCTGAATTTTCTTCTAGCAAAAATATAAGTATAAAATGTTCTCCATGGGTTCTTGACTGTGAAAATTGTACAGCATAAAGCCGTTAGATGAACACAACTTGCAGGTGCCTTATGAACTATTAGAGGAAACTAATATATTACCCTGATCCATGCTTGCATGAGAGCAGAATAATTTTCAATTACATCACTGCAGTGCAGAATAATCAAAGGAGGTAATCTGAAATTAAATGCATTCATACAAATATGGCATCATTTTCTATTATATACTGTAATTATAAGTCAGTATTGAGACCACATTAGATGTACAATTTGCAAGGTACACACACATTTGAAATGTACATGTAATAAGCAGAAACACTATGCATTTGAATAGGTTATGTTTCCTGCGTGTGCAAGAAGAACGTCTAAAATAGATTATTTGAATGCAAATGAATTGGGTCAGCATTTTTTTTGTTTGTTTCCATTTAATTTCGATTAACACAATACACAATAATACTGCATAAAAAAGAATCATACTGTTAAGCTGCGTGATAAACATGGATTGGCAGTATAAGAGTTAGTGAAATGGAAAGTGTTCCCGTCAAGGTCCCCTGAGTTCCTTAATGATTACAGCTAATTTAGGTCATCGTCAGGTACATGTCAGAGCTTGTGTGGACGACAGGCCTCGCTTTACACATTACTGTTTTAGTACAACTGAAATTGTTAATGTAAAGTGCATGTAAATGTACACTACCATTCAAATGTTTGAGGTCGTAAAGATTTGTTTGTTCTCTTCTCTTTTCGGCTGCATTTATTTGACCAAAAATACAGTAAAAATAATGCTATAAAAGAAAATATAACAATTTAAAAACACCTTTTTTTCTTTTTAAAATGCCATGTATTCCTGTGCTGGTAAAGCTGAGTTTTCAGCATTACTTCAGTCTTTAGTGTCTCGTGATTCTTTAGAAATCATTCTTATATGCAGATTGGTGCTTAAAGGATTCTTTGATGAATAGAAAGTTAAAAATAATAGGTATATATTATATATAATATGTATAATTTATTTATTAATTTTATTGAATGTCTTTGCTGTCATTTAGATCCTCGCTGGATTACAAAAAAATGTTCACCGGCCCCAACATTTTGAACATTTAGTGATGTTTTGGTGGAGCTGACAGATGTGTGGAAAAAGTTTCTAACTTAACATGCATTGCATCAAAATCAGTCTGCACAGGGCTTCATGGAGTACGGTCCACTTACAGCTTCTTTCCAAAAACCTCCCACTTATACAGGAAGACACTATCTGATCAATATCTACATACACTTAGTAATTATTTATGTTATGTTGGCACTTATCCATCCCAGCATTTCATAATACAACTTCTGTGTAGCTGCAGGAAGTTTCTTTTCTTTTTGTCAACTGCTGCCTCTTTTGTTTCTTTGTCTCAGAACATACCGTATACAATAAAATGTACAATTTTGAATTCAATCATAACAATTTCTATGCACTGTTTGTGGAGTTCTGTCTATAGTGCCCATTGTTCTTGGAGATCTACCTTTTCCTGCTAAGTTAATCTCCAACCCCTCCAAACACAACTGAACCCTGATTAAGATCTTCAGGAGCGCGATAGGTCTGAACGGATCTGAACGGGTAAATCTCCGGGACAAGGCATCCCTGTGCTATATAAAGTATAACAACTATGAAGTAAAGTGCACTGAAATGGCATTATTTGCAAGCTGCCTTGAGGTCCAATGTAGTTTCTAACAACACCGTCCTTCAACAGCCTCTTTGCAAAGCCTGAATTAAATTGTGACAGGTTTACAAAACAACCCACTCTCAAACATGTCACACAAACTGTGAAGGTCAGATTGAAATTATTGTAGACCTTGTTAAAAATAAACTTCAGCCACTCATTTCCACCACTGCAGTCTTCCAGAAGGATAAAGCAGATGATACAGCCAGGAACAGCAAAAGATAGACAATCATGATGAACACTATTATTCTTCAGTGTAGATAATCAACAATAAATCGGCCTTTAAATAAATAAATACAGTCTGAGAAATTATATTTTTATATTATACTGATCAGGCATAACACTATGACCACTGACAGGTGAAATTAATAACACTAATCATCTTCATCACGGCACCTGTTAGTGTGTGGGATATATTAGGCAGCAAGTGAACATTTTGTCCTCAAAGTTGATGTGTTAGAAGCAGGAAAAATGGGCAAACGTAAGGATTTGAGTGAGTTTGACAAGGGCCAAATTGTGATGGCTAGATGACTGAATCAGAGCATCTCCAAAACTGCAGATCTTGTAGGGTGTTCCCGGTCTGCAGTGGTCAGTATCTATCAAAAGTGGTCCAAGAAAGGAACAGTGTTGAAAGGGTGACCAGGTCATGGGTGGCCAAGGCTCACAGATGCACGTGGGGAGCAAAGGCTGGTTCGTGTGGTTCGATCAAACAGACAAGCTATTGTATCTCAAATTGCTCAAGAAGTTAATACTGGTTCTGATAGAAAGGTGTCAGAATACACAGTGCATCGCAATTTGTTGTGTATGGGGCTACATAGCCACAGACCAGGTGCCCACCACTGAAAACAGCACATGTGAGCATCCAAACTGGACCACGGAGCAATCGAAGAAGTTGGCCTGGTCTGATGGATCACGTTTTCTTTTACATCCCATGGATGACCAGATGCTTGAATATCGCTTACCTGGGGAACACATGGCATCAGGATGCACTATGGGAAGAAGGCAAGCCGGCAGAGGCAGTGTTTTGCTTTGGGCAATGTTCTGGGAAACCTGCCATCCATGTGGATGTTACTTTGACACGTACCGCCTACCTTAGAATTGTTGCAGACCATTTAGACCCTTTCATGGAAATGGTATTCCCTGGTGGCTGTGGCCTCTTTCAGCAGGATAATGTGCCCTGATCACTATAAAGAGGCAAATTCTCCATTTACATGCCTGGTGATACATTGGGATTTCAGTCTCATAAGTAACAGCAAGCAGTAGGGGTGTGTTGGGAATTGATGAGTACAAACCAGCATATGGCCCAGCGTGTTGTTCTGGGAACTGTTGTGAGACCGAGTGCTCCTGTAAGCAACATTATTTGTCACTCAGCTACAAGAAAAAATGGGGCTCTTAAAATGCTTGACCCTCCTACAGATAAAACTCGACTCTTTTGGTGCTCAAGTGCCCTGCCAGAGCGTGTCTGGACTGAAGCCAAGACTGGCACAGCTCTTTCACCTGTATTTATTGAATGGCTGATTAACCAACATATCCTCTGTAGAGCAGCAACGGGCTGAGAGATGAAAAAAATAAAATAAATAATAATAATAATAATAATAATAATACACAATAGACACCATCATTTATTTATGGACAGATTTAAGCAGTATTATATTCTAGCAAATAAGGCACATTCAATTTAAAATAAAGTTATAATGAAATAATATTTTTTATTATTGTTCATAATGCTGAAGCTTGAGATACTCTCAACGGAAATATGGTTCCTATAATGATGAGTGTTTTGTACTTTTAATATTTTGCACTTGAATATCTATAGATGGCAACATTTGGTTTACTTGGCAGAAACACATTAAACTACTCCTTATTCTCTCTAATGGTGTGTTAAATTTGCTGGGGCTGCAGTCAAACAACGGAACAAAGTCAAATGATTGAGCAAATGATGAGATTCCAAGGCATTTGGAAAGTAAAAAGAAAGAAATAGTAATAAAAAATAATAATATAAACAATAATCAGTGGCTCTTGTCTTTTTACACAATGGCTATATAACTGTTCTGGCAAGGAAACTGAGGCAAGACAATAAAGGAAGACTTTGACTCTGATCAAATGTCAGTCAGCAGGCCTGATGATACCATACATCTGACTCCCCTTATTATTTCAGACACAAACAAACAAACGGATGATGATCAGTCGAAAACAAATTATTGTATTATTCAAACCTGTCTTTCATGAGTCAACTAAAGCTTCCACAAGATGAACTTATTAATGAATCAGAACACATGCACATTTGTTAATGACATAAGAGATTTTGCTCTATCTGCAGCCACATGGTCAACTGCTGTTGTTCTGTATATTGTCATAACTATAGAACAATTAAAATCAGTTTCAGCATTTTAAATACATCTGCGATGAAATAAAAATACTAATACTGAAAAAAAAGCTAAATAGCATTAAAAAATAGTAAAAGTTGTTATGACAAGGCAAGCACATATCGAAATTCAAATGTAAATGATAGCTGAAAATATATAAAAAAATAACACCTAATTCAAGTATTGATAAATACTAAATAACACTTATCCAAAATACTATTTTCTGATCAGTTAGAGTTTCCATTTACATGTTATTATAATATGCCTGAATAGAAAGAAAACAGAAACAGGACTTTTGGTTTTCTGATATGTGCTTTGGTAATTCTGAATACATTATAAGCTTATATCAGCTTGGAAACTCCTATTTATTAAGTATTCAAATAAGCGAAACACCAGAGGTTATACGCAATGTCTTGAATACTAATCACTGTGTCTAAATCATGTGTCACATCATTAATTGCTGACTATTATAATTAATCAAACTATGCTAATTATAAAAGCAGATGTGTCATGAAAAAGAATATAACTCAAATTTTGATTACATTCTGAAAGAACCAAGAATCAATTACATTAACAATCAAGGTATTTTAATAGTGCATATTATATTTGGCAGCTATGATAATAAACCACAGCCTGCGATAAGGAATTCATGTCAAAGCACTCAACTAAACTACTTATTAACAGAAAAACATCACAACAATCACTTTTCTACATTTGCTTACATCTGTTCAATCCTGGGCTTTGGGATACCTTACAGGGTGGGGGTTTCAACTATCTCTTAGCTGAACTTGAGATGCCTGTTGATTGTTAGTGCACTGAGGGTCACACCACCCACCAATACTTCATCTCCGCTTGTTTGTTCGCCTCTGATTTCCCTCTACTAAAGCTGGCTTGTGTTCATCCAGCCATCAAAGCCTCTGCCACCTTATCCAGCGGCGATGGGAGAATCAGCCACTCGACCCAAACCTCCACAGACCTCTCCAAAGCCTTGCGGAGATCAGATGACCACTGCAAAACAGCTACGACAAGCGAAACCTTTCCACATAAGAAATCTCATATCTGAGAAAAGTGTAGGTGTCCTTTGAAGTGCAATAAAGACACTAGTCCCTATGAAACAGAGGAGGGCTGCCCTCTAAAAACAAACCTTTCTTTTTAGTAGCTTACAAGTCTTATCCCCAGGAGTAAAGTTGAAAGACCAATTACTTTTTGTTTTAAAGGGCTTTGTTAATCGACGACTACGGTGCCACACACATTTTAGTGACATTTAAGATGTAGTGTGGAATGAGAGCACCTTAGCTATTACTAATTAGCACTTCACAGGAGATCATGTCAACAGCACTTTATGGCAAGAGGCTTTATTACCGACACGTTTACCGTCTTAGGTATTTGCATATAATGGTTTGTCTTTCCTTGCCATAGTTGTCATCACAGATAATGACTGGTGTCCTCAAGAAATCATTTTGCTTATCAGTGAACTGCAGCAACCACTTACTGCTCTTGATATGAATGACAGAAAGATGCAATATAGCATCAACTATAGCCTACCATAGGTCAGTATGGGACCTCTGAAGCATGTGCAATTCTTACGACAATATGTAAGCTGACATAAGGTAGTTTAAATATAAACTAAAAAAATGTGTTGACACCTCAGCACATTTTTATGTAGTAGGGGAGTTTGTTTCTTAATCAAGTTTATTTTTTCATCTCTCTTTTTTTTTAATAAGACAAATCTGATATTATCTTAATCTTATATCTGTTATTTAACAGTTGAGATGGTTCTTTAATGCTGATCTAACCAGCAGAAGACACAAGCCACGGTTTAAATCCCAGTTGTGCAGGTGGGGTGCGTTGTAACACTGCGTTACAATGAGCCCCTATTAGAAATATGCTATTATATTCTATACTTTTATGAATTCTATTGAGCAACCATGAGAAATGGGTGAATAATGACTGAGAGTCAATGTTCAGAAATTATTCATTATTATTATGTTTTGAACTATGCTGTATAGCTGTATTAGCAATGTATTTGTTGTCAAAAAAATGGTATATTATTAATGATTAAAAAATTACATTTTTTTATTAAAAAAGTTAATAAATAAATTTTTTGACAAAATATTATAGTTTGTCTTGGATATATATATATATATATATATATATATAAGCTGTCATTTGCTCATGCTACAATGTACCCCACCTATGGAGCACATTGTCACTTTTCACTTCCATTATTTTGGGGTAAATCTAGAAAAAGTATACACTGTATTAATGAAACAAAACCACATAATTGTACTAGACATGTGAAATGAATGTGGGAAAAAAATTAATACTCTGAGCCTCAAGTGGATTTACACAAACTGAGACAGTCAAAAAGTGTTAGATTGTGTGCCGCTCTCCCCTACTTAATTACACACAAAGTATACTGAAGTAACAATAACCCAATAATGGCACAAATGCCATCATGGCACTATATGTAACGTTTGGTTTTCATGTCTTTTATTTTGTAATTTCACAGTAATGTTTCATGTTTCCTGGTCATGTAGGTAACACTTTAGAATAATGGTCAGTCATTAAAAACGTATTATTATATATTATTATTAAATGCAGGAAGTAATTCAGGACTAATGACTAATGAGTATTACTACATTAACACTTCAGCTACTACCATTATCTAATATAGAGAAACAAGCTTAACTAATCAGTGAGTCATTAGTTACTAATTAGGAGATTATTACTGAATGAGATTAGCCTCATTAATAACTATTGTGGCGGGAGGAGCAAACGACAGACACAGTGGGTGTGGTGTCAGGCATCGAAGAGGTGTTTATTATTAACATAAATAAACATAAAATGTCCAAAACGGGGAATAAAGTGTAAAACAAACGGGATCTGGTGTCCTTGGCATGCCAGGGAATCGTGAAGGAAGGGGAGTGATCAGATAGGATGGGTGCAGGTAAGAGGATGGGTGCAGGTAAGGGGCGGGGTCCGACGGCAGACGGCTCTCTTCGGTACGAAGCGAGGGGCGGTGACTTTGATATAATGTACAGTTTGTACGGTATAAAAACCATTACGTCTATGGAGAGTCCCCACAAAGATAGTGAACCAGACATGTGTACACAGGAAAGAGAAGGTTGAGTTTTAACCAAGACAATAGAATGCAACAAGTAGCCTATAGTATCAACGTAATCATTTATTTCTGAGATAAAATCCTGCAGGCGTCCCTGGACCAGGAAACATTTCCTCATCCAGCTCATCCAATATTCATTTAGTTAAGATCCAGCTTTGTTTATGCACCTTGGTGGTGGAAGTGAGTGTGGGGCTGGAGTCAAACTCCATTAACCTGTTAACTAGCGCCCCAATTTTTGAAATTTTCTGAAAACGACATTCCCAAATGAAAATGTCTGCAGCTCTTAAACCCTATGGTCTATATTCATAAATCTGGTCTTATTTTAAGACACTTCAAATAGTGTGACCCAAGAGTCATAATAGCTCAAAGTTGTAAAAAAACAAGATTACAAAAAATTCTTTCATAGATTGTTTGACCATACCACTGACTGAAGTTTGTTTTTTGTCTGTCCTCACCCAGCACTCCCTTTAGAGAGAGTGTATATGATATCAGTGGGGGAGAGGATAGAGGTTACATCTATGGACTGAACTACACAGTAGTGTTTGTTTTCCGAGTTGGATCTGTGTCCATCAGCGGCCAACTCCCACAGAGAGAGCTCTGCGTCTCAGGCAACCCCTTTCCCCTGCCGCCTTTGCTGTCACCTTTCTACTTGGCTGCACCCCTTTGGTAAATATACCTCCAGAGTCATGCTCTGCCAATATTTCACACAGGTAGTGCCACTTTATTTGTCTTCCCTGCCTGAATGCCAGGCCTGTGTCCTCAGCTCTGGGCTTCAGAACAAAAGAGACACTGGAGTTATTGATGTATTGGACTCCAGGCTTTGCAGGGGGCCTTCAGTGCCCAAAGTAAGACCGCTGTCAGTACAGAGAACTATAAGGGCTCCTCTGGGTCTCAACATCATGTGCGGGAGACAGGAGCCATCTTTTATTCCACAAGAACAGGCCCTGTTCAGTCCTTACTGCTCCACACTGTACCCAACGGAGTGTTATGAACAGCTTCCTCTAAAATGACTAATGAACCATAAAAGCTTATCACCTAAATGTAATAAACCTGTGTGGAATTGCTTTTCCTCTTGGTATGAGTCATGTATGGTTTGTGTAGACTCCACTTGACTACAAATTATTGCACCTAATGCATGCCATTTAAAATTTGATGAAGTAACGTAAGTGTCAATAAATATCCATTAATGTATAATGAAATAATACAAATAAATATATAAACCACAGACTAGCTAGTGAGTACTAAGAGACATTTTGACGGAGACAGCATGATGAGGCAGGATTAGTTTAACCTTGCCTGTGGTAAAAAAAAATAAAAATAAAAACAAGCAAAAAAAAAAAAAACACATTTTATTCTAAAAAAAATGGATTTTTTCATTTCCCTATTTATGTTGCGCCCCTGGCATCACAGCCTCCCAACCTACACTAAATCTTGCTTAGAAACAGTGTCAGCAGAGATAAAACATGGTTGTGAGCATGACAAAACTTGATGTAAGATTTACCAGTACTCTCTTAATAGTTTCTGAGCAGCTATAATCTATCACAGCATTTGACTTATCAGTTCATTTTAGTTTATTATTGATTTGTTTGTGTAAAATAAGGCCTAAAGGTTATAGATAGTTAAGACTTCTGGCATAAATTTACAGCAATATGTTCATAACCCTAAACTATCTGGTTAAAGAAATTGAGTTAGTTTAGTTAGCAAATATTTATGTGTAATATCTGTAACTGTAAGATAGTAGTATATAGGTTATTACTGTATAACAAAGGATCCCTCTATATTTACAAAATAATCATTAATAGGGTCTTAATATTTATTCAGCAAGGACATTGATCAAAAGTGTAATTAAACACTTAACTTTTTTTGTTGCTGTTCTTTTAAGCTTTCTATTGATCAAAGAATCCTGAATGTAAATGTGTTTTCCACAAAAACATTAAGATGCAAAACTGTGATCACAATAAGTATTAATATTATATTTCACAATATTACTGTTTGTACTTTATTGCTTACCCCAAACTTGTGAAATGTGTAATTTAAGAACTTGCCTTATTCTATATTTTTAAGCAAGGTAACACAGTAGAATATATCATATAAATTGCTTACAGAGCAAATGTTTCGCTTTCTTAATGATCAATCATTTTCAAAGCTGTTTTTGATGAGAAGAGCAATTTCAAAATCATCATCAATAAGTTCACTCTCTCTTTCTGTAGACACCAGCACACATGACGGTATATCAAAATAAGACATTCTGTATTGCTGGCCTTGATGGGTCTTTCATATTCATCATCAGTTTGGGATGTACATTATTCAGGAGCCAGCATGCATCTTGGGGACGATGGGATATGCAAGAAACACAAATGGATGAATATTACAAGACTTTTGGTGCATAGAGGTTCCAGCTGAATAAACACAGACTGTGTATCTGGTCCTGTCCCACTTTGTGCTTTCTGCCTGGCACTGTCATCGGAAGAAAGAACTTAAAGACTGCTGTGCTGCCAAGCTGGTTAGTCTAAATGTTCAGTTAGTCACTGTCCTTTAAAATAATGTTGTTCCAATCATGCCCTAATATTCAGGATGTGTTTACATAGTTGGAGTTTATAAAGCCCCTTATGCACCCCTCTGAGTAAATGTCATCTCATGTCACTATACGCAGCCCACACTTTGTGTAAATAGCATGTTGCTTTTTTCATTCGGGGAAAAAAATCAACAGATGACTATTTGCATGTATTTTAAAGTGTTTATTAAACCTACGGTAAACATGATTTTGTACAATTCTCAGGTTGGTGTGAAGAGCGTGTTGCCATTTACACCACCCATTTATTTATTTATATTTGCATGTTTGCTCATTTAAAGGAAAGAACAATTATGTAATCGTTTACTCACCCTCATGTTTCCAATTCTCTTTTCCGTGCAATTACAAGGAAGCAAAAATGCAAGTTATTATACAGAACGTGATCCATATGACGTAATAACTTTGTGTGAGAAACAACTTTTTTAATTCATTTGAATTTAATGTTTTGCCGCGATCGTATTATTTTTTAAATAAAAATTACATTTAGACATGTTGACAATATAGCAATGATAACAGTCAAGAGAAGAAAATGATCTGACCACATGATGGCACACCTGATTAACCGCTCTCTTGTGATGGATGCGATATTGCGTCGAAAAAAAAAAGAAGATGCGGGCAGTGGAATGGGACAAAAGCAAAGTTATTAGATGCTGTTTTCATGGATAGGTGCTGCTCAAGATGCGAGACGTGTGCACCACCCAAACGTGTGCACCATGTCCGCCAAACAAGAAATGAATAGGGAATATAGCTCAATGGAATGCAAAAACCTGTAAAGAATTACTACTGTACGTTTGATGTTACATGTTTGCATGAAAGGCTGAAAGGTGCTGTTATTTTCTGTTTTTACAAAATTGCTGTTAATAATAGCCTACTGGTGTTATTTATTTCTATTACTTTTTGGCTTAGAAATATTCAGCATTTTTCTTATTTTATATTATTTCTGAGTATATAGAATTGGTTTAAGATACGTTTGTACAGTATTTGCCTTTATATTTCAAATAACAAGCCATTTGTTTGCATTTACATCATGATGATCTGGTCAGGTGTGGTGCACTTGGAATAGAACATTTTTAAGCTGACGGTGGGATGTCTGGCAATGTCAGGCTGTTTTGTGAGCACTGGTCGGCTTAGTTTTGTTGGTGTGTTCTGCACCGTTGGCTCTAGTCGGACACAGTCGGTGCATGAGAATAAAAGCAAAAGTGATGAAGCGAGCAAAGGAGTCAAGACGGTGCAGACAGAAGGTTATAATTTTTACATCATCTTACCTGAGCATTCAAATGCACACATATTTTCATAATAACATGAGCCGACTGGAATGAACGAAGTGATCTGTGTGACAGATATTCAAAATGGTAAGCAAGCATTAACGGTTTGTATATCTGCAGTCCTAGTTTCCGTTTCCCTTCTTGAATGATGAAAATAGACGATTGATACATAAACATAAACATAAACATGATATAGACATACTGTATATTTGCTGATATATACAGATATTTACTAGAAAGCAGGCGCAGAACGCACAGCTGGTTGATAGTCACCTTTAGTCCTTGTGGTGTGTTCAAGCGCAGCTTTTTGGCTGAGACACAGCAGACGAGAGGCGACAACACAGTTAGCGTTCGGCGCTGCTAGTTCTTTGATGTCGTCTTGGTGTGTCCCAGGCTTTAGAGATTGATATCCAATGTTTTGATTCTTCATGGCTCAGGGGGGTATTCCAGAAAGCAAGGTTAACTTACCGTCACATATACCTTGAACTCTTGGTTGGTTAACCCAAACCTTGCTTACTCGAGGTATAGACTGGTTCCATTGTTTGTTTGATGCTAATTAATTGAATGCAGATCCATGTGTGAGATGACAATAAAATAAATAATAAATATATTTGAATTGAATTAACATTTAAACATAAAAATGTTTATTCTAATTCTTTAGAATCAATATGTCATATTGTATATTATATAACTGAAACAAATTTGGTTGTTTTAATAACTATATTAATTATATAACACACATCTGAATACCTCTTAAAGGTACGCTATGCAACTTTTCCGTCCGCTAGAGGGCGCCTGTTCAAAACAAAGGTGTAGTTTGATGACATCACGTCTGAGCGCAACATCTTGGGACATGTGGTCTTCACCTTACAGCCGGTGGAAAAGAATCGGGACAGGACTCTTTTATGCGACTATTAATGTAACTGTAGTGTGAAGTAGAGCAGGGGCGAGTGCTGAGGGAGCTGAGTAAGGCCGCTGGAGAGATTGTTACAGAAAACACACTTCTCGTGAGCAACGGGACTTTTATTATGACGGGACACAGTCACTGGCGCAATATCCGCTTTTCCGGTCATGAGTATGAGGTAACGCAGCTCTGTTTATTATATTAGATACATTTAAGTGTGTTTACAATGATGTTATGACGTTACTCTGTGCGTTCGCTCGGTGGCTGCTGTGACACTTGTTCACACTGCAGTGAGAGTAAAGCTTTTCTGCAAAATAAAACCGGAAACGAGGGTAACGCAGATATAACGCAATTGACAGGCGACTCCTTCAGACGCTATGCTCGCACGTCCCGGTTCATTGGTAAAAATAGCAATTTTCTCACAATTTACAAATAGTTGGAAACATTTGGGACATTGTAAGAACTCAACAGAACTAAATATATTACACTGGCCTGGTGTGTTTTGGATATTTGACTGCAAAAATCCTACATAGTGTACCTTTAAGCAAACTGACCCTGGAACATGAGCTGCTCCGGAGCAGATTATGTTCAGAGAGAAAGATTTGCTATGGCTACTTACATACCCTGAAAGTTACCTCCGTTTTTGGAACAGAAAGATGAGGCTATTTGCTTACTTACCCTTAAACATACCCAGGTATGTCACATAACCTGCTTTCTGGAATACCTCCCAGATCGTTTTAATGATTCAGTTGAACCGGTTCACAAAACCAGCCAGAATTGTTTATAAATCATGATGATTTGGTGCTTGACAACCTGCTGACTCAATGATTCTTTTGCAACATTTAACATCAAATATTGGGATGTTCATCACACACAGCTATTGTGTGACTTCAAAAGGCATTTGTGGTCTTGATCTGTGTGAAGGCTAAGACCACACATATGTAGGCTATATATTTATTTTGAATTGTTATTGGTTGACTTTTTCCCCCTCTTTATTTTCATATATTGTATTTATTTTTTGTAAATTTGGTAGTACATTCTCATTGTGTTGGTTTTGTAAGATTGTTTTTGTTTTATTTATTCTTATGTATTGTTGTGTTAAAATTGTTGTGTTTTCTTACCCGTGGTTCCGCCGAAGGCCCATGACTGCAGCATGGAGCGAAGATCGGACTAAACGGATGTATTATTTCCGGAAACCTTTTATTATTATTTTGGGGAATTATGGAAAATGTAGGGTTTGGTTTAACATGTGTTTGGATCATTTGTTGGGGGGTGATCTTGTTCATTTGAATGGATATATTTTTGTGTATAATATTTTGTGTATATTTATTTTTATTATTATGTTATGGTGCATGTGAGTTTTCATATGTTTCTGGAGTTTATTTGTGTGAATATTTTTTTCTTCAAAATGTGAACCATGAGATGAGACATTTGTGAGACCCCTGGGTAATGCAATGGTTTGGTCTAATTTTTAAAAAATTAGGTTTGGTTTCGATGGCGAGTCAGTTCTGGTGAGGGATCCCGGTCGTAGAACATCAGAGAGCCAGAGCTCACTTTGCTTTTCCCTTGCATTTAGTTATTTATTTATTAATTTATTTTGATGTGACCCTTGAATAAGTTATTTGTTTTTCCCCTCTTGAATAAATCAAGATTTTGTTTACTTAATGAAAGCCTCCTGAAAAGTGTTTGAAAGAACCTGACAATCTGTTTTAAACCTTGAATGTTTCAGCTCACATTTGTTGGAAATGGGTAGAAAAAGCAACTGGTTTTTAGAGTTTCACAAATTTAAATTTGGGCATGAAATGTCCCTTTAATGTTTATGCATTTATTCATGTATTGATTTATTTCAAGCTAGATTATTAGCCTCCATAACATGTTCGTTTTGAAGCAGAGCTCTCGTGTGATTCACACTAGCAGGATTCTTCCTCTCAGGCTGAAGTCTGCTGATAACTGAAGGAGAGGTGAGTCACTGATAGAGGTCACTAACTGCTTCACAAACCGAAATAGTATCAGCTTGCTATGGCAGACTGGATACTTTAACCACTTCAAAGAGAGCGAAGGCGTTTCTGTAGATAACGTGGCTTTTAAGAGAAAGATGCTGGAGTGTGACTGAACGACTGAGATATAAGCGACAGGCAGAAAGACAGAGGTTGGTTTTCGATGCCGAGGTTGTAGTGCTTGTGAAACACTGCAGATGAGACATGGAAAGAGAGGCTGAGAGGGGCTCGCAGGGTGTTAATAGCACAATATTGTCCCCACCTGAAGCAGCAGGTTCTAATCATTTTCTCAAATCCCATCTGAGACAAGCATCTGGATTTAGGTGTGTGAAAACTGCATGAGTTCAGCTGGAACCCTTCCAGAGTATACCATTACACTCAGGGACTCTTCCTCTTCTGTGAAAGCACCATTTATCCTCCAGCAGTGGGGGTTCAACACCTTTGGCCAGGCAAGCACTTTCCGAGGGCCTCAACCTCATCCAGACCGTCTGATAACAGGCGTGAGATCTGCTCTAATGGAAGCTTGAATCAGCACTTTCACAACTGCCCTTTCAGCCAACTAAGTGGAACGTAACCTGCCGGTTTAGGGTGGTTTGTTCTTAAATAGTTTGTTTCTGTGCCAGCAGAACCGTATGGATGTTTTTATACAGCAGAAATGTGATAAAAAGTCTTCGATACCTTTACCAACACCACAACTGCCTTTTTTTTCTCAAAGAGCTGTATTGTTCACAAAATCTTTATAAGATGTGTTATTTCTTGGCCTCTGATACAGTGTCAATGAATGCCCTTGCACAAGGCAATTTACAGGGAATGAATTGAAATGCCAGAGTAGCCAATTATTTTGTCAGAATACACCTCACGATCATTGCATGGAGCTGCCAGGCTCCTGTGGAAAATTGTCAGAAAACCCTTCCTGAGACAGAGTGGGCCATGGAGAACCAGCGTGGAGCCCAATAAATAAAACTCATTGAGCCCTCTCCGCTCATTACCTTGTCAACCCAAATAAGGAGCACTCTCAGAGAGAGGCTACTGGAAGATATATGGCACAGTAATTAGTTGTTCTCAGCTTGTAAATTATTTATTCCCAAAATACATTTCAAGAACAAGCAAAATTGCACAACAAGCATTTGAGGAGCTTATGTATTATTTACGTCTATATTCACAACATGCATTGAGATGGTGTTCACTTTCATCATGACAGTATCTATCTATCTATCTATCTATCTATCTATCTATCTATCTATCTATCTATCTATCTATCTATCTATCTATCTATCTATCTATCTATCTATCATCTATCATCTATCATCTATCTATCTATCTATCTATCTATCTATCTATCTATCTATCTATCATCTATCTATCTATCTATCTATCTATCTATCTATCTATCTATCTATCTACCTACCTACCTACCTACCTACCTACCTACCTACCTGGGATTATCTTTGCCATTATATAATGCTCACTTGAGTGTAATCTTTAATTGTATTTATTTAATTTAAATTTAAACAGCAAAACCCCCATGTTTAGATTCATATTACCAGTGTTTAAATATAAGCCACACGGATTTCATTTACAGTTTTTCTCAGTCGCTTTGGTGCATTTCCCACATCACCATTTACATTTGCACAACAGTTAATGCAGTTCTCAAAACAATTAGTACAAACTGCAAAACCTTGTTGATAACCTGCAAAAGCGTGTCACTTGCTCAAAATGAATAGCTCATTCCTCAAAAACAAGTATTCATGTCAATGAAAGTGTCAGTTTCATCAAGATGAAAAGTCCTGACACCATTGTTTATGAACAAGATAGTCAAATTTGTCATGTTTTCATTATGACAGTTTACTCTGTAAATGTCTTCCAATGCAAAAACTCAGATCTTGGTGACACTACCTGAAAATGCTCAAGACAGCACTGTATACTATTTGCACAGCCATTTGAAAAATACAGTAAAGTTATAAATTACTGTATTTAGTGAGGTAACAAGTACAAGACACTGAATATGTTTCACATTTTCACTGCATATGCTCTTTGCAATTCTGATTTGTTCACAGCATTGTGCAAAATAAAAAATACACCCTTATTTACAACAAACATAAACTCCCTTTGAGTAGAACTGTGCACAACTGTAAACAATATTGCAGTACATATTGGAACTGAACATGCAACATACAGTGCTGTAATCATTCATGCACATCCAGACGTTCCTCTCTATCTGGCCACATAATTTCATCTACATCAAGCGAATATCATCTCTTGCAATGCAGCGTGTTTCCGGGGGAAAAATATATATTTAAAAAAATGTGTACAATTTGCTTGACAGACTTTGACAACTAGTTCAACATTTTTGTATGTAATGAGGACTATTAGTTTTATATGGAATGACTATGCAGCATTCACACAAGTATAGTTGATTTTGACTGACATGACATAAGCAAATGATAATGTTATAAAACAGCAGAGAGTTGCATGAAAGCAATTGATGCATGTCCAAAAGCATTTGCACTTTGTTGGAAGGAATGAGAAACTGCTACTATGATGTGCACAAATGACTAAATGTTGTGGAGGTTGAACTAACTTTGAGAAATTCACCAAAGCGACTGAGAAAACTATAACACTGGGGGTTTTGTTGTTGGTATTGGCCGGAATTTTAATAGCCATGCATAATTTTTTTTTTTTTTTACTCAATCAAAAAGACAGGCAAATAAATACGTTATTTTCGGTTTGGCCCTGTCAGCTTTAGAGCAAATATCTGAAGTGTCGAAAGCAATTTAAATTAGAAAAAATTGCAAATCATTTGTTTCCAGCTGAAGATGATAAAGAGATAAATATGGCCGTACTCAGAACAGCATGGATAATGTTTACATAGTCGCTTTGTTGAATTTATCTGCAACTTTCAGCATTTAATAAAGTATTCATGTGTCCTCCTTTCCCTATTACAGATGACTTTACGGGCACAAGAACTTTTATAGTTGGAAAACTTTCTTTCACTATGATTGAAGAGCGTCAGGAACCGTGAGATACAGCCATCGCGTTCTTGTGCGCAAAGTGCGTGAGCAGGCAACCTGATGGCACAGGCATCCAAATTGGCAGTGCTTTTTGTCACAAAGCGAAAAGCAATTAAATATTTAATGAAAAGGGGGCCACATATTTCCATCCACCTGGGAATTGCTTCTATTTTCTGATATATTTGTGAGAACTGAGTGCCACTTCCCCAAATCAATGCACACCGCACATCATGTCCCCTTGCCCAGCTACAGATGAAAGCAGCCATAGAAGCCTTTGAATACACAGCATTACATGACCTTCTAAACCTGTTTGGTCATTTTTATCCACAGCAGAATTAACTAAGTGACATAAAATAACATCCATTATTTAACTGCACGTACTTGCTTTAATGGAACAAAGTGCGATGGCTTTTGATGTCTTCTTCGTCTTATAAAAGCAGATAGTAATTTCAACAAGTGCTGCATCGAGATACGTCAGCGGTAAAAGTGGTTCTTTCTACAGTATCAGCACATTCTGAAGTCCATTAAAGGATCATCTTCATGAACCCATTCAGCTACCAACTTTCTTTCTGCATCGGTTTACTTTTTAAAGCATGTTAGCTGTATTATTATGTACCTGAATAACAAGAAAAATAAAACACAGGTCAAAAAAAAAAAAAAAAATGAATCACATGAAAAAAATCGTGTCTAACTTGCATCACTGTTTATATTTGCCTACTGTCTATCAGACACGGTATGCTTGAGAACAACGTCGACATTGACAGTCCAGTATAAACAATGAAATACCTGCGGCCGTCTATGCTGTGATAGTAAACACATCCTATGATATTACAGTGCATTACTGACAGCCACATTTTGCAGTCAGACAATTTGAGATTTGTTTATTCCATTATTTCAAGCTAGAGAGATGATACTGTTTCCCAGAGTGTCAGTCTACGCCTCATACGCGGAAGTTTGATGTTGTCTGACCTGCAGCGTTCAGCGAGAGAGGGAGCAGAGCCATGATGGAGGAGTGTTTTATAGCTCACATAAAGACTGCACTCTTTTGCAATACTAAACAAGCTGGCGGAGCACAAACTCATTCGAATCATCTCATTTCAACATCACTGTCACCTTGTTTCACCCTTCCCATCAGAATCACACAGTCTTAATAATACATTTGCCGTGTCTTCCAAGGAGAGGAGTTGTATTGTGATGATGGTGATTGCTATTTAACCTTGATGTTTAGCAGAGGCTGATTTTAAAGGTTAATAGTTCATTTGTGCATGAGATAATGAGCAAACTTACCCAAGGAGGCCAAGCATTTTAACGGTGACTCAGCTCATTATACATGCTGTGTGTTTGTCTCCGTGTGTGAACAAGGTCAAAGGGGATTTTGTAGAATGAGCTTGATTAAAATTGTGTTGCTTTGTTTTCCAGGTTGTGAAAAAAAGCCATATGAGAAATTAAGACAAAGCAAAGTGTTGAAATTAAGCTGTCAATCTCCCTTGTAAACAAAGTAAACAAAATTGAAATTCCAGTTCAAGCCAGTATCCGCAATAATTCATTGTGTTCAAAGACATTAAACTCCTTCATATTTCACTGCTTCTGATTACCATCAATGCTTCTAACAATGTAATGCTTTCATATCTTGTTAAATAATTACAATAAATGACTTTTTCATGAAAAAAGGACAAAAAGATTTCTTCCAGGCTCCTAAAATAGGTAAGAGAAATTAAATTGAACACAATATAAAAAAAAAGTAAGAGTAAAAGCTGATGATATATTGGCTTCAAATATTCTCAGTCACCTGTTTAGAATGATGTTTCATAGAACATTTTAAATGAAGATATACGTTTCCACATTTTCACATCAAGACATAAATTTAGCATTCCAAAAAAAAATAAGAAGAAAAAAATCAAATTAATCTCTGTCTTTGCAATAATGAAGTATGTCTAGTCTCTTACGAAATGGAATCTCATTATGTCAGTTTTAACCTCATGAAATCTGTTCATTTATCACACATTGCATTTTAATAAAGTAAAATCACAAGCGATAACTAATCTCGACACTTCCTATCAATGATTCCCAAGCCCTCAAATGAAATGCCTGCCAACGCCATCAGTCAATTTAGGGTAATCTAATCTGTTTCTGTCAGCAAAAAAAAAAAAAAAAACCACAACATTCCTGCTTCATTGTGATAATGATTAATGTATGTCCAATTAGACAGGCACACTCTGACATTCCTGCATACATTCGGTATACACACACGTTTGAATGAACAACACACATTCGGTGAACAACTATAATGAGAAAGTGTGTGCTGTATTTGTTTGAAATAAAGAATGTTAAGTAGAGAAGAAAATGTGGATGCCCATGCATTTAATGAATTATAGTCCCCGATTATTATAGATTTTATTATTCTGTAAATATATTTATAAAGACTCATTAAGACATATAGTGCATTTTAAGAACAGTTAGTTACATTTATATTATTTTTGAATGCTCATAATCCAGTATAAACTTTATAAATGATCAAATATAAAATAGTTCCAGACACTTGTTTGCTGTATAACAGTTAGTTATTAATTACGTCTTTAAAGGATAATGTTGCATTAGAGGTCATGAATGGTAGTTTTGATTAGTTAAAATCTAAATCTTGTTGCAGTGTTTTGCTAGTGTGTAACATTACAAAAATATATTGTTCATATCCAATAGTTTGTAATGATTTCTGTATTTTCCCCATTATTTTATTACAGGAATTATTGTCCTTTAGTCACATTTACAAATAAACTACTTAAAATGTACAATGAGCACATATTCATGATTTCTTAACATTTGCTTTAGGAAAATTGCAGCCTATGTGTTCACTTTACTTAATGCCATCAATTATGCATTTATAAAGGTTAGTAACTGTAACATAATAAAAATGTATAGGACCACAACATTGCTATTAAAGGGTTACCTTAGCGATTAGCATTAGGCTTTGTATCAGTAGAAACCCGGGAATTCCCCCCCACATATCCCCCTGAGAAGAGAGAATTATGCATTTTATTTCTGGAAAAAGATCCTCTGATGACGCAAATATTGTCACTATGCGTCATTGAAGGATTTTGGCCAGAAACCAGTAGAGGGAGCTAGTTCCGCATGTTTTCAACCCGCACAAAGGGGAGGGAATGTAAATGCCAACGCTATCTCACGACCAATTCGTACATATTTTACAAGGTGGCTATTTCGTACAAATTTGTACGACCTCACTCGTCTGAATTTATGCGTTTTGCATGGCTTCGGCCTCGGGCATTCATAATGGAGCGGTGCAGAAAAAGTTAGTGTTTCAACTTTTTAATGAATTCCTATGAAAGTTTAGCTTCCATATGCGATCTGAAAACGCGGCAGACTGGACACGCGCTGTAAATGACAGCCACGCTTACCTCAGCTCTGCGCTCTCGTGATGAATGTAATCTCTCCTGCTGCGTTTGTCCCGTGACTTTCGTTAGGCTCACTCACTCGTTATTGAAAAGACATTCAGTTTATTTATAGTGTTTATTCTCTAACTGAACGAAATTATTGTATTACTATGAAAATCAACGATGTTGGGGGCGGTTCCGGTGCCGCGATAATACCCAGTAGCCATGGCCTCGTTGAGGAGCGAAGCAAGTGCATTCTGGGAGATGTTATCTTTCATCCCAATGAGACAAAACTACATTTTCTGTCTTTTCACAGTCTAGAAGGCACCAAATTCAAAAATAATTTCACATTTCTCCTACATTAATTACCCAGTTTAAATACAAAGCTTAATGCTAAATTACTGAAGTAACCCTTTAATAACAATATATTCACTTATATGACAGAAATCTGAATTAAAGTCTTTGTAACTATAATATAATAACATGGATGCAGGCTGCATCTTTATAAATACATTCATGGAACCCTACGACTGACTAATTAATAAATATAAACTCTATAATGAATTAAGAGCATCTGCATTGAAAAAGCAAATACATGACTTAATATGTAATTATAAAAATAATAATTGGTCTTATAATATGGTCTTAATGAGTCTTTATAAATATATTTATTTCAAATATATATATTTATTTAGTTTCATAGAAACTAATGAATAATGTTTACAGAAAATACTGTAAAATAATACAAACACCTGCTAGCTGGTTAACTGTGTTATCTATACAGTTATTTTACTGTAAAATACTGTCACTTTTTTTTAAGTATTACTGTATGATTTATGGTGCAAAAATCCCTGTATTAAACATCGCATAGTGTTTTAGTGTCTTGTGTGTTACTATGATGGTGTTTTGTCTTTGCGTATATAACCCTGTCCACCATGCACAAATACTTGACATGTTTTATGGACAGGCCACTTATGAGGAGCTTTCTGTTGTGTCAGCACTATTATTGTGGTCAGTCCAATTTACATTTTTGACAGTTCAAGTAGACTGGCATATTAACATGTTCATAGTGTCTATTTACACCAAGTGCAAATAGCGTGACTTGTTGGCAATTGCTATTTGCACTAGCTCTGCCTAACAATGCCTGGTTGGGCCAAACAAGATTAAAAAAGACACATATTTCAGTGTCTTCAGTGGCGTTGTCAGTAAAGCGTAAGGCTTAAAGATCTTGGTTTTGACCTGGATTAGAATCTGCCTTTTGCTGAGCTCGCTCTTCTCCCTTTTCCCATCACATATCACATCGGAAAGGCATTAACTTTCATGAAAAAATAAGAAAATTTTCTAAAAATGCAAATAAAGTGCCTAACGACATGTTTAATAATAATAAAGGTATTTATGGCTAGGTTAGGGGTAGGTGTAGGGAGGGCTTTTATTGTCCCATTAAGGTGGCATCAATTTAATAATTTTAATAAATGTAATCATTTACACTCTGTTATTACGGCATTCTGTTAATGTACAACACTACTGAGGTGCAAATAGTATGTGTCTGTCAAAATGAAATATAAATTGCATGTAATTTACACATATTGAAAAGAACTGCTATAGTAATATACAGTATATAGTATACAGTATATACAGTATATACACTGTAAAAAGGTTGCTGTAAATTTTACAGTAACTTACTGGCAGCTGGATGCCAGTAAGTTACTGTAAAAGTGTTTACAGTATCATTACTGTAATTTAATTTACAGTAATAATAATGTATACTGTATTGTTATTTACAGTATGAGTACTGTATTTTTATTTACAGTACAAGTACCATATTTTCATTTACAGTAATAATACTGTATTGTTATTTACAGTATGAGTACTGTATTTTCATTTACAGTACAAGTACTGTATTTTTATTTACAGTATTGGAATTAATGTTCTATTACAGAATTATATATGTTTTTACGATTTGAGTTTAGCTTAATTTACTTTAAACAAAATTAATTTAATTTTAATCTACATGTCACAGGTAAGATTGCAATAAAGTTGATGAAACGGATCTAATCACAGCAGTCAGTTTTATTTAACACAGAACTCAAAATACTCAGAAAACAAAGGAACAAAACAACCAAACCAAACACAGAGTTTAAAAGACAAACCAATTAATGAAATTAACAACAGGTGTAACTGATATTTAAATAATGAAAAACCACGACAGCACTGTAAAATGTTTTTAACCCCCCCAAAAAAGTTGTCATTAAAATATGCTGTTTAATTGTTTAACTGTTTAACATTTACTTTAAAAGTACATTTTACAAATGTGTTTGAATTCATCCTGTGTATTTAACATGGCTAAAAATGTAAACATGCTGAAAAGCAGAACAAGCCTTCAATAATTGTGCCAATCAAGTCAACAAGCTCTCTGATGAAAGATGCCACAAGGGGATTTAGGCTGCCGATTTTTCCTTGACCCTTTTTATGAAGGTATTTTTGGTGCAAAACAACTGAACACGTGTGCGAGTGGAATTTGTAGTTGTAGAGCATATCCACACATGTGTATCAATAAATTTGAAGTCACAGAGAAAATCTTTTAGGAGTTGTAAACTTGTAGATTTCTACAAACACAACACAACAGGTACACCTTCACACATTCTTCACTGCAGGTGCACAAATCCTATTCTACGAGTCACACATCAGAAACTCATACACACACATTTCTGCTCCATTTGCTGCAGTGTATATGGTGCAAAAACGCATTCACACAGCCGTATCAAAATCTGAAGTCACGGACACATTTTGCACATCCATAAATTAATACATGAATCCATGCAATGAGAGTTCTACACTTGTAGAATATTTGATCACAAATACATTACTTTGGATATTTTGGATATACTTGGATATTTTCCCAACACAATCACAAGTCCAAATTCTACAAGTGCTTGAATCTGCTGCTACAAGTCTCGGGCGCAGTTTTCCGCCTTCACATGACAGGTTCATAAACTCTCACTTTTGCACCAAATACTCGAAATGTGGAGCCAAAGTGATTTGTGCATCTGTGAGGCAGCGGCAAGCCCTGTGACTGTTCAGAGAGCAGAGAGCCAATCAGAAGAGCTCGGTTGCACGGAGTCCATACGGGATGTGACAGTGATGAAAAATAAGTAGGAAGGGAGGATTTAGAGTTTTATTTTGAACTTAGACTTAATAAAATTGCCAATATATTCATAGATTCAAACTTCTCGGATTAATAACTCGAGAGCTAAACGTTGTTAAAACACTAACCTCAGAGCGTGAGCTACAACCCATTTTCCTCAAAGCAGACCTTATAATATGAGAGACAAGCACGAAGGGACCGTCTGCAAAGTGCAAAACCAGCGTTAGGCCTACTACAAAATAGGCAATAACAATGTTACATTGTTGTGTCTCCAAATTCAGTTTACACATCAGTGCTCTCCTATGGTCATACTGCAACACTTAGTTTGATAAAAGATTATTATAAAATCAATACCTTCACTGTTATTAGAAAAAATATTCAATAACTTCTCTGTTAGTGTACTGCCATCAAAATCAGTAAGCAATTATCTTTCAAAAGCTATTGTATTTTGGCTTGGTACATCATATGTGTAAAGAATAGCCCTACTTAGCTATGTGCTATTAATTTTATTATTTTTATATCCTGGATATTTATGTGCTGTTAGCCTATACTTGCCAAACTAAGCGTTGTCGTATGACCAGCAGGACAGTGAACTGAATTTGGTGACAGTACAGTGCATTTCAGTGAATGTAGCTGAATATTTTTAATAATAAAAATATACATAATAAAATCGGGTTTTGCACTTTTCAGTCGGTCCCTTGGACGGTCTCTCAGCGCCTGCACATAGAGATCTAGCGGAATCGAAATCGCTTAGGGTATAGGTGTGCCCCTATACCTAAAATAGGGCACTATTTGAGGACAGCCATTTGTAGTGGTGTTGAAACTATGATAGTGGACATGTTAGTGCACTCATTCAATCCCACGTTGCAACGCAATAACGATTATGAGGCTACAGCCGACAGCGGATGTCCGACTTCACGCACTCATTTTCATTCACTCCTTCAAGTGAACTGTATTAGTGGACTAAAGTAGGGAATAGTGAATGAGGGTTTAGGGGGCGATTTAGGTTTCAGCCCTAGATATATTATATTATTCCTCGTTTTGAGGAAAAATGGGTTGTAGCTCGTTACGTTCTGAGGTTTGTGTTTTAACAACGTTTAGCTCTCGAGTTATTAATCCGGGAAGTTTGAAGGGCTATTCTTTACACATATGATGTACCAAGCCAAAATACAATAGCTTTTGAAAGATAATTGCTTACTGATTTTGATGGCAGTACACTAACAGAGAAGTTATTGAATATTTTTTTCTAATAACAGTGAAGGTATTGATTTTATAATAATCTTTTATCAAACTAAGTGTTGCAGTATGACCATAGGAGAGCACTGATGTGTAAACTGAATTTGGAGACACAACAATGTAACATTGTTATTGCCTATTTGTAGTAGGCCTAACGCTTTTCGGGTTTTGCACTTTGCAGACGGTCCCTTCGTGCTTGTCTCTCATATTATAAGGTTCGTTTTGAGGAAAAATGGGTTGTAGCTCGTTACGTTCTGAGGTTAGTGTTTTAACAACGTTTAGCTCTCGAGTTATTAATCCGAGAAGTTTGAATCTATGAATATATTGGCAATTTTATTAAGTCTAAGTTCAAAATAAAACTCTAAATCCTCCTTCCTACTTATTTTCATCACTGTCACATCCCGTGCGGGACTCCGTGCAACCGAGCTCTTCTGATTGGCTCTCTGCTCTCTGAACAGTCACAGGGCTTGCCGCTGCCTCACAGATGCACAAATCACTTTGGCTCCACATTTCGCGTAGTATTTGGTGCAAAAGTGAGAGTTTCTTGAGAACCTGTCATGTGAAGGCGGAAAAACTGCGCCGAGACTTGTAGCAGCAGATTCAAGCACTTGTAGAATTTGGACTTGTGATTGTGTTGGGAAAATATCCAAGTATATCAAAATATCCAAAGTAATGTATTTGTGATCAAATATTCTACAAGTGTAGAACTCTCATTGCATGGATTCATGTATTAATTTGCGGATGTGCAAAATGTGTCCGTGACTTCAGATTTTTGATACGGCTGTGTGAATCGTTTTGCACCATATACACTGCAGCAAATGGAGCAGAAATGTGTGTGTATGAGTTTCTTGATGTGTGACTCGTAGAATAGGATTTGTGCACCTGCAGTGAAGAATGTGTGAAGGTGTACCTGTTGTGTTGTGTTTGTAGAAATCTACAAGTTTACAACTCCTAAAAGATTTTTCTCTGTGACTTCAAATTTATTGATACACATGTGTGGATATGCTCTACAACTACAAATTCCACTCGCACACGTGTTCAGTTGTTTTGCACCAAAAATACCTTCATACTTTTTCCAGATGTCCGGCTGATCTGTGGTTTTGATTGGCATTTGGTGCCATCAGGGTTTATTCTCAGAATGAACCTGCAAGCACAAGAAAGAACACATTTATCAAACCACTGCTTTCCAAACAGTCATAACATGGTGCTCTATGCACTTTGATGTTAATAAAAGCAATATGTGCTATATAAATAAATAAGTAATTGTACATTGTAGACAGATTATAATGGAACTTTGAGATTGCAATTAAAACGAGGACACATTTTTAGTGAATATAAAGGGACAGCTCTTTGCTTGCTTTCTGCCATGCCAACTCAAACATCCAGTAGCCTAAGCTTGATTTTCTGTTAAAATTAACAGTGGTTTGTGAATGAAGATAATTTATCAGGAAACACTTATGTGATTCAGTACGGTGACCGGGAGGACATGTTCGGTTCACTTAGTTTTGTTGTGGCCACAACATATAAACTCTTGGGAACGTGATATGTTGTTGCCACAAGATATTAATTTGTGGAAAGTCATATTAAAGGGATAGTTCACCCAAAAATGAAAATGTTATGTTTATTTGCTAACCCCCAGTGCACCCAACATGTAGGTGTCTTTACTTCTTCAGTAGAACACAAATGAAGATTTTTAACTCCTACCATTGCTGTGGGCCAGTCATATAATCATGTGGATGGGTAACAATTCTATGAGAGCAAAAAAAAAAAACATGCTTAAACAACATGTACAAAGAGCCCTGTGGCTCATGACGACACATTGATATCTTAAGACACAAAACGGTCAGTTTGTGTGAGAAATCAAGCCGTATTTATATAATTTTTTACCTCAAATACAACGCTATATCCAACAGCCTGAAACGTGCTTCACTTCCGGTAAGGTCAATAATACACGCACTGGATATACGAGCCAGAGCGCGGATATTTAAAAGTGAATTAATCCTTTAAGCATGGGGTTTTTTCTCTCATAGAATTGTTACCCATTCACATGCATTATGACTGGCCCACAGCAACGGTTGGGAGTTAAAAATCTTAATTTGTGTTCTTCTGAAGAAGTAAAGACACCTTCATGTTGGATGCACTGGGGGTAAACAGATAAACATCACATTTTCGTTTTTGGGTGAACTATCCCTTTCAGTCGTGGGAATGCGATAATTAATCGTGGCCACAAGATCATTTTGTTGAGTTAACGACATCATGTCGTGGCCTCGACTTCATATTTTGAGAGAAAGACATCTATTTCTCGTGGCCACAAGTTATGTTTAGGGAACCACACCGGTCAGTATAGCCTACTGTAACCACAGCAGTCGGAGATGGAGATGACTGATGAAACATCATTTTACTTTGAATCAGGAATGGCATATATAGTGCAGTCTCTGGCATTAAGACATGGTTATGTTATTAAGTGAAAGACACTGAAGCGCATGCTTAAGTTGAATGGGCTTTTTCGTCGGAAATTTGCTGGCTTGAATGAACCAAAAGCCATCGCGCAAAAGGAGCGTCGCAGCGTGTTAAAGCTATCGCCCCAGTTTCTACAAGTCTAGCTCCTTTTATCAGGAACAAATGGCCATAACCTGCAAATAGACATAACATTTTGTGCGTGGTAAATGACGTGATTTCAATCATGGTTATTATATTTGACAGATTATATCTTATCTACTCATTTTCCTATTGAAATGCCTTTAAATGGCAAGTTAGACCAGTAACATAGTTATACACTTGCCAAAAAGTGACTTAAAGCCTCCACTAATTGATTGAACTGTTCTTTCTACCTAAATATTACTTGATTTCATTCATGATGGTTATAAGCTCATTCAGTCCTTTTTACTTATTAAAGGGTCAATCAATACACTTTACACCAAGAGAACACCTGACCAGAGTCAGTCAGCATGGATTGTGTGTTTTGTGTAACTTGAAAATTGTAAAATTAGGATAAGAAGCCGGGAAATAAGGTTTAGAAAAAAACATGAGCTGTCTCTCTCGCTCGCTCTCTCAGCAATTTAGAAAGTGGGCAGATTTAATGCAAGCGCACGTTAATAATGTAAATATATTTCAAATCAGCAACAAAATCTCAGGTGAACTGTCAAATAAATGTTTTCTTAACACTCAATTTGTGTAAAAGGCTCATATTTCAGGTTACTCCAGCTAACGCACAAGTGCAGTCTCGAGTGCGTGGCATGTTTCTATGGCAACCCGAGCTTCGCAGTGACTGCAATGACTTTAAAAATAATATGAATGAACCGTCTTGTTTAATCTTAAAGTGTAGGTAGTCGGACTCGGCTCACAGAGATTATAGCTAATAAATAATGTTAACGTCAGCGGCCATGGCACCATCGAGCAATCGTTATTAGTTCAAAAGGACAAACAGTCAACGTTATTATGCGTTTAGGCATTTCTCGGATCTGCGCGAGTCCTGGTCCAGCTTTTAAAATAATAGAAGGGTCCAGGTCAGTTCTGTGTAGAATATTACGGGTCTCTTCGGGTTCGGATATGAATTTTTGGACCCGTGTAGACCTGTAGTTTGCACACAAACTGCGCAACCATCTTGACTGTTGCTTTTAAAACCGTCTGTTAACGATAAGGTTATCGTTTGAATATAGAGTCATATAATCACCAGCTTCTGCTTACCAGTTTCCTCAGATCATGGTAACCGCCAGAAAATAGCTCCAAGACACCTCCGACCTTCCAAATGGCGGTTTTAACAGCAAACTTTAAACAAAAACAAAAGATTCACTTCAAAATACTGTAATTACAACCTCCGTCTTTAGTGTTGCCTCACTTTTCTTTCGGTATTTTAAGTTAGTTTGCTGTTCACGTAAAGTCCTCCTGCTTAGCTAATTTACATTAAAGAGGTATAGGAACATTAAAAGAGCTTTTTCCCGTTTTACTAACTATTAGTCAATGCAAACTTTATTCACCCTGTTGAAGTAAATCACAAGGTTGACGGCAGTCACGTAACAGTTAACCACCCGCCTTGACAAACAGGCAGAAAAAAAGGCTCTTGACAGGAATTTGCTTAACTCACTCAATTTGCAGCACTGGTTCATGTTAGGTTGTTGTTAATAAGTGAATGCATTTGAAAATATCTCAGTTTTACATAAAATAATGACAGAAATAATACTAACCTCTTGAGTCTTTCCTCAGTAGCCCCCACCAACCGGAAAAAAAAAAAAAAAAAGTCTTCATTGTCATTGGTCAGTTTTTCGGGCATTGTCGCTACTGTAAATCGATTTACAGTAGATAATAATTACAGTAGTAAACATATATTTTCCCATAATCCTTTGCTATTAACAGTATTTTACTGTTGGTACATTTTACAGTATTATACTGTACATATTACAGTAAAATACTGTTCAAATTACAAAAATCTGTTACAGTGTAGTATAAAGTAAGTATACTTTTACATGGTGTAAATAAAATGTATCACTATTTTCACTTAGTAGTATGCTATTTCAATTACTAAATAGCATATACAGCTATTTGCATTTAGTGTAAATATTATCTGTCCTTGGCACTTTGTGTAAATGGAACACTTGGTGTAAATATAAATTATTATTATTTGTTATTTAAAGAGTGTGTTAGTAATATGCACCTATAATAGGCGGGTCAACAATGCATGCAAACTCTGCTTATTACATGCAGGGACGTGCAGCAGCACACAAACATTTTAAAATATTAAAAATAAAAGGATTCCTCTCACGCTCTAAGCACACCTGCGCCGTGCGCTTAGTTTAGACCATGAGCTTAGATCGTTAAAATAGGGCCCTTAGAAGTGTAAGAAGTGGTAAAATACGTGTTGGATTACCAGGACGCACAAACACGCGCACCATAAAACAACGTGCAAACCTGAATACGTGCAAACCATAATACGTGCAAACCTGAATACGTGCAAAATTAACTGTGAATTTCTGGCAACCACAGCTGAGTTAATATTTTCATTTTTTTTTTTTTTCTTATAACTAAAGATTGTTTCCCATACCGGGACAGAGGAGGATATGTGTGAAAGAGGGAGAAAGAGAGAGTCAGTTGATTTCTATTCCACACGCTCTTCAGCAAAGCTAATCACCTCAGCGGCTAGTCCCTTCACCTCGACTCTATCGCGCACAATCAAGACTTCCAGGTGCGGACTGATAACTTTTGTGAGAAAGATGGAGTGTAGTAGCTCATTCCAATTATCACTTAATTTCTCTTCCTTTCTCCTCGTTGTCAGATTTTGACTCATGCCTCTATTAGTTGTGTGAATTATATCAGGGTTTTTTTTTCCCCCTATAGAGTGCATTGTGTGTGTGTGTGTGTGTGTGTGTGTGTCCTTGTTTATAGTACATTGTGGGGACCCCATGTCCCCAAGGATAGTAAAACCTGAGATCACCTACATTGTGGGGACCAGCCAGCGGTTCCCACTTTTCAAAAGGCTTATAAATCACACAGGATGAGTTCTTTTGAGAAAGTAAAAATGCAGCATGTCTCCTGTGATGGGTAGGTTTAGGGGCAGGGGCAGTGTAGGGGGATAGAATGTACAGTTTGTACGGTATAAAAACATTACGCCTATGAAATGTCCCCACAAAGATAGTGAACCAGACATTGTGTGTGTGTGCGTGTGTGCGTGTGTCCTGGTAATCCCTAAGTTATGGGGACAACATGTCCCCACAAAGATGGCAATATCCGAAATCCTTATCCTTGTGGGGAAATGTTTTGGTCCCCATGAGGAAAACAAATGCAGAATGTTTCCTGTGATGGGTAGGTTTAGGGGCAGGGGCAGTGTAGGGGGGAAGAAAATACGGTTTGTACAGTATAAAATCCATTACGTCTATGGAATGTCCCCATAAAACATGAAAACCCAACATGTATGTGTGTGTGTGTTTCGATTTTTTTTAATCTACTTTAAGCAGGAATTTTTAAACTCCTGTTCAGAATGTATGAACAATTATTCTTCTGCAGTTTTTATTTGAGAAGGATAAGTTAAGTAAATGCTGTGTAGTTTTTATTTTTTTTATTTTTTTTTTTTAAGTATACTAATTGTCACACAAGTTAGATATCCGGGTATCTTAATTGGCTTGGTGAATAAAGATCAAATGTGGAATCGACCAATGTGGCATTTAATTGCCCTATTTTACTCCCATATGATCTAGTGCCTTTGCAATCTGCTGGATATGTATCTGTCTGGCTATGTAGCAAATGCCAAGGTCACTGGTGATCATTTTTCAGGACATTGATGATATTGAGATATCCAAATGAGAAAGCATCTCTATATGTATACCTTGTGTGGAAATGTGTGGAAGTGGATGGTGATAACATAAAAACATACATAGGGAATGAGACTATAATAGCTCCTCAATAGACAATGGTTGTGCAATTTGGCAGTAAAGACATGGCGAACAAAAACAAATAAAACACATCCGTGTAGCCAAACAAAGTGCACATTCCAATTCCTGTCATTTTGTAATTGGTTAAGGGCATGGTGGGATATCGAGCTGCTTTAAATGCCTTCATTTATTTGGCTGATTTCTAGCAGTCCAGAGCCATTGAGCTCCGTAAGCAGCCAAAAAAAAATCCATTGGAAATTGTCCCATGTGACAGAACATCAAATGTGCTCTGCCTTGGGGTAATTGCCTCTTTATTGATAAATGAACAAGTGTGATCATGGCAGCCTCTCTAAACCATTCACACATTAAATATTAAAACTTTTACTGAGGTCAGTTCCGCAACCATGAATGCCACATCTGCTCCATTTTGAAAAAAAAAAATCCTGAATTCATGTCAACGCTTCATTCTTTAATGGTGCTTTTCCCAGAGAAATAATCTTGTATTTCCTCCTGGTGCTTAACAGATTCAGATTTTTCTCCAATTACATTTCTCCCAAAAATAAATAAATGTCATATTTGCATGTGCACTTTATTGGGGCTGGTGGATGATGAGAAAATGGAAGCTGTGTGTTATCTACATATTGAGGAGAAACACTCTTTATTGGAAGGACACCACATTTGGACCTTATAACAAGTGCAGAGGACAGGCAATATTTGAAGAAGCACAATAACTAAATGTCACAGCACTGACAATCAGTCGCCACAGGGCCTGTTTACAAAGTGCAAGCTTAAGTCACCTTCGGCTGACATGTTGCTTGCCATGTTAACTTGTGTTGACACATTTGAATGTTTATGAGTTACCTGCGTCGGTGTTATGTTTCCTTCGGTGGAGCATGTTATGTAATCCATCATGATTTATCCACATAATTTAGTGCAGGTTTAGTTTCACTGTCAGACCACATATCAAAATGGCTTAAATTAGGGATGGAATTTGACTCAATTCTGTTGAGTGTTTGTCCCACTTTTCTAGTATTATTATTACTTGCGTATAGCCACCATTGGGGATTTGTGCGCTACAAGTGAACAACTTTAATTGAGGGTTATTTTATGTATTAGCTTATGTCCCCTAGAGACAAAAAAAGCTTCAAAAAATGTCGGAGAAAAAAAAAAGAGAGAGATTTGAAAAGAAAAGAGTGTGCAGAGTCCTAGGCAATAGATCACTCTGACACATCCTGATACGGAGCCTAGTCTACCGGCTTCATTAAATATTCAGTTACCCTTCAATTACACCAGGGCCAGCATGATTTATGCTTTTACGTTTTAATTTCAATTAAGCAACCTGTTTAGCCAATGTCCCGTTGTATGCTCGCGTACGAGGCAAGGGGAAAAACTCAATTACGCCCTACAACATGTTGATTCGCTATATCAGAAATTGGCTAATACATTTCTTGTCTAGACACATACAGCTCCTGTTCTCGCCTCAAATTCCTCCAAAATCCACTTTCAGTGTCCACCGGGCTTTGCGCACACATCAAACAAACGTGGAACAAAAACAATTAGATTAGCGCTGAAATCAGAGGTTTTATTTCATAAGTAAAACACACCATATACAGTAGTGATAGTGGATAGGAATAAGCTGCAAAGATAACCCAATTGTATTCCACAGTATATGTCTTCAGGGCAGAAGTTAAAGAGCGGCAGAGACACAATATGGTCTCAGTGGAGAGTCAAGCACAGAAGACAGCAACAGGTAATATAGAGAATGGACTGAGAATGTTTAATGTAAATTGGTCCAATGCGTTCCTCAGAACTGCTGCTGTGAAGCGCTTGCTTGAGAAATCGGCAGCTATTGGCTGCACATATTACAATAAGGTTATATATTGTTTAAAAAGTTTGAGGTCAGTAAGATTATTAGGGGTTCGAGCATGAAGTGTTCCAAATATCAAAATAAACTATTTACTATTGTGCCATTAAATGTTCCTTTAAATATTTTTTTTCAACTTATTTTATTTAAAATTTTACTTCAAATATATAATATGCAATAGTAATTCATTCCATATTTCCATTCCTCTATATCCCACATGAAAAAATACTATAGTATATTATAGTAAAATTACTCTAGTAAATACTATAGTGTGTTTGAACCGTACTATAGTAAATATACTACAGTAAATTAACAAAGTGTAGTAAATACTGTAATATACTACAATATATTACAACTAACTGTAGTATCTTTACTATAGTATGGTTCAAAAACACTATAGTATTTACTAGAGTAATTTTACTGTAATTTTACTATATTATACTATAGTATTTTTTCATGTGGGATGTTACAGTACGTTGTTTTACAGTAGTTTTCGAAAAACAAGAAGTATAAAACATCCCTTTTGTCACATGCCTGTCCTGTCTTGTGTGCACATGTGGGTTTTGTTATTGTGGCCATGTGCTTCTGTCATTGTTAGGTCCCACCCCCTTGTTATCTCGTTATTGGTTTCATTTGCCCCACCTGTGTTCCCTCATTCCCAGTTTGATTTCTCCCCTTTATATACTCCTTGTGTTTGTCAGTCCTTGTTGGATCATTGTTATGTCTACGACTCCCGGTTCCCCGTTTGGTATGTGTTCAAATTCTATTGTTTATGCGTTTTGCCCCCTCGTGGGTGTTTGTTTTGTATTTATGTTTGTTTTTGTTAATAAATCCCCCTTATCACTGCACTTGAGTCCTCGCACCAGTTTTCCTTTGTGTTAAACGTGACATAATGATCCGACCATGTTGAGGACTCAGCAAAGAGAGGACTCGATTCCGGAGTCCCTTACTACCTGTCCTCAGTATGAGAGAATTCTCTGGTTTCGAGTCCTCCAACTTCTCCGCCAGGAGGGGAAAAAGGTCAGGAGGTTTGCCAGGAAGTTCCGGTGGATAATATTCCGGTGGTCCCAGTTCTGGTGGATCGTGTTCCGGTGGTCCCAGTTCCGGTGGATCGTGTTCCGGTGGTCCCAGTTCCGGTGGATCGTGTTCCGGTGGTCCCTGTGCCGGTGGATCGTGGTCCGGTGGTCCCTGTGCCGGTGGACCCTGTTCCGGTGGTCTGGAAACAGAGGAGAAGGAAGGCTCCCTCGGTGCCTGTTCCAGTGGCCCCAGTTCCGGTGGATTGTGTTCCGGTGGTCCCAGTGCTGGTGGTCTCTGTGCCGGTGGACTCTGCTGTGATGGATGTGCCGATCGGGTGTCCTGCTCTGCCCACGCCGACCCGGTGTCCTGCTCTGCCCGCGCCGACCCGGCGCCCTTCTCTGCCTACGCCGACCCGGCGCCTTTCTCTGCCTACGCCGTCGAGGCACCCAGCTCTACCCACGCCACTGAGGTGTCCTGCACTGACTGCGCCTTCATGGCATCCTGCTCTGCCTGCTCTCTCCCTTTATAGACTCCTTGTGTTTGTCAGTCCTTGTTGGATCATTATGTCTACGTCTCCCATTTCCCCGTGACCCGTTTGGTATGTGTTCAAATTCAATTGTTTATGCGTTTTTCCCCCTCATGGGTGTTTATTTTGTATTTATGTTTGTTTTTGTTAATCCCCCTTATCACTGCACTTGAGTCCTCGCACCAGTTTCCCTTTGTGTTAAACGTGACCCCTTTGATTCATGCCTGGTTTTGAAATTATGACTAGTACTACTATATAAAAGTTGACATTAAAGGACATTAGGAACTCTAAATTATTTATTATAAAACAAAGCAGAGAGACTTTAATTATTTACTTTTATCTTTAATTATCTTTAATACATAATCTGAAATAGTTATTCTAAAAGTATATCAGGCTTTGGGGACTGACACTTCTAAAAAATGCTGGGTTGTTTTAACCCAATGTTGGGTCAAATATGGACTAACCCAGCAGTTGGGTTGTTTTAATCCTGTGGTTGGGTTAAATGTTTGCTTAAGACAACCCAATGCTGGGTTAGTCCATATTTGACCCAACATTGGGTTGTTTTTTACCAAGCATTTTTTAGAGTGTACGCTGATTTATGGATCACAAAAATGCTTTTGGTTTTTGTCAAGTTTACAACCAAATTATTATTCTGTACCTACTTTGACCAATTGTAATCCCTCATCCAAAACAGTAGACAACTGCTTAATTGATGCTGCAGGTAAATATAATGTTGTTTCATCTGCATACATGACTGTCCGAGCACACTTTAAAACAAGAGGAAGTTTATTGGTAAAAAAGAAAATAGTAATGGTCCTAAACCATTTCATTGAGGCACACCACATTGCAACTCTTTCACATCTGAAAAAAAAAACTTCCAATATAAAACACACAATGTCCCCTATTAAACAGATAGCTTTTAAACATATGTACAATAATTGTAAAATAAAATCTAACAATACTGCTCCTAATTTATTTTCATCAATCTGTGCTAAGCAATCATCTGTCATCTGTGTTAATGCTGATCCTGTTGTGTTTCCTTCTCAATGTGCATTCTGAAAATTATTAAAGACTTACATACTTATTTTAATGTAACTAAACATTATTTTCTTTTTCCTATTTCATTATTTGAATTCTTAATTTGCAATTGACCTCACTATCCTCCTTGCCTCCAATTATGTTGGCTGTGCCCTTTGAATCTCTTATATGATCTTTTATAAGTTACTTTTGGTTTTTGAAGTGGTTGCATGCTTGCTAAATACAACGTAATATATTTTTATGCATATGTGCTTAAAGGCCGCAAACTGCTCGAACCCCGATAAATGCTGCTCGCAGCTTTAATTATTATTATTTTTATATTTTTTAAGAAATGTATTCTTTTATTTCATGAAAACTCATTAAATTGATCAAAAGTGACAGTAAAGACATTTAAAATGTGTCAAAAGATTTCTATTTCACATAAATGCTGTTATTTTGAACTTTCTATTCATCATATTATTCTGAAGAAGAAAAAAAACATATATATACAGGTCCTTCTCAAAAGATTTGCATACTTATTTTCCATAATGTAATGATAAAATTAAAATGTCATATATTTTAGATTCATTGCACACCAACTGAAATATTTCAGGTCTTTTATTGTTTTAATACTGATGATTTTGGCATACAGCTCATGAAAACCCCAAATTCCTATCTCAAAAAAATTGCATATCATGAAAAGGTTCTTTAAACGAGCTATTAACCTAATCATCTGAATCAACTAATTAACTCTAAACACCTGCAAAAGATTCCTGAGGCTTTTAAAAACTCCCAGCCTGGTTCATTACTCAAAACCGCAATCATGGGCAAGACTGCCGACCTGACTGCTGTCCAGAAGACCATCATTGACACCCTCAAGCGAGAGGGTAAGACACAGAAATAAATTTCTGAACGGATAGGGTGTTCCCAGAGTGCTGTATCAAGGCACCTCAGTGGGAAGTCTGTGGGAAGGAAAAGTGTGGCAAAAAGCGGCTGCACTGCGAGAAGAGGTGACCGGACCCTGAGGAAGATTGTGGAGAAGGACCGATTCCAGACCTTGGGGGACCTGCGGAAGCAGTGGACTGAGTCTGGAGTAGAAACATCCAGAGCCACCGTGCACAGGCGTATGCAAGAAATGGGCTACAGGTGCCGCATTCCCCAGGTCAAGCCACTTTTGAACCAGAAACAGCGGCAGAAGCGCCTGACCTGGGCTACAGAGAAGCAGCACTGGACTGTCGCTCAAATTTTGCATGTCATTCGGAAATCAAGGTGCCAGAGTCTGGAGGAAGACTGGGGAGAAGGAAATGCCAAAATGCCTGAAGTCCAGTGTCAAGTACCCACAGTCAGTGATGGTCTGGGGTGCCATGTCAGCTGCTGGTGTTGGTCCACTGTGTTTTATCAAGGGCAGGGTCAATGCAGCTAGCTATCAGGAGTTTTGGAGCACTTCATGCTTCCATCTGCTGGAAAGCTTTATGGAGATGAAGATTTCGTTTTTCAGCACGACCTGGCACCTGCTCACAGTGCCAAAACCACTGTTAAATGGTTTACTGACCATGGTATTACTGTGCTCAATTGGCCTGCCAACTCTCCTGAACTGAACCCCATAGAGAATCTGTGGGATATTGTGAAGAGAAAGTTGAGAGACGCAAGACCCAACACTCTGGATGAGCTTAAGGCCGCTATCGAAGCATCCTGGGCCTCCATAACACCTCAGCAGTGCCACAGGCTGATTGCCTCCATGCCACGCATTGAAGCAGTCATTTCTGCAAAAGGATTCCCGACCAAGTATTGAGTGCATAACTGAACATAATTATTTGAAGGTTGACTTTTTGGTATTAAAAACACTTTTCTTTTATTGGTCGGATATATATATATATATATATATATATATATATATATATATATATATATATATATATATATATATATTTATATATTTATATATATATATATATATATATATATATATATATATATATATATATATATATATATATATATATATATATATATATATATATATATATATATATATATACATACATATATATATACATATATATATATATATATATATATACATATATATATATATATATATACATACATATAGAGAATTTCCAGCAGCCATTGCTTCTGTCTTCAGTGTCACATGATCCTTAGAAATCATTATAATATGATGTTTTGCTGTGTATATATATATATATATATATATATATATATATATATATATATATACATACATATATATACATATATATATATATATATATATATATATATATATACATACATATATATATATATATATATATATATATATATATATATATATATATATACATATATATATACATATATATATACATATATATATATACATATATATACATATATACATATATATATACATATACATATATATATATACATATACATATATATACATATATATATATATATATATATATATATATATATACACAGCAAAACATCATATTATAATGATTTCTGAAGGATCATGTGACACTGAAGACAGAAGCAATGGCTGCTGGAAATTCAGCTTTGTCATCATAGGAATACATTACATTTTAAAATATATTAACATATAACCAAAGTTACAAATTATACAAATATAAAAATATTACTGATATTTACTCTATATTTGATTTAAGAAATGCATCCTTGGTGAGCACAAAAGATTTCTTTAATTTCTTTCATTTGAACGGTATATCATTATTGTATTAACAGGATAAAATATATATATATATCATAAATAAAACCTAATTTACTTGTTGAGCACATAGTATCATTAAACATTCCTGTAATACAGTTTCAAATGTTTGCAATTTGTATATAATCTGTTTATTACACACACAGACACACACAGACACACACGCGCACACACACACACACACACACACACACACACACACACACACACACACACACACACACACACACACACACACACACACACACACACACACACACACACACACACACACACACACACACACACACACACACACACACAATATCCATAAACTGCATTTAATTACCAATAACCAAAAACCACAAATCAGTTCATATTTTAATACCAGGTATTCATCTGGTTCTCTTTTATTGTTGCAACAGTAAACTGTAACACTAGAATTTAGAATATAAGCATGGCAAAGTGAATAATCTCATAAATCATTTTTGAATAAAGTCTTATCCGTGTGATATCAGCCACCCCCGATGGTGCAGCCTCATACCACCTCTAGCAGGGTCTCTTACATTACTATTTAATAAGACTCAGCAAATCAGTAAGGGGTGGGACAGAGTCCATCCCGCCGTATATGTGTAGCATGTTTGATTGAGTACACTTTGAAACACCAATGTTCTTACACATAGGTTGCACAAAATGTATTGCAGAGGGTGTTGAGTCTTGAGAAAGCTATTTTTGTGGTGCAGATTGTGCAGACAGGGTGGCAGATGATGAAATGCCATAAGCTGAGGGAAGGAAAATAGGTCATATACGTCAGGTTCTTGGCTTCATTCTCTGACGTGTCATCACCTGAGGTGCAAAATGAAGAAAAATTGCACATAACTAGACACATGCCTAAGGAGATGATTGTTTTTAGGGGTTTTGTTTTGGGGTGTGTTATGTATTTCGACTATCCAGACATGGTTAAAGTTGCAGATTCACAAGCATATTGTATACAAAGGGCTGCTTGAAATGTTGATATTCTAAAGGGAGAGAAGATGGTGAGAAGTACATCATATTATGATGTACATGCTTCTATGAGAGCCTCACTTGGGTGTCCTCCTTCTGCTCCTCTAAATTTTGATTTACACAAATAAAGGAAGTGCCAGACAAACAGTCTGCTGCCTGTGAGTCAGGTTATCCCAGCCGTCCCTGGGTCTGGAAAATGTTCAGTCTTTTTCTTCTTCACACAAATGCAAACATCTTACAAAATAATACTCAGCATGGCCATAAGCCGGCTTTGTACGCCTGTTAACATATCTACATAATCATATGTCTTTTTTTCTTTTTTTTATAAATTATTTGTGTCTTGTAAGGTTTGAGTAAAGGGTTAATTTTCTGATTCATCTGAATATTGATTTTTAAAATCCCCAGATCAAGCATCCTTGCAGCTATATGATTATTTGGAAGAGGAGAAGGAGGAAGAGGAAGAGGAAGAGGAGAAGGAGGTAGAGGAGGACACCTAGGTAGAGGAAGAGGTAGAGAAGGACTTGAAGAGGTGATTTAACTCCTGAACAAATCGGTGATATTGAAGGAATCAATTGAATTAATTATTCAATGAGTCACTTGCTTCTTTTCTGAATGACATTATAATGGCAGTGAATGACATTCCAAAATGTTAAGACAAAAAAAGTGAATTCATCCATTATAAAAGTACTCCACACAACTCTGGGGGGTTAATAAAGGCCTTCTGAAGCAAATCGATGGGTTTATGTTTAAAAAATATCCATATTTAATACATTATAAAGTAAAATATCGCTTCCGACGGACCCCAATTCAACAAATCCAACCTTCCACAGAAGGTTTTTATTAACCTATACCGTTCATTTTTGGGTGAACTATCCCTTTAATGACTCAATAAAGACAGCCAGTGTTTCTCAATGGGAAGGCTCCATGCTAGTAATGCTGCATACCACCGCTGTCATGACATCAATTGACGTCGAAGATTGTGTAAATCTGAAACATCTTTGAAAGGCAGCCTTCATTTCGTGTCCTTCATTTGGCATATTTTGAAGGATTCATCAAGTGTATCTTTCCCGTCCTTGAGGTCATTATAAAATGCAAGAGAGAAAAAAAAAAGATTATGGTGTTGAATGCATTGTTTTAGTTGCTTATTGCACGTAATAACTCTTTTTTAAATCAGGCATGCCTAACTATTTTTTTTCTCTCATTAATGCATTTCTTTGTATTTCATCAGAGAAGAGATGTCGCCAAAAGGAAGAAGTTATTTTGATTGAAGATTAAGCACATAAATTAAAGGGTTAGTTCGCCCAAAATTGAAAATTAGCCCATGATTTACTCACCTTCAAGTCATCCTAGATGTATATGACATTCTTCTTTCAGATGAATATAATCGAATAGTCATATTTAAAAAGTCCTCCTACTTAAAACTTTATAGACTAAAATAACTAACTATGTAATTCGACTTGCGGCGAAAGAGTAACCCCTGACGCGATGTATAGAAGCATCGGAAGCTTTGACGCCTGTCGCGGACAGGGCTGGGCAACAAACTCAAGCCCCTCTTCTCTTACAGTTTTTTACGATTGTTTACACACTAAAATTAAAATTTCCACACAATTAGCAAAACTTTACTCCAATGAGCAAAACACCTCCACAGATTTGCACAACATTACACACAATGTCTGCTTCACCCTTTTTGCAAAACATTACACACAGTGATTTGTAAAACTCTACACACATTTTCACACCTTAGACACAGATAAGGATTGTGAGGTTACTTCCTTGTAATTACAAAGCACCGGATTGCCAATTACCACACTAATGAACGAATTGGATAAACACATCTACCAGGTGTGGAAGCACACATGTGCTAATTTGAAAACGCAGCACTCAGGTGTGCTATAAAAGGCAGCAGGTGAGTTCACCTGTCTTCAACAAAAATGGAAGGAGTTAGAAGAAGAAGAAGAAGAGTGAGAATGAGAGGGGGAGCTCAAAGAGGAGATGAAGGAGGTAGAGGAAGAGGATAAGGAGGTAGAGGAAGAGGCATAGGTAGAGGAGAAGAAGGTAGAGGAAGAGGAGAAGGAGGAAGAGGAAGAGGAAGAGGAGAAGGAGGTAGAGGAGGACACCTAGGTAGAGGAAGAGGTAGAGAAGGACTTGAAGAGGTGATAGAACCTGAACAAAGAAGACGAGGACCAAATTTGACTCGAGAAATCCGTGCAACACTTATTGACCATGTTATCAAACATGGACTGACACTGATGGAAGCTGGACAAAGAGTTCAACCAAATCTCAGCAGAAATACTGTTGCGTCAGTAATTCGGACATTTCATCGACAAAACAGGTAAGCTAACCACACAGTATACATTGAAACTGAAGCTTGTATAATCAATATTGTTTACTGTGACATTTGACAGTATATTTGATTTTATCTCTCTCTCTCTCTCTCTCTCTCTCTCTCTCTCTCTCTCTCTCTCTCTCTCTCTCTCTCTATATATATATATATATATATATATATATATATATATATATGTGTGTGTGTATATGTTTTGACTGAAGTGTGTATGTTTTGACTGAAGTGTGTCATTTTGCAAACAATCTAGGAATTGTGCTAATTGAGTGTGGTGTTTGGATAATTGTGATTATATTTTGACAAAAAGAACTCCGTTTTCAAAATTGCATGTAAACAATTGAAAAAAACTGTAAATCGAAGTCCTCTACCATTTCTCTTTAAAAATCCTCATATTAGACTTCTAATTCATGACTGGTGTTTTGTTTTGCTCTGTCCTCTGCGCGTCTGCGTTCGTCAATATGCATGTGTCAAGGGTTCAAGAATCAAGGGTTACTCTTTCGCTGTAAATCGAAGCAAATGGCAATCCACCGGAAGTTAGTTATTTTAGTCTATGAAGTTTTAAATATGGATACTTTTTAAATATTGATTTTTTTTTCAGTTTATTTACTGTGTTTGTTTACTGTGTGAGTGTTTTTTTTTGTTTTTGTTTTTTTGCGTATGTTAATGAATATGCAAAGTAGAGAGAGTTTGTGAATGAGATGTTAATGCACACTTCTTATGCTTTGTTTGTTCAGCACTTACAGTGATTTTTTTATGAAAAAGGTGAAAAAGGACACAATAAACTTCATAAACCATCATTAAAGTTTGGCCATCGTTCGGACAGGGTCCAATGGCGGGTGCTTACTGATAGGTCCATTGAAATATCCCCACTACTAATAGTCTATCCGAAACAAACTAATATATTATATATTATATTATCAGGGTTTATCTGTGTTTGCTTTGGTTTTGGATGGGCTTTGTTCAAGTTTTAGTTAAGCTCCCTTTTTTGTTTGTTTTTTTATGGTTATTTAGTGAATGCACCTGTGATTTATTTCATTGATGTTTTTGATTGAGTTGATTATTATATGAATCTGAATTAAATGTGTATCGGTAGCCCAACATATAGCAGCATAAAAAAAGGCTCTTAACAAAATGTTCCCACTCCCCAAACTCCCATTTTACCTCAGTCCAACTTCAATTTACTTTCTCATTCATTCTCCTCCAAACTCCAAATAAGAAAGTGGGTGAGTTCAGACAACTGCCCTTAAGGCTTTGTTTTGTGTGTGTGTGTGTGTGTGTGTGTGCCAAGTACCCTTTCTCCCTCTCTGCACTTGCAGCCTTGCCTGGAATTCCATTTACCAGCAATATATTAAACTTATGAGCTCCACCATATTGAGGGAGGTTCTTTACAGGCCCATGTTGGCTACTCACATCAAACTGTGTCACCAATTATTAGGCCTAAGCAGAGTGGCCCAAACACAACAATTCAATTGAGAATTTGAGAAAGTGGATAAGAGGATGTCAAAGAGAAATGCACAGTGAATAATTGGGACATGTCTCCCATCCCATATGGAACCCTTTGCAGTGAACAGTTGGGCTGGTAACTCAGGTACCGTGTGCTGTTTGAGATACACTCAAGCACTGTCAGTTCCCTCGCTGAATAGTGTCACACATCAGATGAATGCATAGAATTTACATTTAGAAGTTCCTAATGAGAATCCCGTATTGTTTATATGCAGGACAGTAGAGAGAAGGCTTTGGGATTGTAGTCTGACTTGAAAAGCATTATAAATTGTATTAGCCTGGCTCATGAATATTATTTTGGTGCATTTATTAATATTAATTATGTAGGTATAGTGTTTGCCCTAGCCAACCTATTTTTAACGTAAGAGCAGGCCATTTGTATTTTGAATGTGAGAGTATTCCGGCGTCATCAGCTTCCAGTTATTTTTAGCTGTACAAACAGCTCATTATACTGGATGATTTTGCAAACTCTCTTATATCATAATATTATTTGAATATATTGACGTAATTCAAATTCCAGTGGTTTGTAGTGCAAATAGTGCTACCGTTTGCTACACTGTAATCTTGTTTACCTATAGCAGTTAATGAATCACAAATCTCACACATTTACAGAAAATAGCTCACTTCCACAAAATAAGGTGAATAATCAAATGAAATGGTGAAAGGCACGTAAAGTAGGTGAGCACTAGCCATAGCAGTTGTTTTGTGACACATTTTAAAGGCATTGTGTAATTTTTAGCTTGACACTGTGGCTTAAAAACACGGTGGTCATGTTAAAACTAAAAAAAAGAAAAGTCTAGTACTATATCCAAGCAAAACCAAAATATAATGATTATCTAAAAAGTGGGGCGGACTGCTTACCCTCTGCTCTATACCTGCTTGAGGAAAAACAGGTAGACTTATTACTGCATTCTGAGGCTATACAATTTGAGAAATGGGTCACTGGAGTTTGGATTCAGGGTTCAGTCTGTTCCCTCTGGCTATGTCTGGGTCAGTCAGTGGCAGTAAAAATCAGACAAGGCTTAACACATAACAAGGCTCTGTACATTTGTCACACTTCAAGCCACTAAAACTCATTTACTGTGTAGTGGATTTTGTTGCAAAGCAACAAACTGTGCACAAGTTCGATGCTAATCTTTTCACCACAGCACATATCACCAGGACTCAAAGGTTAAGAGCTACAATAGCTGTAACATTTTAATGTAATATCATATCATTTTGTGTCAGATGTAGAGTCTTGCACAACATATGCCTATCTGTACACAAACCGCATAACCAGTCTGTTGTCCAAAACTAGGCAAACTTATTGGAATAATTTGAATTCATAATAATCCTACTGCCATATTTTAGTCAACATCACATATGAACCAGGAATAATGGATGAAGTATATTTTCAAATGTCAAAAAAAAAAAAAAAATAAGAAGACACTTAAGCCACTTAGCATTTCTGGTTTCAATGCCTCAATGTTGACTATTTCTAAAATTGAAGCCTCAGAGAAAATGAGTAGAGAAGGTCATGATGATGATTACACAGACACAAAGGTCCAAATGATACATGGATTAAGACATTACACAGAGAAAGGTTCAGAGTGAAATTGTCTATTTCATTTGTAATATATTTCTGTGGCAACTGAGAACATTTTGTTTGATTTTGTTGACTTGAAAAATCACCTTTCCCCCCCTTTGGCAACTATTCTATGCTAATATTCAATTGCTATTAGTAATTGAGGTGGCTCATCCCCATATCTGCTCACCTCAGACATTTTACAGGAAAAAAGCAAAATGCCTTTGCTTTTTCTAGCTATAGATAAGCTTTCTAACTGGCTTACATGTCTTTCATAATATTGAGTCAGAAATAGCAGTTTTTGTAGTTAAAAGCCATACTGGCAGAAAAACAAATTGAATGTCACCACATGCAATGGTTCCATAGTGTGACACATGAAACACCTGCAATTTGTTTGTACAGATCAGAGTGGCAAGTGCACAGTCAGATCTCAACCACACTGAATGAGCTGTCAATAAGAACTTGTACCTAATGATATACTGTGTAGCCAGCTTTATGACACAGCAGTCAAGATGCACATTTTGGTTAGAGACTAAAATAAATCGGCAAATCATTTTACCTTCTAAGAGAGCAAAGTAAGAGGGTAAAACTGACCCAGTCTGAGTCTTAAAAATATGGATTATTTAATTTATAATTCATACAATGAATGTAGACATTAGGGTTATGGGTGAATAAATATTGTACCCCACATGTGTAGTTGATAAAGAAGTTGGTAATGTTTATCGACACAATGACATTTAGAAGGAATCATCACAATAGGTTTGCCATCCCCTCAGGGATTTGGGTAATGCAAATGTCTATACTTTTTCTGTCGATACTAGATATTATGCTTTGAGACCACAGAATAATGTAAAGTATAATATGCAAGATATCTTACAATGAAGACTAAAGCTATGGGCTATTATGATTCAAATAAAAAACTGAAGTGTCTCTGAACAAAGTAATTACTTGGCGTCATTATTTTTGCAAGGTGGATTTCACTATCATTAAAAGTGGTTGAAATGATTTTATCATGTGATAATAGGACCTTATAAACTACAATACCTGTCTTTGATGCTGTAAGCAAAAGGAAAAACAGATTTAAGTGTCTGGCAATTTAATATTTAAAGCTAAACTCAAGCCAGACCTGAATTCGATTTACATTTGAAATATAATTGAGTGAACATTTAACTTATCACACGGACACACCAAGCATGGATGGAAAAAAAATTGTGTTTAGGAGCACCTGTCTTGGTAGATCATCATCCATTTGCGCTTCAGATATGAAAGAAAAACACAAAGAACCAAATCTCCTGGCTCCTAACCTGTCCCCTTGTAGTGTTGAGAAAAGCTTTTCACAGATTCAGAAAATCATTCCATTCACAGTGGTTTATGCAGTTCTCAAAAGAAAGAAGTCTGTTTCAATTAGAACAGACATTCCTTGACCTTAAATGTAATGAAGGATTTCACCAGTTATGTTCAGTATAAAAATTTAAAAAGGATTAATCAGCAAGTCATGTATGGTTGGCTAGTTGAGCCTTACACGTGGCTTTGCTTGAAAACTCATCACATTATTCAAGTTTGAAGTAATGTACTGTATTTTGTGTTCCAAAAAAATGTAGAACACACTTTTTTTAAAGGCTGCAATGTAATACTCAGCAACACTTTATTTTACAGTGTCATTGTTACATATATTACATATTACTATAGTAATATCGTAACACTTTATTTTACAGTGTCCTTGTTACATGCTACATGTACAGTGGTGGTCAGAATTATTGGCACCCCTGGTAAATATGATCAAAGATGGCTGTATAAATCTGCATTGTTTATCCTTTTGATCAAATCATTCAAAAAAATCACTAAAATCTAACCTTTCATTGAAGTAAAAGAATGGAAAGTTGGGGCAAAATCACAGTATGAAATAAATGTTTTTCTTGTTGGCCACAATTATTGGAACCCCCAGAATTTTTTATAAGCAAAATAGTATTTTCCCATTAATATTATTATTACATTTTTAGCACACCAGGGTAGGAATCTATGATGAGGGTCTATGACGTCTTGTTTCACAGGAGTATATATGAGAAAACACAAAGGCCAAATTCCCTTAATCATCCATCACAATAAGTAAAAGCAAAGAATGTAGTTTTGATGTGCAGAAAAAGATTGTTGAGCTTCACAAAATAGAAAGTGTCTGTAAGAAAATAGCTAAAGCATTGAAAAAACCCATTTCCACCATCAGGGCAAGAATTAAGAAGTTCCAATTAACTAAAGACGTTGCAAGTCTGAAGAGGACACGTGCCTGTATTGTCTTAATGCACGTCGAGGAGGAACGTTTGAGTGGACAAAGACTCTCCAAGGATCACAGATGGAGAATCGCAGAGATTAGTTGAGTCTTGTGGTCAGAAAGGCTTTTTTTTATTTTATTTTTTATTAATAAAAAAACCCTACATCACCACATGTTATTTGGGAGAGATTAAAGAAAAATCATCCTCGCTCATCCAGAAACAAACTCCAGCATAGTCAGTTGTCAGACACGACTGGAAATTCGAAAGGGACCTGGTTCTGTCATCAGATGAAAATATTAAAAGAGCTTTGTGGCAGCAAACTCACCAGATGGGTTTGGTTCAAACAGGGATAAAAAGTACCCCATGTCCACGGTTAAAAATACAGATTAATCTTTAATGTTGTGGACCTATTTTTTTGCTTGAGGTCCTGGACATCTTTTTCAGATACAGTACATGGTATTTTAAGACCGCTGACTTCGCTTCAATGGCAGTGAAGAGCGGGTGAAGAGATTTGCGCGTTCGGTGTTCTCAGCTGGGCAACAAGGATTTAATTCCAATTCCTCTCTATCTGACTCCATTTTATCATAATTTAGAATTTAGATTAGAATGCCAATTTGGTTATTTGGTCATTTATATTTAATAGTTAGCTACACATTTAATTATTCCGTTTAACCCTTTGTGGAAAGTACCCATTCATGACCTCATAGAGATCGTTAATAATTCCAGAGTAAGTCAGAATAAATCAAAATGTAACAATTTATTAAACAGTCAGGTACATGTATAATTCCAATTACATAATCAATTCAAAGATCCTCAAAACATCATATACTCTGAAGTAAAGAGTGAGAGATGCGTTCCTGACTTTCCATACATAACGTTGGTCGGACATAGGCCTACAACATTTTACGGGCGAATCTGAATTACAATATTGCGCCCTGAACTTTCTGCTACATCACCTTAAGTACTCAGACCAGATATTCACTTTTTTCAAATGGAAACGTATGTTAACAAAGGGAATTTACATGTAATAGCTGTCTCAGACCTGTAGTATTGACAAAAGACCAAATTGGTTGAAAGCCACACCTACCATACTAGGCAAGGTCTCTTTAAACTCTTAAAACCTTTAGAATGTTCTAGTTTGCTTCTGTGGAGATGAGATATTTGTACCTGTCGCACTAAGACATTTCCAATGATATCAAACACATATATACTGTGTAGTATTTGTTCACTTTTAGATCATATAGATTTTGAATACGTTTCCGATAGTCACGGCATAAGGGGGTCAAGTAGGATGGGGGAGAAGCAGGTGAAAGAAATACATGTAAATTAGAGCAATTCTTAGTTGATTCACACAGCGTGAAGTTGTCTGCAAAAAGTATCATTTGTCCTCCACCAGACAATCTGGCATTACTTTTTACAGCCTTTCAGTATCATGAATTCTAGCAAATACCAACAGATAAAAAAATCAAACCCTGACCGCCTCTGCTAGAAATCTAATAATGGACTGTGGATGGATCTTCCATCAGGACAGTAATCCAAAACAAACATCAAAATCAACACATAAATGTGTCACTGAGCACAAAAGCTTCTGCCATGACCAATCCAGTCCCCTGAACTGAACCCTGCAGCAAATGAGTGGGGTGACCTGAAGAGAAGAAGCGCCAACATGGAGCTGTGAATTTGATGGATCAGGAGAGGTTCTGTATGGAGAAATGGTCTCTAATCTATTGTCAGATGTTCTCCAAACTCATCAGGCATTAGAGGAGAAGACTCAGAGCTGTTATCCTGGCAAAAGTAGGTTGCAAAAAGTATTTCATAAAAGGGTGCCAATAATTATGGCCAATATGTTTTGGAGAAAAGCATTTATTTTCGTAATGTGATTTACGAAATCCACTTTCAATTATTTTACTTTAATGAAAAATTAGATTTTTGCCTTTTTTTTTTAATAATATCAAAAGGATAAACCATGCAGATAATTTTTTTTACAGCCATCTTTGAACATATTTACCAAGGGTGCCAATAATTCTGACCACCACTGAAATTACCATAGTAATAACAGTAAATGATGCATAATTGCATGCAACTAACCCTCAACCAAACCAAACCCTATTCCTAACCCTATAGTTAGTACATGTATTTACTTAATATTACTCAGTACTTAAATAATGACAGTGTAACAAATATACCAGGGTGTCCGTGGGGTCTTACAAAAAAGTTGATAAATCAATCTAGCGAAAATTAAAACCCTTAAAAGTGTGTTAAGTCATTTTCCAAGGTATTCAATTTCGCATCATCCTTTCAATATGTATATTTGTCCAAATTAATGCTAAAGATTTCCAGATTTGAATCATTGCGTAGGCGAATAGTGGGATTCTGTGTAGTTTAATTATGGAATCCCACTAGATTTGACGTCATTTGTTATCGCACTCACGGACTGACTGCACTGTTGCATGGTAGTGCAAATCCCTTTACGCCTGGTTGTTAAACAACATCGTTGACTGATAGGGAAATGCAAGTTTTCGTGCAAATGGTTTGAGGATAAGGAGTTGGAACCATGGCTGAGGGCCGTCTCTGTGAATAACCGTGAGTCATGCTGCTCTGTGTGTTGGAAGGCGATTAGCATGGCCTCGATGGGGATCAACGCTGTCCGGTCCCACATGCTAAGTGCTAGCCACAAAGCCGTTATGGGACGCAAAATGCAGGTTCTCTATCGCGCATTTCTGTGCAACACCACCGTCTCTACCAACCACCGCTGAAGCTACTACAACTACAGCTCCAAGTAATGATGGGCACCAATCCAACTCTGCGGGCAGAGGTTCCTTGGTGTCTCAACGCCACAGTAAAACACTAATCCCTCACCTCAAACATCAAACAAATATTAATTTGTGTTCTGAAGATGAACAAAGGTCTTTACAGGTTTGGAATGACATGAGGGGGTGTGATGCCACCCTGATAATCTGATTGTAATTAGATTAGTAGCACAGTTGGAATAAAAAAAGTTGTAACCATGCCAATCAGAATAAATTGGCCAAATAAGAGGGTGGTATAAACCTTTTCTTAACCGGTTAGATAGAACATGTAAATACTTGATTGGACAGAAAACCGAAACTGGAATGTTCTGCTAATGTACATTAACGATTAAATGGCATAATTCCCAACCACTAGGGGGCGTGAGATAACTGAAAATTAGTTTTAGTAAATTAATTTAATTCGTAAATGTTATTATTGATATCTTAAATAATAAAATATAAATTACAACAAAGAACCAACTCTTTCGTACATATTCTGTGATTGTTTTGGATTCGGAGCAACCCACAACGTTTCTAATCGTGCTGTGTGAGATACAGACTGAACGGCGGCTCAAATGCACCCAAATGCATCATGAACACAGGATACGTCACTAAAAAGTTACGATTGCAGTGACCGTTTATTGTGTCGGTTATAATTGATGCGCAAACAAACCAAATTTTTGGCATGCATATGGTACGCAGTTTTTCGCGTGCATATGATACGCACTTTATGGCGTATAAAATGCGTATCATATGCACACGAAAAACTGCATACCATATGCACGCCAAAACTCATTTTGTTGTATACATTCCATTACATTGGACACTCGTATTATTGATACGCATTTTCGTGTGATTGGTCTCAACAAACCGTGTATGTGCGCTCTCTTCTCACTGAATAAAGTTTTGTTAGGATGATGATTGTAATCAAGGTATAGACGATCAGTGGCATGCAGGAGTCTTAGATTAAGCATGTCCGAGTACGTTATTATTGCTGCCCAAATAAACCGTGTATGTGCGCTCTAGGCTCACTGATCGCTATAACATATTTCTCCATGCACGTAGTTCAATGTATTCAAAAAGTTTTCAAAATGAATGTACTGTGAGTGTTTTATAACGGACGGTCGCAAACGAAGCGTGCTTTGGAGAAGTTTGTGAGTATCAGTGGTTTGTTCACACGAGCATCAGCTCCAAACATAGACATGAGTGCTTGTTCTGACAGAGGAACTGTTCACTGATGACATCAGATGACTTCAGAGAGCCAAGTTTCCATACATTCAGAATTATTTAATTTTTCATTTGTATTGTAGTGTGGCCACTACCCTAATGACTTGTGATGCACGGAACAAGCGGTAACACTCTACAATAAGGGTGCACTAATATGCATAAATTCATGCTTAACTAATGCACAGATAATAATTAGTTAATGTGTTACTAATGGTTAACTAACCCATTTATTAATGATTACTGCATCAGCAACTATTGAAGATTCTACATGATTCATAGATTAAGTAATAATTAAATTGTTATTAGTTAAATGTGTCATAATGTATTAATTCCTTAATAACATATTATATGAACTAATTATGTAAATTAACGTGTTAATTACCACAATGGGTCAAAGCCATGCATTTCAACTTCCAGTTGTCTGCTTTAATTAACAATTAGCTAATGATTTACAAATGTGTCATTATGTTATGACTTTACTTGTTGGGGCACGACTGTTAAATAATTGATTAAGTAATAATTGTGGTTATGGGTTTTTAATTAATTTTTAATTAGTTAATAGGCATGTGCCCCAACAAGTAAAGTCATAACATAATGACACATTTGTAAAACATTATTACATTATTTTGTTTTACTTTTACATTATTAGTTCATATAATATGTTATTAAGGAATTAATACATTATGACACATTTAACTAATAACAATTGAATGATTACTTAATCTATTAATCATGTTGAATCTTCATTAGTTGCTGATGCAGTAATCATTAATAAATGGGTTAGTTAACCATTAGTAACACATTAACTCATTATTATCTGTGCATTAGTTAAGCATGAATAAATGCATATTAGTGCACCCGTATTGTAAAGTGTTACCGAACAAGCTTTTGTTGTTGTTGCATATAGTGTCATAAATGACAGTCGTGTCAAAATTCTCCTTCCACTTATCTTGTGAAGTGATGCAGGACAATATTGTCATCCCAGCATTGCTTTGGACTTTCATTCATAGATGCCTTGTTTTGGGTGCAGGAAGGGATGTTTTACTTTTTGATAAATATAAGCAGCACTGCACAAAATTGTATGTGCTTGTTGACTCCTAATTAGGATCCAAAATAGGTAAATATATAAAATTGCTGCAAAAGGTGCCCATGTAAACATAGTTTGTGTGTTGCTCGGAAAAACACAATGGTTAATGATGCTGTGGCTTTGTTTAACTATTTTTGTTTTAGAAAGAAAAAAATTATCTGACAATATTGTATCTGAAATGCAAGTAAATGAACTTCTTATATATAACTCTAGTGCAAAAGTCATCAGACTTGCAATCATGCTGTTTTGCTATATTTGGACAAATGTTACTGTAATAATGATATTTAAAAGGGACAGTTGGCTACTACACAGCTTGCTCTGGAGAAAGCTAACCTGAAACATGATCTTTAAAGGTGCAGTTTGTAATATATATGAGGATCTATTAACAGAAATGCACTATACTATACATAACTATGTTTTCAGTGGTGAATAAAGACCTTACATAAAGAACCATTATATTTTTATTACCTTAGAATGAGCCATTTCTATCTCCATACACCACGGGTCCCCTTACAGTGAAGTCACCATTTTGCACATTTTTGCTTCTAAAGGGAGGGGTGAGCGGTGGGCGGTTGCAATTCGCAACCTCACCACCAGACGCTGCTAAAATTTATACAGTGCACCTTTAAGGTCAGTTTCGTGAAATTTCTGCCACTGTGATGTGTTGCGATTATTCGCTATGCATTTAACTTTTGTATTATTTATGGCCCATAAAATCAGACCATGGTATATATACTGCAGTAACCTTGCAATTCACCGAGGACGGTCAGCATGAGGCTGTTTTAACGCTGCTCCAGCCAAATCCCTGCCATCATCTGCTGATGCAGGTTGCCTAATGCAGTTTGAGTGTTGAGCTTAGGGGTCAGCATTCAGAGCTGATACATGCTCAGGTCAGGCTTTAGACCTCAGATGACATCTATGATGAACTTCCTCTAGTCCTCAGTGACAAGGGCAAAGTGGACATTGTGAAATCCTCATGCTTCTGTGAGGCTTTATAGGACATTCGGTTTATTTGTAGTGTGGGTGTAACTGGGTTCTGTATGTGTATAAAACAATGTATCTTTTGATTATATCCTAACAATATCTAACATATTGTACATATTAGTAGCTTATACATGCAGTTGAATGTTGGCCATATGTTTGTGTTTAACTTGGTATATTTCAAATTGAATCACAAAATATCCATAATAATAGTCTGTGCCAGTCAGCATGTCAATGAAAGGACACATTTAAATGTATTAAAACTCATTCATATATATATATATATATAATTTATTTTCCTTGTAGTACTGAAATGAAACATAGGCCTACTATAAAAACACATTTTTGTAAACACATTTTGCATGGTAAATGTTGTCCAAATCTGACAGCCAGATAAACACATCAATACTGAATTGGATGGAGTCCCACCACAGAGAGATGGAATCATAAATGCAATTTTATAAGTCTTTTTGAAGTGTGTTTTACCCAAAGAATCCCTTGGGTGAGATGTTCATCTGTTTCAAATATTTGTAAAATATTTAAATTTTAAAATGTTGTGTTTGAAAACCATTTACTTGAATCAAATGAGTTGCCACAAGCTGTAATTATGCTGCACACTGAGCAGCATCAACATATTAAATTAATTACTGTTAACCTTGCCTTAGAATCAGTGAAGTTCTCCTTTAATTTGTTCTTTTTAAAGCATATTATAGCTTTTACACATGCATGAAAAAAAGACAACTTGCTTGTGTTTTGGTCCATTTTAAATGAAACCGTGGCAGTTTAAAAAGACCTTGTTCTTAAATGTGTGTTATACATTTGTTTCGGCAAACTTGTTGCATATGCGCACTACAGTCTCTAACCCACTATTAAAACAAACACAACGGCATACGTTATACAAGACAATGCTAGAAGAATAAATTAGATATTTTAGAAGAAAGATTCATGAGAAAATAAATTCTGTGAAAAGACATTACATTGCACACCAGGTGTTTTGTGTTTTTCCTCGCAACTGAATATATCTGCGGCTGAGAGGGAAACATTTGGCCCAGCCCGGGGCATGTGGTGAGACATTAACAACACCTCAAAGTGACCTCTCTTCTTAAAGCTGACTTCAGTTTGGAGGGCAGCACAGTTTGAGGCCAGCACACTAATAGAATCAGATCCAAAGTATGAAAAAGTATTTCACCCACCCACATAGCTCAAAACAAAACAAGGTTAAACAGAAAAGTAAAGTTGAAAAATAAAGTTATTTGAACTGCAGAGACAGATGACAGCAATGATCTGTCAATGAAATATAGCCAAAAACTTAAAGGAAGACTGCAGGATGGGCTATCAATATCAAAAGATTTTGCAACACATTTAGCCCTACAACTTTATTTTCTATGCATTATAACTATGAAAATGTACAATTTATTAATAAGCAGTCACACCAAGTAAAGGTTCTAACATATTTCTTAAATGCAAAAAAAAGTGATACTCTAATGTAACACTCTTTGCTGAAACCCATAACACATTGACAGAAGGAAAACGATTGTGCCAAACAAATCTCTCTCTCTCTCTCTCTCTCTCTCTCTCTCTCTCTCTCTCTCTCTCTCTCTCTCTCTCTCTCTCTCTCTCTCTCTCTCTCTCGTTACTGGATTTCTGGATTCATAAAGATTGTCTACTATATAAGCAACTGTTTAATGTTAATTGGTAGGGAAAACAAATCTGATTTTAACAGCTTATTAGCCTGTACAGATGCAAACAAATTTACACTTGTATCATTATTCTGTTCAGAATGTATTGCAGAAGGCTTTGTAATTGTTCGGCACACTGTAATGCTTCCTTTTATGTAATGCTGTCAGTTTACACTGGAACACTAACAAGCCTCATGCAGGCATAGTTAGTGTGCAATAAAGTGCAGTTGTGTCTCCTTAATGCATGGTCTTTAATGACTCAATTGTGTATGCAGGACGGTATTTGTAAATCTGCTTGGTGGCCTGCTGGGTTACAGAGATGAATAAGACTCATACCCCCGGTTTCACAGACAAGGCTTAAATCCATAGTCCCAGACTAAAATGCATGTTTTAACTGAAATCAACTTGCACTGACATATCTTAAAATGTCATTACAATTATACACATTCCCAGTCCATATAATCATTGTTTCAAACACATTATATTGTAATATGTAATGAGAACATTTGCTTTAATCACAGAAACACAATTTATTTTAACAAACAGTTTATTTAATAGCAAACAATGCACGATACATGTTTCAAATCACCCTTGTTGGTTAAATAATTACTGTAACACAGGCTACAGATGCCACAGAAAATACACTTACATTACCTAAATTACAAACATATCATAAAATTCATAAATGTTTGTTTTACGCCTAATAAAAAGAAATGGGTGGTGGTATGGAATGCATACCAACTAATCACTCCGGTCGATAATCAAACATTCAACACCAACTATAAGAGGAATTTATTAAGGAATCACTGAGGGGATAATGAGCATCTTGTCAAGGTGTCCAAAGGCCAAAATAACAAAGAAAACAAACCTAAAAAAAGAAACAGGGAGAAACACTAAACCACCTAATCAATAGCAAAAGAAAAATACATTTAACTGACCTAACTACCTAACAAAAACAGAACCCAAACAAGTTTCAAAATACAGGAGGGATGGAGGAGGGATCCAGGAGCTCTCAACCCACTCACGGCCGAACCAACAATGAGCTACTCGTCAAATGCAGGCAGCGTCCTTTTATCGTCCACGCCTCATCTAGATGACCAATGGCGATCATCCGCTCAATCACTGGACAACCTATCAGAGCAAGGAAGGGAGAAAGAGAAAACACGGCAATACAAATAGAAGAGAAACAGGTCGTAACAGTTTGTAATAGTATATTCGATGTGTTATCAAAAGTTGTGATTAAGTATGACACAGCCATGAGGTTTTGTGCTAGAACAGCAATATAATAAATATTGTAAATATAGTAAAACTGAATAAAGCCTGAACCTCGTCATCGGGTCCATCCCTCGTATTGTTTAAACTCATTGTTGATTCGAATAGCAAACAATGAGTAATTCACACACACAAACAGACTTTTAAAAATGGTGGTTGAAATAAAATGCTGCATGAACTCAACCAATCAAAATGCTCAGCACCCAAGTCTCACACTCAAAAGTTCCTGAACTTTGAAAAAGTACTACCTCACAAGCAGGGACTTTCTGAGTGTGACATTTTTACCCGGAACTTCTTTTAGAACCTGATCCCTACGGTCAAAACAGAGTACCACTCCAAAGTCCCCAGTTCCCTAGTACACACACACGCACACACACACACACACGCACACACACACATGTTTGTTTTTGTAAAATGTGGAGACATTCCATAGGCGTAATGGTTTTTATACCGTACAAACCGTATTTTCTATCCCCCTACACTGCCCCTGCCCCTAAACCTACCCATCACAGGAGACTGCGCAGTTTTTGTTCTGTGAAAAAAACCTCATCCTGTGTGATTTATAAGCATTTTGAAAAGTGAGGATATGGGGAACGTCCTCATATTTCACTCTCTTTTTGTAATACCTATGTCATACCCATGTCATTATACACATTTGTGTCCTGATATTTCACAAAAACATGCCCACACACACACACACACACACACACACACACATCTTGAACAAAGTGGTTATTATCTAAGAAAAATCACTTATGTAAAAAATATTTGTTACATTTGGAAATTGCAAACAAGTTCTATAAACTGTCTATAGAATCCATAGAAATCTATAGGTGTACCAAATGATTCACTGATTAACCAAGTCCAGTTGGATTAAATAATAGACAAACGTATTAAACTGAATGAGAAGAATCTAAAGTTTTATAGTAAGAGCTTTATTAAAGTTACTGTGAATGAAACATTTATGAAACACTTATGTTTTGCAGTGAAAAGGACTCTTTGTGATTTTGTGTATTGTACTAACACAATTGAAAAAAAAAAAAAGTTCACTTTTGATGATCTGGTGTGATAGGAGTACTAAGAGTTTTGCAAAGTGACAGATTGCTTTGTAAAAAAAGTGTGCCAAAGCAAGTAAAAAATAAATTAAAATACATTAAAAAAAAAAGATTTGTTGCACTGCACCAGGAACAGACAATCAACCAGGCAGAGTGGTGCAACAGCAGAGGTGTGAAAGCTGAAAACACTATGACTCTCCACCCCAATTTATTTCCAGACACTCCACCAGCACTCTAATCAATCACCTCTTTCCACCAAACAGCTTAACCACCACTGCCTTCTTTGTCTTCTCACTCTTGAAACCACAGTAAAGTACTGTAAAATGCATTTTTTCCCCCTCCACACTAAATGGAGGAACCATTTCTTGGTCTTTAGTGAGACCACATAAACATATGCCGTAAGGATAAAGTACAACCCCAAATCAGAAAAAGTTGGGACAGTATGGAAAATGCAAAAAAAAAAAAAAAAAAAAAAGAAAAGTGATTTCTAAATTTACTTTGACTTGTATTTCATTGCAGACAATATGAACAAAAAATATTTCATGTTTTGTCTGGTCAACTTCATGTCATTTGTAAATATGCATCCTTTCCTGTCATTCAGACCTGCAACACATTTAAAAAAAGTTGGGACAGTAAAGCATTTACCACTTTGTAATGTTGCCATTCCTTTTCACAACACTTAAAAGGCATTTAGGGACTAAAGACACCAAGTGATGAAGTGTTTCAGGGGTAATTTTGTCCCATTCTTCCTACAAAGAAATCTTAAGGTGGGCAAAAGTAAGGGGTCTTCGTTGTCGCATTTTGCGCTTCAAAATGTGCCACACATTCTCTATTGGAGACAGGTCGGGACTGCAGGTAGAACAGTCAATTACCCGTACCCTATTCCTCCGCAGCCAGGCCTTTGTAATGTGTGCAGAATGGGGTTTTGCATTGTCTTGTTGAAATATGCATGGATGTCCCTGGAAAAGATGTCTTCTTGAAGGCAGCATATTATGGTCAAAAATCTCTATGTACTTTTCAGCATTAATGGTGCCTTCACAGAAGTGCAAGTTACCTTTGCCAAGGGCACTGACACAACCCATACCATGACAGACCCTGGCTTTTGGACTTGTCTGGATGATCCTTTTCTTCTTTGGTCCTGAGCACATAGTGTCCATTCCTCCCAAAAAATACCTGAAATACTGATTCATCTGACCACAGTACACGTTTCCACTGTGTGATGGTCCATCCCAGATGCCTCCGAGCCCAGAGAAGTTGAGGGCGGTTCTGGACACTGTCAACATAGGGCTTCCTTTTGGCACAGTACAGTTTTAACTGGGATTTGTGGATGTAACTACGTATTGTGGTACTTGACAAAGGTTTGCCAAAGTAGTCCTGAGCCCATGTGGTGATATCGCTAATAGATGAATGACGATTCTTGATGCAGTGAAATTCCTCCAGATTCCTTGAATCTTTTAATTATGTTATGCACTGTTGAATGTGAAATATCCAAATCTCTTCCTATCTTTCTTTGAGGAACATTGTTTTTAAACATTTCAATAATTTTCTCACGTATTTGTTAGCAAACTGGCGATCTTCAGCCCATCTTTGCTCCTAAAGGATTAGACCTTTCTTGGATGCTGCTTTTGTACCAAATCATATTTACAATCACCTGTTGACATCACCTGTTTCAAATCGCATCATTATTTAACCATTTTACCTCATTATTAGCCCTAAATTGCTCCTGTCCCAACTTTTTTTTAATGTGTTGCAGGTCTGAATGACAGGAAAGGATGCATATTTACAAATTACATGAAGTTGACCAGACAAAATATGAACTATTTTGTGCTCATTGTCTGCAATGAAATACCAGTCAAAGTACATTTAGAAATCACTACTTTCTTTTTTTATTTGCATTTTCCATACTGTCTCAACTTTTTCTGTTTTGTGGTTGTAAAACCCTGAACGTGATGCAGACAGAACTGTATAAAGAATGTTGGTTGTGTGCAATTCAGAATTAAATTATTGTAAAATATCTGAAATTAGTACATTTATTTTCAATTCAGGTAGCGAACAGGATGCTAAACAGTGATTCAAATTTGAACGTGATTAATTAACATTTAAATGAATTTAAATTCAAAGAAATTCCATGAAGCCTGTATTAAGAATTCCCTAATAATGCATTATAATACATGCATAATGCTTTATAAACAACCTTATAACATTTAAATTTATCCAGTTCAAATTCCAACTCAAAGATCGATTTCCTGTGTGGTGTGGACAATTCAATTCAAGTTCACACTCATGAACTGAAAGTGAATCAATACTTCACTTCTGAATTTCACTTCTGAAAACTCTGATGATGATATATTTGAGATGCAGTCCGCAGACTCTTAAATAGTCAAATTCGGCCATTGTTCATTATGTCATACTGTCATTTATTGATAGTTGGATTTTCCTGCCCTGATTCTTGTGTCTTTGTTGGTCTTTACTCCATTTACTCAAATTTGAGGCAGCCATTTTAAGTATTATTTACATACCCATGATTCTATAAATTGCGTTTCAGTCATCAGCAGTAATACTGTGATAAATCATTCATTGCATGTTTCCTGTTTTGTCCTACATGTGTGCCCCAAGTTCATGAATATGTGTAAAATTGATGTTGTCAGCATCAGACAAGACAGCAGGTAATTTGTTACAAATTCAGAACCTATATAGACCGAAACACCCAAGGTAAAATATTGTTCTGCCCTTTACAAGGGTAAAAATAGCACATAAACTCTAATTATTGCTACCATCAAACCATAGACCATGCTCAATCAAAATATAGATTTTTACTTTAAGAAGCCCAGCCCCATCCTTTCTGCTCCAAGGAAGAAGAAAAAAAGGGGGATACTGTTAAGGCAATGTACCATCTCTGGATAAATTTATACACAGCATGTTTAGATAATACGATAAAACTAACACGATTATGATCATAGGATAGTGTGCAAAAATGTCAGGTTTTACAAGAATATGTGTTCAATGACTTCTCAACCGATCAATCAGTTCAAGTCCATTTCCTTTTTCAGTTCAAGTCCATTTCAAAGGAAGATATTTTATTTAAAGGGGTGATGAATTAAGAAATCAACTTTCCCTTGAGCTTTTGATATATGAAAGGTCATGGTAATATAAGAATATCCTCTAAGTTTCAGAGCTGAAAACTTCCTTGTTAGTCAAAGAAAAGCTTTTATAGACACTAGGCACAGGAAACGATCGTGTGCTTCATACTGATGTCATTGCGCAACGAAACACCGCCTCTACAGAATAATAAGCACGTGTAATTCAGTAGCCCCGCCCACCGACTCATCGGATCATGCTAGCCAGCAGCAATAAACAAAAGAAGACAGACAGCAAGGTATTGTGGAAGAACGCAGTCGCTGCATAAGCTTCCTTCGGATCCTAATATTAGGAATGTGTGATACTTCATTTATTTTTTAATGAAGTTCAAGCTCACGTGGGGAAGACATGTACGTGTGTTCGCTTCATTTCACTGCGGAATCGTTTGTAAACAAGTCTCAGGTGCTGGATTTGCAGATACAGTGTTGTGCCTTCTATATTGGATTCGACAGGAATGGTGCAACAAACGTATGTGAGTAAAACGTCTTTTTTATATGTAATAGTAGTCCCGGGGCTTTCTGTTTTCCAGATGGCTACCAAAACGAAAGCCCATAGGCAGGCCGATGAATCTCAAAGAATGAAATAATATTCCTTTCTTGATCTGAGCGCGCACGCACGTGTGTGTGTGTGTGTGTGTGTGTGTGTGTGTGTGCGTGCGTGCGATTTGTGCTTATCGACCGATCGGGCGGGCCATGTAATACAGAAATAATATTCCAATCAATCTCGGGTGGATGAGAAATAAATCATTTTGTTTGTTTGATAAATACGTTAACAAACCCTATGATCGAGAGAATTATTCCGGTTGCCACTTTCAAAACGATCCCTCCCTAATGTGAACTGAACTGACAGGGGAGCTGAAGCTCATTAAATATGCAAATCGTATCCAATCCCAGCCGTGGGCGTTTACGTAAAATTCTCCAGTGCAGCACGCCCATCAAAACAGGAGAAAGCCTCAAAACCAGTGTAGAAAATAGCCTATTATTTATTTATTATGAGGTTTTTAAATGTAAAAACCACACAAACGTCATTAGTTGACCTCAGACAACAGTATATAAAAAGAAAATAATAAAAAAAAGCCAGTTCATGACCCCTTTAAAAGAATCCACTTTCCAAGAAATACAACGAACGACTTGTTTGGACGACAACGCTTTTTTGTTTGTTTGTTTTTTTTTAGTGTTTTTTTTTAAAGGCTTTATGAAGTCATAATGATACTTTAATGATACTTTAAATAATCCGTTCCCACAGAATACGCAAAAAGAAAGAAAAGAAGGGGACTTGGCTTGGTTGAGCTGCGCTAGAGAAGACAGAGTTAAAGGACACCTATTATGCCCCTTTTTACAATATGTAATATAAGTCTCAGGTGTCCCCAGAGTGTGCGTGTCAAAATTCCTAACAGATCATTTAATATACCATGTTGTTTCCCCTTAAATGCAAATGAGCTGCTGCTCCCCACCCAGAGGGCGGAGCCTTCACAGCTGGTGAACACCAGGGAATGAAAACTGAAACATGATATCTGTGTTTTGAATATCATATCTATGGCAGACACATGCATGTGACTGCGGTTCTTCATCATCATGAAATATTATCACCTCTATGCATTTTAAAGCCTTATCACTATCAACTTAAACACACGCACATGCCCCTGACACATGCGCACAGAGAGCTGGATGTCAGCGAGTCCGTGAGTAGTCATTAAACTAGTTCGCTTGCATATGTTATTGCGATTAAACTGCCAAATGCTCACAAGGTAATATCAGAAACATACAGGGTTGCCAACTCTCACGCATTTGGTGTGATACACACGCTTTGAAGCTCTATCTCACGCTGCCCAACTTAATCTTACGCCAAATTGCCAAATCTGCTTTTGATATTAAACAAAGCTAAGCTTTACATTTTTTAAAAAAAAGTTTTAATGCGAAATTCAAACAATAAATAGCGTTTTGGCGCTAAGGTGGCATAAGGTTAAAGCCAGAGGCATTGAAAAACGCAGTTGCAACATGCTCTCATCTCCTGGCGTGCACGGTCACCTAATTATATGTTTGTTGATCGATAAGTTATCACAGGTTGTGGGCGGGGCGCCGCCATTATATGTTTTCAACACTGACAGGGAGTTGGAGCCTGCTGGATTTACAACACAAGATCATCCATTTCTCCTGATATGTGTGACATTACGTGAGGGAACAGGGTAGAAAATTATTTTGTTAGTTGATCTGTAAAGTTATCACGGGCTTTGGCATCCGAGCCGCCATTATGTTTACAACGCTGACGGAGCCTGCTGGATTTACAACACAAGATGATCCACTTCTCCTGATATACGGTGAATTCAAGGTGGTTTGGACACTTTTTGGCATTGCGATGACTTGGGAAAAGTATCCCAATCACCCTGAATTCACCCTATGTGACATTACGTGAGGGAACAGTGTAGAAAATGATTCTTTTGTTAGTTAGTTGATATAGGTAAAATTGTCAAGGGCTGTGGGCTTCTGTGCCGCCGTGAACAACATTAATGTTATGTTTACAACACTGACAGGGAGTCGGAGCCTGCTGGATTTACAACACAAGATCATCCACTTCTCCTGATATATGTGACACTACGTGAGGGAACAGGGTAGAAAGTGGTTGTGTTAGTTGATCGGTAATGTTATCACGGGCCATTATATGTTTACAACACTGATATCTTGCTGTTATATTTAGTATATAATTACAAACTATATTTAGTTTTTGCTGATATTTTTGTGGTTGTGTAATGTAATTTGAAGTATGAAACCTAAAATAAACATTAAAAGACACTGAGCTCAATCAGTCTCACTCACGCAGTCTTTGGCTCAGCGCTAGTCAGCGCGCTAAAGCAGATTTTAAATTTGAATTTGGCAGTTGATCTCTGAGCGTTCTATTCACACCCATGTGGTCGTACGCACCAGGGACCAGCCTAGATTGATCACACGGGTTTGATCGTACGTGTCAAAGGGTTAAAATAATTGTATTTTAGTATATTTCCAAAAAATGTATTTTCTAAAAATATACTTAAAATGAAAGTTCTGTGTACTTTTGTAAAGTGTACTTATTTGAACATTACTTTAAAATATATATTTTTGAATATTTTAAACTGTATGCTAAAAATTGTCATTGTAACAAATAAACAATGCACTAAAACCATATTTTAAAAAATACATACTTAATACCATTAAAAATATATTTTCTAAAAATATACTTTAAATGAAAGTTCTGTGTACTTTTGTAAAGTGTACTTATTTGAACATCACTTTAAAATATACTTTTGTATATTTTAAACGGTATGCTCAAAATTCTCATTGTAAAAAATTAACAATGCACTAAAAGCATATTTTTCTAAATACATAATTAATATCATTAAGCTGTAGTATATTTAAAGTTAAATAAAGTTTAAGGTTATTTATTCATGCTTAAGTGTTCAAATTAAGCATGAATAAATAATGCAGTGTATGCTATAAGCCCTACTTTAGTTGTGATTTAAGTGTAAATATGTTTAATAAGTTTACAGTGGCAGAGAATAATCGTGTTACAATCGTACACTCACATCTATATTAAACCATCAGAACACTTTTAAATTGAACTCAAGAAAATATGAGTTGAGTAGTTGAGTCTTATCGGAATTCAAATGTCTCTTCAATTGGTCTGTGACCAATCAGATTGTGATGCTCAATGCCTGCAGCCAATTAGAGGCAGAGCTGCTAACGTTACTCGTCTGGCTGACGCTGGCTCACTCACGGGAGGTTTGCAGCCTTGCAGGTGAAGTACAATGTTGCTTTACATTATTTATTTAATAAAACAGCGGAAAGTATATGGCTCATTTTTCGACCAGTTCAATTACGTCACATCGCAGCCTGAACTTGATGGTGACGATAAACTGTTTTGGAATAAAATGGCCTAACGAGAACCAGAGAAAATGTCCTGCTGTTTGGAGGTAAGTAAGTTAATAAGTAAGACTAATGTAACTAATCGTGAATAAAAAGTTGTGTGAACATGCACCCAACCTTATCTCTTGTATGTTCTATTAACAGATGCTGTTCTTCACACTGTTTGCTGTCAGCTGTCTCTGATGATGATGTGTAAGCGCCTTCAGACGCAAGTGTAACAATCAGCAGCTCATCAGAAAATGGAATATAATGTGTCATTTATTTTTATGTATAGAGATGGTAGGTGGAATTAGTTCAGTAATATATTTTCCAACATCTTCCAGTGTTAATTTAATGAAAATTAAATTAGTAAGTTAATTTTGTTTAGCTTTGCTGAAACCATGTGAAACCATTAATAAAAACCGTTGGGCTTGTTAATGAATATATATATATATTTCTTGTGTGTTCTGAAGATACTGGTAATTAATTTGTAATGTACTTACAACACAAATAAAGTATACTATAACACAAATAAAGTATACTTATAATACAAATAAAGTACAATTATAATAAAAAAGTATACTATAATACAAATAAATTATACTATAACACAAATAAAGTATACTTAACACAGATAAAATATACTTATAATAAAAATAAAGCACATTTAATATCACTAATCATGCATGTAATTATGCCCTATACTTAAAGTGTACTAAGTATACTTAAAGTTGGTCCACTTTAGCACATAAAAGTACACTAAATACACTTAAAGCTATGCTTTAACACAACTTATTACAACTAAAATATACTTAGTACAAAATTAGTTGTTTCAAAATAGCACACTTCAAGTTAACTAGTCATTAACACACTTCAAGTATACTGAAAATTAGTCTGGCTGCTAAAAAGAATAGCAGCCAGAATATACTTAGCATACTTTTTTTTTCACAAGGGTATGGTGTTTGCTGTAGCTTTTAAGCTCTCGTGCATGAAATCCTGAAAGCATCGTTAGCCAACTATGGTCGCAAGTTCCGCGGTTATCAACATAGGTCAACCAGTCGGTGTTTCCCGACTCGTTGAAGGAAGGAAGATAAGACTCAAAGGAAGAGGATGCATTAGGAAGACTCGTTGAAGGAAGATAATGCATTGGGGCCTCTTCTAGCTTGTCTGAATGATTTAAAAACTTGGCTGGCCTTCAATTTCCTGCTTTTAAATTTATGCAAAACTTTGCACCCGCCAATGTATCTGGGTCCCCTTGTATTGATTTAGGCACTTTATCTACTTATGGTAATCCCATGGTAAAAAATGTAGGGGTAATTTTCGATGACTCCCTAAAATTTGACAAACAAATTAACGGTGTTGTCCGATCGGGTTTCTTTCAATTAAGTTTAAGTAAAAACATTTGTGTCATTTTATGATAGTGAGAGAGATACATGCATTTGTGTCCTAACTTTTGGCCTATTGTAATGTCAGTCAACATTGACACAACTGCAAATTGTACAGAATGCTGCGGCAATTCTTATTCAGTGTTGGCTCCGAAGCTCTGGAACAGTCTGCCTGTGCATATAGAACCGCCTCCATAGTGGTATCTTTTAAATATATTTTAAAAACTCATCTATTCTCTCTGGCTTTTCTGTCTAACACTGCTTGCTTATATGTTAATAGCTTGTTTGTTTTTATGTGAGTAGTTAGATGTGTGTTGTATATTTAGTGTATTTGCGCTTCGCAAATTTATTTGAATTGTACAGCACATTAGTCTTGCTTTATCTTTATAAATACCTTACCTTTCCCGAAACCATCGTTCCAACGAACATTTGCAAACAGCATCACAAAGTTGTGTGGTTGGAACAAGGTATAGTGTGTAATATTTACGAGGATCTATTGACAGAAATGCAATATAATATACATAACTATGATTTCAGTGGTGTATAAAGACCTTACATGAACTATAATGTTTTTAATTACCTTAGAATTACCACTGTAGCTTCTCTATGTGCGTCGATAGGGAGGGGAGGGTGCAACTTGCAACCTCACTGCTAAAATTTACACAGTGCACCTTTAGGCCGTGTGTCCACCAAAGTGTTTTTAGCCAGCTGAAGACGCTAGGCGCTCTGCTGAAAATGCCTCCCTGTGGGCGCTTGAGAGCATTTTGGCAGGGCAGCGTTTTTTTTCAGTTGAGACTCTTTGCTTGTTATGATACGGAATATCCGTGTAACGTGTTACTAGTATCTCATTTCACAGGTAGTTTGTTTCTGTTTTGATTTTATAAAAAAAATGCTGATACAATGTAAAGTATTTGCTTTGGCTCTTGTTTTAAATTATTTTGTTCCGTTATTATGTTGCTTGTTTTCATCTGTGGATGTTGTACATGCAGAATGTCAGTGTTTTGTTTGTCCCGCCCCTCCTCCACTGTGATTGGATGGCTGGTGAAAAGTGACAGTGATGAGCGCGACGTTTTATTCAAAGTTCAACCTTCTTCAACTCTCTGCGACCAGTAAAAAACGCTCAGCGCTCAGTGCCTCGTTACGCTCATGGCGTTCTAAAAATGCGGCGCTCCCATTGAAAATAATTGAATACGCCAGCCTGGTGGACACACGGCCTTAAAGCACCATTTTTTAAGGGTGCGCATGTGAGTACGTGCTCTAGTACGTAAGAACAAGCCTAACATCAAAATCTGGAAATAGAGCAAAATTACAGAGAAATGAGAATAAGTCCTCAGATCCAATGTCTGTAAATTGTAACACATTTTTTTTGAGAAACAGTCGAGACTAGCTAGTTGATTTCTTCACTGATGCGTCATACTATGGTAGTTAAGCAATGACTTACATCGTTGTACGGGGAAACACACCCCTGGAACCTCGTTTGTTTGAAGTCTGAATCAGGCTTGAATTGGTTTGAAATTACACCATCCTTCATGTTTACATCCCAGTACAGCTCACGGTTATGGTAAGGTGCGTGATATTTACCAAACATGCACTAAGTGGTGTCAATCACAACACACTGGACCAGCTAACCAATCACTGCACATTTCGGATTTTGGATGGAGTGGTTTCATCAAAACTGGAACGAAGTGCCGTGTTAGGGCCACACTGCAGACAGAGGTAAATATGTGAAAAATAATTGCGTTTTATACATATTCTAGTATACTCCAAAAACAAAATTAAGACTTTGTAAAAGGGCATAATAGTACCCCTTTATTCACATCTCTGCATTTAACCCTCCAGTATGAAGTCAGAAGTGTGTGTGCAATTTTTTTCAGTGCCTTCCCTGTGTTTTGGGCTGAGATGAAGCACTGGGAATGCAGCTGATCTTGCAGTTTCAGTAAGTCTATCTGGATGGATAAGAGTGGCCTTCAGACCCTTGATGAAAGCCATCCCATCATCCTGACATTCACTCTCAAATCACCAACTATTCTGCTGACTCCACTGAAGTGGTGACGGGGCACACCAGGGGGCCATCAGGGCACCTTTCCCTCCCTTCAAAAGGGGAATAGATTAAACTGCTATGCTTAGAACTGTTTTATTATTTATTTTTCTTTTATGTAATATATATATATATATATTTTTTTTATTTTATTTTTTTTTATTACTTACCATGTACATTATTAATTGACATTTAATTAGTATATTGCATTGTGTGGCCAAACTAAAATCAATGGTTATCTGAAGAAGAGATGCGTGATACCATGTATTTTTGAGATGACAGTCAACCTGCCAGATTAATACCACCTGCTGAATGTTAAGCACAGATGTCTTGTTAATTTACCAGCATCTCAACTCTCCTCCCTTGGCAATTGTATCTCCGGCGGTGAAATCCCAACTCCTGCTATACTTGAGTTACTGGAGTGTTTGATCAACTGGCAAGAATCCAGCTGTAAGATCAACAGTGATACTTCAACATTGTTACCAACGCACAAGAACGAGTTATAAATGTGATAATCCCTCAACCACAGACGCTTCCCTTTTCACATAAACCCTCTAGCAGCAGATTACTAGACATTTCCTACTATCAAGATTTGCTCTGTTTATAGTGTGAAAGGCATTGTAGGCCATGCTGATTGGAAACACTCACAGACAGCCATCTGTAAAATGTGTGCTATAAAATTTCACAAGCATAAATCATAAAGCCTCACTCAATGGTTTTATGTATATTGAATTGTCTTTGTCTAAATCGATCACTGTATGAGGTTCTGCTCAGCACAACAATTCGCATTATAGCTGCAGCTGTTTATACAATGGCTTCAATTTATCAGTGCTGTTTACCCCAGAATGCAATTTGCAGCCGTTTAGTCAAATGAAGACACATGAGTGATGTAGCGAGTGAAAAACATTTTAGGTGAGCCGCTAAAGTTACAGTTCAAGGGCTTTATTTTGACTACATCTACTCTCCTTACTAATGGGTGCTTTCGAAACAATGCTTCATGAAGCTTCGAGACCTTTAGAATCTTGTTTCGAATCAGTGGTTTGAAGTGTGTATCAAATTTGCGAAGCAATTGGTTCAATTGATCGAAGCTTTAAAAAGTGTTGTTTCTCCCATCACTAGCTCTCCTATCTAATTGTAATCAGAGTTAATTTCGTTGATTAATCACCGGCCGAAAACGAGACGATAACTAAATGAAAAACCTGTTTTGAATGACAAAAACTATGACGAAAATTGACTGTCATTTTCGTCAACAAATAAAAAACGCAACGGATATGTTAGGGAGGGATGATGTCCTGTGTAATCAATGCACACATTTGAATTGTGCTGAACTAACCGCAGGAAAAAGCGCTGTTGCGCTTTCTAGTTTCTACAGGCTCACGCAACAGCGCTTTAGAGCGGTTCACAATCAATGAATAGCACACATTTATGTCAGCTAATTGTTTATGAACTAATGCTGATAAATGTTGTTTACTTGACTGTGGTATAGTAGTTTAGATGGTTGTAACAATGCATACATATATAAACAATATACATATAATACAAACAAAGCAAATTCTAATCTAATCAAAAATATTAACAAAAACTAACCGTACCACAATTATAGTAAGATATAGTTTTATAAAGTGTAATTTTTTTCATTGCACTTCACCATTTTCTAAATGCGCTTCAACATTTTGGGGTTAAGAGTGTGTATTCAAGCCTTGACGAGTGCTGCATTTTCTTTTTCATGCATTTTTGGTCAAATGTCAGTTTTGGGTCAATTGGTCAAAACGTCAGTTTTGGCATATATTCAAGTAACAGACGATTATGTAATGTTTAATCAATGTTTTACAATTTAACTAAAAGCATTAGATTGGTCGACTAAACCTAAAACAATTCAGGTGACTTAAATATGACAAACTATAAGGCATTTTAGTCAAAAGACTCTGACTAAAACTAAATAAAATAAAAAAATCGCTGTCAAAATTAACACTGATTGTAATGCTTGATTTTTTAAGTGAAATATATTTTAAGCTTCCATTATGAATATGTTATGCTAATACAATTAGTGAGGTTTTGTGTACACTTAGCATCTATACTACTGATTGTAAAAAATAAACAATAAAAAAACCTTTTGCAGGTCTATTGTAAATCTATATTTATATAAAACTGATGTAATTTTATTCCAGTTATGTAGTTTCAATACAGAAATTACGGTAACACTTTATAATAACTACACGCTATGAAGCCTTAGTTAAGCATTTGTAAATAGTCAATTCATAATTTATAAAGCATTAGTAGACATTAGTAAGCGGTTTATAACTACAGTTGTAAATGCTTTGTTCTTGATTTATAAGCATATCTATAATGTGTTTAATAATTGTATTTTCATACTTTATTAATGATCAATTTATCATTTCTAAATTAAGTATTTGATTATTTACAAACCAGTTATTTAGGAGTTGTCAGCGGTTCATAAGATCATTTAGAAAGTGTAAGTAAATGATTAATAAACTATCTAAATGTACATTTGTACATCTTATTATTTATACATATAGTAATAGTTGCTCAGTGTGTTTATAAATGCTTTATTAACATGTATTCCTATTGTAGTTTATGATTAATTCAGGTAGTTATAAAACATTTAGTAGTTGTCAGTTAACTATTTTTGTGAGCTCATCTAAAGTGAGGACTATGTATGCCTTGTAAAGCATTTACAAAGGAGATTTAAAGGCTCAGTTCTCTTCTAAACAGAAAAAGGTAATGAACAATGCAGAGGTTTAGAACATAGATATATTTATTTCAGGAGGTAAAATAAACTGTACAACTGTACACTTGATATAAAATGAAAAAAAAAACCATCTGCAGTATCAAAAATAAAATAACAAGGAACTAAATAAGCAACAAGATTAACAAAAAATTACAAAATAAGCAATAAAGTAAATATAATTAATAAGCAACAAAAATAATATACGTAAATAAATTAAGCAGCAAAACAAAACAAAAAAGCAATAGAATGAATAAAATAAGCAATATTTTGGTGTGGTAAGGCTTTCTGGTTTCTGTTAGTGTCGCAAAATCCATTTCAAACTGAAGACTTACAATTAGCTGAGATAGAAAAACTAATTTACTCAACAGATAATCAAACAATTTATGAAATGTACGTTATATCAATTCTTGCCATCTCTCAACATTGGTTACAATATGACTATAAAAAACATAGCTGATTACAGGATAAAACAAATAAATAAAATACAACACATTTTCTCTGTAATATTCTTTGTTTTTCTATCTCAGCTAATTGTAAGTCTTCAGTTTGAAATGGATTTTGCGGCACTAACAGAAACCAGAAAGCCTTACCACACCAAAATATTGCTTATTTTATTCATTCTATTGCTTTTTTTTGTTTGTTTGTTTTGCTGCTTAATTTATTTCAGTGTGGATGAGAAACTTTTGAAAAATGCTTAAAAATGCTAGTGTGGACAGAGAAATTAAAAAGCAGTTTTGAAATGTATCCAGATTACTGAGACTTATCAACAGCAGCTAGGCACTAACAATACACAACAAGGCAAACAAGAGGTAACAAGAAGCTTAAATATACATGGACTAATGATTAAGCATGACCGATTGGTGTATGACAAAGTACCGTGAGAGCGATTATAACAAGCCTCATAACGTGATTATGGAATTCACATGGCAAAGCCAGGAAAAAAGGAACCATGATTACAAAATAAAAGACATGGCCCTCTAACAGACATGGCAATTTAATACAATTTATTGTTGTCAAAAGTACCGACCGCGATAACAAATCGGTACTGAAATGTTATAAATGTGACGCTTTGAGTGCTGTTGAGCTGTAATCGTAAACACCTCTGACTGGCCATTAAACTCACATGCTCATCGGATGTGGCTGTGGTTGGCTATAATGATCAATGCACGGCAGCACTTGAAAGTACAATCTGGAAATGTTTGAAAATGTTTTGAAAGCGGGAACGGGAGTGTGTGAAAGCGCAAGCAGGCGTCAACCAGCCTGCTTCAAGTGTCCAATGTAAGTGACACCACGGTATATCGTTCCCTTCGAAAAGGAACATCTCGGGTTACGTATGTAACCTATGTTCACTGAAAACAGGGAACGACACACTGCATCTCTTTGCCATGCTTTGGGGCCTAACTACCGATAAGGTGAATGTCATGTTATACTTCCGGGTCGCACGTTGATGACATCATGGGATGTTGCCGGTCAATAGGATTGCCGTGAATCTATAGTAGTTTCAGACGACTGTCATGCTGAGGCTTGAAGCATCACAAAGCATCCAAGAAGCAGTGTCTTGTTCCTTGTTCTCAAGGAACATAGGTTACAAACCTAACCTGAGACGTTCTGTTTGATCATCCGTTATGCCTTTCACTCAGTCGTCAAAAAGATGTTGTCAAATTGAACAGATAGTGAAACTAATGTGCCTATTCTCATTCGGGTGAATGAAGGGAACGGCACAGCATTTAAAGATAATTTCCGATTACTGACATCACATAATTTACCAGTATTGTGTTGCCGATGTGTGAACAGCATATTTGTGTATTTACCGGTAAAGTAATTCTGGTAATTTTTCGGTAATTTACCGGTATTGCTGTGTGAAAGTGGCTAATGATAGCAATTTCAAAACTTTTAACCTTAGTTAACAATAACAACACTAATGTGTGAACTGCTGTAGTCACTCCTCACAGTCTGTTTTTGCATGTATTTATGCATATGCATATACATATACTTCTCACAGTATTTACGAACGAGACCCCTGGTGATCATGTACATGTACGGGACACGACATTAAAATAACTATGCGAGGCTGGCATGTGTTCGGGTATATAGACAGTTATGTGAAGTGGGATGCATAGTAATGCTTCACAGTCCATCTGGGCCCAATCATGATTGTGAGCAGAGCTTGTCACTAGGGAGATCTGAAGCAGCCCTCTCAAGCTGCCTCCCAATTACCTGATCCAATTTGCATTCAGTGCATGAGAACAGCAATGTGTAAGACTGTGATAGCCCGACAGCCTTAGGTCTCTCTCTATCGTGTGCTCTTTGTAGAGTGCTGGTATTAGCTCAAGAGAAAAAAAAAAAGCCTTGAACAAACAACTTGACCACTGTGGCATGGTGAAGACATAATGATTCATCATATTCAGCACTCAGAGACTCTTTAACCCTGAATACTAAGGGAATGATGCGTGGTGGTGCACACTATCTAGCGCATGTGTATAATATAACCTTTGCAGCAAAGAATGATGAAACACAGCTACCTAAAGCCATTTTATGTCTGCAGGTCCAGAATTTAGGGGATGCTTTTTCCAGTCCTTCAAAATGAATCATTGTGAAATAAATAAATGTTATAATAAATGCGCAGAGATTAAATCTCCTCCATTAAGCTTTTAGCCAACTGCTGTCATCCGTGCTCCATGCGGGTGACCTGAGAATTTGACAGCGGTCTGCCTCTCCTCCACCCTCAATACATCACTCACTCTGTGGCCGAGTGGACTGTATGCTGGCAGGAATCGGCAAAGATTCAGCACTCGTGTGGATTAATTAATTACACCAGAAATGTTAACAAGGTCATTGCTCTGCTCTTCCTGGAAATGTTAATGAGGTCAGGGCTCATCATCTGAATACTTTGGTTAGTTAAGTCTTTTTCATTTCTAATATGTAACATTTAGCCACAAGACAACAAAAAAAGCTGAATACGAACTGGTACATGGATACCAGTTAGATGGAGAAACAGCAGAGGGACAAAGAGGTTTAAAGTGTCAACTTACAGAAAATTGTCAATCTTGGCTTGTCAAGCTGTGGTTCAGTTAATTCAATATGAACATATACGAACTGTACATTTAATCTCAGTATTGTTTGTAACTGATTCTTTTTAAATTAAAATGGTCTGTGTGTGTGTTTATGCACTTATACAACATTTAGTTTAGGTCCTAAAAACTTGATATCTTCACTTCTTTTGGAACTATTTCTTTGGCTCAGAATAATTATACAAACTAACTTTTGTATAACAGCAGTATCACACTTCCCTAGCATCAGTGCCGGCCCGTGGCATAGGCAGAATAGGTAATGCTAATGGCCACTCATCCATAGGGGTACCAAAATGAGTGTGGTCCCCCACCCACCCCCGTTTTATTACTGATAGTATTTTATTCATATTAATTCGAAATATTACTGAATAAAGCAACAAAAAAACAAAAAAAAAAACTCTCCCGACCCTCCTCCCAGGTCCGCTGCATCAATCTTCATCAGAAATGGAATGCGCGATCAGTTTAATGCTGGGAATTTGTGTCGTGTTGCCTCTCGTCGCATCCAATGTAGACAGGATTGCTTTCGTTTTTAAGGGTGCTTGGCTGCTCTCGCCACTGAAAGTTGCCTGATGATTACTTATGACGGATGGCAGAATTCACAAAAAGACAGAATCCCTCTGATGCAGAGAAGATAGGAATAAGGGATAAAGACAGAGGTAAAGCGATGTAATGACTGAACAGTTTATCTAATTGCATAGTAGTAAAATACTAATGTTTGCTAAATAATTGCAGTTATTTATAGCTTCTCCAGAGTCCACAGTCTGTAAAAATATCATGTCAGTTTTTTATAAACACGTGTAATATTACTTTTTTTTAATAGCCTAATGTTTTTAATCTACAGTTTTGCAGTTTTATGGGGATATATGGCTTTTTTTAAATGTATTTGCTGAAATTAGTAATGATAATTATATGCAGGTTTATTTAAAATAGCAATATTTGATGTTATGTTTATGTTTCAATTAATAGTTTGTGCATGAATAGACGCAATTACTCTTGCTATTTGTTTTTAGGCTATAATGTGGCATAGGTGCTATTTTTGTATAGTTTAACTATCATCATCATATGTATATATACAAGTCCTTCTCAAAAAATGAGCATATTGTGATAAAAGTTCATTATTTTCCATAATGTAATGATACAATTAAAACTTCATATATTTTAGATTCATTGCACACCAACTGAAATATTTCAGGTCTTTTATTGTTTTAATACTGATGATTTTGGCATACAGCTCATGAAAACCCAAAATGTCTATCTCAAAAAATTCGCATATTTCATCCGACCAATAAAAGAAAAGTTTTTTTAATACAAAAAAAGTCAACCTTCAAATAATTATGTTCAGTTATGCACTCAAAACTAGGTCGGGAATCCTTTTGCAGAAATGACTGCTTCAATGCGGCGTGGCATGGAGGCAATCAGCCTGTGGCACTGCTGAGGTGTTATGGAGGCCCAGGATGCTTCGATAGCGGCCTTAAGCTCATCCAGAGTGTTGGGTCTTGTGTCTCTCAACTTTCTCTTCACAATATCCCACATATTCTCTATGGGGTTCAGGTCAGGAGAGTTGGCAGGCCAAATGAGCACAGTAATACCAGTGTTAATTTTGACAGCCATTTCCGATTTAGTCTTAGTCTCGTCTTCAGACAAAAATGCTTATTAGTCTTAGTCACATTTTAGTCATTTTGTCTTTCATAGTTTTAGTCTAGTTTTAGTCGATGAAAAGTAACTGCATTTTTTCAGTTTTAGTCATTATTTTTAGTCAAACTGCCATTACCAACATTATTTTTGGTAGCTTTTTTATATCTAGTCTTTAGACAAAAATGGTCATTATAATTTTTCTCTATTTTAGACCAATTCAATTAAGCTTATGCAAAATTTAAATCAGGTTGTATTGACATTGCACTCTTAGTTAGTAGCACTTATGCAATGCTACATATCCCTTTACCACTTAAGGGTGAGTAAATGATAATAGATTTTTCATTTTGGGGTGAACTATACCTTTAAGACCTCATTAATAGTCTACCAGGATCCCACTACTACTACTACACATGTTTTATTGTAGACTGTTTATTTAAAGACACAAATGACTAAGTGTACGAGGACACTTGCAAAGACAGAGATGTTGACACGTATTTGAGCGTTCAAGCACAAGGCACTGAAATGAACTCATGCGCTGTATGAGGTGGGCGCGTATCAGGCTTAATTTAACACGCGCAATTACCTAAATTAATTCTCCCTCGCTGCTTAATGTGTCTGAATGTTTTAAACACAATGATTAAAAAGCGTAAAATGATAAGCTTACATGATGATGGCGCAACACGATTGAAATATTTCAACCGGCGCCTTAAGCTTTATATAGGCTATAGTTTGTTCAAACATAAAAAGCAATATACATCCATCAGGTTTATAATCAAACTAACCTAAAATCGGTGGGACGATGGCGCTGTGTTTTTACCTGCTTCATGTGCCCATCAACTTGCTGTTCCACAACTTCCACTCCATCAACAGCTTTAGTAAAATTACCTGTTGGCTGGGGATTTTACTGACTAACTCGATCTCTGCTCTGTCTTTTAAGTTTTACTTTTTGACATTTATTCCTATCGAAGATCGTTCTTTGCGTGACCATTTTCAAATTAGTCTACACGAGAACGCTGCGTATAGAGCTCGCTAGTTCGAGATTTGATTGCCTAGACCACCCGTGCTTGTGGCGTCTGCTGCGGCTGTCAGATTCAGAGAGATCAGATAATGCAGACACCTTCCTTGACGGACGCACATTTTTGAAAGACAGCATTTGAAGAGATCATGTGTTTTTAATGTCCGACATTCCTCAAATAACATTATAGTCCCGTCTCGTCTTGTTAACAAAGAAACGCATACGTTTAAATCATAGTTTTTATCATCAGATATTAGTTTAGCTTGTCAACGTCTCATTTTAGTCACAGAAAAGTGGGCGTTGGACGAATATTTTTCGTCATCGTCTTCGTTAACGAAATTAACACTGAGTAATACCATGGTCAGTAAATCATTTACCAGTGGTTTTGGCACTGTGAGCAGGTGCCGGGTCGTGCTGAAAAACAAAATCTTCATCTCCATAAAGCTTTTCAGCAGATGGAAGCATGAAGTGCTACAAAATCTCCTGATAGCTAGCTGCATTGACCCTGCCCTTGATAAAACACAATGGACCAACACCAGCAGCTGACATGGCACCCCAGACCATCACTGACTGTGGGTACTTGACTCTGGACTTCAGGCATTTTGGCATTTCCTTCTTCCCAGTCTTCCTCCAGACTCTGGCACCTTGATTTCCGAATGACATGCAACATTTGAGCAACAGTCCAGTGCAGCGCTTCTGCCGCTGTTTCTGGTTCAAAAGTGGCTTGACCTGGGGAATGCGGCACCTGTAGCCCATTTCCTGCACACGCCTGTGCACGGTGGCTCTGGATGTTTCTCCAGACTCAGTCCACTGCTTCCGCAGGTCCGCCAAGGTCTGGAATCGGTCCTTCTCCACAATCTTCCTCAGGGTCCGGTCACCTCTTCTCGTTGTGCAGCGTTTTGTGTGTTTTGTGTTTGCCACACTTTTTCCTTCCCACAGACTTCCCACTGGGGTGCCTTGATACAGCACTCTGGGAACAGCCTATTCGTTCAGAAATTTCTTTCTGTGTCTTACCCTCTCGCTTGAGGGTGTCAATGATGGCCTTATGGACAGCAGTCAGGTCGGCAGTCTTACCCATGTTTGCGGTTTTGAGTAATGAACCAGGCTGGGAGTTTTTAAAAGCCTCAGGAATCTTTTGCAGGTGTTTAGAGTTAATTAGTTGATTCAGATGATTAGGTTAATAGCTCGTTTAGAGAACCTTTTCATGATATGCTAATTTTTGCCAAAATCATCAGTATTAAAACAATAAAAAACCTGAAATATTTCAGTTGGTGTGCAATGAATCTAAAATATATGAAATTTTAATTTTATCATTACATTATGGAAAATAATGAACTTTTATCACAATATGCTAATTTTTTTAGAAGGACTTGTATATGTGTGTGTGTATGTGTAATATATGACGGGGTAGAATCGACTGGACTCAGGGTACAATTTTTAAAACACAACCAACATATAAAACAATAAAAAAATGTAAAAACAAACATCAATGCATTACAAAAATAAAACAGTACCAGTGTTTGCACAACTTAGACTAATAACATGTAGTGCTAAACCTTGAAATGGGCACCAAGTAAAATCTTGCCTATGGCAGCAAATTGGTCAGTGCCAGCCCTGCCTAGCATGCAGTTTACACTGAATTAGGAATGTGTGTCATTTAAACCTTAATAGAGAATGATTTTTAAATTCTGAACTGCAATCAAACTGAACAAAGCAGAAATACAATTAATGGAAATAACTACTATTACTTTAACTATTTTAACTAGAAAGCAAAGTTTGTCAAGCAAACCCATTGTTAATGGTGACTTGACATCTTTCTTTGTACGTTTTGATGAAAAATTAAACAGGCTTTACAGACGGACGAACAGACGGACGGATGGATGCCGAGACCCAAAAGTGAACCACAAACAAAGAGCTTTTGTACTCGAAAAATGCTTTAAAAAAGGAAGGAAGGAAGAAAAAGAAAAAAGAATGGACAGATCCCAAAGCGATCTACAAAATGTGCGTGGTGCTCCAGGTCAATGAAAAGTTACTGGGGCTGTTTTCAGGGGCCGTGTCAGCAGTAAAGAGTTTGCACTCAAGGGAGCCGTACATATGATCACATTCCATGAACAGAAACAAAGACAAAGAAAGAAAAACAGAGGGAGCTTCGTATTTGTGGGGGAGCAGGCCAAGCTCTCCGGCTGGAGGTTGGAAAGAGCAAAGCTCTTAGAAAACATCTGGCCGCTGCATGTGTGGCAGATACGGCAGCCCCTCTCCGCGCAACCCACGGCCTCCGCTTAGCAGCCAGAAAAGCCCAGAGAGAGCGTTAATTCTTCCCACACTGATATGGCTGCTAGGATGCCTTAAGAAGACACAGCACGAGGAGTGTGGGGGAGGAGCGTGTGTTTGAGGGAATCGTTTGATTTAAGAGGGTTTTTCGAGGACAAAGTGTTGTTGCGTAAAAGCGTGGTGTGAGACTCTGAAAACTGTTCCGTCTGTCTGCTCTTTCCATTCGAAAAAGCTGTTTTCTCAAGCTCTCTTGACAGCATGGCAGGTCAGAGATGGTTGATGGGTGTGAAAGAATGAGATGTCGGTGTTGTGCTGCTTCTAATAAGTGTGTGTGTTTTGCATGCTTAATGTGTAGCTGAGGGACCGATTTCCCTTCCAGCCCCCTGCTGTGGCGAGCAGAGCGTTTGAACGACCGTATCCGCCTGATGTGAGCTCAACTGAGCGAAAGGAAAACAGCAATGGTATCTGCGTTTTTCTTTGGTCTAGCGTGAGGTCAGCTGCCAGACGGTCTTCTCACTGTGACAAGGTCACATGTTTAAACACAACCAGGGAATATGTAGGGGTGAAAATAATGTGAGAATAGGGAAACTTAAAAATGAACTAGACACACCCCTAGAAAAAGTCTATCAAACATATACAGAACTGCAATGTGGACATAGTTGAGTATGAGTAAAAAAAGTAATTGTGTACCGATATATAGCTACTTCAGCTATGAGTGTAGAATAAATGGGATATGTTTGTCTCTAATAAAAATAAAATGCATTCCACACACCTTATTATCAGGATATATATATATATATATATATATATATATATATATATATATATATATATATATATATATATATATATATATATATATATATATATATATATATCGCTATAATTTGGCTTGTGCAATTATGAATGCCTAAAGGCTTTTCCGTCTGAAAGCACTGCGAGTTTGAGTTGCTTATAACGTGAGTTTGAAAAAGCAACATGAATCAAAAATCTTCACAAACTAGTAATGCAAAGTGTTTATAAACCTGTTGTCCAACAAAAGACGTTTAATAACATGTTTTAACTCACTTCATATTATCAGTGTTTGAAATGTCATTTTTTTTAGCTGACATGAGGCAGATAATGTATTATTTTATAGTTATTTTTATTCAGCTACAGCGTTAGCTATATTATATTGTATGAATTAATATTATTATATGTTTAACAGTATTTTACTCACACACACCATTTGCAGAACAAACTAAACCGACGCTCCCGTGGTTTCTGCCGTTGCTAAGCTTTTTCATCTCGCTGGAGCATTGACAAGCCTGGAAATAAAAACGAGTATGACACTTGTCGCGTGTCTACATTTAAAATAACAACATTAAGCGTGCAAAGGATCCAACGTACATTAGTCAGTGGTTAGATCAGCGTGTTCAACATGTTTGTTAATTTCACACATTTTAGTCTAACAATAGTTCAACTAGTAGCCTACAATGTGACATTTATCCAACAATAATGCTAATATAAGTGTGAATACATGTTTACCTTGATCTTCCTCTTCCGAGGTAAATCCAATGTAAACTCACAGCACTTCATGAAAAGCAGAAGTTTGATGAAGGGGATGCTTTGTTTTGATATGATGGGGGCGTTTACAGTTTCACGTTCCTTCACGTGAACAATTCGGATTGGATTATCTAAAAAAAACAAGCTCTGGATCAACAAAAGTTTAATACTTACACTTTTTTTTTTCATCAAGATAATCATCACAGATGAATACAACACAACTTATATATTTTGAAGCCTAAATTTAGTTGCCAGAAGTAAAAGGCTAAAGGTAGGCAAAAAACAAACACCAGAGTCCCGCAATTCCAACATCACCATCACTAAGCTTCTGACAGCTCTTTCAGTTATCATCTAAAAACATTTTCCCAGAACGTTTGAGTTAGACTAGTTTATAAGAGCACAATTATGAACACAATGAGGCTGTAAAAGCGGACTGAGCTTACCTTTTTGGCGCCATGAGGTTGAATCTCCTCGACAGCCTCTGTAGTCCCATTTAGCCACTTAACCTTTTTCAAGACACGTAACAGCTTTAAAATAAAATGTGCGTGGGGTAATACTGATGTATTTTGTGTTGTAGATTAAAATGTGAAAGTCTTTTGAGCTTGTTTTCACCGCAGACCTTATTTCAGCCATTTAACCCAAACCCAATTTAAAAAAAAACATTGACTTTGGGACGAGGGAACCCAGAAGTGCTAAAATGCAGACTCTGTCGCTTCTGCATTTTGGCCTACAAAGTGATGTAATACCTGCACCACTCTATTGGTTCCTACTGTATCAGTAATCAATGAGCTCTCTGCTCAACCTTCAAATACTTTGTTAGCATTTGCTGTAGCAGTGCAGCACGATTTCAGAAACCCTCCACCTTCCCCAGCTCCACCTGTATAGGTCATGGGTAATTCACGTAAGCATTTATTTAAAATATAAATATTTTGTAACATATAAATGCCATTGCTGTCACTTTTGATCAATTGAATACTCTGCTTTATTAAAACTATACATTTCTTAGAAGTTAAAAGTATCAAAATCTTCAAAGAACCCTCCCAATAAAAAAAAATAAAATAAAAAAAATAAAATGTTTGGACTAAACTGTATATTCTACAAGCACATGTGTACAACAAGGTTTAGCAAATGTAAAATGTTTAATATTTTCAAATATTAGTTTAGTACATGGTACCTAGGAGATGTTCAGCCCTAACTCAACTTTTGACCAAAAATACATGATCTAAATTTCAAGAAAATAGCTAAATAAACAATAACAATATAAAAGAATGAAAAAATAAACTGCTCCTTACAAAAGCTATATTTGACAATTTAGTTGGAACTCTTTAGGTTGACAATCAACATTCTCGGAAGGATAATTCAAATAAAACTAGTTCAAATATTCAGCTAATGTTCAGCTATCTCTTCAACACAGTCAGTTGTAGATATCAGCAGAATGGATTGATGTTAGTCGGATGCTTGAAGCAACTTCATAACTCGTATTCTGACAGTTGGTTCATGTACTGTGTCTCAAGTGACTGTTCACTCTCACCTTCATGAGGGTGTTCAATCCTCAACCTCCCTAACAAGGTGAAAAACAATCTAATTTTTTTTTTTTTTGAGTTGGGGCCAATGGTTCTATCCCCTGGTGCAGAGGGGCCCTACACTAGGCCTGATGCCCTTGACCTGTCCTGCATCAACTCCTCTTGACAGTAGTGCCTTGAATCTTGAAATGTGCCCCTCCACCCAGGAACCACTGGAGAGATGTCTTGAAGATTATTGCTCTTTCTTGGTAGCATGAAGGTCACTTGAAGTGACAGAGGTTCTTGTGGGAAAACAAGCAGGAATGCGACTTCTAGTTCCCCTGTCATTTTCATTCCCTAAATCAATCCTGGACAGGCGCCTTGGAATCTGGTGCTCCCTTCTCAGGGAGTCTTCCACTCCTAGACCTGGTTGTAGTGCTGTTTATTTAGTAGCCCACACAATAATATATCATTTTAAAATATATATATATATATATATATATATATATATATATATATATATATATATATATATATATATATATATATATATATATATATATATATATATATATATATATATATTCATAAATCATGATAAGAGAGAAATTAACTGAATATTTAATTTTCTGTTAAGAATTTATGAATTGTAGTGTATTCATTAACACAATATTTCAAGTTAATGTTATGCAGTAGTAAAAAAAAAATAATATAATCATCAGAGGAGGATGAAATGAGGATCATGTCTTAGTTTTTAATTTTTTTTTATTCTGCTTGCTCTGTTAATGTATCTCATTTATTTGATACAATGACAACCTTTCAATAGCATGGCATCAGTTGTGGCCATGAACTTACTGTAGCAACAAATGGCTTCTCAGCTGCCTGCAGACCACCACAGATTGTTTGTTGGGAAAAAAGACCCTCTGCACAGTTTACATAAATATTTAAGTTTATTAATCACTGTTTAAGTGAGTACCGAGAAAAAAAATGTTTTGAAATAAGAGAGCATATGGGATGATGGGAACACATGGGAATAAAAACACTGAAGAGGGAGCAGGGCTATTGTGGAGAATATTAGAGTCACTGATCTTATTTTAATACAAGAGTCAGATCTTTGCTTTGGTCCATTTCTTTCAACAAGAATATGTAAAACAAATACAAAAGTGCTGAGCATTTCAGGTCCAGCCAATCTTTCATGCTCACCATGCATAACAAGCAGGAAATCATAGATTTGTTAGCAATTTTGCAAAGTAATGAAGACAACAGAGTATTCTTTCTTTCATTTTTTTTTAATCTATGGTCAGTGAAAGGAGGTGCTTAACCTTCGAAGAATGTTAAACTAAAACAAGAGGTGAAACTAAATGGTAAAATATAGCTTTTAAGTATTCACACCTCCTTCAATTTTTCACTCTTTGTTATATTGCAGCCATTTGCTAAAATCATTTAAGTTTTTTTTGTCTCATTACTGTACACGCAGCACCCCATATTGACAGAAAAACACAGAATTGTTGAAATTTTTGCAGATTTATTAAAAAAGACAAACTGAAATATCACATGGTCCAAGTATTCAGACCCTTTGCTCAGTATTTAGTAGAAGCACCCTTTTGATCTAATACAGCCATGAGTCTTTTTGGGAAAGATGCAACAAGTTTTTCACCCCTGGATTTGGGGATCCTCTGCCATTCCATATGTGTATATATATATATATATATATGTATATATATATATATATATATATATATATATATATATATATATATATATATATATATATATATATACACATTAGTGGTGGGCATAGATACTTTTTTTATCTAGATTAATCTTACTGTGATCTTGAAATTAATCTAGATTAATCTAGATTAAAATGGCTCATTTAAATTCTGCCGAAGGCATTCAGAATATGTGTGCTACCCAAATAATGACTGGTGCTTTCACACTTGGTTTGATTGCCTGGACCGAACACGAGCTAGATTGCTCCACGGACCATGTTCATATTGTATGATTTGGGTCCGAAACGGGGTGCGTTTGCGTCATCAAAACGTCAGTCACGCTCGTCAGGACTCGAGTACGGTTCGCGGGTGCGCACCCGAGTTTGGAAGACAGTGTTCACGCTTGATCTGGTAATTTCACAGTAGGCATACACGCAGGTTCGAAGACTCGTTCTCGCTCCCTACAGTGCAATTCGGCTAGGTAGCTATACATCCGCACTAAAATATCAAGGTGAAAGTCATCATAGCTTGCCTAGTATAGACCCAGCTCCCAACCCAACTGTGGGAATAGATTAACGGCTATATTTTTTTTATCGCCTGAAAAGAGTATCACGTGCTTCAATGCATTTAGGGGTGTGGTCCTGGTCAAGACAATCTCCTGAACTCCAAACGGAATGTCAGAATGGGAAAGAAAGATGTTTTAAGCAATTTTGAGCGTGGCATGGTTGTTGGTGCCAGACGGGCCGGTCTAAGTATTTCACAATCTGCTCAGTTACTGGGATTTTATGCAGCAAAGCATTTGTGAAGCCACAATACGCACAACCTTGAGGCGGGTGGGCTACAACAGCAGTAGACCCCACCGGGTACCACTCATCTCCACTACAAATAGGAAAAAGAGGATACAATTTGCACGAGCTCACCAAAATTGGACATTTGAAGACTGGAAAAATGTTGCCTGGTCTGATGAGTATTGATTTCTGTTGAGACATTCAGATGGTAGAGTCAGAATTTGGCATAAACAGAATGAGAACATGGATCCATCATGCCTTGTAGTGCTGGTGTAATGGTGTGGGTGATGTTTTCTTGGCACACTTTAGGGCCCTTAGTGCCAATTGGGCATCGTTTAAATGCCACGGCCTACCTGAGCATTGTTTCTGACCATGTCCATCCCTTTATGACCACCATGTACCCATTCTCTGTTGGCTACTTCCAGGATAATGCACCATATCATAAAGCTCGAATCATTTCAAATTGGTTCCTTGAACATGATAATGACTTCACTGTACTAAAATGGCCCCCACAGTCACCAGATCTCAACCCAATAGAGCATATTTGGAATGTGGTGGAACGGGAGCTTTGTGCCCTGGATGTGCATCCCACAAATCTCCATCAACTGCAAGAAGCTATCCTATCAATATGGACCAACATTTCTAAAGAATGCTTTCAGCACCTTGTTGAATCAATGCCACGTAGAATTAAGGCAGTTCGAGATCGACTAAACGAGTGTATTACCTGCATCTCGTATAGTATTCATTCTTCAGGACGATGTCTATAATATCCATTAAACAAATTTGAATGTCCGCTGAACAAAGCGATATCTTTTTCCTTTTAAAAGATTTCCAAAGACAGCGCTAAAACAACTTCCTTGTTTAAAATCAGTCACTTAGTATAAAGACTTTGTGTAATAATGTCACTGAAGTCTAAATTAATTTCTTAATTTTCCCCTTAACCCAAATCGGTTTGCTCTGGTACAATGGATTAATAAGACCAAAGATTGCCCGTTTGATATACCCAAAATTAATTCGCTATCTACATACAGTAAGAGCTAGTGGCAAATTCACGAAGGACTGGCCGAGATGACGCTGTTCTGGATATGGATCTACGAAAGCATCTGAACAAACTGTAAAATAGGTCTTATGTTTATTTATGAATCACATATTTGAGGTCCAATTAACTACATTCTCGCCTAAAAAAATAGTTTAAACTACGTTTCGTGTCACAACAACAGTATTATTTTTTAAAACTGGTGGATTTGCTCGACCGCCATGACAGTCGCTACAGTGATACAAGAGGTGAAAGGGTTTGATTGCCGATACTGGGTGAAAATCGCATGGCTGGAAAAAGCTCTCAGCCAATCAGATTTGAGAACCAGAAAAAAACTGTTCATTACTGTTCATATAGCATTACAGTGATCTGAATATAAGTCAGTAGAATGAGCATTACATTTTATCTTGTCTTTTATTTTTAATTGTTGTATATGTTAGAAAAAGGTCAAGAAGAGGTGAGAGATAAAAATAAAATAAAAAATCCCACAGGCGTATAAGGTGCTTTGTGATTATTTTTATAGTAGATAGTTCTAACAACAAAACCCTGGAATTTGTGCCGCTAAAGCTTTAAAAAAAATAAAGCCAGTTATTTTCAGCTTCCTTTTTCTTTTAATTTGCACCATTTCACATTCATTTGAATGTGCTGCCCTTGACAATATTACATAACATCATCTTGCATGTGCACTAAATTATTCAAAATGACTAATTTTCATAATAACGTTCTTTTTTTTTTAAAGGCCTCCAAAATATTGTTGCTAGTGTAAAACAATTATTTCACATGAGCAAGTAGCCTAATAGTACCTAACATGCCAAGTAATGGTACTGGCAGTAATCAACGCAGAGAAGAGAAGAGCAGCCCTTTTCAAATGAGAACGAATAAATCCTTTTATGGGGGAACAAAATGCCACCAAATTAATTAAACATGGACAGGTCAGAACGTACTGCAATCTGTCCCTTGTCTCCCCATCCTGTTGGAGAGACATTTGGAAGTCTTCGAGCATGAAATTAAACATTGAGGACACCCCTTATTGAATATCTTTTATTCTCTAGGAAAGTCAAAAAGACTAAAGCATGGAAAAACCAAAAGAATTAACTGTCACAGTCAGCTCGTCGCTTTGGAAATGACCACATTGGTTACACTGATTAAAAACAGATTCGGTTTTATCAGAAAAAAAAAAGTATTGTTTGGACGGTTGCTGAACATTACACATTACAATATGTGCTTTGCATTTAGAGGTTTCCTGTCTTGCCAAAGTATGTGCACTCAGTTCTTTTATTCTCTGTTCTTGGAACATGTTTTACAACTGATAATTAAACTTTGAAAGCTGCCTCGCAAAGTTTCACGCAGAAATGTCACGTCTCCATCTGCTGGCTCTTCTACAATGAGGAGTTTACAAATGTGAGAGGAAAAGGGCTTTGGCATGAGTTTGAGGGCTTTATTTTTGTTTAAAATATAAACAGCCGTTTAAATATGTAGGGTAATAGGACTCTGAAGCCGTGAGACATATAATTTAAAGGGGAAAGAAAATATTTTCCATATGTCTTTGGCTAGGGTTATTTTCCTCTCTCTCTTTTCCAGCCGCAGTGTTTGGGCTGTTATTAATGTGTTAACTTAAACCTCTGGAATTCGCAGTCATATATCATCCACTTCCTGATTGGAGGCTGACCAGACCGAACCTCCAGTTGCCCGACTGTTGACACGAAGGAACGGAGAGTTTCCAAGCATTCACAGAGAATGCAGTTCTCTTTCAAATGGGACCTCGGGGTCCAATATCCTTTGTATTTTGGCCCGCCGCTCAAGTTTTCCTGAGAACACGCACAGTCTGACTGAGAACCGTGAATTATGATGCACCTCATATTGTTTGATTATTTGACTTTGCTCATTGATCACCGCCTTCGACACTTCCTTCAACTTTTTTTTGACAGCTGTTGTCTTTAGTCCACATTTGAAATATTTACACACTCCCTCAGCCATTTAACCAGCCTGCTCTCCTCTATCCATCAGAGTTTGCATCCGTCTATCTCCCACCCACTGATCTGAGGGCACAGAGTGTGGGTAAGTATGACAGATATATCACAGTCACTTTATAAAACACACCTGGATGCTCTCCAGCATTGCGATTAGTGGTGCCAGCGATGAGGAGGCCGCCCTTCGGAGATCAAGGTCATGTCAGGGTGCGCCATGGGGGTATCTCATCAAAATGCACATCATCACAATCATCTTACTTAACCTTGATTAAAAATTCTGAAAAAGCCAATGTGCTTCTCTCTAGAGGAAGGTGATGCTTTCCTTCCCTTCAAGGACTTCTACAACAAAACAAGCGATCTTCCATAATCCTTCTTGGTAGAAAAACTACCAAGAAAACAAATAATCACAGCCACGGATATAAACGTAATGGATGAAAACTAGCATTTCTAAAACCTCAAAAGTCTGTCCCTGTGTTTGCATACAAAGCATCTGTTTGTAGTGCACTTCAATTGAATTATTACTGGCAAATATTTAGCAGTTAAGTATCTTTCACATTTTCCAAGTCGGTGCAATGACTATATTTCCTAGGTTCACACCGCACATAGTATTATAGCTTTACACTGAGACTATTAACAAAGAGATATTTCATGACAATATAACTCATGTGAATCATCTTTTAAGTACATTACCAATGATAAACGTACCCTTTCCTTTAAATACCAGCTGTGCTATGCTTCCAGACTCTGAATTCTGGGAAAGAAGAGTATGTGAGGCTTAATAAGCTTGGGTTAAAACGGATTTGAACTGCCAGAATTCGAGGTGTACAGACTGTAAATGAGAACGTGAGGGTGATGTGTATGCATGTGCGTATATGCGACTATTAATTTCACCTGAGATCATGGCTTGTGTCTAAATAAAACATGCTGGATCCAGGTGCCGTTCGGCTGGATTTAACCTCCAAAATGAGAATGGCGGCATTGAGGTCGAGGGTAACGTTCCTTTTTCCTGCCCTGCATTTTAGACGCAATGGAAAAGCAATCAGGCCCCACACAATCTTCCAGGTCTATTACACTGAATGAGAGAGTGGCCTAAGGTTTGGGAGGCATTTAGAGATAGGACAGCGATTATTAGACAAAGAGAAGGCAAGATACTTTAATCAGCTGAACAAATCATTGCAGCACAGCTAATTAAAATCTAATGTTCATCAGGAGCTTTGGGAAGATCAGCTTGATTATGGATAGAGGGCACCATTAAAGCAGAGCAGACAAGTTCTATTATACTGTTAGACAGCAGAAAAACACATTACTGTGGCTTTTTAACAAATGATGAAAGACAAGTGCTATTGTATCTAGAACTGTGTGCAAAGACTGTGATTTTCCCTCAGTGGAAAGATTTCAGCAGAGTTAGACATTATGGTTGCATTGCCCTAAAGGTTGTTTGAAAAACAGCTGCAATGACTTGGAAAAAAAATATTGATGGATGTTAAAGCTAATGGCATAATCATGCCCCACATCACATTCAGAATCATTGTCAGAGCATATTAAACAAATAAAACATTGGGTCTGCATATGAATTTTAGAACAAAATAACATTTTAATTTAAAATGAGGTATTAAAATGCGTGAGGAGTGATAGTAAATAGAATAAGCGAAAAATCCTAAATATATCTTTTTGTTGTTGTTATTGCATATTCATAATGACTTTACTATTATTCTGTATTAATAAAAATGTCTAGGTATGACAAAACTTTCAAAACTGATTGGGAGCGTATTGACATCAATGCGAATGCAGAGTTCAAGTTGACTTAGCATAGTAAATCTATATGAAAGAAAACCAAATAAGAGAAGAGAGCGCCAAATAAGAGACGAAATTCACTCAGAGTCTGATTCAGAGAGATATTCTTCACAGCTGACTACACCTGCTAAAGAAAAACTCCTACTGACAATGCAACCACAAGCAGACCGCAACGCAAGGACAGAAACGCTGTAAACAAGTACTCAGCCTATGTCTGTCAGAATGAAAAAGTCAATTTCTGACAGAGAAACAGAATGGGGAAAAGAGACAGATTCATCAAATGGTATTTGAAAAGCTACTGAAGCAATGCACCATCCATTAAGTATCTGATGAGTATTTTGACAAACATTAAATATATTCAAAATTACATTGCACCCTGCCATGAATGAACAATAATATAGAAATAGAAAATATATCAATTATAATATGTTAGCATACAAGATGAGTTTTTTCTTTTGTGAATTTAAACAGGAACTCTTTCTGGATCAGATGTGAAGGTCTCAATTAATGTTGAGCAATGGAACCGCACCCTTTAATGGGTTTGAATTATACATGTCCTTACTGCCATTTTTAAATGAGATTTGTCCACCACTCTCTTCAGACCCTTAATCTATCTCTCTCTCTCTCTCTCTCTCTCTCTCTCTCTCTCTCTCTCTCTCTCTCTCTCTCTCTCTCTCTCTCTCTCTCTCTCTCTCTCTCTCTCTCTCTCTCTCTCTCTCTCTCTCCCGTCAGTACATTAAATCAGTTTGCTTTCTTACATTTGAAGGAGAAGAATGAATTTGTTTTAACTACTTTTATTGTATGTCTAAGGGAGACATTGTGTCACGTCTATGCCAGAGGCTTCCAGGTAGCCACTTCTTTTTTCCCGCTCATTGAAAGGTGCCCTGACCGAGGCACAATGTTAAATATAAAATTAATAAGGGGACAGAATAGGATTATGCAACTAGAGCTGTGAAAAGTGAAAGCATATTTTATCTTCTTACCCTGTTCTTGGTGAATTTGGAAAACTTGATCAGATTTGTTGACGCCTAAGGAGATCTCAAAGGAAATGGAACTACGCGTTTTCCTTGCTTGTTTGTTTGGGCAAAATGATGTAGTTGGAGGGAACGATTCCATAAAACACAAAGGCAAATGATGTAACATAGTCCTATTACTGTAATGAGGATATTCCTTAAATATATTAGAGGGCAAAATACAAGCAGTGAACTGAATAGCAAGTATTTTATGGAACAAATATAAATGCTTAATATTCCTTTTCCATATTTCAATATGTTGCAGTGGCACCACAATATAGCAATTTACATAAATCAGACTTGTAAAGATTGGCTGTGGTGAAATAGACCTGCTTAACTTTGGCTCATGGGTTATTCAAATTGCAAAACAGTCTCTGATTCTTGCTGAATTCACAGTCAGGTTGAACCATGCTGCTTTCTGTTTGGCAGGATTTCATTAGTTTACTGCATCTCCTTAAAAAGCAGGGGAATACTCTTATTTACCTTGTGTTCAGGTAAAGGATGTGATTATTCACACATTTCCACCGTTAAACCTTATATCCATGACTCATGCAAAATGAGTTTGTATATAAAACAATATTACATGGTTTTTGGGAACACTTGATTCTGTCAATTGCATCATTCCCAAATAATGACCGTTGCATATTGCAGTATGCTAACTGGACAGGTGGAACGCCTGTAGTGACAGTGACGTGATGATTTTCATGTATTTTTACAGTATTTTTCTACATGCTTTTCCCCAGCAAGGTATATTACACTTAACTTATTAAAACTCATATATCAGTATTAAATGTTTAGCAGGGTCCCGGGGAATGCTCCCTCGTGAGATTTGTTTGTTTATTTTAGCAAAATTTACTTTTGTGGTATCATCCACACATGCAAAGTTGGTTGAGAAGATAACTTCAATAAAGTAAGCTAATAGTTAACAATTACTTAATAGTCAAACTTACTTTACTTAAAATATTCTTATACTGAAAAGGTAATTTTCCTGTCATTTCTTGGGATATCTCAAAGCCAGGTTTTTCCTAATATCATTCATTATTAGCTGAACAGATTTTCCACATGGGGAAAACTACAGGTAGCCCTGATAAACATTAAATATAGTGTTTTGGTTATTTGAAAAATAAATTTTTTGTATGGCAACCTTTGTTGAGAAGGCATGGACATTACGACAAAAGACTTTGTACCCTGAAAGGATGTGATTTAGTTGTGATTATATCAGGATGTTGTGGCTTAGTATATTGTTTTATTGTATGAATATAATACAATTTTGATTGTCATCTTCCCTAATGACTGGATAGTGTCATATAAGCCCATGTGGGCTGGGCACCATGAGTGCATGACACTTAAATAAATAAAAAATATTCATATTCATATAGTCACGCAATGCTGATGTTGTTAACATTAACAATTTGAAAACAAAGTATAATTTGCATGGTTTGATGTGATATGATAAGAAATCATTACATTTAGTCATCACAATTTATTGCAATGCCTTTTTTTCACCTTAGTTGGTCAGAAAAAACTGTGGATGTTAGCTACTTACTTGTTCAGATTACATTTTCCGGTGATAATTCTTATGATAGTAAGAATGATAGTATCCACACCGGCGTGGTGACTAACAGCCACACATTCTCCTCAAAACATTAGATTCATCCGCGCTGTGCCGTGCCCAGCCGAGGCACAATTCACGTAAAGTTGATAATTCTGCAAATAACTGCAATTGAAGATTGCGAACAGAGATGGCGACAAAGAGAAAAAAAAACTACAGACTGCAGCTTTAAAAAATTACAGGAACTACTTTTCATAAGGTCAAGTTAGAATCAAGAACTTTAAAGTTTGGAGCTACTTGAAGTATTGACTAAACAAAATGGCTCAGTTTCAATTTATGTGCAGTCTAATTTCTACCAACAAATGAATGTGGAGTAGAGGTGAATTGCTCTCTCTCATAGCTTGCAAATAATTTATATTTACCATAATGCACATAGCAAAACGAGAAAGGCACAACAAAGAAAACTCCGTAATTGTATGAATTAAGGGAACAAGTGTGCTTTGATTGAACCATTGAAATGTCATACCTGTCTAGCAGAAAAAAAGCTGAAAAAACCCTTCAAAACACAGTTTTTCAAAACTCCTTTCAAAAGCCCTTTCTGGTTCCAGTCTCTTTTTTTCTGTAGCCACTCCAAAGTCTTTTGCATTTTACAATGGACAAATCTCCATTTTTTACTGGTGATTGTAGTTTGAAACTTTCTGGATCCTCCATCAAATTGATAAGTTTAATTCTATCAAGTCATGTGAGAAAAGGATATAAATCTCCACCTTTAACATCCTCACGCAATATAGCCTACTAGCCAGGACACCTTTATGTGTACAGAAGTGACGTAATGACGCAAAGATGTGCTCGAATTTCCAGCGGAAATGTACCAGTATCACGACATAACATAAATCAATGTAAATGTGCCTATAGTTTGGTTTCATAAGTAGAACAGTTAGGCCTGATGGTGGAAAAGAGTTTATATGTTTTGTACATCGTCATCATATTGTTGTATGACTTTCTTTTTTTCTGTAAAACACGCATTACGATATTTTGTTGAAATGTTGGAAACCAAACCGCATGAAGAAAAAAATTCAAAATATCTTATTTAATGTTCCACAGAAGACAGAAAGTCATAAAATTTTGAAAGACATAAAGAGTGAGTAAATGATGACAGAATTTTTACCAATTTTAAATCATTATTTCATGTTTTATTTATTTGTTAAGCAGCCATGTAATTAGCAGGATAATGTACAGTCAGCCAGTCATTAACACAAAATAAACCCAGGCAGGTCTTGTATCGCCCCAGAGGGGTTTATCTTGCAATAATGACCTGCTGACTGCACATTATCCCTTACGCAAAATCCCCTGTTTGTTCTCTACTCTAGGGCCAAAATACATTTCCTGTACCTTCTAAAATTGCTCAGCTGGTTCAACCAAAATAAAGAAAGGCAATTCTCTCCAAAAATAACAGCACAACTGCTCAGAATCAGGTGGGTGGTGCAGCGTCTGGTTTTGAAGAGTTTGGTTTCAGAGAGTCTGGCACACAGGAGCCTTTCATTTTGTTCCCATTAATCCTCCCTGTGGCCACTTATAGCTTTCTGGAAGAAACACTCTTTTTAAACTGTCACCCGTTCCACTCCCACCGTGATTCCTCTGGTCTTGTCATTTTGCACTCATTCTCAAAAATCTCATGTCACTTTGGTTATATCCAATGCTTTATACCAGTATCCTTGAGGACAGTCAGCGTTCTTTCTTGAAGTATTCCTAAAGTGTAGGAAACATTCACACTGGCAGCAATGTCTGTAGGGTTATTTTTAAGGGCACATACATGTGAATGGCCTACTCAAGCATTGACAGGTCCACCTAATGTGATGTTACACCATTGCTATATGGCAGGTAAAGATACACTTACATCTGTGGTATAGAAGAGGAAGTGCTTCTATTTTGTGCAGCTGTCTATCAGTGGGCTTGAATACGAAGGTTGGAGTGAGAGAAACATGGTCTGGTTGCTTAGTTATTGAAATGCATGTTTTGAGCTGTCAGCAAACTAATATTTACAGTTTTCACCTCAACTCATTTTGACAGCTGAGAGCACCAAGCACTACAAACAATCCTTAGACAACAAATTCTTTTGACGGCCCTTCCACTGCAGACCAAAGTTAAAGAGTCTGCCAGCAAATGCAATCTACTCTTGCAATATCAATGGGACAGCGAATAAATCTTCATTGGACCTTTTTTTTTTTGGCAGAGGACTTTGAAACAGACCCAGCAGCCCATCTTGAGAAAAATCAAGACTTATCAGTCTGCCATCCCCATACTTTTTTTTTTTGTTCTTTTTTTGTGTGTCATTGAAAGGTCAACCACTCTTGCCAATTTCATTGCTGTCACTTTATGCTGTCATCACTGGATTCTTCACCATGTGCGCTGACCTCTCTAGTGGTGAAATGTGTTCAAAAGGCACTGAGGTTAGTGAGTAGAGGCAGATATTACTCCCCTACACTTCTGTCTCTTTCTTTTACTCTTATACACCATACACAGCCACTCACCTTCCTACATGCCATGTCACAATCTTACTGAAACCACCAAATGTATTTACTGTTTCAAGTCAAATCACATTTATTTCTATAGCGCATATAAAAAAAAAAAAAAATATTGACTGTAGGGGAAATCACATCTGGTTTATTCTGCACTATGTCTCTGTACTGTGTTAACCTTTTCCTATTTTTCAATTTTTTTCTGAATTCTGTTATTGTTACAACTCACTTAAGTACAGTGCAGTAGACTGTAACAACAGCAGGTTTTGTACCTGACACTAATTTACACATTTTGAATCTGCTGATTTAGACTGAATGACACCACAAACGTCATTTCACATTCATCAACAAAATCGCAAATCATATAAAAAACTAACTTTATGTCAAATATCTTTATAGTCATATAAATCATTTACTTTTTTTCACACAGAAACCTCAGGTGTTGCTTTCACTCATGTATATAATTTCTAATTTCTTACAAATCATCTTCACAGTGTCTCCTAAGATATGGTCAATAATAATAAAAAGATGTATAGCAAGCACACAACATTGTATGCACATACACGTGAAAACCAAGTAAAACCTTGCTGAATTTAACATTCTTAGGATGTGGCTTTTATCAACAGCAAATTTATTCTGCTCTGTAAAAGCAGAACTCACTAGGATGCTTGCATAAAAGCTGTTACAAATATTATGTAAAAATATGAAACATTCATTTGATTTACAGTTATAAAATTTGCTGGTTTGGGAGATTTAAAAAAAATATGCCTAAACACTATTGTGTCTGCAGGTCCAACACGATCTCATGACAATGCGTATAAATAGTGCAGTGTGCAATCTCGTAGAATGTATACGCCAAAATGAGTTTTAGCGTGCAAATGGTACGCCGTTTTGGCGTGCATATGATACGCACTTTATGGCGTGTATATGACACGCTTTTGGGTAGGGTGAGGGTGGGGGTGTGGGGTTCGTACATATGTCGCCATAAAGTGCGTATCATATGCACGCCAAAAACAGCGTACCATTTGCACGCTAAAACTCATTTTAGCGTATACATTCTACGAGATTGCACACTGCACTATTGATACGCATTTCGTGAGATCGGGCTCATGAGGTCACCACCATCTTATTCTAATTGTTCACTATTCTAAGAAGAAAAGGGGAGGGTGGGGGGCAGGGGATGGGAACCTCAAGATTTAGCCTTTGCATCAGTTTTTCACAAACTGAAAAGATTTAAATGGGCCCTAGAAAGAGTTGAAACTATATTTTGAATTGTTATCTGATATCTAAATAGAGGGTATGCGACTTATTTAAGGGTTAAAATTGTCCAGATACGATTTTACAGGTCCATTTACAACCCTAGAAATTGTCCCTAGAATGAAATGGTCTGTTTTTGCCTTATTTGGAAGGGTCATGAATATTAATGTTGAGCTCTGCTCTGATTGGCTTATTTCAGCAGCTCACACAAGTGCAGTTCTTCAGCTAACACAATTGCAAACAGCACAAGCGTCTTGTGAGTTGTGACAGAACACAGACCGACTGAATGACAATTTAAGCAGAACATCTCAAATGGAGATCGCTGAAATACAGTTCACTTATTGGTGTTTTCCGATCATCGGCGTGCACATGGTTGCCAGATTGCACATTTTTAAGTAAAACACTGGATTGAATACGCATTATTTTAACAGGAAAGCTCTGAGTGGGGGATTTAATTACTGAAATCCACAAGCATGAAAGCTTGCATGCTCAAACGCTTTTTATAACAAAACAAAACCAAAGAGTGCTTTTTGTTAATGTTTTTATTTTTTAAACTACATTTTAGTGTCGTCTTTTTTCATCAATGATATTGCATGTTTATATAGTCACAATAATCATTTAGGGACGTTTGTGTCATCTCGTCTGGTCTTAGTCATGGAAAAAAAGGTTGTCAGTGAAATTTTTGTCATGTTTTCATTAAACGAAATTGACACTATTCAGAGCAAACTAACAACTTCAAATTAAATTATTGCGGTATCCTGTTATAGATAAAGATCAGCCATGCCTGTTGACAGTTCTGTTCTGTGGGAAGGCTATGAAAAGTGCTCACATCCCCTGCACAGCCTGGAACATAACATTTATATCCATGATCTGCCGTTTTCACTGTATTTTCCTCAGCTTCATATAACTTCTGTTGATTCGGTCCACGTTAATACTTTCTGGCCTTGAACATGGGCTGGTTTTCCATTCTAGTGCACCTTTAAACATTCGCAATGATACAATTTACAATATCTCATTTAAAATGCACATGTTTGCTCTTTCCTTTTTGAGGCAAAGCCATCAATAAGGCCATCATATGATAACTGCTATATGTTCTCTGATGATGGCCAGACCACTTAAGCTTTGTTGTGCCATGAATGAGTGCAGGTACGTTTTAAAAAGCTATCTAATTTAGTGGAGTAAAATAATATACAATACTAGTTATTAGCATATTTACTATTATATGTTATTAAGGAATTGTGAATATGTTGACACATTTATTTAACAACAATTTAAATATTACTTAATCTTATTAATCAGCTAGACTATTTATTAGTTCCTGATGCAGTGACAATTAACTAATGGTTTAGTTATTCATTACTACTGTATATGTGCATTAGTTAAGCATGACTTAATGCATATTAGTGCAGCCGTATTCTAAAGTGTTACCAACAATTATTTATCTCTGAAGTAGATATCTGTTTAAAACACTGCACTCATTCATAGCACAACAAAGCCCAAGTGACCATCGTCAGCATAAATATAGTTATCATATGATGGCTTTGCCTTAAAATGAAAGAGCAAGCTTGTGCATTTAAAATTCTGATATTTGGAATGCAGCACTGCAGAGGAAATCAAAGACAACATCAAGATGTTACACTTGATATACATATTTGAATGCAGAGAATGTAAAACTGAATTTTCATTTAAATTCCACAGAAGATGCATTATTGGCTGCATATAAAAACAGAGATGTTGTGTTCGGGGAAAAAGTACTTATTATAGTTTTGTGATAATAGTTTTAGTTAGTTTTAGCAATGGTTTTGTTATTTACCTCTTAGCCTATTAACTAATTTCTGTTTAGCTTTAAAAATGTTGGCTTCAGTATTAGTTGTAGAAATTATAGTTAAAAAGCAGTTTTTCAATCAACAAAACAAAAGCTAGAGTTTAGATGAACATTTAAAATAAACAAGACGTGTGGAAAGAAGTCAGATTTGTATTTACACAAGAATCACAGTGTACTGTGTCCACTGTTGGGTAGTAATGTAGTGTAAGGCATTAATAATACATTTTCAGTAACATTTTACTCGGTACATGCTGCGGAGCCAAACAAAAGTATAAACAAGGCCTAATGGTTGAAGATGGCAGAAGAAGACTGTACATTCACGAGATGACAAGAGGATGTATGACGTTTCTTTAAGTTTTTCAGAGATAAGGACAAGAAGAACATATAGTCAAATGCAAATGTATTCAAATGCAACCTTTGTCTAAATTCGACGTTGCGAAATTGCACTAGCAATTAAAGTGCACTTTGCATGGCTGTTTTGTGTTGTGAACAAAATAATGGCAACAATAAGAAAATAACAAATGTGCATCTTGTGATGGCATTAGAGTTTACATACAGTTATGTTGTGACTAATATGAATAGACCCAAGCTATTCCCAGATATTGCTAGATAATCACTTTACCTCTACCATACTTATAACAGACTTGGATCATTTGTGATTTTGTCTGTCATCCTTGCACTGTCTTGAGCCTTCACTTGGCCAATTATATGCTATATTGTTAGCCGGGATAGATAGCCCACAGTCATTATGCTACCTCACATAGCCTTCTACTGGATGTGAAATGGTCTGTAGTACATTTTGTCATTTTAGAAAGTTAAGTTCTACTTCTGTAGTTATTTTGGTGAAAGTAACTCAAAAGTAATACAGAGTAATGTAGAGTAATGTAATGCATTACAATTCTGAGACAGTAATATTGTAAGGTAACAAATTACTTTTAAATAACAGTAACAAGTAATATATAATGTATTACAGTTTAGAAGTAACTTGCACAACACTGACTATCACATCTGCCACTTGCTGTTTGTGTGCACAGAAAACAAAAACCTGACTGCTCAGAAAAGCAAGAGGAATTCCATGTGACTACTCTAGACCCTCTGGAGATCTTTGTCTATTCTTATGTTGCCTGAAAAAAAAGTCAGAATACCAGAATGATTCTGAATGGCTGTCAATGAAGAAAGATGATTTGGGGCTGAGATGGTGCTATTAACTAATGAGGACATGCTAACCTGCCAAACCTTGACACATTGGGCACATTCAGTATACTGTATGGCATCACGTCACATCGCCATCTGCAGGTGAACACAAGGGACATGGCGAACACAATTGGTCAAATTATTTTGCTGTGTGATGAAAGCTCTACAAAAAACAAAAATATAAAAAACAATAATGACCTTGACACATTTTTCTCCTAAGGGATTTGGAGTATATATATATATATATATATATATATATATATATATATATATATATATATATATATATATATATATATATATATATATATATATATATATATATATATACTGTGTTTGATCATCTTTCTGAATCTGATCTGGATGTAGTCTTTGACACAAATTAGATTTTCTCTTGTTCAAAATGTAGCTTTTTTAACTTACCCCTTTAAGTGTTGATAAAAAAAATGAATGCACAAAGCTAGAATAAAATGGGTATTTGTTTAAAAGCAAAGGATGTGTTCTTTCTTTTGATATATTGCATGTTCAAATATTCATGGACCATTACATTTTTGTAAAAATTATCAAAAACCCTGACTGTGGCTGTCAATTTTTTTTTTTTAAACGCTGGCGGGGAAATAGTTAAACAGAGACATACAAATGGGAGTGCAGGCCATGAAGGGTTAAATGTGAAAAACCCCAATGTCATAAAAAGAGTAGCCTCTGCAAGACAAAAAAAGAGATATCCGATGATTTTCACTGCCCATTCTCATTTTTGACTCCTTTGTTTCGGAACTTTCTCATGTCTCAGTTGTGTCTACTTTTATTTTAGGAAGTAATTTTAGGAGAAACATCTGAGACTGTAAAATGACTCTCGTGAGCTTAAAAAGAGCAACCTCTGCATGAGCAATAAAATATTCCTATTTTAGAAAGAGATTTCAGCAAGACAATAAAGAGATGTTGTTTCTTCTACCACATTCTCAGTTCTTTCATATTACTGTCTCAAATATTTCCCATATCTCATTTGTGTCTATTTTTCTCCTAAGGGATTTAAAGAGAAACATCTTAAATGGTGTTGATACTAAAATGAGAGCTATATGATAATCACAGCCAAGTCTCCTGAGCTTAGGAAAAGCAACCACTGAGCAATACATTTTTCCTCTGGGTATCACTCCAACTTTTGTATACAAATTATTTGCTTTGATCTTATAAGCTTTGAAAATCAAACAGAGTGAAAGAAGAGGAAATGACAAAGGCTGTAGCCCCCTGCATTGCCAAATGCTAAACAATCTTTAGTTGCCTTGACAATAATTAAGTTCAAAAGACTACATTTTACTCATTAGATAAACAAAAGTATTTAAGTTGAGTTTCACTGGAGCAAATTAGTTAACTTAAGTTAACGTCTCGGTTACGTATGGTAACCCTCGTTCCCTGAAGGAGGGAACGGAGACGTACGTCGGACATCACCGGCGAATTGGGATCACTTCAGGGAGCCCCTATCAGCTTCGAGATATAGAGAACAGGCCAATGGGCCATTGGCATGCGAGATTTGCATCTTGCGCTCCGCCCCGCACTGCGGGTACAAATAGGACGCGAGAGCAGTGCACTATTGTTTTTCACTGAGGAGCCGAACTAGTGACTCGGCTCGTAGTGATGGTACAGAAACTGTGGCGACGGGATGTACGTCTCCGTTCCCTCCTTCAGGGAACGAGGGTTACCATATGCAACCGAGACATTCCCTTTCAGTCGGTCACGTTCAACGTCCGTCAGACATCACCAACAAATTGGGATCCCTTTGGGAAACGCCACAGTTACTACCACTTCCAGCGCCCAGCGAGAGCCCCTCAGACCCCTTCTGTACGGGCGGGGAAACTCACGCAGGGAGAGTCATACTGCTGTTCCGCAAGACCCACTCAGCAGACTATTGGATAACGCTGGGAAAGCATGCCCAGGGGGCACGCTGCGGAAGCCACATGTTCTTACCATGTGGAAATGCACATATGGACTGACTTGGGCAGTACAACATATGGGAGTCCCAGAGGTAGCCCCAGCCTATGTCGGCGGGGGACAACACCGTGCTGAGACTGCAGGAAGTCTGCTGAGGGTAAGACACGAGCTCGCCTTAGGGAGCTGTACCGTGGAGAATACACATATGGAACCGCCGTAGGGGTCACAACATATGGAACCCAGCCTGACACCAGATTCACGATGCCTCAGTGTCAGACCTGGCGTCGGACGCTCCGCCACGTCCGATAGCCGCGGGTTGCGGAGGACTCCCAGGGTTCGCCATGCTTGGAGAACTCACCTGGAGCATATGAGCGCACGTATCCGTTCCAGGGGAAGGGAATGGCGCAGCAAGCCGACACTAGAATGGGCACTTCGATGTTACTGACTATGGGCAGTGAGCACACAGGAAGATACCGGCTCTACACGTAGGCTATAGAACCTAGCGAACGTGTTAAGTGTCGCCCAGCCCGCAGCTCTACAAATATCTGTCAGCGAGGCACCACGAGCCAGCGCCCAGGAAAAAGCTACACCCCTAGTGGAGTGGGCTCTTAACCCGAGCGGGCAGGGCACGTCTTGGGTTCCATACGCCAAGACGATGGCATCCACTATCCAGTGGGCCATCCTCTGCTTGGAGACAGCCTTTCCCTTCTGCTGGCCTCCGTAACAGACAAAGAGCTGCTCTGAGGTCCTGAAGCTTTGCATTCTGTCCACGTACATCCGCAAAGCGCGGACGGGGCAGAAAAAAGCTAGGGCTGGGTCTGCCTCCTCCGAAGGCATCGCACCCGGAAGGGTGGTGGGAACCTTGGGCACATATCCGGGCCTGGGTCTAAGGATTACGTGAGAGTTACCAGGCCCAAATTCCAGGCACAATTTGTCGACCGAAAATGCCTGCAGGTCCCCTACCCTCTTAATGGTGGCCAATGCAACCAGGAGTACTGTCTGAAGGAACAGGACTTTTAACTCAGCTAACTGCAAGGGCTCAAAGGGTGGCCTCTGCAGTGCGGTTAACACCAGAGTCAACTCCCAAGAGGGAATAGAGAGACGGCGAGGCTCCCTCGCCCCTCTCAGGAACCTGACGATCAGATCGTGCTTCCCCAGAAATGTACCATCTACCAAGTCATGATTCGCGGCGATAGCGGCGACATAGACCTTGAGGGTGGAGGGAGACATTCTTCTCTCCAACCCATCTTGTAGGAAGGGGAGCACCGAACTGACCGAGCACCTTCGGGGGTCTTCTCGGCGAGAAGAGCACCAATCGACGAACAGGTTCCACTTCAACGCATTGAGCTGCCTCGTGGAGGGTGCTCTAGCGGAAGTGCTGGTGTCTACCACTGCTTAGAACCTCCGCGTCCCATCCAGGGACCAGACATGGAGTTTCCAGAGGTCCGGACGCGGGTGCCAGAGGGTGCCCCGTCTCTGAGTCAGGAGGTCCTTCCTCAGAGGAATGGGCCAAGGAGGTGCTGTCGCGAGGAGCACTAGTTCCGGGAACCACGTCCTGTTGGGCCAGTATGGGGCGACCAACGGGACCTGCTCCTCGTCCTCCCTGACCTTGCACAGAATCTGTGCGAGAAGGCTCACTGGGGGAAACGCATACTTGCTTAGGCCCCGGGGCCAGCTGTGTGCCAGCGCATCCGTGCCGAGGGTCCCCTCGGTCAGGGAATAAAACAACTGGCAATAGGTCGTGTCTGGGGCGGCAAACAGGTCTACTTGTGCGGTCCCAAAGCGACTCCAAATCAGCTGGACCACCTGGGGATGGAGTCTCCACTCTCCGGGGAGCACTGGCTGTCATGATGAGCTCGTCGGCGCCGCGATTGAGCAGGCCCGGAATGTGAATGGCACGAAGCGACCTCAGATGCTTCTGACTCCATAACAGGAGATGGTGGGCGAGTTGTGACATTCGACGGGAGCGTAGACCACCCTGTTTGTTGATGCATGCGCAGCGGCGCGGTGCTGTCCGTACGGACCAGAACGTGCTTGCCTCCGAGCGGCGTTTTGAAGCGGCTGAGTGCAAGACGTACTGCTAACAACTCCAGGCAATTGATATGCCACTGCAGTTGAGGCCCTGTCCACAGACCCGAAACTGCAAGCCCGTTGTACGTGGCACCCCAGCCGGTGGCAGAGGCATCCGTGGAGACAACAGCATGCCTGGACACCTGTTCTAGAGGCACTCCTGCCGCTCGGGACTCGGTCATGTAGCCAGCGTTGAAGCGGTCTCATATGAAGCAATCCCAATGGCGGTACTGCGGCTGCGGATGCCATATGCCCCAGGAGCCTCTGAAAATGTTTCAGTGGAACCGCTGTCCTGCCCGTGAATGAATTCAGGCTGTGAGGCGCGCTGTCAAAGTGACCGAATCTATCTCCATCCCGAGAAAAGAGATCCTCTGCACTGGGCAGAGTTTGCTCTTTTCCCAGTTGACCCGAAGTCCCAACTGGCTGAGGTGACGGAGCACCATGTCCCTGTGTTCGCAAAACTGTTCTCCCGACTGGGCAAGGATCAACCAGTCGTCAAGATAGTTGAGGATGCGAAGACCACGCTCCCTCATGAGAGCGATGGCTGCCTTGGGGCAGGACCTTGTACTGATATGCTCGTCCGTCGAATGCAAAGCGTAGGAACGGTCTGTGTCGAGGGAGAATCGAGACATGAAAGTACGCTTCCTTCAGGTCGATCGCTGCAAACCAATCTTGGGGACTGATGCACCTGAAGATGCGTTTCTGTGTGAGCATCCTGAACGGCAGCCTGTGAAGGGACCGGTTCAGGAATCGCAGGTCCAAGATCGGCCGTAACCCGCCGCCTTTCTTGGGTACAATGAAGTACGGGCTGTAGAACCCGGACTTCATATCGGCTGGAGGGACCCGCTCTATCGCGTACTTCGCCAGTAGGACCGCGATCTCCCCCTTGAGCACAGAGGCATTCTCCTTCGCTACGGAGGCGAAGTGAACACCCCTGAACTTGGGGGGACGCCGGGCGAACTGAATCCCATAGCCGAGTCTGATGGTACGGATGAGCCAGCGAGACGGGCTGGGGAGCGCTAGCCAGGCCCCCAACAATCGTACAAGCGGGCTCAACGGCACCACAGACGTACCTGCAACGGGGCAGCGAAGCGGCATGCAGGGACCCGACACAGACGGCATGGGACCGGCCTGTTGTGGGGTCTGCATCCCCAGCACCAGATGTTAAATGTGTTGAGCTCCCCCGGCCCTGCTTACCTCCTGGCTTGGCAGCGGCCTGAGCTGGCTGGACATTCTTCCTGCGGCCGGCTCCACGCCGACGCCCTGGTAGAGGCTGCTGCTGGGCTGGGGCGAGAGCGGGGAGGCGGTGGGCAGACGTCCTCGGCGACGAGCAGGTGGAGGTGCTGCGGCAGGGTGGAGACAGCAGCATACCGCAGGGCAGGATGTGTTTGACCGCCTCCATCTGCTTCTGGGCGCCGACTTCAATGGTGTTTCTGGGCCAGGATGGACATCGTCTGGCCAAGGCCAGCAGCTCAGCCTTGGCTCAGAATTACCCGTCGGTGGAGGTTCTCCGATGAGGGTAGTGAGAGAGAGGAAAACTATATAGATTATGGCCCTTTTGGTGTTCCATATTTTGGCACCAAATAGTTCCACAATGCCAAAGCCTTCCAATGCACATCCGGGAAGGCAAGGGGCGGGCAAGGTGATTTACGCGTTGTACTATGCCACCCGGGAAAGCATGGCTGTCAAGTATGAATCTAACTCAGCATGAGCACCCACTATTACAGTGGGAATCTCAGCCTCATCTTCATTTTCAACACATAACAGCCCTCTCTCCGATGTAGCGATTGACATCTGTCCTCTGCTAGAGCCCCAAATGAAACGCTAGGTCCCTTTTATTTTATTTATTTATTTTTTTTAAAGGACCAGCAATTCCATCTGTAAGCTACCAGCAGGTATGTGAGATAGTGAGTGTGGCCGCGAGACGGCACACGGCGCGCTGAACACTCAAGCCCTTATGAAAGAGGCAAGATGAACAACGCGCCGACGTGGCTATGCTCTCATGAGAGAGCATAAACCACCAACAAACACAGTCTCAACATGCTTGCGATGTGCTAGAGGAGTGGGGGGCCCACGGAGATGGTACTCGGCGGGGAAGCCTCACTGTAACCTTCAGGTCACCCAGGCTTATCAGCCAAAGTAGCCCCTTTTCTGGTGCACCAGAAGAGAAACTAGATCGGGGTATAAGCGAAGGGACTCAACCCCGTTTGAGGTTTCATAGTCTCGACCGCGCATCTGAAGTGGCCGAGCGTCGCACACCGGTGAGCACGCGGTCGCGCTGATTGTGCCTTTTTGCCAACACAAAGCATTCCTCTCGTTCTCTAGAGGATCTCTCTGTAGATAGGCTCTCTTTTAGAAAAGTCTTGCTTCATCAACGCCATTCGGCTCCGAAGTGAATGACAATAGTGCGCTGCTCTCGCGTCTGTTTGTACCCGCAGTGCGGGGCGGAGCGCAAGATGCAAATCTCGAATGCCAATGGTCCATTGGCCTGTTCTCTATATCTCGAAGCTGATAGGGGCTCCCTGAAGTGATCCCAATTCGTCTGTGATGTCCGACGTACGTCGAACATGACCGACTGAAAGGGAACTTAAGTTAAATGTGATATGTTGCCTTATTTTTTCAAGTTAGGTCATATTTTTTTGATTATTTATTGCTTCTGGGTACTAGTTTATGTTCTTTTATTTTTTTCAAAAACTACAAAAACTCTTTCAGTCCAAAAAAAGTTAAAAGTCTTTATTTACATTATGGCTCACACTAGAAAATTACTTAAAAATTTATTTAAAATTACTTCATAAGTTCACACTTGTAATCAGATCAAAGTGTATGAGGGGAGACTGTGATAGGAGTAGTTTGAAGTGAGGAGATGGGGTGGTGGAGGGATGCTAGCAAATTGTTGTGGGACAGAGGTAAGTCTGCTGTATATATACATCGTAATTGAGTTTATTAACTGAATGTGCTCCTCCTGAACATAACTAATTAAAATACCACACACTGCATTTCAGCCATTCAGCCTTTTCTCAGAGTGTGTCAGGTACAAAACGAGTCACAGGTGCAGAAAGTAATTATTTACTATAGTAGAATATTCTTTGCAATAGTCCTTTATCACAGCAGAATATTGGTCACCGGAAGTGCTCGCTGAAGCTTCCGGTTATATATGTATATTTTCAATGTGCTGTTATCACCTTGAATAGCTACACGCCTCTTAAAACGAGCAACTGCATGATTTCAAAATCCGGACATTTTCAGAGACAGGAGAAGAGATATTTTCCAAACTCAACCAAACTTGTCGTTTCAATCCAACATAAGCCGATCTGAGAAAGCCATGGTTTGTAAACATACATGATTATTTCACCACACTGTCAATGCTCGTCTACATAGTGACCGTGACACTGCAGTGTGTGTGAGACCTGATGAATTAGATCAAAATGAAGATATTTATTTGTTTGTATTAAATATTTCAGTCTGTCATTTTTCATTGACAATCATTTCACTGTATGTAATTTACAATATTATGCCAAAATTCTTAATTAATAGTCCAAGTAGTCATGCTGTCAAAACGTTACAGTTTAAGATTAATTAAATGTTTAACGTCATGAAATTGTATATATAAAGTTAAAGTTAGCATATTCATTCCTCTGTTTTAATACTGCTCTCACGAAAATTAACCACGGTTTACTACAAATAAAACCATGGTTATTTTAGTTAAACCATGGTAACCACAAATCAAACATGGTTTTGGTAACTATAGTTTAACCATGGTATTTTTAGTAAAACTGTGTTAATACAAATGGTAATCAGTCGAATACAGTTTAAGATTAATTATATGTAACATCATAACATTTATAAAGTCAGCATATTCATTCCCCTATTTTAATACTGCTCTCATGGAAATTAACCATGGTTTTACTCAAATAAAACTATGGTTAATTTTCACAAGGGTGTTTATCAGTCAAATTAATTTAAAATGTAAATTTAACGGTATGAATGATATATGAATGAGTAAGAGATAAACACTGTTAATGCAGAGATGAGCACTGGACTGCGGCAGGTTAGTTGGGAAATACATTTATTATTCAGAATGCACATTTGGAAGGGATCATTTCAGCAGGCTGAAGATATGAGGTGTAAACATTAAAAGAAGGACTTTCATCCCACCGTATCAGTCACACTCATGCTTTCCTCAATTCTTGTTGTGTCTGGAAATCATGAAAACTGAGCCAATGATGTCGTCGTATAGAATTAGAGCAGCTGATACGCTGCAGTAACGTCGACGAGAGGATTTAGCCATTCGTTTTGACTGCACTGCGTTGCGGTGGGACCGGAAGTAGCGATACCAGATATAGGAAGTGTGATAAACGTCTATAGATAGTTAACAATACTATAAGTCCCCCTGTAGTGGTTCTTTCGGTTACTTCCATTTCTACTGAGTAACTAGTTACATCTACACCGGTGACTCATTTTGTACCTGACATACTCTATAGAAGGCTGAATGGCCGAAATCCATCTGTGTGCAGTGTTTTAGTCATTTTTAATGTTTCTAGCGTGAGCCATTATGTTAATAAAGGCCTTTTAAAGTTGGCGGATTGGAAAAAGTGCCTTGGATCGGTTTGAAACTCAACCAAACAGCACATTTACAAGGTTCTTCCAACAAGTAGCTTTCTAAGATGTTTTCCTTGAACTGTTTAAATGGTTTAATTTTAGTTATTGTGTTTCAGTGAAAATGTTATCATCAATAGTTCTCATGTACGTTTTTTTAAATACGGTAACCTTGAAAATGTATTGAATGAGGAAAATAAAGCCTGTCTAGTAAACAGATGAACAGATCCAGCTTCATAAAGCACATCATCATGTCATCAAGATCAAAGTGCATTTTCTCTCTTCTTGTGCATTCAGTTAGAGCTTGTAGAGCGGCCTGAATGCTGAATACAGGTGCTGCTCAGTACCGCAAGATACATCACACTACCATACCCCTATGCTAGCCAGACAGGTCTTTGCGGATCATTGATGAAAAGACTCCAGATGTGAACTTTCTCTAAAGACTCTGCAAGTGAAAGATGAGCTTTAAGAGTCAAATGGACGCCAAATCACACACCGACTACGAGAAGTATGTGTTTTCGGGGCCATTCAGTACGGAAAGAGCACAGCCACTTCTAAAAATGGGAATCGATGACTGTAGCCTACACTCTGTTATCCTCTCCTTTGCACGGGTATGCTTTTGCTCTTTTGAAAAGGTCTCGAAGCCTTTTTGGCTCTCTCGCACACATATTGCAAGCACATTCGCATTTTAACAAGCTGAAAACAGTCGCTTTTTTTGTCATGTGAGAAAGCCGTTTCATAATGCTCACTCACACCAGATGCATGCCAGACACAAAAACGGTTCCTTTAGACACGCACAATCTCAAGGCTCCATGACAACAGCAGCGAAGGCCAAACACAAAAGAGCTCGCATACAGACTGAAAATCCTCACGTCGTCTCTGTGCTTGGGAACTATAATAATCTGAGGAGGTAATTGTAGTCTCTTGTAGTAACCTTGACACCCTGACTCATAAGTCTGATCACGGGTAGAATTACCCCTCCTCCAGTAGAATTAATGCCTGCATACATCAAGAACAATAAAAATATTAGAATCCACACCAGCTGTTTTGAAACCTGCTCCTGCAGAGATTAGCTCCAACTTGCCTCAACACACCTGCCTGGAAGTTTCTAGTATGCTTAGTAAGACTTTGATTAGCTGGTTCAGATGTGTTTAATTGGGGTTGAGGCTCAACTCTGTGGAACAGTGGCCCTCCAGAAGCAGGATTGGACACCCTATGACTACACTAATGGCGCTTTTCCATTGCTAGTACCAGCTCAACTCGACTCGGCTCGGCTCGGCTCGCTTTTCGCTCCGTTTTCCATTACAGATATTACCTCCACAATAGTACCTGGTCATCATAGTGACGCCGCAGGAAACTGCCATGATGTAGTCTTCTCTCGTGGGATCCTCTTCGGCAACCAAACAAAGGAAAGTCTGCACCTCCTCATTTGACCACGGCGCATTCTTCCGAGTTGCCATAATAGTAAATAACACGCAATCTCTGGACAAACTATTTAAAAATGGCACGGTTATTCAGGATACTCCGTCTGGCGCGTACAATGATGACGCAATGAACAGTGACGATTCTCTCTGACCAATCAGCAGTCTTCGGTGTTTTCACGTCACATTTTAGTATTGCCTCAGCTCGCTCAGAACCTCACCGGATGTGGTATGAAAAAAAGTACCTGGAAGCAGGTACAGGTCCAACTTTTACACAGTGGAAAACCAAACAAAGGCGAGTCGAGTCGAGCCGAGCCGAGCTGGTATTGTGTAGTGGAAAAGTGCCATAAGGCCCCGTCCACACTGAAATCGACTCAAAACGTTGTAATATACATGCCAGACCAGTGTGTGGCGCTGTAATTCTGCCACAGAAATACACTAAAAATGCAGAACAAGAGTTGTCGCTAGAAGGGGTACAGCAATAGTTGGAGGTGTGGCAAAATCGCACAATGAAATACCAATAAATACATTTGCAATTTACCAGATTGTGTTTTATTAACGCCTACACCTAACCCAACACTAAACATACCCTTACAATAATCCAAGTACAGTAATTCAATGACACAATATTGATGTGCGCATGCCCAGTGCCCGTAGCTGTATCCCTTCTAGTCTTTCGCTTTTGGGATGTGTTGTGATGACTTCACTGTTTCACAAAATATACGGATTGGCTGTACACATGAAAACGCAAGGGTGTCGTTTTCAGATTTATCCACTCTGGGACCTGGTTTCAGAAAATATAATTTTCATGCTCCCAAAACGCTGGATCCCTCAAGCTCTGAATGGCTGTCAATGTTTTGAAGCGTTTATCATCCGGAAAATAAATCGTTCTGAAAGTGATTCCAATAATGTCATTATCATTATAGTTGTGGTGTGGACTTCCCTATTGTCATAGAATGATTATTAAAATGTTTTAGTTATAGCTATTGTCCTTGGTGCACGTCCCATAGCTGTAGGCAGAGAGGCAGGCCCAGCTTTACACCACAGCCAAAGCCAAGCAGATGTCTTCTCCTGAAAATGAATGCCCTCACTATAACATCCAAAGCCAATAACCTTAAAGTCAATGTGCTGAAATGGCTCATTGATGTATGAGGTTCCGCTTAAACCAACACACGCTGCTCTGTCCAGATGTGTGCAGGCAGGCTTTCTGTCTTTTATTTGGCTCCCATTTAAACCTCTTTCATTCTATTGTCGTTGCGCTCCTCATTTTTTTCACCTCATGCACACCTATAATTCAAAACAACCCTGTTTGACTGTAGTTTGCCCATTGTTTCAGGGTCAATCTCTTTAACCATCTCGTCTCCTTTCACACGTGTGAAAACGAATAAAAATGTCAGTACAGAGAGATATGAGGCATTGGCTTCAATTGCTAACACATTTCTTTTTTGGATTTCACCACACTAGCTACAACCAGGAGGCATCTGGACGCGTGCACATCTATCTGCATATTTCCGACAGAATCCGGTAGAACAGACCCTCTGTTTTGAATTTTGGGAGGAATCTACCCCTCTATTAAGTCAAAGCGGAGGAAGCAATCATTTATTGTAAAAGGAAATTTTCAACACAACATCTGCCTCGTCTTTTATGAGGATCAGGAGAACATACAGGAACCCCCATCTTGGCATGTGCTGGTGAGAAATCAGTGAGACAATTTCAATGTGCAATGCCATCTATTTTGCTCTCCTAATGAAGTCTCATTTATTTCAATAAGGCACACATTGGCTCAGGCTGATAGCTTTCTCAGTTTACATTTAGACAGGAATGCTGTGGGAATCCTGATTGGAGTGTGACCTTATACGGATTCATTTTCAAGGCAGATATAAATTTAGAGAGGGAAGAGGAAAATAAACTGCGTTCTCCCACCATCTCCCTTCACAAGCTAAATGTGATATACTTGTGTCCTGTTGATCTTGGCCTGAACATTCTTACTTTTCAGGGAGTGCTATGAAAATATTCCCACATTCTCAATATTTGAAGATGAGGGTCACAAGAATGCTTTCCAAAACTAAATGGAAAAGATAATGATGATGTTTTGCTATGTGTGTGTGTGTGTGTGTGTGTGTGTGTGTGTGTGTGTGTGTGTGTGTGTGTGTGTGTGTGTGTGTGTGTGTGTGTGTGTGTGTGTGTGTGGACTGGTAATCCCTACGGTATGGGGACAAAATGTCCCCACAAAGATGGCAATATCCAAATTTTTGTCCTTGTGGGGACATTTTTTGGTCCCCATGAGGAAAACATCTTATAAATCACACTAAGTGATGTTTTTGAAAAAGTAAAAATGCAGCATGTCTCCTGTGATGGGTAGGTTTAGGGGCAGGGGCAGTGTAGGGGATAGAAAATACGGTTTGTACAGTATAAAATGCATTACGCCTATGGAATGTCCCCATAAAACATGGAAACACAACATGTGTGTGTGTGTGTGTGTGTGTGTGTGTGTGTGTGTGTGTGTGTGTGTGTGTGTGTGTGTGTGTGTGTGTGTGTGTGTGTGTGTGGACTGGTAATCCCTACGGTATGGGGACAAAATGTCCCCACAAAGATGGCAATATCCAAATTTTTGTCCTTGTGGGGACATTTTTTGGTCCCCATGAGAAAACATCTTATAAATCACACTAAGTGATGTTTTTGAAAAAGTAAAATGCAGCATGTCTCCTGTGATGGGTAGGTTTAGGGGCAGGGGCAGTGTAGGGGATAGAAAATACGGTTTGTACAGTATAAAATGCATTACGCCTATGGAATGTCCCCATAAAACATGGAAACACAACATGTGTGTGTGTGTGTGTGTGTGTGTGTGTGTGTGTGTGTGTGTGTACATGTTTTCTATCCCAATGTGGACATTAACCTGAATGCGCACTGACTTATGAGGAAACAAGCTTATACATCATACAGAATGAGTTTTTTTGAAAATGTAAAAAATGGATAAAGTTTTTTTGTAGTGTGTAAGTTTTGGAGTAGGGTTTGTGTAGGTCGATAGAATATACATTCTGTACAGTATACAAACTATTACACCTATGGAAAGTCACCACAAAGATAGTGAGTGTGTGTGTTACACCACCTCTCTCTATATCCAGATGCCCTGAAGGGTTTTCCTGAAGTCATCTATCACCAGGGTCTTTTGTTTCATACATTTGCCTTTTATACTTAACAGCTTTATTTACAACTCACTAATATGTGTCTAATGGATAGTTATTAGCAACACCACTAATGTAGCTGTTCAGTCACATGGTGAAAGCAGTTAAGGCTATGACTGCTGTTATTGCCAAATAATAGGATGCAAAATTAAACATTTGCTCCATGTGACGATCGTAATTGCCATCTAAATGCAAATGTTGGCTTTTAGGACGCTTTCCCACTACAGATTTTTGTGCGGACCCAAGTCCATTTGTCAGGTCGCTTTGTCTTCTGCAAGGCAAGGTTAAAATCTGGAAGATTAATTCAAAGCATATGCATACAAAGACAGAACCTGCCCCTTTATGGAGCTGCATGGAGCTCTCAGTCCCATTTACTTTTTTATGTCTGTGAGATGTTATAAGTAAGAGTGCTGAAAGATGACAGCAGCCACATCTGTGCTAGCGCTCATCACCTCTACTCTGTCATTAACCAAGGTCATATCAGCCCCTCCAACATATGAGCATGCGGTTCTGATCAATAGTCTCCACACGCTGCCCCCTGCACCTTTCCCTTGACTTGCCCCTCAGCCAAAAATAAACAGGTCTGTCTGTACTAACAGCTACTCTAATGAGACCTGGATGCAGGGTTTCAGCTTACTATAATTGCTAGTGACTGGTGATCACATTAATCCTTGGGCAGATCTCGCTTGATGTTTAACACTTTGGTGATAACCTCCATCAACACATTTCATTCCAGTACTTGGTAGCATGTTAGTTCAGAAAATGTTGAATACTAACAAGTGAAAAAACAATCTACCAGTGCAATGAAACAAAACATACTTATATTAATGAACCATTCTAATTGACCATGTGGTGTAAAATCAAGTTTTAATGTTGCTTATATGTCTATATGGTGTTTTTAATATGCTTTAAGACAACCCATGTGCAAATTCAAGTCGACACCATTGCTGGGTATTTTCTCATTAAAACTTCAAAAATGCAGTTTGAAATTGGCGGTGTTCCCAATGACAAAACCAATCTCGTCAACGTGCGGGCAGGCTTTAGCATATCATCATTACTATGCTGCAAAGCAGGGGCGTCTCAAGAGAAGCCAGGTTATCCCGTGTTCATTTAGCAGTATAACGGGTGAATTATGTATTTGATGTATAATGTTATTATGAACTATATGCCTTTCTCCACTGACGTTCAGAATTGTTGAAAGCATTTCTAAGGATACTGATTTTCAGAACGCAGCTGTTCAAAGCTGAGTGGGCGAACAGGAACATGGTTTGTGTAACATCAGCAAAACGGCTCGGGTTATGTCTATAACCCTTGTTCCTGAGAAAGGAGCGAGCACTGCGTCGGAGCGGCGATTTGGGGATGCTCCTAAGCATCAGCGAATCTGAAGTCTGAATGAAAACTAGTCCAATCCGATTGGTGCGTGCGTGATGGCGTCATCGTGACGGCATACCGGAAGTATAAAGGGGAGCGCGTAATGGCGGCAGCTATTGCTCTGAAGCATGCGCCCAGGCGTGCCGAGGTGTGGCGACGCTGACGCAGTGCTCGCTCCTTTCAGGGAACAAGGGTTATAGACATAACCCGAGCCGCTCGAGGAATCACACCGCGCCGGAACGACGATTTGGGGAACGAGTACCCACTAGGCCACACCGAGGGTAGCGCCTGCCCTAGTGTGAAGCCGAGACCGGCACAACTAGGACTGGAGCACCCTGGCGCCAGGCGTCGAGGGGAGATGCAGGCTATAAAACCTGATGAAGGTGTGTGGGGTAGCCCACCCAGCCGCCTCGCAGATATCCTGCAAGGGGACCCCAGAAAGGAGGGCCACCAAGAGGCCATGCCTCTGGTGGAATGTGCCCTCACGGCCATAGGTGAAGGCAAACTGCGCACCTGATAGGCCATGGTTATCGCCTGACAATCCAGTTACTGATTGTCTGAGTAGACGCAGGCAACCCTTTCTTGGGTGAGCGAAACACACCAACAGTTGTTGAGATCTCTCCACTGTGCCGACTTCGCCAGATACACTCTAAAGCGCCCTAACCGGGCAGAGCAGGTGAAGTCTCCTTCTTCCGCCACATGAGGCGGAGGATGAAATGCCTGCAGAACCAAAGACCTGACCACCCTTGATGGGACCTTAGGCACGTAGCCTGGCCTAGGGTAAGATGGCTTTACTCCACCTGGGGCAAACTCCAGGCAAGTCGGCGCACGCCAAGGCCTGGAGGTCACCCACTCTCCTCAGAGAGGTAATGGCAAGGAGAAAAGCCACCTTAAGGGTCAGGTTCTTTGGTTCAGCCGACTCAATGGCTCGGGGGCCTCAGCCAGCCCTCCGAGAACCACTGCCAGGTCCCAGGTTGGAACTCTGGACCGAGCCGCAGGCCTCATCCTCCGAACCCCACGGAGGAACTGTACAACCAACTGGTGCCTACCAAAGGTCCATCACCCATAGGAGTGTGGAAAGCCGCAATGGCAGCCACGTACACCTTGAGTGTGGACGGGGTTAGACTCGCAGAGAAGCGATCTTGGAGGAACTCCAGCACTGAAGCCACCGGGCAGTTAACTGGGTCCACCTCACGCTCCCTGCACCAAGTGGAAAATACATTCCACTTGAGGCTGTACAGTCTCCTTGTAGACGGAGCCCTGGAACTGAGTAAGGTCTCTACCACTTCTGCCGACAGGCCAGCCTCTAGGTACCTGGCCTCAGGGGCCAGACCCAGAGGTTCCAAATCTCCGGCCGGGGGTGAAATATTGTACCCGCCGCCTGAGACAGGAGATCCCTCCTCAGAGGAATCTGCCATGGATGACCTGCCAGCAGAGTTATGATATCCGAGAACCAAACTCGAGTCGGCCAACGGGTGCTACTAGGAGTAGGCTGACCCCTTGTCGACGGACCCTCTCCAGGACTCCCGGGAGCAAAGCAATCGGGGGAAATGCGTACAGACGCCGCCTCGGCCACGTCTGAACCATGGCATCCAACCCCAGCGGGCTGGATGCGTGAGGGAAACCACAGTGGACAGTGGGACGCCTCGAGACGCAAACAGGTCCACTTCCACTGGGCCGAACCTCTCGCACATGGCCTCCACCACCTCGGGGTGGAGTCGCCATTCCCCGGGCCTCAGCCCCTGCCTCGACAGGATGTCTGCTCCCTGATTTTGGACCCCCGGGACATACATTGCCCTGATGGACAACAGTTTCCCCTGGGACCACAGGAGGATTAGATGCGCCAGTCTGCACAGAGGGCGCGACCTCAACCCTCCTTGATGATTGAGGTACGCTACGACAGACGTATTGTCTGTCCGTACCAGGACATGTTGGCCGCGGAGGTCCGGGAAAAAGCTCCTGAGAGCTCTGTAGACCGCCATCATCTCCAGGCAATTTATGTGCCAGGAGGAATGACGGCCCTCCCACGGGCCCCTCGCAAATCGGCCGTCCATGACCGCGCCCCAACCAGTGAGGGAGGCGTCTGTTGAAACGGATTTCCGGCAACAGGACGCTCCCAACACTGGCCCCTGGGACAGAAACCAAGGTTTCTTCCATATGACTAGGGAACGAAGGCACCTGCGCGTTACCCTGATCATACGGAAAGGATTCCCTCTGGGGGAAAACCCCTTGGTTTTCAGCCACCACTGGAGGGGTCTCGTGTAGCAGGCCAAAAGGTATCACGTTGGACGCTGCTGCCATGTGCCCCAGCACTCTCTGAAAGTGCTTCACAGTGATGCTGTGGCCTAGCCTTATTCCTGAGACCATCGCCAGTATGGTCTCGACTCGCGCGGGAGACAATTGTGCCCGCATCGTCGTCGAGTCCCATACAATCCCCAGGAACGTAGTCCTCTGGGACGGCGTCAACACACTCTTCTTTGTGTTGAGTCTCAGCCCCAAGCACTTTATGTGGGCCAGAACGACATCTCGATGCCGAACTGCCATCTCGCAGACTGGGCCAATATGAGCCAGTCGTCGATATAATTCAGTACACGGATGCCCTGAAGTCTCATTGGAGCCAGAGCTGCGTCCATGCACCGTGAGCGTGCGTGGGGAGAGCTAGGCGAAGGAAGCACTCGATATTGGTGCGCCGCCCCAAAGCGAACCTCAAGAACTTCCTGTGACATGGAAGGATGGAGATATGGAAGTATCGTCCTTTAGATCTATCGTGGACGAACCAGTCCTCGGACTGGATCTGACTCACGATGATGGGAATAGTGAGCATTTTGAATCTGAACCTCCTCAGAGACCGATTCAAATACCTCAGATCTATAATCGGACGCAACCCTCCATCCTTTTTGGGAACTATAAAGTACCGGCTGTAGAACCCGGACTCCCTCTCCAGCGGAGGAACGCGCTCTATGGCTTCCTTCGCCAGCAAGGATTCTACTTCTAGTTCCATTACCCGAACCCGCTCCGGTACCACTGCGGTCCAGTTCAACCCCCTGAACCCTGGAGGAGGGTGACCGAACTGCAGTCTGTAACCGCTTTTCTACAGTACGCAGGACCCATGTAGAAATATTCGGAAGGCACTTCCATGCGCCGAGATAATCTACGGGAACCAGCCTCTCGAGGCTGGCGTCGGGTGTTACACGAGGCTCGTCCCCAACCCCCTGAAGCGGCTGACCGGCAGGGAGCAGTTGGGAACGAGTCTCTGTGTGCGGACGCGCGAGCTGCCCAGCCGCAGGTCTTTCCAGAGGCGGCTGGAGCAGCATGCGTTGCGAGGAAATCGATGTGGCCCGAGCGTCATGGCGGCGGCGGGATTACCACATCGATTTCCCAAGGGCGCCGCGAAGGAAGCAACCTCGGTTGCCCCTTCGTGGGAGGGACCGCCCTTAGAAGCCCTGCCGCAGCTAGGACTTCTTCCCGGCAGCCTTCGCGCCTGAAGGGCGTTCCTCAGATCGCCCGCCGGAGCAGAAGGCTGCTGGTGGCGCGCCGCCTCTGTTGCCAAGCTCCCGGAGGAGGGGCTCTAGAGGCGGCGCTCTCTTTTGCACCTGCCGGTGCGAGGAGCTGGTGGACGGCTGAGGCTGCCCACTGGGGACAGCCTTCCCAGGCTTCGAGCGAGGGAGATACTGGCGGAAGGCCGCTGACTGCTTCGCCTCCTGAAATCTGTCGACGACGGTGTTAACTGCGTCGCGAACAGACCAGAAGGCGAGATCGGGGAGTCTAGGAGGAAGGTTTTATCCTTCTCCTTCATCCCCGATAAATTAAGCCACAGATGTCTCTCCACAGTCACCATAGATGCCATGGAGCGCCGATGGCACGGGCCGCCTTGGTGACGCGGAGAGACAAGTCAGCAGCCTTCCGAAGCTCCAGTATGTCCTCCGGAGAGGGACCCTCGCCCTCGTCTAGCTCCTTAAGGAGGTCGGCCTGGTAGGCCTGCAATATAGATAACGATGCAGGGTACTACCAGCCCGCCCAGCCGCCATATAAGCCCTGCCCACCAAGGCAGAAGTGTCCCTGCAGGGCTTGGTGGGCAGTACCGGGGCTTTAAGGGCGATGCCGATTCGGGCGAAAGATAGCTCGAGAGCATCTTCCACCAGCGGCATTGTCCCATACCCAACCTCGCGTGCCCCCAGCACGCGTTGGCATAATCCAACACTGGGGATTGGAAACACGCGCTGAGTATGGCCTCTTCCACGATTTGCACAACTCATTGTGCAAATCCGGGAAAAAAGGCAAGCCCGGCGAGGTGTTTGGACCCGGTGCGTCCAGAAAGCGGTCGTCCAGCTTACTGGTTGGCTGGACTTCCTGCCTTTCCTGTGGCCAATCGATGTTCAATTTGGCCACTGCCCGGTCAACACCTCGACCAGCTCCTCTTGGGCGGGTGGATGAAGCGGAAACACTTCCGATGCTTCGACACCGCCTCGATGCCCACCTCCTCTGATTCCTCAGAACCAGAGAGGATGAGCATCAGTTCTCCACCCCGGGGGAAGAAGCCGCATTGCGGGCTTCCACACGGGGCGGAAGAATCTCGGAACTGCCAGAAGAGGAGTGGGAAAGTGCCTCAGCAGTCCCACAACCTTCTGACAGATCCTTTGTGAGCCCCATGATCTGCGGCGCCGAGCCGCCTCGGCGGCTGCGGTCCAGAACCACGGGGCTCACGAGGCTGGCCGGCCTCATCGAACACGGCCAGCCGAGGCGGAGAAGCCTGAGTGTCAGCTTCTCACAATGCTCACAGGCGGCTCCCTCGAGAGCCGCCCTGGCATGCTGAACACCCAGGCATTCTACACAAAGCGCGTGTGTCCGAGCCCGAGATGTAACGAGGGCACGGATGCACACACTGCTTAAAACTTTCTCCTCTCTCAGTCATACTTATTTTCTTTTTCTCTTTCACACACACTCTTGGACAATACAACAATAAATAGACAGACAATGTACACAGGCGCTATGCTGAAGAGCAATAACTGCCGCCATTACGCGCGGCTCCTTTTATACTTCGGGTATGCCGTCGCGATGGCGTCATCACGCACGACCAATCGGATTGGACTAGTTTTCATTCAGACTTCAGATTCGCTGATGCTTAGGAGCATCCCCAAATCGTCGTTCGGCGCAGTGTGAGTTCCTCGAAGGGAACATGTTTGATAACGTAGTCAAGCGAAAGGCTAATCATATTAATTACCGGTATGTGTCTGACCTTGTAGAGAGCGATACATAAACTCATTACCATTCTGATACATCGACTTGTAGAAGCCTGTGTAATTCCCTCTTCCACTTGAATCAGTTTATGGTTTAAACATATATGGCTGGATTAAACCAGTATTTCCACTTGCCGCACCGTTTACTACAGTAATGTTGACGTTTAAATGTCATTTTGATGATCAACAATGAGTTTTAAACGGATAGTTCATCCAAAAATGAAAATTAGTCCATGATTTACTCACCCTCAAGTCTTTACTCACCCTCAAGTCAAGACTTTAGACTAATGGGTGATGTTGACTAGTTTTATTCACATAAAACAATATATTGATTTACATGTGTTACATTTTTATTTATAAAGGCTGTATGCAAAGGGGTGTGAGTGATCATGAATAATGCTGTGATTTACACCTGAGAGAACAAAAGAACCCATAATGAGCTGCATAATGACCTGCAAAATGAATGAACCTCAGTCATGTGACTGAGAGAGAGTTAAGCAACAGGACAAAATAAATATATTTTGTTGTAGTTTATTTAGAATGTAGTCAACAAAGGGACATTACAAAGGCCTATTATATTTTAAATTATCAAATTATATGATTACTATTTTTAATGCTTTTGAAAGCAGTCTCATGCTAAAAAACAGTAATATTGTGACACTAAACAATTCTGTATTCAGTTAGTACAAATTATAATATTACGGATTTAAAACAACATAATGTAATGCAATTGTAATTTCAAAGAGTGGGGATGCAAGAGCTAGAAATAGAATTTAATTATTTTGGTAGCTAAAAACAATTAAAGGTGCACTATGTAACTTTTCTGTCCGCTAGATGTCGCCTATTCAAAACAAAAGCGTAGTTTGATGACGCCAAGTTTGAGCACAGATTCTTGGTACATGTGGTCTTCACCTCACATCGGGATAGGACTCAGGCAGAAATCATGTTCATGGATGCGGTTTTTAACGTTACTTTAGTATGAAGCAGAGCAGGACCGAGTGTTGTGGAGCTGAGCAAGGCCACTGGAGGGATTGTTATGCAATGGCTCGCAAGCAGCGGGACTATTAATATGACGGGACACAGTCGCCGGCGCCATTTCCTCATGAGTATGAGGCAACGCAGTTGTTTATCACATTAGATACATTTAAGTGTGTTTAAAATGATGTTATGGCATTACTCTGTGCGTTCACTCAGCAGCTGCTATAACACTTGTTGCACACTGCAGTGAGAGTAAAGCGTTTCTGCCAAGTAAAACCAGAAACCGAGGGCAACGCAGATGTGACGCAATTGACAGGCGACTCCCTCACAAATCCCGGTTCCTTGGTTAAAATAGCAATTTTCTCACGATTTACAAATACTTGGAAACATTTGGGATATTGTAAGTACTCAACTGAACAAAATATATAACACTGGCCTGGTGGTTTTTGGATATTTTACTGCACAAATACTACATAATGCACCTTTAAAGTCAGCATTAATTGAAAACCCACCCTATTTCCTTAATTATCTTATCGTAAACAATAAATCTATGCATTTTTATTTATTTATTTTTTTTTTTGTTTGTTTGTTTATCCACATAAACCCCGTCCCTTTATTATAATCTACTGCAAGTTCACATTCAGATCAGCCTCCATCCAATTAACAGCTGATGGACAGGACCAAGTAGAAGTCTAACACAGAGCAACCTAGACCATTGGATTTTAAATTCTATATTTTAAATGGTCAGTTGGGTCCCGGGTCTGTTTAATATTGTGTGTACAACCCCAAATCAGAAAAAATTGGGACAATATGGAAAACGAAAAAAAAAAAAAGAAAAAAAGAAAGATGTGATTTCTAAATTTACTTTGACTTGATTTCATTGCAGACAATATGAACAAAAATATTTCATGTTTTGTCTGGTCAACTTCATGTCATTTGTAAATATGCATCCTTTCCTGTCATTCAGACCTGCAACACATTTAAAAAAAAGTTGGGACAGTAAAGCATTTACCACTTTGTAATGTTGCCATTCCTTTTCACAACACTTAAAAGACGTATAGCAACTGAAGACACCAAGTGATGAAGTGTTTCAGGTGTAATTTTGTCACATTCTTCCAGCAAACAAGTCTTAATGTGGGCAACAGTACGGGGTCTTCGTTGTCGCATTTTGCGCTTCAAAATGCGCCACAAATTCTCTATTGGAGACAGGTCGGGACTGCAGGCAGCCAGTCAAGTACCTGTACCCTCTTCCTCTGCAGCCTGGACTTTGTAATATGTGCAGAATGTAGTTTTGCATTGTCTTGTTGAAATATGCATGGACGTCCCTGGAAAAGATGTCTTCTTGAAGGCAGCATATTATGGTCCAAAATCTCTATGTCCTATGTCCATCCCAGATGCCTCCGAGCCCAGAGAAGTCGAGGGCGCTTCTGGACACTGTTAACATAGGGCTTCCTTTTTGTCACAGTACAGTTTTAACTGGCATTTGTGGATGTAACTACGTATTGTGGTACTTGACAAAGGTTTGCCAAACTAGTCCTGAGCCCATGTGGTGATATCTCTTATAGATGAATGACAATTCTTGATGCAGTGCCGCCTGAGGGATCGGAGATCATGGTTGTTCAGCTTAGGCTTGCGCCCTTGTCCTTTACGCACTGAAATTCCTCCAGATTCCTTAAATATTTTAATTATGTTATCCACAGTTGAATGTGAAATATCCAAATCTCTTCCTATCTTTCGTTGAGGAACATTGTTTTTAAACATTTCAATAATTTTCTCACGTATTTGTTGGCAAACTGGCGATCTTCAGCCCATCCTTGCTCCTAAAGGATTAGACCTTTCTTGGATGCTACTTTTGTACCAAATCATAATTACAATCACCTGTTGACATCACCTGTTTCAAATCGCATCATTCTTTAACCATTTTACCTCATTACTAGCCCTAAATTGCTCCTGTCCCAACTTTTAAAAAAATGTGTTGCAGGTCTGAATGACAGGAAAGGATGCATATTTACAAATGACATGAAGTTGACCAGACAAAACATGAAATATTTTGTGTTCATATTGTCTGCAATGAAATACAAGTCAAAGTAAATTTAGAAATCACTTCTTTCTTTTTTTATTTGCATTTTACATACTGTCCCAACTTTTTCTGATTTGGGGTTGAAATATCCGAGTCGACTGGACTCGGAGAACACATGGCCGTGATCTGAGTCAGTCAGCACTGCTTGTGTTTTTTTGTAACTTGCAACTTGTAAAATTAGTATAAGAAAAAAAGTGTAAGCCGGGGTAAAAAAAAAAAAAAAAAAACAGAGCGCTCTCTCTCTCTCTCTCTCTCTCTCTCTCTCTCTCTCTCTCTCTCTCTCTCTCTCTCTCTCTCTCTCTCTCAGCTGTTAGAAGCAGGCAGACTTAATGCAAGCGTTAATGGATACCGTTTGCAAAAAAGCTAAAAAACAAAGAGTATTAAGAGGTTAAACCTACGGGCACCTCTTCTGTTTGGGCATCCTTCATGCATATTGTAGACAAACATGATAAAAAAGTAAGTGCAGTTAAGTGTAATATTTGTGATGCACTGTTGAAGTTTGAGGTGGATTGTAATGCATCACAGTCAGGTAAAAGGGAGACAACAGCTATAAAATTAGTTAAGACATTTTTTTTAATTCTTTCGCACTTGCTTATTGACTTGTTAATAGCAATGAGTGTGTTTACATGCACGTTCTTAAGCCAATTATGCTTGATAAGCCGACTACTTAAGTGGTCATGTACACACGGTAACCTGTTTACTTTTAATAGATTAAGGTCATAAACGGCTTAAGCATAAACCGGTCAGAACTGTAGTGGTTAAACATGAGATATAATTTGTCTTGTGTTGATCTAACGGGCAATCTTTGGTCTCATGAATCTTTAATTTGTTGCCTGCCAAATCGTTTTGACTGAGAGCAAAGTGAAGTAACATAACTTTATTTTTTAGGCTATTTTTTTTACTTTACCGTTGTAGCCTACTAGCGCTGACTTTATATGTTTGACTGAATTGTTTGCTTTATTTCTTGTATAGCTTGTTTTACCTTTTACTTTTACTTTTATGCTTTTGCTTTTTGGGAGCAGAGAAATAAATGGAGGCCTAAAAACTAAAGCCAACCTAAATAAATAAATAAAAATACCAAGTAACTGTGCCTCACCTGTCTCGATTGGAAGCACATTACAAAATGTAAGAGCACAAGTTGAAAAAGTCCTGTCAGCCCATCACTCAAAAAATTAGTGTTGATTGCAATTGTGGTGTGAAAAGTTCTTGCAGGCCTTTTCTAAGTGCTAGGTTGTAAAGGTTGCAGACTCACTCATGCACTGTGATTCACACAACTGAATTGGCTCTTTAAAAGCACTAAACTAAGTCTGGACTGGTACCTGTTATAATGTTCTTCTCCCTCATCTGATCACCATTTGATGTATTACTGCTTATCCATATGTTTATCATCCATGGAAGTTAATTTAATCTGTTAATTACGGCAAGCAAACGGCAGAATTTTTTGACTATACTGTATGGCTCATTTGAATCTATAACAAGAATACACTTAATTTATATGAAAAATTTTATATTGGGGTCTTCAAAATATCTTATTTTGTGTTCCATATAAGAAATAATGTCATACCGATTTTTAACAACATGAGGGTGAGTAAATTATGACAGAATTTCCATTTTTGGTTTTGCTATCCTTTCAATTTACAATTTATTAGTGAATAAGAGGTTTTTGCTCTAAAATAAAAGGTGGTAAAAATTAAGTAATTGTGAATTTTCCCTTTTTTTTCTCCCTCTTGATCCATGTTCACATTATAGCTCATATGTATACAACCAGCATAAATGCTTCAACAAGAGGTCAATAAGTGCATCATGATTGTGAGACTAGTGGGTGTATCGCAACAATAATCAGATGTTCTTAACAAAGATAGTTGACAACAATATTCATATTCAAACTTTACTTTTTTCACAGTTCCACACTTTGCTCAATCATAACCTTATGAAAACAGTGTGCATCCTCTTAAAATGAGGATTTCACAGAGATGAAGCTTCAAACAATCCAACATTAAAAAGCATTTCTCTAGAGAAACACCTCCAGCCAATGATGTTTTTGTTTTACTGCACTTCAAATGGAATTGCACAGAGAAGATGCAAAGCGCAGTGCACCGCGGGCCTTTGAATAAGAGTGTGAGGTAAGGATGACGTTATACAGCGACTTCAAACTGACTTTCAAACTGGTTTCAACCATTTTGAAGTATTTTTCTATGTCTAAGAACAAGGGAAGAACCACCTGAGGATTGTTTGTCAAGGAAACAAATTGTTTTTTGCTGTAATCATTGGAGGAGACAGCCATGTGGCAATTTTGTCCCAGTGTACTACGTGCACAAACTATATAGCACAATAATGTATGAATGTGTGTATGTGGTAACAAAACAAGAATGCTCTCTTGTGTTTCAGAAAAATGGCAATGGTCACCATTCCCTGGTAATCAAACATTTCCTGACAGTAAGTCACAGTTTATGAACATTTGCAGAATCAATCAGTGGTTGTTTACTCACCTAATTCACCCAGGATCCAGTGTGTGTCCAGCAATGCAGAGTAAATATAACACCATCTCCATTACAACAGGATTAATGTTGCTCAAAATGAAGGTTAATGGTTTGGTTGTGACAATCTTAGTCATAGGGAGCCTGTGACTGGGATGCCCTGAAATGGGAAATAGGGGATCTGGCAAAGAAAACCAGCTGGTGAGTCAATGCCCAACTAGTGTAGCACAATATACCGGTACAAGAAAAGTACCGCGATACCCTGCTATTAAAAACAGTAAGATATTACAATTTAATCGTTATGGTATTCTAGAAAGTCAGCACTCTAATAAGAGCACTATTTCTTAATTTGTGTCGAATTGTGACAACAGGAGTCAGGACGTGTGTGCAGAGCTCTGCTTCCACCGTTCACTAAACAATGCAAGCAGAACAAACAAATGCGCACAGCACATGACAAAGAAACCAACAGAAACATGCATGCATGACCAAAAAAAAGCGTAATGCAGGACTCTAACATGAATTGTGTGCACACGCCTTTCAGACAACATGCAATCGCGATTCAGTTCGCGGATTATTGGGTTTGTATTCAAAAATATGTAAAAATGCATGTCCTGCTGAGTAGTCAGGTTAACACAGTCAGGTATGTTTTTATTGAACATATACAGAGTTGAGTAAGAAAATCGGTTCTGGACCAAATATTCTGTGTGATTAATGTTAATCAAACAACAAAAGAAAGAAATCCAAGTAGAAATCTGAACTTTGGCGTCTGTGTGCGTCATGTTAACCAGACAGGAACCTGCTTGCTGCTGTCAAAGGTGAAGTGACATGATGCTCAAATGGCAAGTCAATAGCGGATGAGAAACCCTACGTTATGTAATAATATTTATGGTTTCACAGAATGTAGTTTTAAGACTTTTTCAGGCGAGAATGTAGTTGTTTAAAGCTCAAATCTGTGGTTTATTTATAAAAGAGAGTCTATTTGAAAATTGTTTCTGCCGTTTTGGAGTTTTGGAGTGAGATCCAGTCGATCAGCTGGCGCTCAGCACTCGTTAACCCCGGCGAGAGCAGCCCTTACCTCGGCTAGTCCTTCTGACGTCTGCCGCTGGCTCTGTGGTTAAACATGAGATATAATTAATGTAGATCTAACGGGATTTCTTTGGTCTGAATCTATAATTTGTTGCCTGCCAAGTCGTTTTGGCCATTGTAGCCGTTACCGTTGTAGCCTACAAGCGCTGACTTTGTTTGACTGAATTGTTTGCTTTATTTATTGAACAGCTTATTATACCTTTTACTTATACTTTTATAATGGCTATTATTGATCACACATAAACTGACATTTAAAAAAAAAGAGACTGGGTCATATTTTTTTTTTTTTTTTCTATATTTGATTATTGAATTACTTTCTTGAATAGTAGCTGAAAAATAAAGCAGTTTGTCGCCATATTGTTTGTAATTAGCTTTTTTGCTTATTTTGCTTATAAAATTACATTTGTATCATGAAATAAGATTTTGGTCATCCCAGCCTGTTAATAGAATAGTGAAAGGTTAGTGAATTTTAACATGACTGATAATGTGATTTTTGCAAATATCTCTAAGGATTTTCACACTGGCAAGTAATTATTATTAGTGCAATAAGAGGAGGAAATTTTCAAAAAGCAGGGCAGGAACATGCTGGCAGAGTGAGTTGTTTATATATATATATATATATATATATATATATATATATATATATATATATATATATATATATATATATATATATAGTATGTAGTATATATATAAAGTATGTTCTTTCATATTATTCAGTTACTTTTACTGTTTTTTTTTTTTTTTGCCGTGGTATCATTTCAGTATCAGTATCGATGTATTTTAGTCTGGTATCGTATCGAAGTCATAATTTTTGTATCGTGACAACACTACGCCCAACTGCATTGTACTCATGTACTTGTTAGTCCCGATGCATCCTCGGCACATCTCCGGCTCACGGCCCCAGAGAGAAGGTCGTCATACACAGCACAACGACTGATGAGCTGCAGCACATGGTTGGACCGGTCACAAAGCCAGTAGATGAAACACTTCTCTATGTATGCAGTGCTAAACGGATAGGAGTGAGTCATTCACTCAGTTCATCCAATCGACACACACTTACACACACATATCACGGTGCTGCTGAACAGAGATATGGTGGAAATGCAAAAGGAGGTGGGAAACAATCTGCTTTTTATGAGACACCAGATTTATGATGAAGATCAATATTTTTTGAGTCTCAAATTCAAGTCTCAATCCAGTTTGGGTCTTTTGCATAATTCAGTTCAGCGCTCCTGCACTCTTAGAAAGGCAATCCACTTCGGTGGACATGTGCAATGCATATTCAAATGAGGCCTAGTACTTATGATCCATAATGCATAGCCAAGTTTCAGTCTCAATTACGGAGCACTCAAACATCCAATCTTCAGAAGTACTGGTGGAGATGAAAAATGAAAACAAACTGTTGAGAAACACCTCATGGCCTAATAAGAGTGGACAGCAGTCAAAAGGTTATATATAAAAATAAAAAACCTTGTTTAAATGCTAGAAGAGTTAAATCAGCATAGAAGTCCACCATCAGGGTCAAGTGTCCGCCACAGAGAAAACAGAGCACAATAACGGCATTTTAATTACGTTCATATGCCACCCACATACACAGCCACATACACAGTGTGCCACTGGTTAAAACAATATTTGGGTTGGAGTGGCTAGATTTGAAAAGTGGAGAGGACTTGTGAAAGATCTTGAAAAGATTGAGCTGCTTTCCCATAAGCCTCCAGTCCTGATTGAAGACATTTGTAGCACCGGGCATGAAGAGGACAGGGGAACAAATCTGTGATCCTTAGGGATCCAACATCACATTTCAATTTGACCTCTGGCCTTATAAAATTACTCCTTATGCTATTCCTCCCTGTGACTGATTATGACCTCATAATCAGCCATGTCACTAAAGGTGACGAACTGAACTTTGACCGTGTCTTAATAAAATGGCGCTTGTGATGGAGCTGACCATTAGATAATTAAGAGTAACAATATGGGGGAACAGGAGAGATGACCTGACCCTATGTTAGTGTCACATCAACAAAATAATATAAACCATATGCAAAAGCTCTGTTCCAAAAACGAGTGAGCTGCCTACAGAGGGAGCATCTAATATGGCATCATATGTGCAGACTCTTAAAGGGATAGTTCACCCAAAAATGAAAATTAGCCCATGATTTACTCCATCCTAGGTGTATATGACATTCTTCTTTTTTCAGACGAATACAAGCTTAGTTATATTAATAAATATCCTGGTGCTTCCAAGCCTAATGGCAGCCCAAAATTTGAAGCTCAAAAAAGTGCATCCGTCCATTATAAAAGTGAATCAATGGGGGTTTGTGTAAGAAAAATATCCATATTAAAAACTTTATAAAATAAAATATCTAGCTTCCGGCCTACCGGCGTCTTCCGTATTCAACTTTTGCAGAAAGTGTAATGCCTCTCACAGTTCGACGTCATAGTTATGGGAATTACGCTTTTTCCGTAAGTTGAATATGGAAGGTGGTCCGGTGGAGGCTAGATATTTTTACTTTATAAAGTTTTAAATATGGATATTTTCCTTACACAAACCCACTAGTTCGCTTCAGAAAGCCTTTATTAACCCCCTATGGGTGAGTGGAGTACTTTACACCTAGGATGGCTTAAATCATTGAGTAAATCATGGGGTAATTTTCATTTTTGGGTGAACTATCCCTTTAATACACCATACTGGGGTGAAATTTGAAGGCAGCTTTACATGTATACTGTGTGAATAGAACATTCAAGATGGCAGACAAAGCAAGATAATTGATAAAATGTGAATAATAAATGAAAAACTTATTTTAATAAACATTTGATAAAACTGAAATGTAGCCTATTGAAGGCTTTGAGGGCAGATCATTACATTTTGGAACAGAGCTAAAGAGTCTAATTTTCCATTTAACATTTTCAATTTCATACAACTTGGTAAAATGATGTAATTTCAGCATTCTGTAAAGGTTAACACAGTAAGAAATGTCATCGTTGTTCATACACGAAAAGATTAACTGAATTAATATGAAGAACAGTAGTAAGTGGTGGCTGAAAAAGCCCTCTGCTTCATCAGCCACAACATATTAACAAGCCTCAGCTTGCCTAATTTCCCACAGACATTGGTTGCATGCAGCTGCTAGAGCCTGGGTCTCTAAACATCTCATCCTTTGAGAAAACAACAGCAGACACCTTTCTTATAATCACTGCTTGCAACATTTCATTTCGCACTGGCGAAAGCAACACAGTTGTGCACTTATTTAGAGCTGTAGGATACTATTCCCCAAATTGCTCCTGCCATATTTTCTGTCACAACTCACAGCAGACACTGCTTGAGTGGCTATTTTTAGTGGACACCTAATAGGCCGTATTTGGCTTTTAATTGGTTCTTTTCCTCTCACTGCTGAGCTGAAGTCACAGAGCAATTACAAGCTGTGTGGGTTGCAGGTACAAGTGATCCCCAAATGTTTTGTAAATTTTATTCTATCCACTCAAGCTTTGAAACACAAGAGGATGTGCACTTTAAATACAACAGAAGTCTCCAAAGACGACGTTCCTCTCTGAACAAGCATGACGCTACCAACAACGCACACACCCAATAGTGAAATGTACGCACAGATGTCTGAGACATCTCTGGGCTCACCCTTCAGGCTGTCAGTCTAACGTCTCTCCTCTGTATTTGTGTCAGTATATCTGCAGACCTCTGTTTCGCTATAATTTACCTCACATCTCGTTCTGTATTTGTGTTCAGCATTACCAGGGGAAGGTCTTTGGAGACTGACACAAAGTAATTGATACCCTTACAATGGTTCCCACAATAGCTGCATTTGATTGACTTCTCTCTCTCTCTCTTCCTTTTCCCTTTCTTTTCCCTTCATTCTTCCCCGTGTGATTGTGAGTATCAGAGATTTGTTCTTTGCAGGCAGCGCTGCAAGCTTTGGCCGTGACTCCATAAAGCTATCACCCAATGCAATCCATCCAAAGACAAATTGCTCGGGCTGACAAACACTCAGGTAGAGAGCAGGTTTCTCAGCAGCTGCTGAAATTATACAGAGCTGAGTTAGGATAGAAGATCAAAGCCATTTCATTTTATTTGACAAGACAGGAGAAGAGAGGATTTTGGGGCCTGCCGTGGTGACAGTGGTGGTGAAAATGAGCTACTGTCTGTCTGCTTTGAACGTGTTCAAATAACTTGTATGTTTAACTCTAAAATAAGAACGTACCATCGCCTTTAAATTAGATTTTGCACGGTTTGTTTTTGAGGCTTTCTTTATTGGGCGCATTTCGACACAGTATGTTTTTGACCCTGCTAGTATTAAACCTTTTATCTCAGCACATTTATTACGTTCCAGGTCTTTAAATGTCAGTGTTCTGTAGCAGATAGGAAAAGAGCATTGTGACCTCGACTGAAGCTAATCGGGGATCATCATCGGCCCATTTGTCAGGATAAGCACATTGTAGAGGGTGATTTCCTGCTCCTTTTTTCATTTTTTGGAAAGGGAAGGGCATCTTCGCAGTGTGTTGCTTATCCCTGGGAGTTTGAGGGCAAAAACTTCTCACCAGTCTTACTTCTCACCAGTATTGCTCCCAGAACTGCTCATAGCTAAGCTAAGCTTCTTCTACCGGGAGGCCTGGAGCGATGCTTAGAGTGAAGGAAGAAAGAGGAAAATAATCTGCCGTTGCTATTAAATGGCCAAAGGCAAATAGGTAAATCATTAGCACGTCCTACTTCTCCCTCTAGTGTTTCCCGTTCTTACTGACCCTTTTCTCCTCGGGATGTGGAACGCAGTTGGGAGGAGGCTCTTCAGAGGAGGCCGGAAATTTGACGACTGCTGGGCGGCTCAGACAAGACAGGATGCTCAATGTCCAGCATATGCTCAGAGATTTGGTTAATAAATAATTCAATTAACCGAGACCCATCTGTTCCTGATGCACTAGCGGAGATGCACAGATACGGAGCCCAACCATCAGCACACAGCTGTGCCTCTGGATCCTGAACTATTCCCTCTTTTCCATTTTTTACTCTCTCTCAACGTGCCATCTAAGCAGCGCCGCTGAAATCTAGTCAAGGGGACAGAGGGGACACAGTAATATGTGACAACCGAAAAATAAAACGTTTCATGAATTATTCATTCATAACCTTTAGATGACCACATTAGATCCCTCTCTCTTAACACCCCTCTATGTTTCCGCCGCTCCTCTTTGTGTGTCTGGGGTTAATTTGCACATTAATGAATTAAAGCTAATGAACACAGCACAACAGGAGTCATTTCATATTGTCCTCTTGAAAGAAAAAAAAATTGTACTCTGTATTTCCTTTGCTTCATTCATAGACCAGGCTTTGACATTGCTAGAGGCACAAAATGATTATATGAGGGCATGTGGTTTTTGAACAACTCTAGTCCAGAAAGCATAAAATGAATGAAAAGAAAATAATGAACCACATGATGACGCAAGCAACTAGGCTTATTATAGTTAAAGATCACTCTCTGGATTATTTAACTATTAACTGTCAAATGCAACATTGAGAAGTCAAGTATTGTTGTTTATAATTTTATATACATAATATTTAACCGTTGCCCATGGCATAATACGCACATTACCATGTCGTTCAGTATCCCCCCACTGCCACTGTTTTCATATCAATCCAAGTAGCTAATTGGTGCCATCCTACGTTTGAAAATGGTTACCAATACTGCCTACTGTAATACAAATAAAGGAGAGGATTCATTTTAATATATATGAGAATAAAATATTTGATAGCAAGACAATAAAAACATTAGTTGGTAAGTAGTTCAAAAATAATAAGCTGGTAATTATGTCAAAATAAACCCTACAGGGGGATACAAAATCATTGCCATCTCGAATGAAGATGAGCCTTGTTTTGACAGACTTTCTCTGAAATGTATCTTGATGCATTGCTGTAGCAATACTAGATTGACTGCATGTCACTTTTGCCTTATTTGCTGGCCACTGGTCTCATTTAAATCATGTCATTTCAAGGCCTTCTATCATAATATCACATGAATATATCTGGCTGCTCTTGAAGTGAAAGGCTAGAAATTGGTGTCATGTTGTGTGAATTGTTTGCAATTGGCTGACGTGATTCGTCCTTTGCAGCGAAAACATCCCTTGTTGAAAAATGGTTCTTTTAGTGTGATGTAAAATTTGAGAAGAGCTCAGATTTCTTGATTGCGTTATACAAATGTCACTTGAATGTATAGAAAAGCTCATTGATTTGTATACTGAGCTCTATATTGCTGCTCTACACTTGACTCGGGCCAATCAAACATGTAATTTCTTATATGAGAGGTTCAGCACACAGAATGTGTACATTTACCATTGATTGTCACTCAGGTTTAAAATATATGGCTCCAAACTGTAAGCATACAAGGAAGGGTGACAGGGTTAGAGACTAGAAAAACAACTCACTGCATTATAATTTAAAAGAACAAATTTCGACAAGGTCAATGTCAACTTTTTCCACTATATACTCCTGCTTGTTAGAATAGAGTCGGCATTTACACTAACATCCCTTAAGAGCTTTTGTCAACGTTAAGTCAGAAGGAACAGAGGTGGGACCACTGAAACTCCCATATGTTTACATTCATCATCCAATACTCCACTCTGAAGCCTAGAGTTCCAATGGTGTCTCTCTCAACCAGTCAGACCTTTACCCTGATTGGCTGAGCTGACTGTTGCCAACCCTCCCTTAGCAGCGCTACAGCATCATAGTGTGAAATGAGCTCTTTGTTGGGTGACCTTGCAAGAAAACAAAAGGTAGAATGAAACATATAACCCTGAACAATGGTGAATGACTTCAGAAGCGCTACATGAAAACATTATGGTTGACTTTGCTGAAGAATGGGAACTGATTTCCGCTCATGCTCCACACCTGATTGGAGACCGATCTAATAGACTGTTCACACACAAGACCAGGACAGATCACATTTTCTTGTTCAAACCAACAACTATTTTTTATTATGTAACATATCTGATGATGATTAAAATTCATTTTAAAGGTCCCGTTCTTCGTGATTCCATCTTTCAGACTTTAGTTAGTGTGTAATGTTGCTGTTAGAGCATAAATAATACCTGTAAAATTATAAAGCTCAAAGTTCAATGCCAAGCAAGATATTTTATTCAACAGAAGTTCCCTTTCAAAGCCTACAGCGAACGGCCGGTTTGGACTACACCCCTGCACTTCCTGCTTTAATGACGTCACTAGAACAGTTTGTTGACTAACCCTCCGCCCACAAGAACACGCAAATTAGGGGGCGTGGTCTTGTTGCCCTCCCATGTGGAGAAGAGGAAGTGTTGTTTTTGTAGAGTGTGCTTGTCGCCATGTCATCGAGACGCTGTTATTTTCCTCCCAGAGTTAAATCACCTTTGTTCGGCCTTCCCACGGACGCTGTACGTAGAGATCAATGGTTACAATTTATGTTTAACTCGTTTCCGGAAAATTATTATCACAATTTAAAACTATGTGCAGCACATTTTGCTGAGGACTGCTTCCTCTTAATCAGTTTATTGCCGGATTCGCAGAAAGATTATTCTTAAAAGATTACGCAGTTCCCTCTTTGTCTGGAGAAGGCATGGTTTATGGACCACAACCGGTAAGTGTATTTTATTATTTAAGTTGGTCCGTTTAACAGTTTATGTAACTCATTACACAAAGTGCAACGCTGTTTAGCTTTGTTAACTAATGTTAGATGGTAATTGAAACTAATCTGAAAAACTTTTAAAAAAAATGTATTCAGACACCATCGATTGTTGGTGTTTGTAATGATTAGTTTAAATGATTTGTTTATTATATCTATTGTTTACTGTTTAACCACATGCTCGTTCAGCTGCATCCACGCATGCAATTTGTAACAGCCAAATATAAAAGCATGACAACTACTGAATAGACAGCTTAACATTGTGAAACATCCTGCAAAAGTCTTTCCTGAGCAGGTTGTAATCGATCCTCTTCGATATTCTCCGGGTCTGATTCCGGCTCAAATTGATAAGGCAATATAGACATTTTTGCAATAACATTGAGCGCGTATCTCCCCGTTATGGTAAGAGGCGGGACCTTTCCAGGCAACGTGCGCTAAGCTGCTGTCCAATCACAACACAGGAACCGCTGGCACAATCAGAACTCGTTACGTATTTCTGAAGGAGGGACTTTATGGAACAAGGAAATCATTAGGCAGTTTTTAGGACAGAGAAAACAGCGGTGTACAGATAAGTAAAATGTGTAAAAAAATACTGTGTTTTTTTACATGCAAAACATGAACTCATGATATATTGCACACTGTAAACATAATCAAAGCTTCGAAAACACGCAAAGAACGGGACCTTTAAAACATTGGTTTTCAGTCATGGTCCTGGGGACCCTCAGCACTGCACATTTTGTGTGGGGATAAAAATAATTCAGCAGAGGCAGGAAAAATAGACCAGAAGCGGGGAAATCTGTATATATTGTTTTTAAAAATTACTGAGGGTATGTTCAGTCTATCGATCCAAATCCGATTGAAATTTAGCAAGTCTAAACGGCCAAAAATCCAGATTTTACTAATCATTTTCAAGCTAGATTCATATGTGGATTCGCATTTCTTGAAATCTGTTTCAGTCTGACCGCTCTGGGGTGTGTTTCCCGTACAACAACTTTACTCATTGCTTAACTACCATAATATGTTGCATCGTTGAAGAAATCAACTAGCTAGTCACAACTGTTTTCTAAAACCGTATTGTCGCAAATGATGTCACGCAGGTGGTGGAGTAATAACTGCTTTTAATTAATTATTTTGAGATCGAATTCATGCTAGATTTTTTGCTATAAATTATGGACATTGCACTTGAGGACTAATTCTTATTTTTATACACATTTTTCCAGATTCAAATAGGCTCGTTCTTACGTTCTAGAGCACGTCCGCACATGCGCACTCTTCAAAAAAGGTGCTTTAAATCTCTTGACAAACTTAAAAGACATAAATGACATTTGTATGTATTTTAAATAAAATATATAGATTGTACTAAATGTAAGCTTGCTTATTTTGCTCAAGATAAGGATTTATTAAGACACATGTCATGCAAACAAGAAACTATGATTCTAACCACAGGTCAAGAGCTGTCGTTGCAACCACACAACTTTGTGATGCTGTTTGCGAACGTTCATTGGAACTATGGTTTCGGGAAACACAGACTCTGTGCACTATGTTGATAACAGTGGAACTTGCGACCATAACGATGCTTTTGGGAAAAGCACCCCTGATTGGATTTTGCACGGTTTATGTGACATCCTCACGCCAGACGTTGTTATAGAAAACATGCTGAAAATCTCTGCAGAAACAAGTTTGTGTTGTTGCAAAGTGCGAATGAGCAGAATAACAATAGGCTACAACGGAGACATGAAACCGGCGGAGATGGCAGCAACGGAATAAAAAAAGCTTCCTACGTTTCTGCCGTTGCCTCATGCGATGGCTACACAATGTCATGTTGTAAATCAGACAACATCTGTTTCGTAATGCTGCGATTGTTGTTGTTGTTGTTGTTGTTGTTGTTGTTGTTGTTGTTGTTTTGGGGTATGCCAACCAACTCAGTGTCATTGCTATGGAAACCAATGCAGATATCCAAAACAAAAGAGAGGCATGGGCAGAATTCATGAAATGTACTCCTACTTTCAAACTTAAGCAAGTTAAGAATCACTCTTACTCTCCCAGTTATTTAAGACAGCTCCAGCGGTCTCTCAAGTGCTAAGGAGTTGCCAGTGGGGCTTGCGATAGCACTGAGACAGAGACGTGTGCAAATCTTTCAGGAGAGGAAGAATGTTTTTGAAATGTTTGACAACGAGCAGTTAATCGAACGGTATCATTTGGACAGAGCAGGCTTCATGTTTGTGAGCGCTAATGTTGGGCTGAACTTGCCTTTTATCCACTGTTCGACTAATTCAGCAAGCAGCAATCACTTCTTCCTCCCGCCAGTACGGTTTTCTTTTGGAAATCCATGGTGGCTGATTAGGCTATATCATAAAATCTAGGTAACATTAGGTCAGTTAACAGCACACAGGTTTACAATTTGTAATTAAGACATGGTGGCTGGAAAACGTGTTTATCTTTCATTTCTAATGTGTAAATCATAAGGGATTCTCTTGTAAATTCTTTCAGGAATTTCACCATTCAATGTGAATTTATCTGAGAATATTCTTAAATAAGGATATCTGGCACAGCAAAGTGTTGTGAATCATGTCTAAGACTGGCGCTTAAGATTTAGTCTTACACTTCACTTAAATTATGACTGAGATGCTTAATAATTAACTTTTAAGCGCAGCTTTGAGACAAAATTATTTATTTTTTTGACTCTTAAGTCAATTCTTAGCAGTGTTCTTGTAAAAAAATCTCAGAGGCTTCGGGCCCTGATTCCAATAGGATACACAAACGGATTTGGACTGACAATTTGAACGTAGTCTAAACGTCTCTCTTTACGGTGCCAACTCTTTGCCTCCCACCCTATTTCTCTCAGTCACTCTTTCTGCAGTATTGATTTAAACAAAGGTGACTTGCCACTGAGGCTGCAATGCCACCTGAGAAAATGAGAAAAAAGCAGTTTCCATTTCCAGCAGAGATGGGAAGACCATATTCCAATTGCTATCCGTTTGTACACAGAAATCAAGCTGCTTTTCTTTCTCCTGAGTAAATTTGGGTGTTTAGCTTGAGGGTATTTTACTTTCAAATCTTCCTCCTGATAAACTAACAGATTGCATATCACTTTAATTAGTTTTGAATTAGCATGCTATGTGTACCACAACAATAATCTGATGCTTGTATTGAACAACATAATACACATAACAAGAATTGTTCGGGGCTATTTTTTGGTACAGGTGTGCTCTTGAGGTAATCAAGCAATCTGGTGCATCTCCCAGAAAGCCTCATAACATGTAATGGATTCATTATGATTGACATTTAATTAATGCAAGAAAGACTAATTACATTTTTATTGTGTTTAAGGCTCATTTGCCGCATACTCTTGGCAGAGTTATTGAGATGAAAGTCAGGTGTGCTTTAATCAGGAACTCCCTTTAATCGGCTGCCTGTCTCAGCTCACAGAGCTCATACGAACCAATCAAGGAGGAAAGGAACGGTTGGCATTTTCAAGAATGCTGTCAGGCAGGTGAAAAGTTAAAGACGTCATGACTGCCGGTGACGATACAGACCGTGTCCTCTTATTCCACACATCATTAGAGGCTTCCAGCCATTTTGGCAGGCGACATTAATGGCAGCCGAGAACAAGAACAGCTGCATTTTAAACATTCACACTTCTGCTTCTATGATTCCTTTCTCTTGCCCCATCGACCTGGCACGCTGATTGTCTGGAGATGAAGAGCCTTGTGCACAGCAAGACTTGAAGAAAATAACAAAGTCGGTGTGATTTGAAAGTCTAATTCAGCTGCGTGTACTCAATGGGCACACTACTGAGTGAATGGAACTGACTTTTCCAATATGATACCACACTTATCATTTCTACAAAGGCTGGGGAAAAGAAATTCCTATATTCTTTTCTCACCTTTTCACTCTTTTTATCCAACACCACAAATACCCTTTCTTTCTTTCTTTCTTTCTTTCTTTCTTTCTTTCTTTCTTTCTTTCTTTCTTTCTTTCTTTCTTTCTTTCTTTCTTTCTTTCTTTCTTTCTTTCTTTCTTTCTTTCTTTCTTTCTTTCTTTCTTTCTTTCTTTCTTTCTTTCTTTCTTTCTTGTTTTCTAAGTGACAGTCTTTTCATTCCAACTTTCACTTCAGCTGTAGTAAAAGACTATTTGAACTACTTCTCATCTGAGATCTTTCCCCATTGCATGTCACATTAGAAAAACATAGCTACAATGAGATGAGATAAATCAATGAACATGTAACATGTACGGCACTGAAGGCAACAGAAACCAGCTGGGCCACTATGGCCACAGAATTGCTATTTCAATCTCCGCACTCAGCAAAGTGATTGCTCACATCCATTTCCTCCAAAAGCAAACAAAATAAATGGGACGGCCGACTGGCTGGCCGGTCGGTCGGATAGATGGACTGAGGATGGAACGATGGACAGATGGATGGAAGATCTGGCCTGGCTGTTGATATGTACTGTATTAACCACACAGAATGACTGTGGAAATCGTTGTTGGCAGGCCTGTAAAGCTGTTTTCCTGCTTGGCAAAAGTGTGGGAAAGAAAACACACCTCTACCAGAGCAGATAAGCTGCCTGACAGGGTACTATTGGGTTTGCGAGGGGCTACCTCCAGGTTATTGAAAGACAACTTAATTGTGACATCTGTAAGAGGGGCTACTGTCTGTTATACGCACAATGAGTCCAGTGACACGTCTTGGGTGGTGATAGCCACTTTGAGATTAAAAAACTGATCTGCATTGGTTTTTTTAAGCATTAACAGTTTTACAATCACCCTTTGTTGTAAAAACCAACACGTTACCTTAAGTCATTTGAAGAAAATGATTTCCTTAATCCTTTTAAATATATAAAACAAAAAGAAGTTATAAAACCAAATTTTGTTTGTTGTTTTGTGTTATTTTGCTATAAGTCTTTTTATTGGTCTTTTTGTTTAAATGAATTAAAGAATTACAAAATTAAAAGGGATTTAACACTAAAATCCACCACGGTATGGCTGTTATTTAACAGTTATGTACATAACATATTTTCAATAAAAGTCTCCCAGTCGTTGACTTTTACTAAAATTGAGTTATTTACAATCCCCTGTTGTTAAAAATTGTTTAGATAAAACCAGATTTAAAAAAATTCTGGCATTTCAAATGCCAGAATTTTAAAACTGTCAGCAGGTCAAATGTACCCCTATATAATTCCTTTATTTTTTAAATGTTCAAACATTGGATTAATTATGAATTTATTTTTAGCCTTTTTATTGTGTAGTTTGCTAATGTGTTGCTATTTATTTAATTTTGCCCGTTTCCTAAAAATAATATTTCTGATCTGTGATGAATTAATGAAAAAAAAAAAGATTTCCCCTATATTTTATTCCCCTATGTTGTTATCTTATTCAAATTATAAATGATATAACTAAATAAATTAATAATTAATTTGGTGAAACTGTGCGCTTGAATTTGTCATTGCATCATGTGAAGTTATTAAATGTAATTCCGGGAGGAGTATGAGTCTTCCAATTAGTAATTAGGGTATTTTAGTAATTTAAATAACATGGGTTATATCTTAAAATGTTATTAATGACATTTTATTATATTATTACACCACCCAAATATGTATTCATTGCCTTCTAATTATCGTTGTCATTGCAGGCTGATTAAGCATATTATATTCCCCCAAAAAGTGATTAGAGAAGCCTGCTTGAAATATCATAAAACAACAGGACAAAAAAATAAAATCATGGATTAAAAATAAGTAATTTCATGACATTACTTGTGAAGGCAGTGCAGTGGCCTAATATGTTTAGCCATATCAAAACAGTAATCATGCGCATGGGTACATTTTATCCGCTGGAGTTTTAGACCCATGGTGCAAAATAATTATAAAATGGAAAAAAAACGCAAACGGAATCCAGTCACAAAAATGGAATTCACTGCATTATGCGGAATGTCACGGAATTTGTCAAAGTTTGTCAAAGAGGGTAAGTTCAAGGTATCGGCCAATAATTGTTAGTTAAAATCGGTATCAGCCTCCAGAAATCCTGGTGCATCCCTATTATATATAATAAAAAATTAAAAAACGATAACCATTTCTGTTCGTCACATTCAGTTCATGAATTCATGTATTACATGAATCATGTTAATAACAGCATGGGCCTATTTTTATTTCAAAACGGTTAAACTTCATTAAGTTGAGTTGTTTGCCTTACTGGATATTACTGTCGGTTGCTAAACATTTCTATCAAAAAGCAATTGTCAAATATCAAATGTTTAGCTACTTATATCTTACCATGCATACTTTCACTGCTAAAACTGAAGCATTGTGTTGTAATTTGTATCGTCTTCTGTTAACAGTAAGCCCCACCTTCTTTGATTTGATTGACCATCTCAATCGTTTTTGATTAGACCGCTGAGGCAGACCAGCCTAAAAATGTAACTTTTAAAACTTTTGTAATCCTTACAACACACAGATCAGTCCATAATGGAGTGTCAAGAATATCAAATATTGAGGGGGGCCATTTTGGCCATTCTAGTTATTGGTGGGTGGGGCTGTTGTTGCGCCCTAGTATACAGAGGAAGTGCTGAACCATGGGGTGTCTTCTGCAAAAGCACTTTAAGTATACATATAGAAAGCACTCTTCAAACCTGCATACATACTATACACCCACACAAAAACACACATCTTTCGCAGCCTACACAATAATTAGACTGGATGAATCTATCCACCCACTGTAACTGACGGAAAGCAGATAAGTATAGACACATGTACACACTCTCTCTCTCTCTGTCTCTCTCTCTGTCTCTCTCTCTCTCTCTCTCTCTCTGTCTCTCTCTGTCTCTCTCTATCTCTCTCTGTCTCTCTCTCTCTCTCTCTCTCTCTCTCTCTCTCTCTCTCTCTCTCTCTCTCTCTCTCTCTCAGGTAATGCTTTCTTCACTCTAGATTTTCTTTCCTTTCGTTGCAGCAAGTCTCTGCAGGGAAGCAAGTGTGTGGGAGTGCTTTCAACAAGCTCTCCATGCTTTCTCTGTGAAACGAGCACAACCTGCCCTTCTTCTCCTCACTCGCTCTGTTCACCCTCACGCTCTTTTAGTGTCGTCTGTTGTCTCTGCCACACCTACGTTCCCATTCATCAAACCCAGAGCAGGATATCTAAGCTTGACATCTAGCCCTGTCTGACACGTCTCAAGTGACATGATGGGCAGAATGCTGAGAGACTGAACCTCCACTGTAACCCTGACCCAACCACCACTCAAAGCACCAGCAGATAAGCTGTTGTCACTGCACGCAGGCTGCCGATGAGCAGAGAATGAGCAGTGCTGGAAGCCAGAAACAGTGAGTTCACCATGGCTGGTGCAATTATCTCTTATTGAACTCTTACATCAAAGAGATGCTGTGGCCCCGTGGTGACTGTCTCACCCACTTGCTACATGCATTTTCACTCTAAAGGGACATATTTCACCCATATGTCAGTTCAACACTTACTTGTACATACTGCATGTTGTCATGCATAAGCTGATAAGCTATGTTTGTGAGTGCATCTCACATGCACATTTTATGGATCATTCACACACAGAGACAACACTAAGCCCTACGCTTGTCATTGTTTTAACCACAAATGATTGGTCAGTAAGTTAGCTACATTTAACCTGTTAACCAGCGCCCCAATTTTTGAAATTTTCTGAAAACGACATTCCCAAATGAAAATGTCTGCAGCTCTTAAACCCTATGGTCTATATTCATAAATCTGGTCTTATTTTAAACTAGACACTTCAAATAGTGTTACCCAAGAGTCATAATAGCTCAAAGTTGTATATGAACAGAGTAATATACATGTAAATATACATGTAAGTGACTCGCGTTTTTATTTTTATTATTCACTTAGGGAAAAATTATGAGATTTTAATGTTAAGGTCCTGAAAATAAGCATAATATAAAACTGAATGTCTGATCATGTTTTGATTCAAATTTGAGGATGATTCTGTCAAAAATGTAGCTTCTGTAAGCTTTTATATCAAGAAAAGACTAGGCGTCCTTTCCAAAAGGGCTTTTATTTTAGAACATTTGTAATTGCAAAGAGTAGTTTTTTTATTCAAATAAATCTGCAATAAACTGCTGATTATGATTAATTTACAGTTACTGAAAAACTAAATGAACTATTTACAGAATTTTAAAGTGTAAAAACTCATTTAGTTGATAAAAACAGTCTGTCATAGAGCCTGCGCTCCACTGCAGTGTTGCGCAATATGACTGGCAGGCGCTTGGCTGCTATGGAGATTGTGACTAGAGGCATATTCACCAATAATGCTTACAAACACAACGTAAGATAATGCCTTGTGATTAGTTACTCGTCCGTCAATCAAACCTTTGCTGGCAAGGCATTGGCTAGGCATTGATTGCCTTCATCCAACGAAAACCATGCGCGCTTTGATTGACAGCTGGCGGAGCGAGTAATGTGCCAACTCCGTGTAATGACTCCTCAGAAAGCCTGTGATTGAAGCAGAGAGACCTGGGAGGGTTTAACGTGACAGGAAGAGTCCACAGCACAGGGAGATCGTCAGAATTTATTTGAATCACTATTTCATTGAAAATGGACACGATTGATTACTCTAACTCAAAACGCCCAAGCAAACAAAGGAGTATTTTTAGTTTTTTCCTTATTTTTCGTTGTTTTGGATTAAAAAGTGGGATGCATTTGGAAGAGTGGACTCTTACGGACATGTATGCGGTTGTTTTTGGATTGGTCCGATCTGATCTGCACGATAGGAGATGAAAGATGAGTACTGCGTTCATTATGCTAATGTTTAAATAGCTACTGCTACAGCATTTCATTTAACCTTTTCCTCTCTGGTGTATTTAAAAACGAGTTCAGAACATGAATCTCGAGTGTTTTAGCTTTCAAATGATGCATAGTTTGTGATGGTTGATTAAATAGTTTGTATAAAACAAAAGTGAATAAAAGTAGAGACACGCCCACTTACGTCAACCCCGCCCACGAACCGGTGCGGGTTAACTCGTTAAGCAAATGCACTACTTAAAAAGCCATTGCTGTCTCAGAGATAGAATCAAAAGATAGAATTAAGCTTTTGGCAGAATATAGTTTGATTCAGAGTGATTCAGCAGAGTTGAGTGGAGTGATGGATCACAATTGTCACGGCCCCTCCTGCCTGGCAGGGGCGGTTCCTCCTGCAGGCAGAGGAGGGTCGTTAGTGATTGGATCCACCTGGGCTCAGGGTATTTAAGCTGCCTCACTAACCACTTCTCTCTCTCTCTGCTCCTCCAGGTTTGATCCTGTGTTGTTTGTTCTGTTGTAGTTTTACTTAGTTTCTACTCAGACATGTTTACACATACAGATTCATGCATCCATGCACTTTACCCACACCTTACATTATGACATTTTCACACCTCATTCCTTTTTCTTTGTTTATAGTTAATAGTTATTGGTTTATAATAAAGAGAACCTTTTGTTGGCCTATACCTGTTGTTGGTGTCCCCTCATTTTTGCCGCAGGCTATGAGCCGGCCTGTGACAAGTAGGGGCTTGTCCATAAGTTAAAGTTAATGCTAATGTGTCTTACTTTAGCATTTTAGGTTACTTAAATAGTTAGTCATTGGTGGGTTAAAGTTTAGTTTGTCTTTGTGTTATCATTGATACACTTGTTTATTTGTAATTTGGAAATAGTTTAGCTTATTTGATTATCGTTTGTAGTTAGTTTGGGTAATAGTTTGTTAGTTTAGAATGCCAAACTTTTTGTATGAGGGGATGCTTTGGTTAGGCCATTATTGTTGGAGAGAGCAGTGAGAGCCATGTGTTCCTTTGTTTATTTAGCTTTGTAGCTAATATGGTTAGCAATTCATTCTGGGCCTTTTCTGGGTTTATTGTCTAGATGGGAGCCCTCTCCTGTTGAGGCTTATCAGCGAGTGTCAATAAGAGGCTCGTGGTGTTTTTGTTTTAGGTGGCAGTGAACGTGGGTAGAGCTTCCTTTTCCCTTTCCCCCTACATCGGCTCGGGAGCACCTCCGTGGATGTGAGTGGGCCGCCAGGTTCTGGTTGTCTTTTCTAATCCACTGGTTTTGTGTGCATAAGACCCCACCACATGTGACTGCACGAAGACTAGGGGCCAGTTAGTTGTTTTGGGAGGTTAGTGGGGTGTGGCTTCCGTCCTTAAACCCAGACTGGCAGCAGATGAGTTGTCTTTTTTGTTTTATTTTTAGGGCATTTGTAATCATTATATTGGTTGTGGAAAATGTCTTCCATTTTGAGTAGTTTTGTTAAGGTTCCTTCAGAGTTAGCCTTAGATTTGTGTACTAAGGAGCAGTTAATTGAAATTGCTGAACATTATCAGATTGAGATTGTTGATAAAAAACTTAAAGACACTATTAAAACTGAGTTAAAGCAAGGTCTTAGAGAAGTGGGTGTTTGTTTGGATCAGTCTGCTAGTCGTGCAAGTTTTCAGGCTAGCCCTTCATTAACTTTTGAGCAGCAGAGGGAGCTAGCACGATTGCAAAATGTCAGTAGACCAGATATGGTACCACAGTTTGATGTTTCACAGAATCTTCGTTTATTGCCTAAATTTGATGAATCAGATCCAGATACATACTTTATTTTATTTGAGCGTATTGCGGAAGCGAGAGCTTGGTCAGATTTGGACAGGACTATGTTGTTGCAATGTGCACTTACAGGTAAAGCACGTGAGGCTTTTTCAGCACTAAGTGTTGCTGACAGTAAAGTTTATGCTACCATTAAATCCACAGTTCTGAAGGTCTATGAGCTTGTGCCGGAGGCATACCGTCAACGTTTTCGTTACAGGAAAAAGGTAGATTCACAAACCTATTCTGAGTTTGTTTGTGATTTGATTTCTGCTTTTAATCGTTGGTGTACAGCTTCTGAAGTTCACACTTTTGAGGGTCTGGTTAACTTGATTGTGCTAGAGCAGTTCAAAAATTCGGTGTCTGACCAGGTGGCTACATACATTAATGAACGTAAAGTTAAGTCCCCAAGTGATGCAGCAGTCCTTGCAGATGAGTACAGACTAACACATAAAAATCATTTTGAGTCAAATGCTGACCAGCATCATAAAAGTAATTTTACACCTAGGCATAGGTCACTTTTTTCTGGAGCTTCTTTTCAAAGGCCTCAGAAGTTTGGTTCTGGGGGACATAAAGCACCAGTTAATGATAACACCTGTCGCTACTGTTTAGTTGAAGGACATTGGAAGAAAGAGTGTCCTCTTCTCAGATCGAAAAAGTCAGGTCAAGTTAAGCCTGCTGTGACGGTAGCTCCTGCTACTGCCTCTGACCACCAGGGTGAGTCTTTTCAGCCACTAGGTGAGTTTGGTTCTCAGTCTTCCCAATGTGACTTTTCAGCTTTTATTTCAGATGGTGTAGTGTCACTGGTAGATGGCAAACAAAATGTTCCAATTAAAATTGAGAGACACTGGAGCTTTAGATTCTTTTATTCTGGAATCTGTTTTGCCTTTCTCTAAGGAGTCGGATACTGGCAGTTGTGTAATGGTACGTGGCATGGGTTTAGTTCCATTCTCTTCTCCTCTACATGAAGTTACCCTAAAATGTGGTCTGGTAGAGGGTGATGTAGTTGTTGGGGTTAGACCCCAGTTGCCAGTAGAGGGAGTACACATTTTTTGGGGAATGACTTGGCAGGCAGTAAGGTGTGGGCAGCTGGCAAACCAAACATTGTTAAGAAGCAATCGTTAGCGCCCAATGAAAGTGTGTATCCAGATTGCAGTAGTGTGTCTCATGAGGTATTTCCAGTTTGTGCTGTTACCCGCTCTGCCTCTCGGAATGAGGTTGAGAGTAAGCCAGAAAGTCTTGAGTTGCCAGTTGAACTCCAGATAGAACAGTTGACGATATCTAGAGATTCATTGATGGCTGAGCAAAAGGCAGATACTGCTTTGGCCGATCTGTTTGATAAAGTTGTTCCTGATTCACGGGTGAGGAATAGTGCTCAGTGCTATTTTCTTTTGGATGGGTTGTTGGTCAGGAAATGGGTTCCATGCTGTGATCAGGGTCTAGGAGAGCCAGTTTTTCAAGTAGTTGTACCTACTATTTTGCAAAATAAAGTGTTGCAAACTTCACATGGTGACGTGGCAGGTCACATGGGTGTTCGTAAAACTTATGATCGCATTCTCCGTTATTTTTTTTGGCCACGTTTAAAGCGGGACGTAGCTCGGTTTATTAAAACTTGTCATACGTGTCAGTGCACAAGCAAGCCAAACCAGGTGGTAAAGCCAGCACCTTTTTATCCAATACCAGCCATAGGGCAACCTTTTGAACATCTTATCGATTGTGTTGGCCCTTTACCACAATCCAAGTCAGGTCATAGCTACTTATTGACGGTTATGTGTCAGGCAACTAGGTATCCGGCAGCTTTTCCTTTGCGTACCATAACTTCAAAATCAGTAGTGAAGGCGTTAACTCAATTCATTTCAACATTTGGGATTCCGAAAATCATCCAGTCAGATCGGGGATCTAACTTTACCTCTCATTTATTTGCTCAGATTCTGAAACAGCTTAAGGTTAAACACAACAAGTCTACTGCGTTCCATGCCCAGAGTCAGGGAGCTTTAGAACGTTTTCACCAAACGTTAAAATCTTTGCTTCGTGCATATTGCACAGAACTGTCAGCAGATTGGGAGGAGGGTTTACCTTGGCTGCTACTAGCTGCTCGTGAAGCAGTGCAGGAGAGCACAGGGTTTAGCCCAAATGATTTGGTCTTCGGTCACAAGGTGCGTGGGCCATTAGCAGTGCTACAGGATAGCGGTTTGCCTGAGGAACCACCTCAGAATCTTATTGATTATGTAAATGGTTTTAGGCTGAAGTTGTATAGGGCTGGTGAACTGGCGAAAGGAAAACTAGAATGTTCTCAAAAGAAAATGAAACAGAGATATGACAGACAGGCTGAGAGGCGTGAGTTTGGTACCGGTGATCGTGTACTTACTCTTTTGCCTCTTGTAAGTTCACCTTTTCAGGCAAAATACTCTGGTCCTTTTACTGTGTTGCGCAAAGTGTCAGATTTGAACCCCTGAAACCCCTGGTCATAGGAAGTCCACCAAATTGTGTCATGTGAACCTGTTAAAAGGTTATCATTCTCGTGATAAGGTGGAAGGCACTCCCACAGGGAAGTCAGCGCTGGCTGTTGCTCCAGTCACTGCATCTTGTGGTTTTAACTTGGTGGATGAGGGAGAAACTGAGATAGATATGGTTTCAGAGGAGGTATTACAAGGTCGTTTGCAAAACTCCCAGACGTCACGAAACCTTGGGGTTTTGATAGATCATCTAGACTCTGAGAAACGTGAGGAACTGATAGCCCTGGTAAGACGTTACCCTGGTTTGTTTTCTGACACTCCATCACGAACCCACTTAATTGAGCATGACATAGACATCGGAGATGCTAAGCCTATCAAACAAAGATGTTATCGCGTATCTGAGGAGAAGAGACGACAACTGGAAGCCGAGGTGCAGTATATGTTGGATAATGGTATTACTGAGCCATGTTGTTCAAATTGGGCTTCCCCGTGTCTTCTGGTCAGAAAGTCTGATTTCACTTTCAGACCCTACACTGATTATAGAAAAGTAAACAATATCACTAAGGCAGACCTTTACCCTCTTCCTAGGATGGAGGACTGTATTGATCAAGTTGGATCAGCAAAGTATGTTAGTAAATTTGATCTTTTAAAAGGATACTGGCAAGTACCCCTTACCAAAAGAGCTCGTGAGATTGCTGCCTTTGTAACTCCATCTGGTTTATTCTCGTACACAGTGATGCCTTTTGGCTTGCGGAATGCTCCAGCCACCTTCCAGAGGCTGCTGAATCGGGTGGTCTCAGGTCTGAAGGGGTGTGCCGTGTATTTGGACGACGTGGTTGTCTTTTCAGACTTCTGGGAGGAGCATGTCCAGAGAGTCCAAGCCCTGTTTGAAAGACTGGTGTGGGCTAGGTTGACTGTTAATTTGGCGTGTGAGTTTGCCAAGGCTACAGTCACATACCTGGGAAAAGTTGTGGGGCAGGGTCGTGTCTGTCCCGTGGAGGCAAAGGTTCAGGCAGTGAAGCAGTTTCCACAGCCCTCTACAAAAAAAGAGCTAATGCGCTTCCTAGGAATGGTAGGATACTACCGTGCTTTCTGTAAAAACTTCTCGGTAGTAGTGTCACCACTGACTAATCTGTTGAAGGCCAAGGCTGAATTTATCTGGTCCACCCAGTGTCAGGAGGCCTTTGAGGCAGTTAAGGCTCTTTTGTGCTCTGCACCCGTTTTGGCCGCACCCCTTTTCGGGAAATCTTGTAAATTGCAGGTAGATGCCAGTCAAATCGGGGTTGGGGCTGTGCTTTTTCAGGAAAATGACAGTAAGGTCGAGTGCCCAGTTAGTTTTTTCTCCCGGAAATTTAATAAGTATCAGCAAAACTACTCTGTAATTGAGAAGGAGGCTTTGGGGCTCATTTGGGCTTTACAGCACTTTGAGGTATATGTTGGTTCTGGTTCGACCCCTTTAACTGTATTCACTGACCACAATCCACTGACTTTTCTGAAGTCCTTGCAAAATCCCAACCAGCGCCTGATGCGTTGGGCTTTGTTCTTGCAACCATTCAATCTTGATATTAGACACATTAGTGGCAAGGATAATATCTTGCTGATGCCCTGTCCCGTGCTCCTTTAACCTAGTTCTTATCTTTTCTCTCCATTGACCTCTGCTGGCTACCTGTTCTTTCTCTTAAATTGCTCCCTAGGTACCAGGGCTGCTGAGTTGGAGGGTTGGACAGTCAGAGGACACAGGGCGACCACTAGGAGCTAGGACTTTGGCTCCTAAAGCTAGGGTTTTTTTTGTGTTTGTTTGTTTGTTTTGGGGAATTTTGGGATTGTTTTAAATGGGTTGGGCCAATTTTGGGTTTGAGGGTGGGACCCTCATTTTAAGGAGGGGGGTGTCACGGCCCCTCCCCTGCCTGGCAGGGGCGGTTCCTCCTGCAGGCAGAGGAGGGTCGTTAGTGATTGGATCCACCTGGGCTCAGGGTATTTAAGCTGCCTCACTAACCACTTCTCTCTCTCTCTCTGCTCCTCCAGGTATGATCCTGTGTTGTTTGTTCTGTTGTAGTTTTACTTAGTTTCCACTCAGACATGTTTACACATACAGATTCATGCATCCATGCACTTTCCCCACACCTTACATTATGACATTTTCACACCTCATTCCTTTTTCTTTGTTTATAGTTATTAGTTATTGGTTTATAATAAAGAGAACCTTTTGTTGGCCTATACCTGTTGTTGGTGTCCCCTCATTTTTGCCGCAGGCTATGAGCCGGCCTGTGACACAATGAAACAAGAGTTTTGAAAATATGCTGAGAAATATAATAATAATAGCATCTCTAACACAGGAAAGCATGGAGGAATGTGTGTCATTGTGTGAGGATCCTTTTTAGCTGCTGGTATTGGTGAGCTTCACTGTGAAAAGTAATTTAATGCTTAGTACAGGTGTATATATATATATATATATATATATATATATATATATATATATATATATATATATATATATATCTCAGAGCAGAATGTAAGCTATTAATCAATGAAAATATTAATCCGGCTTCTCTCTGTGAAGTTGCGCGTCTCCCATTTCAAATACAAATCCAATGAAACACGGCATGTCAAAATCTGTGACGAAGCAGGCGAGAGCCAATGAGCGTTTGATGCCACTGCCGTAAATCATGTCATAACGCTTCATGAGGGCGCGTTTTTTGAATTTGAATTCACAACGAGCGCGAGATTTGATGTTTACGGTCGCGCTACTGAGAGGAGATGAAGACTAATGGAAGGCCAATGGAGATGAAGATCACTGGATAAAGGGCTCAATTTGGATTTGTTTCTCGCAAATTCTAACGATTTGGATTACAGCGAACGAATAAAGTGTTGTGTTTTGTTATTTGATGTTGTGTTTTGGTGTATCTTGTGATCGCCAGTTGCTGAATAGGAGAAAACGCCTTTTTATGTCTCATGGCAAACAAGCTTAATACTTCAAAATGGTTAGCAAGAATTCATCTCAAGGTTTTAAAATGCAGTCTTCTTTTAACATGATCTAACGTTAGTCATCCGAAATGAGTTTGTAGCAGAAGTCACAAACAGAGCAAAATGGTATTTAATATTTCTGTTATTTTAACTTAGTAAAATGCATTTAATAAATGCGACTGAAAACATGTATTGATGTGACTATTGGATATAAAATAAACAATATTAATGCCACGATTTTGATATTAATGCATGGGAGCCAGTGGCTGTTAACTTGTTCACACTTGGATATGTAGATAATTTACATTTTAGTGCTGTCAACACCTCAATATTGTACATTTTAGTGCTGTTAATAAGTCAGTAATGTACGTTTTATTGAGTGTGAAAACGTACGTAAATGTACGTGTAGTAGAATCACACTTTACATAAAAAATACTCTCGTATTTTCATGAGATCACCATTCAGCAATGATGCATTCAGTTAAACAAAAGTAGCAGTAAAGACATGTATGAGGTTACAAAATGTGCCAAATGCATGCTGTTCTTTTGAACTTCTATTCATCAAAATATAGTTTTAAAAGTTTCCACAAAACATTTGAGAAAGATTTCTGATTAATCATGACACTGAATATTGGAATAAAGGTGCTAAAAAGTCAAAATAAGTTTTGCCATCACAGGAATATTTTCCATTTTTAAAAATATTAAAAGTAGAAAACTGTTCATTTAAATAATATTTCCCAATATTATTGTTTTTACTGTATTTTTGCTAAAATAATTTAGCATTGGTGAGCATATCAGACATCATTCAAAACCATTAAGAAACCCTACCGATCCCAAACTTGTGATCCATAATGTGTCTATCTGTCTATTTATTTATTTATTGTGCTTGTTTTATTGTTTTATTAAATGTATTAGTTATTAAATAATGGAATTAGTATTTTATTAAAAGTTCATTCAATTCATGGAAAAACACTTTTGCTGCAAAACAATGGCATGATTGAAAGCATTTATGATTGCATTTATGAACAAATGTCAAATGTATAATATAGATGATGTACGCATAACTCTCTTGTTTCTGTGTGAGGTTCAGAGTATATGATCACAGGCTAGAGTCACAACATGTGCACACAGCTGAAAGTCACCCAGGGGACGGAGAGGCGAGTGATCGGGAGGAGCAGAGGAATGAGAGTGGCTTTGACCTGCACACGGCATGGATGCCTGACCTTTTAGGTGGCAGGTGCATCGCCTAACCAAGGAGAATACAAAGACAGGAAACCAGATCATGGCATTAGCACTTAGATGTATTATGGTGCACTATTATGGACACTAACAGAAAATAAATACATGTGAAATAAAATGAATAACACAAAAACTAAGTGTAAATGCAAAATATGCAATTTAGTCTTAACATTGCCTTTAAGAGATGATTGGACTGTTTTATATTTCGCCTCCTCAGGCCTGTAGAAATGACAGATTATTTGTGATTATTTTCCTATTAGGCCTCTGCTCTACTCTGCCACTGCTCGAGAGATAATCAGTCAACAGCAGCGCATGTCAATACAGCTGTAAGTTGATGGACTACAGACAAATATCAATCAATCTGCTGAAGAGTATTTTGTACCTACAGACAGAGTCATTTCTAAAAAAATATATATCAGTGTAGAGTCAGTTTGACAAGCTTTAATGGAGTTGGGTGGGAATGTTTTTACAACTGCATAACTGCATGTATTAACAATTTATACAGTATCTCAGGCAAAATTAACCAGGATTGGACAAAATTCATAATTTAAAGAATTGGCTCCCTTTCAGCGCATGAGTGAGAATCTGAACTGAAATGGCCACCCCCTATAGGAAGTTGGAGTGGAATTTGAATTAGAATAACTGGAAAATATGAAATTCAACATGGCATTTTGTAAAATGAAGTGTTTTCCACCTGGTTCCTTAATCTGTCTTTCTGCTATGTCTATACAACTATCAAGATCCAGTCATTTTCAAACAAGGTTGTTAAGTCAACATTCGGAGTTCCCATTGTTAAAAATTACACATGGACATATACTGTATAAAAAAATTCATATAAATTCTACCTCAGATTCAATTCAGATCTTCAAAAGTATTCCCAATTAAAAACAAACATCAAATATAACCAAAACGCATTCAAATAGAGAATAAATGTACAGTAAATTACAAACGTTTATTCTCTATTCAGATTATTACTGAGAATGATTACAGTTCAAAGTGTTAAAAGAATAGCATAAGAGCTAATGTCATTAAATGCATCAGTGTTCTTTGACTTTTAAACATATAATTAAATATTCTCCATGCCATTCCTGTTTTAATGAGCCTAACATTTTGTCTAAAATTAGCAAAATACACGTGCCTTATTCAGTCACTCATTTAAATGATTTTGTAGATCCATTCTCAGAATTGCGAATTTGAGGAAAAATGAATAATAAAGAAAAACCGGCCTCACAAAACAGCACTGTTTCACAGCTTGATGACTGAGGGGGGATAATTGGAACATACCAACAGGATAGAAATTTGCAGCAGCGCAGACCAGCATCCTAGCATTAAAAGAAAGAGCATGATTTTAAAGGGGTCATTTCAAAAAAATGTTTAGCAGTGTATAATTAAGCAGGTCTGCTTAAATTCTTAGTCTTCATCAAAAAGCCAGCAGCCATATCACCCTATAGCCAAAGACTGGTTTCTCACTGAAGCTAAGCAGGGTTGAGCCTGGTCAGTACCTGGATAGGAGACCTCCTGGGCTGCTGGAAGAGGTATCCGTGAGGCCAGCAGGGAGTGCTTACCCTATGGTCTGGGTGGGTCCTAACTCCTCAGTATTGTGATGGGTAGGCATCGTCCTTCGGATGAGATGTTAAACCAAGGTCCTGACTCTCTGTGGTCATTAAAACTAGAGCCAGACCAATTTATCGGTCTGCAGATTTTATCGGCCGATATGAGCAGATATATCGACATCTGTGTATATGACGAAGATATGCCACCGATATGAATGCCACCCAAGCATGTCCACGTGTCTGACAGTGTGAATATTCACACAAAATTAAGTAAAAAAAAAAAAACAGTCTTGGCAAGTATCAGCATAAACATGTCATAAACTTATGTCTTAAGTGAACATAAACATGAAAGTTTCCAGTCAGCGTTTAACTTTCATGGCCCACAGATTATATTGTTGTATGAGTATCTGAACATACAATATATCAAAAGAAAGAACAAAGCCTCTGTTTTATTCCAGCATCATGCATTCTTTTTTCTTTTTTTATCAACACTTGAATGTTTCATTAAAAATGTTTTTTAAAAAATAAACATTTCGAGGATAAAGCTAAGAAAATCGCATTTTTAACAAAGACTAACATGCATACAGATGGGATTCATATTGGTGATCAAAACACAGCATGGAGAAACAGATCGAGTCCATCAACACCTCAAAGCTTTACAGTCCTGGGTCAACATTTCATTCAATAACACATTGTTTTGTTGTATATGCTTTATTTTACATATAAATCTTCTTATATGAGATTGCGCATTTCTGCTTCTTCTTTGCCTGTTTTGATCAGGAGATTCTTCACTCGTTCCGGAGATGTGTTAAAGCGCCTCCTACCGTATAATAGTGAAAATATGGAAAGCATCAATGGCAGGAACGTGTTTTCTCACAAAAGGCGAGATAACAAAATACAGAGAGAAAAAATCACTCACTGCTCTTGACTGAATAACATTAATAATTGTTAATCTATATTTATACAGTGAATACTATGAATAAATTCTACATGTGATTACTATTTTCTACCTGAAAATCTAGTTTAGACCTATGAAAAACCTGAAAAGAACTGTTTTTCATTTCTATGTTTGTTCTGTTGTATTTATGTGCAATGTATGTATATTATGTACTTAATGTATTTTATATACAGTACCAGTCAAAAGTTTGGACATCAATAAGAAAGTGTGTCCAAACTTTTGGCTGGTACTGTACTATAATATACACATAAAGAATACAGGCCAATATATCGGTATCTGAATTTTTTAACTCCGTAATATCGGTATCGGCACTGGTCCCCAAAAACCAATATCGGTTGGGCTCTAATTAAAATTCCCATGGCACTTCTTGTAAAGAGTAGGGTAACCCTGGTGTCCTGATTCCAAATCCAAATTCCCTCCATTGGCCCTTGTCAACCATGGCTTCCTGATAACCCCCATCCACTGATCACTCTCTCCTCTCCACCTATAGTCAGTGAGTGGTGAGTGCCGTTGCATCATCCAAGTGGATGCGGCACACAGGTGTTTAGTTGAGGAGAGACCGCATGTAAAATAAACAATTAGCAATACTTCCTTAAGTGTTGATATTGTCAGATCTAACACATTTGCAGTACACAATAATTATTTTTTTAAAGTACTGGTGGTACGTACCATGGTGCAAAACCATGGCACTTTTATCGTATATTCCACATAATAGCAACATTTTTGTACCATCATAATCCTATAGTACTCCAATGCTGCATCCCAATTGGCAAACCATCCATCCTAAATAGTATTTGAAAGTAGAATTGGAATGTCACAAATCCTAGTATGTTGAAAAGAGTATTCCAAAGATACCCGGATGGTCTACTATTTTGGGTTAGAATTTGAAGTACAGATCAACTCGCACTCTAACGCTGATATTGCCCACAACTCTTTGCGACGAGGATTTGTTTATAACTACAAATGCAGATTAAAATTCTTAAAAAACTACAAACATGATGGCTGTGCGAGTCCGGTGCGAGTCAGTATTTAACCTGACTAAAATATATTTATTCGCTGTTATCTACATTATATTGCAGCATTGTGAACTTTTGAACTGATACGTTTAGACTTTAACTTTTAAATGTACCATACATTTATATATAGTCCGTTAAAGGTGACTAAGTAGTATGTCCCAAAGCTTGTATACTCTTCTGCTACACACATTTAAAAGTATGTACTTTTTCTTCACAAGGTTTCTTAGGTCGTAGTATAAGTAGGTGAACTGGGACACAGCACAAGCTTCAACTTCAATAGAACATGTCCAAATAAATAAAAATAAATACAAATAGCTACATGAATATTCTTAAAAATATTCTCTTTTGGTGTTCCATGAAAAAAAAAAAAAGACGTACAAATCGGGAACAATATGAGGGTCAGTAAATATTACAAGAAGCTCATAATTTGTTTACCACTAGTATGTTCCTTTAAGTCGATCTTGCAGTACATTCAACAATATATATATGTTTTGTTTTTGAGCAGAGAAGTTACAAGTGTGACAGGTTTCATGCTATGGTAATCAAAGCAAGTCAAGCATGTCCCATCGCCTGTCATCATTTCATTGATTCCATTAGCACTTTTGAAGATGCAATGTTGGCCTACTAATGGCAGACTGACTCTATGAGTGCATGTGTGTTTGTAAAGCTATGATTGTGTCTACTGAAATGACAGTTGAGGCATCTTGATATATTCCTACTGTGCTATTCCTTCAATGCTCATCAAAATATTATGGCCAAATACATTAGGACTGTTCTAAACAAGTAAAGATCCAAACCCCCTCAAACCAAACACTCTTTCACTATCTCTATTAGTGGTGGGAGGTCTGTCCAGCACAGCTGTGTCACACATTTGGCTTTATGTACTTATTTTTCCATGTGTATGTGAGAATCAAGACGAAGGGTCAAGCAGGATCTGAGTCATCCCATATGATTAAATATTGGTCCTATCTGGAGAGGACTATAAATATATATATATATATATTAGGGGTGGGCATAGATTATTTTTATCTAGATTAATCTCACTGTGTTTTTGAAATTAATCTAGATTACTAATCTAGATTAAAATGGCTCATTTGAATTATGCCGAAGGCATTCAGAATATGTGTGCTACCCAAATAATGACTGGTGCTTTCACACTTGGTTCGATTGCCTGGACCGAACCCGAGTTCGATTGCTCCCTGGACCGTGTTCATATTATATGTTTGGGTCCGAAACCGGGGTTCGTTTGCGTCATCAAAGCAGCAGCTGTTTACCCCATTACTTGGTAACGACGTCGAGCGAGGAGGTGGCAGAATGAATAGCGTTGTTCACACTTTTATATTTTTGTTTTTGAACTGTTAGCTTTGTTACCAACGCTTCAGTACGTAATGGCACTTGCGTCTATCTGCCGCGGATGTACTGCAAATGCTCTAAAGAACGCTGACGATGAGCAGAAATTATATAGCTCTCTGCTTACAGTACTTAAGTCACGCTCGTCAGGACTCGAGAACGGTTCGCGGGTGCGCGCCCGAGTTCGGAAGACAGTGTTCACGCTTGATATGGTAATTTCACAGCATACACGCAGGTTCGAAGACTCGTTCTCGCTCCCTACACTGTAATTCGGCTAGGTAGCTATACATCCGCGCTAAAATATCACTGTGAAAGTCATCATAGCTTGCATAGTATAGACCCAGCTCCCAACCCAACTTTGAGAATAGATTAACGGCGATATTTTTTTATCGCCCAATAAGAGTCTCACGCAGCACGTTAACGCCGATAACAGCCCACCACCATATATATATATATATATATATATATATATTTTTTTTTTTTTTTTACAAAAGCCTCAATGACTAACAACAAAAAAAAAACTCACTGTACACTGACGATTCTCCATCGTCTGAAAGGAGATCTTTTATGTTGTTTTTGAATCTTGAGCTGTAAATGTGGGGGACAGACTGTTGGAAGGAAGAGAACTGAAGAGAGGGAATAAAGGGTTCGATTTGAAATATGTCCTTGTCTGTTGGCACTTCAGACCACTTCAGCTCACAAAAGCATAACCTGAATTATCTATGAGCCAGAATGTGTTTTTACCTAAGATATCATAAAAACCGTTCTCACACAGTTCACCTGACAAGTGAATGACTACTCTGATAAGAACAGAAAAGACTCAACAGTACCATCTCATCTCATTTAAAGGGATAGTTCACCCCCTCCCCTGTTCCCCCAAGTTCACCCTCATGTTGTTGACTTTCATTGATTCAGAACACAAATGAAGACATTTGTAATTTAATCCAATATTTTTTGTCTGTCCATTGAAAGTCACGCAACCAAACTTTTCACACTTTAAAAAGTTAAATCCATTTGAATGGAACTGTTTCTGGAAAGACACGGTTGATTTCTGTCATGAACAGATTTAAGCTTTTATTCACATGTGAACACACATAACATTAAATATGGTAAACATGGAACCATACTTCAACCCTACTTGCTCGATGTGTGAAAGCATATCTCACTGGTCGTTGTAGAAGCTTGAACCTGCTTACATGACTTGAGAACAAACCTTAGCAATACTTCCTTAAGGTGTTGATATTGTCAGATCTAACACATTTGCAGTACACAATAATTTATTTTTTAAAGTACTGGTGGTACGTACCATGGTGCAAAACCAAGGCACTTTTGGCACGTGTCAATCAAGCACAACTGAGCTTCTGTTTTGCCATATTTGGCATGCTCTATTTATGTGTGTTGATCAATGTTCTGAATTAAAGGCTAAATGAAATCGGTTAATCAAATAAAACAATGTCTTATCAAACTCCTTGATCCATGTAGATTACTTGTACAATGTCTTTATAAACTTTTCAAAGAATAACATTTTTGATTGTATGGGCTTCAATAGAGGGACAGAAATCTCTCAGAAATATCTTCAACAAAACCGACGTTGGTGCTGATGCCGGGTTTGTAAGGTGGCATGGTGGTGGCTTGAGAACAGCCATAATGTATTTGCCCTTGGACTGAATGACATCTGCCTGCTGACTGCTACTGTCTGTCACTGCTGACTGAGTCCTCTTGAAATGTGGGTCTGGGCAGTGTGTGTGTGTGTGTGTGTGTGTGTGTGTGTGTGTGTGTGTGTGTGTGTGTGTGTGTGTGTGTGTGTGTGTGTGTGTGTGTGTGTGTGTGTGTGTGTGGGCATGTTTTTGTTAAATATCAGGACACAAATGTGTATAATGACATGGGTATGACATAGGTATTACAAAAAGAGGGTGAAATATGAGGACGTTCCCCATGTCCTCACTTTTCAAAATGCTTATAAATCACACAGGATGAGTTTTTTTCACAGAAAGTAAACTGCACAGTCTCCTGTGATGGGTAGGTTTAGGGGCAGGGGCAGTGTAGGGGGATAGAAAATATGGTTTGTACAGTATAAAAACCATTACGCCTATGGAATGTCCCCATATTTCACAAAAACAAACATGTGTGTGTGTGTGTGTGAGAGAGAGAGAGAGAGAGAGAGAGAGAGAGAGAGAGAGAGAGAGAGAGAGAGAGAGAGAGAAATGCAGGTTGCTCCCCAGCTGTGCAAGAAAATCCCTATTTCAATGTGCTGTGTGTGTGCACGTTGGTCTTCATTTGAGCACGTGTGAGGTTATTCCTCACAAGCGGTATAACATATTCACAGACTCTAGATAAACAACTAATGAAATCCCTCTCTGCCTCCTAATCTAAATACCAGCGAGCACCTTGGGCACTTCAGCAGACTCCTGGCAGGAAACCAACCTGCTGCTCAGAGCTTTCCCGTTACCCTCCTCATCTTCCCTCTGCATTGGCCTACACATCAAACAACTTATACCACCAGCACAGGCAATGCAGAGATCCTAGAAGTCTACTCTAAAACAACAGTGTTTTATGAGTGCTGTGCTACACACAGTGACAAATGTAAAATAAGCACCTGAAAGACTAATGGCCCGGTCTTCTGCCGAGGCCATAAAAGAGCTGTAATTTTTGCCTGAGTGACAGGTTACATGGCTCTAAATCATTCGTTCTCCTTCTCTCTCACTACGGTTGTCTCACTTCTCCACCCCTGCAGTCTCCGGCCAAACCCGAACCCGGTCCCGCTCTTGCAGCGCTGGAATTACTATTGGCAAATCGAGCCAGGCAGGATTAATTGTAATTCAAGGTCTATTACTGCAGCACTTGCTTGCTTTTGCTGGATTGCCGGTTGGGCACAGAAAGAATGACTGTTCTGAGAACTGCCCCGCTCTGAGATTGTTGATTAGCCTTTTGATGGAATTGGTAAAGCAGTGGAGCTTGACTTACGGTGGCCTCTCACAAAAGGAAAAAAAAAAGAAAAGATTTTAGAAGAGTATAGAGAGAAGATGCAGAGAGAAAAAAAATAAGAACATAAGAATGAAGTAAATCTGTGTGTGGGGGGTGAGAGGATTATCAGATTCAATCAAATGTGGAGATGTGCTGCCCCCCTGAGGAAAGATGAAAATCGAAAGGGATCGAAGAGAGGGAGACACTCAGACAGAAGGAAGAGCGAAAGAGAGAGGGAGAGAGAGAGTAAATATCAGTGTTGTTATTAGGTTTTGCATGCCGGCACTGATTTCCAGCTGTCTCGCAGCCGGGGCTTTTGCGACTCTCTCAGCACTCGTAAATGTCACACCTCGTACATGCCAGTGAGATTCAACACAGCCTATATTTACCTCCCAGAATGGCAGCATACACCACCACGGATCACCACTGCAAAGGCTGCTGAATCTTATGAGAAAGGATTTGGATGTTAAGCCTAGTTTTCAAAGAGGAGGACACCATCCCACATCTCCACCTGCCAAACATTGAAATGCATTATGCAGATCTTAAGATCACAGAGCACAGGAAGTGTCTGTAAGGGAAGGAAACCAGGCTAGCTGCTATAAGGCTTTTATACTGAATGTAGGAGAACATTAGGGAGAGAAAAACAAGCAAGGTTATCTAGAGTGCATCACCAAAGGAGAAGATTGGTTCAAAGCAATCTTGTATAAAGATCATATAAGGAAGCCATCAGGAATCTTTTTTATTATTTTTATTTATGTAATTATTTATTTTATTTTTTTGTGTATGAGTATCATTTATACAGTGTGCAAAAAAATGTATTTAGTCAGCCACCAATCGTACAAGTTATCCCATCTTAAAAGATGAGAGAGGCCTGTAATTTTCACCATAGGTACACTTATGAGGTACACAACCATGAGAGACATTGTCTGATTTTTAAAGAATTGATTTGCAAATTATGGTGGAAAATTAGTATTTGGTCACCAACAAAAAAGCAGGATTTCTGGCTCTCACAGACCTGTAACTTCTTCTTTAAGAGGCCTCTTTCCCCCACTTGTTATCTGTATTAATGGCACCTGTTTGAACTTGCTATCAGTATAAAAGACACCTGCCCACAACCTCAAACAGTCAGACCCCACTATGGCCAAGACCAAAGAGCTGTCTAGGGAAACCAGAAACAAAATTGTAGACCTACACCAGGCTGGGAAGACTGAATCGGCAATAGGCAGCTTGGTGTGAAGAAATCAACTGAGGGAGCAATTATTAGAAAATGGAAGACATACAAGACCACTGATAATCTCCCTCGATCTGGGCTCCACGCAAGATCTCACCTCGTGGGGTCAAAATGATCACAAGAACGGTGAGCAAAAATCCCAGAACCACACGGGGGGACCAAAGTAACAAAGGCTACCATCAGTAACACACTAAGCCGCCAGGGACTCAAATCCTGCAGTGCCAGACGTGTCCCCCTGCTTGCTAGAGAGCATTTGGATGATCCAGAAGAGGATTGGGAGAATGTCATATGGTCAGATGAAACCAAAATATAACTTTTTGGTAAAAACTTCTTGTGTTTGGAGGAGAAAGAATTCTGAGTTGCATCCAAAGAGCACCATACCTACTGTGAAGCATGGGTGTGGAAATATCATGCTTTGGGGGTTTTCTGCAAAGGGACCAGGATGACTGATGAAAAGAAAAGAATGAATGGGGCCATGTATAGTGAGATTTTGAGTAAAATCCTCCTTCCATCAGCAAGGTCATTGAAGATGAAATGTGTCTGGGTCTTTCAGCATGACAAAGTTCCCAAACACACCACCCGGGCTATGAAGGAGTGGCTTCGTAAGCGTTTCAAGGTCCTGGAGTGGCCTAGCCAGTCTCCAGATCTCAACCCCATAGAAAATCTTTGGAGGGAGTTGAAAATCTGTGTTTCCCAGCGACAGCCCCAAAACATCACTGCTCTAGAGGAGATCTGCATGGAGGAAAGGGCCAAACTACCAGCAACCGTGAGTAAAAACCTTGTGGAGACTTACAGAAAATGTTTGACCTCTGTCATTGCCAACAAAGGGTATATATCAAAGTATTGAGATTAACTTTGGTTTTTGACCAAATACTTATTTTCCACCATAATTTGCAAATTCTCATTCTGTCTCTCATAGTTGAAGTGTATCTATAATGAAAATTACAGGTCTCTCTCATCTTTTTTAAGTGGGATAACTTGCACAATACTTTTTGTGTATATATTTTATAAAAATATAATTACATACATACTTATGTGTGTATTTATATATACATAATACTTATACACAGTATACACACACACATACACATACATACACACACACACACACACACACACACACACACACACACACACACACATATATATATATAAATTATATATACAGTATATACATGCATATGTGTGTATTTATATATGCACATAATAATTATACAGTATACACACACAAGCTTTTATTTAGGAATTTAGGATGTGATTAATCACAATTTATTTTTCCCCAGTAAAATATATATATGTATTGTATAATAAAAAATATTAACATTGGGTATATTAGGATGATAATGCAAAAAAAAAAAAATAATAATAATAATAATATGGCTTTGACCATACCATCTCACTAAACCTGCTCTAACAACCTGGTGTCGTGTCAGGATCATTTGAAAAGAGAATCATGGCCGGTTGGTTGGCTGTCTTTGACAAATATTGGATCAGATCTCCAGGGAGAAGCATTTAATCATCTGGCTGGCATCTGCACACATCTGCACAGGTGATACAGTAGGTCCACTCCACACCCCATCATATATGTTGTGTATATACAACCTTGAAGCCTTGTGTCTCTCTAGGGAACACAGGCATAACGCTCGTTACACTTGGCTGCACTGACTATGATTATTTATTTATCTCTCGCTGCATTTATTCCCTGTGCAGAATTCTGCCTATCTGCTCCACACTCTTCGTTCATGTTTTGGCTTTCTCCTGTCCTTCATCTTCTCATTGTAGCTCTTTGGTGGAAGCAGAGGGTGCTGTGGTTGAGGGGGCTCGATGTGGAGTCGTTTTGGCCGAGTAGGTAAACAAGTAAGACCTTTATTAGAGAGAAGAATCAGTAAAGGGGCCTGCTGTGTGAGTTGGGCCCCAGACTGAGGGCCCTCCCTCTCAGGGAGAGCTTGAGCGCAGCAGGGGGCAGCCTTTCAACAGGAACTTTGATAAGTACCGAAGGGACACTTTCACGAGGAGGGTCCCACACAGTTTCCGCTAGGGAGAGTGCTGTGTCTGTGACAGATATCCCGCCATATCAACAACTCATTTATCAAGATGGGTAGACAGCAGGAGTATTCATTAGTGCCCCGACAAAACAAAGAGCCATGTGTTTTTGTTGCAAAAATTTGCATCCTTGCATAGCAACACACAGCGCATTACATCAATTGTTGAATAAGGCCTCGTTGCTATGCCAATCTCATCTCGTTCGTACAATGAGATGCTTCCTCAGTTCTCCTCTGCTTCTAGCTAGGGCAGTGTTTTTTCTGCAAGGACAACATCTCTAATTGAAAAATCAAGCCTTTTTAGGCATAAATGTATCATTGATTATGATTCATGATCAAACATTCTGGTTGATGAGGAAATTGGAATGGATACATAGTAGAAAGTTCTCTTTTTTTTAAATAATCTTCTCATTGATCTTTCTTTCACAAACCAGATAATGTATTTCATCCCTTTGCATCATCCAAGTGAAGTCACAATTTTTTTCTCCCTCTAGCCTCACAAGTAATTTAATTTTAAATTATTCCCACTTTGAATTGAAATCGATCTATGAATGAACGGCAATTAAAAACCACAGAGCCTTTTTTAAGTAAGCCTCGCTCACGTTGTATTATTGATAACGGAGTAAATTTAGACAAATTAGCGAGGTGACTGAGATTTAGGCTGCTGTGTTGAGGAGGAAACTGCATGTTTGTTTTTCCCTTTCAGGCCCCCTGTGTGTGATGTTGGGGGAACAGAATCTGTTATCGCAAACCCTGGAGGAACAGACTTCAGAGCGATCAACATGAGGCCCGGCTCCTCTCTTCCTCTTTGGACTCTGAAAGCTCTGATTCTTAGTCTAGCTAAATCAATAGCTAACGACGTGCAATTAAAAAGAATAGTGCACCCAAAAATGAAAATCGTGTCTCATCATTTACTCACATTCGTGTTGTTCCAAACCAATATGACTTTCTTATGTTTGTAGAACACAAAATGTGAATTTTTAACGAATGTCTTGGCCACTCTTTTTCATTTGAAGGTGGACAGGGGCTGTCAAGCTCTAAAATATACAGCACCATACAGCAGAAGTATCATAATAAAATGGTCCAAATCATTATTTTTCTAGTCTTAGGAATCCATAAGATTTGACAAACAGACCAAAAAAATGGCATTATCCATTGCAAAGCTTCAACGCCAACATAACTCTCATAACAAATGTGTTTGCATTAGATGTATACTGCAGTATCTGATGTTGCAAAGTACATGAGGCATGAGGACCAATGGTGTTTGGTATCAATGTGCCATTTTTGTACATTCAGAGTTAGCAATAACTTAAATGTTGGTCTGTTCCCCACACAAAGCTTTGTATAGCTTCAGAAAACTTGGAATAAAGTCATGCAGACTACTTTCATGAAGGTGCTTTATTTTGTAGTTTGACAGCTCCAGTCCCCTTCCACATGCGTTAAATAAAAAGAAGGGGGAAAAAAAATAAAGAAAAAAAGAGTCAGGATATGTTGGGTAAAAAGAGATTTTTGAATTCCTAAGATGTTTTTTTTATTATTATTATTGTTTTACTCCAAGTCTATTTTCAGTTACATGAAAATGTAAAATGTACATTGCTTAACATTTTTTTGTAATACACGTAAGCAGATTCCCTTTATCAGTGTCTCATGCACCTATTTCCGGCTGAATCTTAAGTACTCCAGGAAAAGCAATCCTATTTCCTATTTTGAGTTGTGAGTTTGCAGGTTATACTGAATGTGATTTTTTTTTAATTTAATGAAAAGAGCATTCTTGTGGGCAGAACACAGATCAGATGATTTTCACCATGAGCTGGTTCTTTTGTGAACCAAAAGCATTCAGCGTTACCAGTGAAGCCAAGATTATTGAAAAGACTGACTCTTATACAAGCAATAGTTCAAAAGGAGGAATTGCGAATTTGAATTGGCCCTGTATTTACATAAGAAAAGAGAAAATTACTTTAATTTGTAAGAAAAACTAAATTAATTGGAATTCAATCAAAATCAGACTCAAATTGAATTGAGACATCTGTCCTATAGCCAGCCCTACAAGAGATTATCATATCTTGCTGTCTGTTTGCATGCATGTACAGGTCCTTCTAAAAAAAATTAGCATATTGTGATAAAAGTTCATTATTTTCCATAATGTAATAATAAAATTAAAATTTCATATATTTTAGATTCATTGCACACCAACTGAAATATTTCAGGTCTTTTATTGTTTTAATACTGATGATTTTGGCACACAGCTCATGAAAACCCAAAATTCCTATCTCAAAAAATTAGCATATCAAGAAAAGGTTCTCTAAACGAGCTATTAACCTAATCATCTGAATCAACTAATTAACTCTAAACACCTGCAAAAGATTCCTGAGGCTTTTAAAAACTCCCAGCCTGGTTCATTAATCAAAAGACACAGAAAGACATTTCTGAACGAATAGGCTGTTCCCAGAGTGCTGTATCAAGGCACCTCAGTGGGAAGTCTCTGGGAAGGAAAAAGTATGGCAAAAAATGCTGCACAACGAGAAGAGGTGACCGGACCCTGAGGAAAATTGTGGAGAAGGACCGATTCCAGACCTTGGGTGACCTGCGGAAGCAGTGGACTGAGTCTGGAGTAGAGACATCCAGAGCCACCGTGCACAGGCGTGTGCAGGAAATGGGCTCTGGTGCCGCATTCCCAGGTCAAGCCACTTTTGTACCAGAAACAGCAGCAGAAGCGCCTGACCTGGGCTACAGAGAAGCAGCACTGGACTGTCGCTCAAATTTTGCATGTCTTTCGGAAATCAAGGTGCCAGAGTCTGGAGGAAGACTGGGGAGAAAGAAATGCCAAAATGCCTGAAGTCCAGTGTCAAGTACCCACAGTCAGTGATGGTCTGGGGTGCCATGTCAGCTGCTGGTGTTGGTCCACTGTCCTTTATCAAGGGCAGGGTCAATGCAGCTAGCTATCAGGAGATTTTGGAGCACTTCATGCTTCCATCTGCTGAAAAGCTTTATGGAGATGAAGATTTTGTTTTTCAGCACGACCTGGCACCTGCTCACAGTGCCAAAACCACTGGTAAATGATTTACTGACCATGGTATTACTGTGCTCAATTGGCCTGCCAACTCTCCTGACCTGAACCCCATAGAGAATCTGTGGGATATTGTGAAGAGAAAGTGAAGACGCAAGACCCAACACTCTGGATGAGCTTAAGGCCGCTATCGAAGCATCCTGGGCCTCCATAACACCTCAGCAGTGCCACAGGCTGATTGCCTCCATGCCACGCCGCATTGAAGCAGTCATTTCTGCAAAAGGATTCCCAAACAAGTATTGAGTGCATAACTGAACATAATTATTTGAAGGTTGACTTTTTTATTAAAAAACTTTTCTTTTATTGGTCGGATGAAATATGCTATTTTTGGGTTTTCATGAGCTGTATGCCAAAATCATCAGTATTAAAACAATAAAAGACCTGAAATATTTCAGTTGGTGTGCAATGAATCTAAAATATATGAAATTTTAATTTTATCATTACATTATGGAAAATAATGAACTTTTATCACAATATGCTAATTTTTTTAGAAGGACCTGTATATACCAACTGTATTATTATTATTATTATTTTTTTTTGCATGCAAACAGAGAGCGAGAAATATGATAATTCATTGGCTGGCCATCAATACAGATGCCTTGATTCAATTTGATTCTGGGGGATTTTTTTATGCTTACTAAATTACAAAAAATAAAAATAAATAAGCGCTTTACAAATTAGTTTACTTTGCAAAAAAAAAATCGGTTTCCAGACTTCTTTTTTTTCTTCTTCTTTTAAAAAAAAAGTAAACTTAAAGGGAAAATTTAAGTTAAGTAAGTAATCATCAGCTATAAACAAACTCTTCCCAAGTAAGTTAACTTATAAATATCAAACAAGTTGAATACTTAAATTTTACTTAATATACTGCCTAAATAATATTATTCTCAACCTGGATTTTATCTTTCATTTTAAGCTATGGAGACTTAAAAAATAAATAAATTGCAACAATTCTTCAAGTAAGTGAACTCATTTTAACTAGTACAGAACCAGTAAAACGTAAATAAGAATTTATTTCCGAAGGATCATGTGACTAATGACTGAAGTAATGGCTGCTACAAATTCAGCTTTGACATCACAGGAATAAATTGCATTTTAAAATATATTACAACAAAAAAACAGTTAATTAAAAATGATCAGTTATTTATAAAAAACAATATTAATGTTTTTACTGTATTTTGATCAAATAAATGCAATGTTTGAGAGATGGAGACATTAAAATCTGTCAAAAACATAAAAAATAATGTTAACAAACTTTTGAACAGTAGTGTACACTCACCTAAAGGATTATTTCTCATTAATGCAATTATCTAATCAACCAATCACATGGCAGTTGCTTCAATGCATTTAGGGGTGTGGTCCTGGTCAAGACAATCTCCTGAACTCCAAACTGAAAGTCAGAATGGGAAAGAAAGGTGATTTAAGCAATTTTGAGCGTGACATGGTTGTTGGTGCCAGACGGGCCGGTCTGAGTATTTCACAATCTGCTCAGTTACTGGAATTTTCACGCACAACCATTTCTAGGGTTTACAAAGAATGGTGTGAAAAGGGAAAAACATCCAGTATGCGTCAGTCCTGTGGGCGAAAATGCCTTGTTGATGCTAGAGGTCAGAGGAGAATGGGCCGATTGATTCAAGCTAATAGAAGAGCAACTTTGACTGAAATAACCACTCGTTACAACCGAGGTATGCAGCAAAGCATTTGTGAAGACACAACACGCACAACCTTGAGGCGGATGGGCTACAACAGCAGAAGACTGCTAGAGCATATATGCTAGACCCTGATAGACCCAATAGAGCATATTTGGGATGTGGTGGAACGGGAGCTTCGTCCCCTGGATGTGCATCCCCCAAATCTCCATCAACTTGCAAGATGCTATCCTATCAATATGGGCCAACATTTCTAAGGAATGCTTTCAGCACCTTGTTGAAACAATGCCATGTACTTTTATTTGTCTGTTATGTGTTTTATTGTTGAGAAGTGTGTAGGTTTAGGGTAGGAGAGGGGTTAGTTGCTCCAAAATATAAAAGTAGCCTTTAAATATTCATAAAATCATGTCTACTTTTACAAATGCAAAGAATTAAAATGTATTTCAATAGGAATAAGCAATACTTTTAATCTAGTCTAATATTTTTCTGACTAACAAATTGGCACAGTAAGGGTAGATTTAAAGAAAGAAAAACGAAACTTAAATAAAGAAAATTTTTTTTTTAAATATAGGCCTAGAAAAAAACGAAATTTAAATAAAGGAAAACGAAATGTAAATAAAGAAAAAATGAAATTTAAATAAAGGAAAAATTAAATTAAAAAAAGAAAAACGAAATTTAAATAATTAAAAAACGAAATAACTAACAAAAAAAGAAATTTAAATAAAGAAAAAGAAATTTAAATAGGCTAAAGAAAAACAAAATTAAGTTAAATTAAAAACGAGATTAATTTAGATTGATAATAACGGGTAAAAATGCTAATACATTTTGTTTCTATTATTCTATTTTTCCACAATGTCAAAGCAACAAAACACAAGCTCAGACATGCACTTCGGTCCATACAAACTCCTGTTCTGCGCTCTAGCCAGAGAACACTCCTGTTGCTGGAGCGTCGGTTCTATTTCTAGCATGCATGCGTTTTCCGCGTGTCTCAGTGTGCAAACTCCAACCTGTTAAATATGGGAGCCGAAATAAAAACAGACACGCCACGCAGCTGAGACGCTCACGCAGCCAGTGTGTCGCTGGCCTTATTCTAGCGGGAATGAGAACCGTTTTGCGGGGGTCAATACACAATAAAGTAAATACACAATAGTCGTTTGGATATTTCATCCCCTTTTATTGAATCATATAATTATTTTATTTCTTATTTCTTATTTTCCATATTTTTATATAAATAAATCCCATTGTTAACTTCTTTAAACTTACCTTTTGCCTTGCTTGAGGTTATTCTAGGGCTGGGTTAATTTTCACACTGTTTAAGAATATTGCTTCCGGAGCATAAATATATTTAATCTGGGTTACCGTAGTCATTTAGGGTAATAGGAGGAATATTAATATATAGTCTGGAGACATAGCGTACAATTCGAATTTCATTTTATATTACGAGTATCTGGCCCTTACAGTGTCTGCAGAGAAAAATTCTGGCCCTTGGACAAATATAGTTGATGACCCTGCTCTACAAGATAGGCATTTTCACATTAGTTTATGTGTATCTGACCCTTCAAGCAAAGTAAGACACCAAAAACTCTTTATCATCAAGCATGCCCCGCGTTTTATTTTCCTATTCATGCATGTTTCTTTGTTGCTCAAACATAAATAACCACGATATAGCAAAATCTCTAAAAGTAGACACTTTATATCATTGTATTTCGGCTTTCGTCTTACTGCCTAGCCCCATACATGAGTAAAACTAAACTTAAGTATCTAACAATGACTTTCACAAAGCAGCATGCATCCAGCAAAGTTCAGAAATGTAATGATAATTATAATTAAAAACAGAAAATTAGGATTCGATTAAAAGAGCTTACCTTGAAGTTGCCGAAAGAGAATCCGCAATTAACGTCTCCAATCCCTCCTCAGCCCATGTGCTTCAGCAACTGTGTGGAGGATGGGAATTGCACTAAAGTGTGCATGCCTAACAGAACAACTTGGACATTGAGTAATATAACTTAAATTATATTATTTGCATAAACTGTGTTTTCTAAAAATGTTAATGTTACCAATAATTACACATTTCAGGTGAACTTTCCCTTTAAAAACCTAGAAAACAGATTTGGAGCAGGTCATTTTTCCCGGTGCCCAAGGTTAAAATATGCTGCTTTGAATTTCCAAGAGCTTGTTCTAGGCTCATCTCTTTGAACGCTGCGTGACACTGTGAGGTCCAGGCCCATTGTGGAGAGCTTAGCTTAATTGTATTTTAATCCAAGTTCTCCAAAACAGGTCATAGTTTTTCTCACTTCACTTCTCCTGGGATAGTCAAATCATTAACCCTCATTAAAATTAAGAGCTGAGCGGGTGGAAAGGCTAACTGTTTTGTTCTAGAGCTTTTGAAAAAAAAACAGTCTGCTGATCTTTTGCAATCACACGAAAAGGGTACTATCCAACAGACAAAACAAGTGGACGGACGGTATATGCCATCCTTGCACAATTATCTAAATACCATATAGGTATACCAAACTTTTATATACTCTCCATAATCTGCAAAACAATAGGCTAATAATAAATAATTATCTGCACTCAAAGCACTTTACATATGGAAGGGAGGAATCTCCTCAACCTCCACCTGGATGACGCAAAGGCAGCCATATTGCACCAGAACACCTATCACACACCAGCTGATTGATGAAAAGGAGACATGATAGAGAGTGATGAAGCCAATCAATATTTATACGGGGATGGTTAAGAGGCTGTGATGATGGCTAGAGGAAAATGGGCAAATTTGGAGGGAGGGGTCTAATGCTATTTCATGCATTCTTATCTACACTGTGTCACGGAGTGAAGAATCACACAGCAAATGGTGGGTGAAAAACCCCCCAGAGGGTGGGTTTATTGTGACAAAGTAAGTGAGGGATGAGTGGCAAAAAAGGTGCAGGTGCGCAGTGCTTCCATCTTTGTCTCTTCGTGTATCCGTGTAGCGTGGGGAGGTGTCGTCAACTGTGCTGTTGTCCGGCCATCACCAGCTGCTGTCTGGATAAGAGAGAGAGAGGAAGGTTAGCGCGTTGCTGCATGGAGTGTAGTGCTCAGACTGGTATTCCACCGTGCAGTGTTTTATGGGGTGCGTTGATCTTCTGCAGCTGTGACGGTCCGACCCGTGTTGAGTGCTGGCAGGTGATCCTTGTTGGTTTCCAGGGCGACGCTGATGAGAGCTCGGGAGACTTGTCACCCCCAAAAGCGTCGCACTATTCCTGGAACGAAAGTTAGAAGTACACGTTTGGGAACATAGGGGTGGGTGGGGAGTGCACCCTGACAGACCTGCATAAGCTGACAACAGCCTAGAGAGTTGGTCTGCGTTGGCGTTGGCCGTCCCGGGCTGATGTTCCAGTATCCCGCCAACCCCAAAAAGGCTCATACCTAGGTCTTGCTTTCCGGGCGGGCTGCTGTCCTGATGGCGTCAACTTTCTTCTTTTGGGGCTGAATCAGCCCTCTACCCACCCGAATCTCAAGGACTGAGCCTCAGCGAGGGCGAGACTACATTTCCGGGGGGTGGCGGTCAGTCCAGCCCGCCGGAGGTCCAGGAGCCCCCTCAGTAGCCGCTCTAGGTGGTTGTGCCAGGTCTCGGAGTGAATCACGACATCATCGAGGCACGCCACCGCATATGCTTGGTGAGGACGCAGAATGATGCCCATCATCCGCTGGAACGTTGCCGGTGCCCCGTGCAGGCCGAAGGGGAGGGTCCGGTATTGCCAGTGGCCACTGGGCGTGGAGAAGGCCGTCTTTTCCTTGGAGGAATCCGTCAGGGGAACTTGCCAGTAATGTTTGGTGAGGTCTAGTGTCGTGATGTACCGGGCCCTCCCCAGTCATTCCAGTAGTTCGTCGACACGTGGGAATCGGATATCCGTCGAACTCCGAGACCTCGTTGAGAGAAAATCGTTGCAGAACCGGAGGGTGCCATCTGGCTTTGGTACCATGACGATGGGGCTGGACCAGTACAACTGTTCTTCGTGCCGCCTCCCCGGCTGATGTAGCCGGTAATTCACGGGTCCTACTCGTTCCACGACGGTGAATGGACCTTGCCAGGTGGCGAAACTTGCACGCGGAGGTGGGGACCAGTACCATTACTCTATCCCCTGGCTGGAACTCCCATGGCTGCGCCGCCAGGTTGTAAAGCTGCTGTTGGGACCGTTGTGCCTTGGTGAGGTGTTCCCAGACCCTCACGTGTTCGCCGGCGGAGCGGAGAGGTGCCGGCTGCTGCTGTTCCCAGGCTTCCTGGGCCACGTTGAGCAGACCTCGTGGCTGTCATCCGAACAGTAGTTCAAAGGGGGTGAATCCTGTAGAGGCTTGAGGGACTTCTCGGATTCCGAACATGACGTAGAGGAGCATTAAGTCCCAGTCACGCCTGTCTTCCGCTGCCACTCGTTCCAGCAACTGCTTCAGGGTTTGGTTGAAACGTTCCACGAGGCCGTCCATCTGTGGATGGTACACGGTGGTTCGGAGCTGTTTTACCTGCAGCAGCCGGCAGAGGTCAGCCATCAGCTGGGACAGGAGTATCTTGGTCCGTCAGTATCTCCGCTGGGATGCCGACACGGGAGCAGAGCAGGAAGAGCTCCTGGGCGATGTTCTTTGCCTTGGCTTTCCGAGGGGGAACTGCTTCGGGATACCGGATGCGCTTGGCCCTCTATAGTCTGCACCTGAGACCAACAGTTTTTTAATCTGTCATCTTCGCGCTGGGCCTTCGCAAACAAGCCCCCTCCCTGAACCTGCTGAAACACATCCAAAAAAACTTTAGAAGCCTTGGAGGGGGACTCACCATCTCTCCCCGCTGTCGGTCGCCAACAGCGTGGTCTGGGTTGGTGCCCTGCGGCAACGTCGCTCGCGAAAGTGGCTCCCGGCCAGGCTGGGCGGCTGGGTGGATGCGCGTAGCAGTTCCTCGAAGCCAGGCCAGTCTCGTCCGAGAAGTAACGAGAGGGGTAGATCCATCACAATACCCACTTCAACTGGCCACGCCCCGGGACTGACGGAGAACATCAATCCGCGAGCCAGGACGTAACGGGTACCACCATGTACGCAGGTAATGGAAAGTTGGGCCTTAGAATTATTCTGCAGAGGCAGGACATCCGACCTTACCAGACTGACCAAGCTTCCGGAGTCGAGGATGGCCTGGACCGAACGCCCGTTAATTTTTAAATTCACCCGTGGAGCGTCGTGGGGTACTTCCTGATGTACACTGCATCCAGCCACCCAGCGTGCAGGCGGGGCCGGATCCTCTGTGGGCATCGGTTCGTCGCCTGGGCCGGAAGCCGCTGGCCTGTGTACTGTGCGAGGGGTACCTTTCGGCGTGCGTCGCTCCTGGACCACCCTCCGAGGAAAAGGCGGCGCTCGCTCCACGGGCTCATGGTGCATCGCCGTCTCCGCCAGTTCGATGGCCTCGACGAGCTCAGCGATGGGGGTTGGGTTCGATGGCGGCGGAAGAGCTCTCAGCATTCGATTCACGGTGATGCACTCCGCCACCTGACTTGCCGTGGGTGAGCCCTCGAGCAGCCAGTGTCGGGCGAGCCTCAACATTTCAGCGGCCTGGGCGCGGGCAGGGCGGCGTGGCTTGAATTCCCACTCGTGGAATAATTGGGCCACGGAGACGGAGGACAACCCGAGGCGGCCAAGGATTTCCTTCTTTAACACATCATAGTCATCCGCATCTTCTGTCGAGAGAGAGAAATGCGGCCGTTGCGCCTCACCAGTCAACAGGGGTCCCAGTAGCTGTGCTCACTCACGTTTGTGCCAACTGTCTCGGGTCGCTGTAGTCTCGAACATCTGCAAAAACAACTCAACATCATCATGGTTGGTTAATTTCAGGAGCAACTGTGTGGCGTGAACATGGGAGTCAAGCAGTGGAATATGCTGACCGGGGTTGAGGCGGAGGGCGGCGAGTTCATCTTCAAACTTCGCCTGGCGGGCTGCCAGGGGTTCGGTAAGTTGCTGTTGCTGGAATCGGTCCTTCTCCACGATATTCCTCAGGGTCCGGTCACCTCTTCTCGTTGTGCAGCATTTTTTGCCACACTTTTTCCTTCCCACAGACTTCCCACTGAGGTGCCTTGATACAGCACTCTGGGAACAGCCTATTCATTCAGAAATTTCTTTCTGTGTCTTACCCTCTCGCTTGAGGGTGTCAATGATGGCCTTCTGGACAGCAGTCAGGTCGGCAGTCTTACCCATGATTGCGGTTTTGAGTAATGAACCAGGCTGGGAGTTTTTAAAAGCCTCAGGAATCTTTTGCAGGTGTTTAGAGTTAATTAGTTGATTCAGATGATTAGGGTAATAGCTCGTTTAGAGAACCTTTTCATGATATGCTAATTTTTTGAGAATTTTCATGAGCTGTATACCAAAATCATCAGTATTTAAAACAATAAAAGACCTGAAATATTTCAGTTGGTGTGCAATGAATCTAAAATATATGAAAGTTTAATTTTTATCATTACATTATGGAAATTAATGAACTTTATCACAATATGCTAATTTTTTTAGAAGGACCTGTATATAGTCCCGTAATAAAAGAGTCCAGACATTAAAAGTTTTTAACTAAGGTTTTAGTTGAGGGAAATATACATGCGTTATGGACGTGACAAAAAAAGTCTCTACGTTTTAAGTGACAACATATTTTTTAAAGAAATACACTGCGTAAACCAAAATTTACAATACCTGCTAAAGAAAGTTTGCATTTATGAGGAAAAACAGTGTTACGGGCGTGACAGATCTCTATTACTGACCTGAAAGCGGCACTAAAAGACTGCTTTAAGCGGTCTCACAAAATTCCGTGAAATGAACACGACCACCTAAACTCAAAATCCATGGCAGTTTCACGTAATCACTGAAAATTCTGTGATGGGTCCACGGAAGTGATGCCTATGTAAATCAATGACAGGCAGCATCCGTGGTCCACACATGGATTCCCTGTTCAACACCATATTCGTCGTTTTGATTCAGCCAACATAATTATTTTTACATTTATTTTCTTTTTATTCAGGCACGCTTTTGAACACATAACGTTAACTCAATCCCTTCCCTAAACCTACCCATTTGTGTATTATAAAAAACAGTATATAACAGGCAGATACGACTGCAGGCACAATTAGAAAGTACAAATATTCCAAGTGTTCTGAGGCGAAACGATTGATTTGTGTGAAGAAAATCCCCAAAAGCGATCAGCAGCGTCGAGTTAATCCGCCGGAGTCCAATATATACGTTTCAAAAATTGCAGCCGGAAGAAACATTACGTCAGCTTTCACAGCATTGGCAGTCGTATGTCTCGTGACCAATTGCGTCATTACATCAGCTTTGATTGTAAAATGCCATTAGGTGTGTTCGACATCGGCTGAGGCTTGATGCATCCGATCGGCGAGAGTAGCCGCGTGCAGGCGGGGAGGAGCTGCAAACGGAGACGTGAAGTCGGACACTTTCTGCTTCCCACAGTGACGCTTGCGCTGTGTTTGCAAACTTTATCACAGCTGAAGTTAAATAAATGCAATATTTCTCGAATACACAGATGTTTCAGATGACATTTTCTTTCAATACTTTATGCACTGCTTAATAAAGCGTCTATTTGGACAAGAATAAAGTTCAACATATAAACCTACACTATCAATGAAGTGGGTTTTTCAATGGTTTTTATCAGTTTTAGTTTGATAAACATGACAATATAACATCGTGACTACATAAAAAGAGGATATACTGTTATAAATAAATGATTTGTGAGCATTAGTGTAACATCAGTTTTACGAATAGAGATTGCTAAGACATGTGACCAACTGGGCGGCAACGTCATCAGAACGCAAAGAATTTTGGGTATGTTTGGCCCGTTTACATGGCCTGGCATAGCAGGCTAGTGTTCTGGCATGAAAATAATTAAAAATGAGAGAGAAAAACAGAATATAATCCTAAAAAATGCAGCGGACTAAAGAAAACCTTGTTGGACCATATCGCCTAAAACTAAATCCAAATGCATAGACGAGATATGATGAGAAAATAAAGGGAATCAAAGGACTGGATCCTTACGAGCTGAGCGATTGGTCAAGGGACGTCAAACTGACGTCAAACTGTTGCCTAACTTCCAGCACCCATATATATGGATTTCTTTTAAAAAGGTTTAAAAACGAAAGAAAAGACAAGAGTCGGCTGTTTTTGAATAGCCTATTGTAAGTTTCTAATTTAAAATGTTTGTGATTTTAGGCTTTAACCTATGTTTAAATGTTTTGCCACTTGTGTGCTAAATCTAAAGTACTAGGCTATATAAATGAATTAATTAATGAATAAACGTTTAAATGTAGTTGGCTACGTTAAAACCTGACATCTATGAAAGTGTAAACAAAGAGAATCGCAATTCTGAGGCGCTGCCTCAAGTCGGACAAAATTTCTAACCGGCATGCACTGCTTCTAGTCAGCCGCCGATCAGTCTGCGCATGGCTAGATGAAGTCGAACAAGCCTATTGGCTCTCGTGTGTCTCCTGACCAACTGCGTCATGCTAGAGTGTTGCATGTATCATTTGAATGAATAACACAATCATTTTCTACCCTGTTCCCTCACGTAATGTCAAATATATAAGGAGAAGTGAATGATCTTGTGTTGTAAGTTAAATCCCGCAGGCTCCAACTCCCTGTCAAATTTGATGTGTTAACATGGAAATTAGAACAAATGTAATTTTATAATAACGGTCGCGTTAAAAAAAACTCACGCCAGGCTGCCAGTCTGAATATTTAGAACGTACGTGCGAAAAGATTAAGAAGCACGTGCATTGTTCAAAACTCAATTTAGAGACCATGACTTTCCTTCTGAAACAATTGCTTGCTAAAATTCATAAAAAGAATATTAATGTTTATCATATAGTTTTCAAATCGCAGGTTTCCTCCACAGTCAGGTGAACCGATTGACACAATGAGAAGCACTCACAATCATGTCAGTTTCATGTTTTGTGTCTAACTGATCTCCCAGTTTTCGGGCAGTTATGCAGTCGTGAGTTAAAATGATCGAATTTTATTTATTACATATAAAAATTGCAATATCATTATTATTTTGTCACCTTGATTGCGGGCTTATGATAAATGTTTTAACAAAGAGGGAAAATGCGATATCCCAAGTGTCCTATGAAACCCAGTTATCTTCTATAAGTTGTAGCGTATCATATAGCCTACATTCTGACATTCATATTGCGTTCTTTAACTGGAAAAGAAGGGAATGTCGGTGTAAGTGGCCACTAGGGGCTGCTAGAAGTAATATAATTCATTCACAGTCAGGTCATTCATGTGACTGGGTTTGAGCCAATAAATCCTGGAACCTGTATAAGAGATCAACAGGTTTTTCACTCATCATTTTCCCATGCCAGATTTTACTCATCTCAACCTCAGTGAAAGGTAAGTTAACTCAGGTGATGGAATCCTGGCGCTGTTTACTCTGTAAAATTAAGTAGTTGTATTTCCTTTCTCAAATTGTTCTGTAAAGTGACTTTGTCTAATGTTCACATTTGTGTGCTGTTTAGTTCAGAGATCATCAAGCTAGCGGCTAAACAGGAAAGCAGTCAGTCTAAAGTTTGCATCCTTGGTGAGCAGAGCGAGGTCTGTATTATTTGACTCCACATAAGAGACTGAAAGGCTTTAATGATGTAAAATGACTGTTATGGAAATTGTTTTGTTGTGTAGGCCTATCTTGTAAGTTTTAAAAGTTGCATATGTGATGCCAAATGTTTATTAACCAGCTTTTTGTGTTTACTTATAGTTTTCACGGTGCTTATGTTGATAACGGAAGAATAAAACACAATTGCACCCGTTTGAGACTCAGAAGAAGCCAAGGGATGCTACAATTGGTTCTTGTGCGCATGATCTGCTGGATCTGCCGCTTACACTAAGGCGTTACAGTCACGCTTCGCAACATATTGTTTTAATTTTGTTATAAAATCGATTGAACTTACAGTTCTTTTTTTTTCTGTATAAAAACGAACAAAGCACAAATATTATTGCGCTTATTGGATATGCATGAAACAGATCACAGTAGTCATATGCATATTATTTCATATGAAGCGCCGTAAAGGTCACATCTGTAACGCATTCAGAGCAAAGTAGTAAGATGCATTGTCGATCTTAATAAGCTTAGACATAATTTAGCTTTGCATATAAAGTTTCAAGTTATTTGTATTTAATAATTTTAACCTTTAAAACGTTACGGACGTGATAGAGCACTTAAGCGCGTGACCTTGTAGGCCTTATATATTTATAAGGCAGTGCTGTTAGGACAAACAAGTTTATTTATTTATCAGGCATGCCTCCAGCTTTCTGCAAAATGCTTACTGTTTAAATAAAGTTTAAAAAGGGTGTCTTTGATCCCTCTTTTGAAAGCATGAAATATGGTTGGTTGAAAATTTTATTTTAGTTGCTCACATCATATTCTTAATTTCTGTTGCAGCACATTAATACAGTATATTACAGACCTAAATGAACAACTTAAAAGGGGTTTTGATCTTTTGGTAAAAACTTAAGGATGACCTTTCATGGTAAGGATGACCTTTGCATGGATTTGCCTTGAGCAGAAATACATAATCATGCTTTGCTTGGTCCCCTCAAAGTTGCGTTGGATTTTCTCTTTGGAGTAAAGGTTGAAAAGAAGTTCATCTATCACTGTTTTCCATGTTCGTAGAGTTTTTGGAGTAAATATATAGGCTATAATCTGTCTGTGTCGACTGCTTTTTTTAATTTTAAATGGCGGGTGCTGTTTCACGTGAGTTTGGACAATCAGACCCTACTCTAAAGTCAGAGCTAATAAGTTCCCCCAAAAGGAGTTCCTAGAACTAAAATTGTTCCTAGTTCCTATGTTTCAAACACACCAAAATCTGGGTACTTCCGCCAATAGTTCTAAGAACTATGGAAAGGTTCCTCCGGAGCAACATCCCCTCTCAACCTTGCTTCGCTTCAGTGGGAAACCAGTCTTGGGCTACAGAGTGATAGCTGCTCACCTTAGAGCCACATTTATTGATGGGAGTAATCGAGGTTAAATCAGCACCAGTCAGTATACAGTATACTTAAAAGTGAGACTACAAAAGTACAAATACAGATGCTAAGTTGCAGATGTCTGACTCATAGTCTGACTTCTATTGAAAGGTTTTTTTTTTGTACAATATATATATTTGACTCTAAATTCCTTTCCTCTTGTAGAAGGTGCTATGCTATCAAGGACAGCTGAATTTACATGAAAAGCCTCACTACAGATTTCATCTTGTGGCGTAATGTCTCTCCAGCTTGGTGTTAGACCGAGGGCCACTTCCATTAAACAGGCTTTGTCCACAGCCCAATGCCATTTCATTTGTCAGATTCACTGGGTAAGTGCCTGTGATATATCATCTTCCACTGCCTTCCTGATAACGAGAATGGAAACTAAGCACTTTCCTTGCGCCCCTTCCCAGAAGCCTTGGCATGGAAGCGGGATATAAAGCGCATGCAAACAGATGCACTCACTGGAGAAGGAGCCATCTTCATAGATGTCTGAGTAACTTCAGCAATAAATATAAAGCACATGGCTAGATACAGTTAAGTATTGATCAGATTTACCAGAAAACCTATTTTGAAGCTCAAGAAATCATGATTAGCTTGACAATTTTATCGTGAGGTCTTTGCCAACTGGTCTACCAATTAACTAAGGCTTGTTAAATGACTTGGTTTTGGCCTGATACATCTCAAAGTACCACTTACAACATCTTAGACTCAACTCAAAAGGTCTTTTCACTTCATCTGTTATTTTTTAATCAAGCTTAATTTACTTCATAAAATCAACTCATGATTACAGGAACGATGATAGCTAAGAATAAATCAACAAGCAATAGTCAGTGACTGCTATTTTTCTTTGACACTATTAGGTCCCTGCTTGAAACCAGTCTCCAGGGAGCCTGCTCTGTTTTCCTCTGTTGCGAGAAAATGGCTAAAGAGCATGTCTTCGTTCTTTTTAGTGAGATTGACAAGTCCAGACTGGATTTATTGATTTGTCTCACCGCTACTTCTTATTTCAATCTAAATGGAGAACATTCTGTAGTTTTAGAGTATTTTTTCGAAGACCTTTACGGTACCCCTTCTCTTCCATTTCATACCCATACTGCCCTCTCAGGGCACTAAAATGTCTGAAAGTAGGCACAGCCATCCAAACAGAAGGTAAATACTGAAGGTTTTAAACGAAGCACATAAATCTTCTTTTTTATTTCATGAGAACTTTTCTTTCTGAAATCATCCGCTCAGTTTTATTTTAAGCATCCGCAACAAAACATTGTAAAGGTGAAGCCTGCCACCTTCAGTAAGCCGCATGCTGTTGATGAGAGCTCATGCTGACACACGCACCTCCTGCAAACATGCAGTGGCGACCAATTTTCTGAAAGATCTCTATTTATAGCCCTCTGAAGAGCTGCAACATGCTACAAAGGAGAATTAAAAGTGCTTAATTGTGCACATTATGCCTCTAAAATGGATCCCAGTGAATGTGCCCTTGTGTGCTACACTCTAACAAACCTACATTTTCCTCTTTTCTTATTTGGACAATGTTCTGCTTGCTCTAATAAGGTCCTAGTTGACATATGGTAAACATTTGCCACCGATTTGTTCTTGCTTGCTTTCTGTGCATTTAGTTGAGTTTAATGCACCTTGCGCCTGAATGAGAAAGCTCAAATGTACTCTTAGTGCGGGGAGAGGCCTTTCATTAGTGCTATTAGAAAGTGGCAGGAATTTAAATTGGTTGCGATAAATTAACAGGCCCACTGGGAGCTCAGGCCTGAGCCAGCTAATATGCAATTATATTAGGCAGCTTTGCATCTCCATCTCTGCTTATCTGGAATAGTGCATGCTGGGAAAGGGGCCCTCCCACCCAGCTCAGGGATGGGAGGCCTGCTGGATTAAACGTTTAAATGGTTAATTGGGAACAGCTTGTATCTGCAGCACTTACTGCACGAAATCAACATTGCCTGCTTTAAAAGCGCAGAACAAACTTTGTTCAATTCACTTTTACGACTTCAGGAACAAATCAACTTAATTTTTAATAAGACATAGTGGACATAGCATGTTAAAAAGAATACATTAGCGAGAGCAGCTGCATCATGCTGTTTTCTCATCTAACACCTGTTGGCTTCAGATACGCATTATTGGAAAACCCTACAGAGAAGACTTAAGCAACCATGTAGAACACGGAGCGAGGACGTTTTTTGCATTCCCAAATGTTTTTAGCATTCTAAGGCGTGTTTTGGCATTGCACATGCCTTTTACTTTATCTTGACACTGCTTAAACACGCGCCTGTAAACCGTGGGATGCCTATTAGCAAATTTGCCCACTATTGTGTTCCAGAAACTGCAGCTGTTCGCTTTAATGGAAACATGTAAAAACAGGCTTTGCTGTTTTGATTCTAATTAAATTGAAATTGACTTGTCATGCTGTGTTGTCTACCAACTACAAATGATCCAAGTAATCAAGGAAGACATGACGAATTCTGAGTAAAACCTTGACAGGATTCAACATGACGTTCTGAGACGAACAAATTTGTGTGCTTTATGTCTGTCATGTGGATGTCATCTTCGCAAAAGCCATTTTTCACTCAAAGGTGAGGTGAATGCAATCCATTTCACTGTGAAGTTCGAATACATTCTGATAGATCTGATAAAACAGACATGCATCAGAAATCATCAAACATTCTCCAGCCTCTCTGGAATGGAACACTATTCTTATGCTCCCCAGAGATGTTTATCACCATCTCCTTAACGTAAGAGGCAGCATATGTTTTCTTCTTCTGGACCCTGTTTGCAGATTTCAAACAAAGTGCATCTCAGTCAGCTGCACACGATTGGTTTTGCCAGGCTCATGTATTCCTGAGATAAGAAAACACAGCATGCTAAAGACAATCAAACAACCTTGTCCTTTGGACAATGCACAGCATGGTCAGTGACCATGATTAACCTCTTTCTCATGGTGCTTGTGTTCATGGGGATTTAAAGAGATAATTCATTGTTTTGGAGAAATATCAGCTGGATTCAGATATTCAGTCTGATTGAACAAGTAAAGGAAATCCTCTTATTGTAGCATCATGCTATGCGCATCCAACAGATAGCCTCTTGTGCCAAATTAAAGTCCCTGTGCTGGTCCGCCAGATGTTCCTCAAAATTGCAATGACTTGCTTTGGGAGTTACAGTGGAAATTTACATTTGTGAATTTACAAATATGTTAAATTATTGATGAAGAAGAGGTAGAGGTCTTTTTTTCTGTATTGTGACGTACATCTAAGTGCAACAGATTATGGAAAAGAAAAAATGTAGGGGAGGGGACTTGGTTCTATCCCAGGGTTGATTTTGTTTTTATATTGGAGCTGCACTCAAAAATGGAGGCAGATGAACGCAAGGTCAAAGGGGTGAGTTTAAACAGACAAAATGATCAGAGAAGTCCTGAATGCCTTCACGAAAAAAGTTAATTAAAGTGTGCTATGAGTACACTTATTTTAAACAAAAGGTAAACTGAACATATAATTTCTTATTTTTAATGTGCTTCTCAGAAACATACTTAAAATTTCAGTATTTGACTCAGACTAACAGAATGATCAATATATTTGGACTATGCATATACTCAATATTTAAAAGTGTAATTAAGTATTATTGGCTTGTAGTTGTGTCTACTCTTTTGGTTGAGTAGCTTAACTTTCACATAGTTTTTCATTCAGTCTTATACACTTATAGTGTTTAAAAATATTGATTTATAAAGAGAACAGATGTGTTCCTAATTCTGAGTATCTGAATTTCTGTGTAGGCTAGTCCACTGGTAGTGTGCAAATTCATTTATTTCAAATCTGCTTTACTCTTTCCCGCCACTGACAACATTTTCTGGCTATTTTGTCATTTTTATACCGAAGGGGGCACTATTACGCATCTTCTAGTACAGAATCTCCGGATCAAAACACGGAAGAAGAAGCAGAAAAAAGTGATAGAAGATTGCATACAAAAATGTAAAATAATGCGATCATCAAACATTAATAAAGCATATAAGTAAACATATAACATTTTTAGCATTTAAGCTAACGTTACCGAATTAAGAACCAATGAAGAGGAAACAACTGTGAAGATTTGTGGGCTGTTGATGGAGTCCATCTACTCAATTTATGTTTTGATCATCGTTCTGAATTTCCATCCAGACTAAGTCTTTTGAAAAAAATTTGATTTTTATTTTATTTTAAATGTTACTTTACTTTAATGAAACTTACCCACATTCAAATGTTGATAAAAAAAGAAGAAAAAAAAGAATGCATGACGTAAATCTGTAAATCCAATTTCAGATTCAGCCAAATAGTATCCTTAAATTGCAAAAATAATATATCAATAGTACACTAGAAGTATGGTGCTATGTTCACTTAACGAAAACTTACTTAAAGTATAATTTCAATATAAAAAACTACCAAACTAGTAGTTTACTGAGAGTGCACTGCACAAAGTGAACTTTCATAATCTAAAAAAATTGCTACAAGAGTTAAAATACAAAACTACTAGTATACCTAAGTTTACTTGTACAGATGCAGTACGAATGAGAAACATAGTTGTGAAACTTAAAGTTTTATACTGTTACTTTTTTATATACTAAAAAGTGGGCCAATTTTGTCCCAGGCAGTATTGAAACAAGTCTACTACTAGTACATTGGTAAGTATACTTTAAAAATATTCTATAAAAATATAATAGTCATGTGCCCCAACAAGTAAAGTCATAACAAAATGACACATTTGTAAATCATTAGCTAATGATTAATTAAAGCAGACAACTGGAAGTTGAAATGCTTGGCTTTGACCCGTTGTGGTAATTAACACATTAATATACATTATTAGTTCATAAAATATGTTATTATGGAATTAATACATTATGACACATTAATCTAATAACAATTTAATTATTACTTAATCTATTAATCATGTCGAATCTTCATTAGTTGCTGATGCAGTAATCATTAATAAATGGGTTAGTTCACCATTGGTAACACATTAACTCATTATTATCTGTGCATTTGTTAAGCATGAATTAATGCATATTAGTGCACCCGTATTGTAAAGTGTTACCACTATTTCTGCTATTCTAAATCTTCATCATCTTCTAGATGTATTTTTCTTTCAGACATCTGTTCTACAAGCTTTCCTCATTTCATTGCTTGGAAATATTTTATGAATGATTCTTTTATATAGGTTCTCTTATGACTGGTCCAGAACTTCACTCCAGTCGTTAGTAGCATGACTGAAGTTGACAGAATGTTTCTGGGAGCACATCAGTGGAGTCGGCGGCAGTGAAGGCCCAGAGTTTCATTAAGTTACGGCATGGCAAAGAGGTGACATGCACGTACAGACATGAGTCAGCTCCTGTTGAGCTCAAGAAAACACGTCCCACGAGCTGGCATTGACAGATAACTGCATGCATCACAACATCAAAACAACACAGAGGACTAACACAAAAATACATCTCTGACAGAAAGAGAGAGAGAAAGAGAGGGACTTGGAGAGAAGCTGAGTTGAATTCATAAGTGCAGAAACACACATTTAAAGTCACCATTAAATCAAAATTGCCAATTATTTTATATTCTATATATATATACTATATCTACATACATAATCTTTCATCAATCATTCATGGCCCCTCACCCTAGCAATCAGGCACGTGCAGAGGTGGTTGGGGGTTGGGTGGCTTTGGGTGCTCGAGCCCCTGCCCTTTTTCAAAATTAATCAAAAGTGCCCCTCTCAGACAAATATCAATTATAATATTTGTGGTCAATAAAAAAGGACAATGTGTCCAATACTAACAAACTGCTCAAAATTCGGAAAACTTCTGTATATTTTTTCATATCACTCGGTCTGAGGCATTGCGTGCGTTTTACTGGCTGGTTTTCCTCAGTCTGTTCGGAAAGGCTCTCGAGACATATATGGTTCTTTCAGAGAGTGTCTGTGGCTTTACGGGAGAAAAGCATAAACCCAAACAAAGCAAAACAATTTTTTTTCATCAATAACCAAAGCCAATGTATTGATTTAATTAAAAATCTATATTTTATATATTTTAAAATTTTACATAAATCGTCAATGCCGGGCGTTTGTCATATACACCAACCAATCGTGATCTGGCAAAGTTCAGATTCCATTGGACAAAGTGAAGTGGAGCGGTAATTTTCTGTTCTAATTCATAAATCGGTTGAAAATGACGAACAGACGAACTAACGCTTGTCGAACGATTTCCTGAAATGGATCATCCTGACAATCGTCCTGATGTTCCTGACAACAAACAAAGCACTGCACAAAACCATGCAGCACCAAAAGTCGAATTAATGTAAGTAGTGTTAAATCCACTTGTATTTATGTATATTGATACACGTTTACTATTTGATGAAACTATCAAAGTTAATGAAGCCCAAGTGCCAACGGCACCTACAGGCCAATTATGTGAAATGGTGGCGTGAAAGGACTTTATTATCATTTTTGATAATTATGCAGCATTATGAAAGAAGTCTCTTATGCTCATCAAGCCATTTATTTGATCAAAAACAGCAAAATTGTGAAATATTATTATAATAATGGTTTTCTATTTTAATATACTTTAAAATTAAAAGTATATGTATGCCTGTGATCAAAGCTGAATTAATCATCATTACTCCAGTCTTCAGGTTCACTAACCATAGATTTGATGTCAATGTTTGAAACAGTTGTGCTGCTTAATATTTTTTTTATAACCTGCTGTGATACTCAAGATGAAAGATTCTTTGATTAATAAAATGTTAAAAAGAACATGTAATAATATCTCACAATATTAGGCTACTGTTTTTTCTGTATTTTTGATTAAATAAATGTAGGCTTGATGAGAATAACAGACTTCTTGCAAAAACAAAATTTAAAATGTAGTATCTAAACACGTGCACAGCCGCACACACACACATACATACATGTTTATTTATTTATTATTATTATTAATTGTTTTAGATGTTGCCCCTTTTTTACATTTGAGCCCCTGCCTCTGAAGAACTCTCTGCACGTCCCTGCTAGCAATGACATGTCTTCTCTGATGGCATGTACACTGGCACTTTGTTTCAAAACTGATTAATTATGCAAACTCAAAGTGAATAACGACACTATTGTCTTCTAAACTCTAAAAAATACTGGGTTGTTTCAACCCATGTTTTGGTCAAATATAGACAAACCCAAATGTAGGTTTACATTTTTAGATTCATTTTTGGGAGGGATTTAAAACGGCATATTTGACTCAAACATGAGTTGAAACAACCCAGCATTTTTTTTTGAGCAGCTTCTTAGCTGAACCGAACTAATTTCATAATTAATTTGTACACAGTTATTGAACTGAACTGAATCAACACTAAACTGACTTTTACTGAACAATGACACCATTGACACTGATGTCACCGGGTGACTCTTTCTGGCGGAACCATAGTGGCAGAGATTGGTTCCGCTCGATCAAACACCGCCACTTCCGGTTTCTCCCGGCGCCAAAATCAGGTTTGATCGGCGGCAGCTGTGCCAAATGAACAGCGCGACCGCTGGATTGGAGGAAGAGGAAGCGGAGGGGTATAAATAGGCTTCCAAAAATTCAGTGAGAGGCAGTCTTAGCAGCGGTCGCACACAGCCGCAGCTGTCAGGTCCGCACGGGCAAAGCGTGGTGGTAACCGCTTCCAGCCGCCGCGCGAGAGGATCTGGGCATCTGGGCAAACACGAAGGACCATATGTGGTGAATATTGTGGACTGAGCGAACAAGGATCCAGAGAACTGCAAAGAGAAAGAAAGAGACGGGGCTGAGTATAATACAGACCGTGTGTTGCATTGTGATTCAAGTGCCAAGTGTGTATCCGATTCTGTGAAGTTGCATGCAGGACAGCTTACCGGAAGTGTTGATAAACGAGTCCCTTTGGGAGAGAGAGCACAGCGGCCAGGACGCGAGCCGAGCACTGGAAGAGAGAACGGGACGAGAACACGGGTTGATCAATGTGAGTACCCTGAGAAACTTATGCAGTAGCAAATTCGTCGAAAGTGTATCATCTGTGAGCTTTGTTGAAGTTGGATCTAGGAACACGAGTGGCCCCATCGCGGAGAGCGAGCGTGGGAGAGCCAGAGACAGTAGACAGTGGAAGACGCCGGTGGTGCAGCAGCGACGCCCTCTTGCTGGTCCTTCGCTATAACAGCGCTTCAGCGATTTCCCCGAGATAACCACGGGAAAAGTGGTCTCTGGACCTTAAGTGCACTTGGATTGCGTGTGGAGTGCTGTGGGTGAGTCAGTGTCTTGACTGTGAGTGTACACTTGGAATCTGCCGTGGTGTGTGTGTGTGTGTCGTCACAAAGACCACTTTCCAGGCCGACCCACTCTCTGTGGAGGATAGGATCCCGAAGCTGGCGGAGCAACGAGCCCATAAATTCATGCTGTGAACATCACCCTAATCTCTGTTCCTACGACGATAGTACGACCGGAGCCAAGTAAGAACTCCTCGAGAACTGTATTGATACGTGGCTGTGTTGGAGGAAATGTGTGTGTGCAGTGCCTGAGTGGAGAAGAGGGAAACGCCACGCACGCTCTGACTCAAACGCTCGGCGGATGCACTTACCTGTGTGGAGTCGCCTGGAGAAGCGCTAGATCCAGCACCGCCACCGTTATCACGGAGCCTGAGACAGGAGAGAAACGGATGAACCGTGTCTGTGAGTGATATCCATTGAGCGGTTTATACTTACCTGCATACCAAAAGAAAGCCCCAGTGTTGACCCAGATCCAGCGGATGCCCTGGAGGTGCTTACCCAGATACTGACCAGACCATTGACCCAGCTCCAGCGGATGCCCTGGAGGTGCTTACCCAGATACTGACCAGACCATTGACCCAGCTCCAGCGGATGCCCTGGAGGTGCTTACCCAGATACTGACCGGACCATTGACCCAGCTCCAGCGGCTGCCCTGGAGGTGCTTGCCCAGATACTGACCATTGACGGACCATTGACCCATCCCTAAAGGAAGCCGCCGACCACGCCCGAGTAAAGAGGTACCCTGTCACCCCGATCCCAGTACTTACCATATTCCTGTGCTCAGGAGAAGGAGTGAGCCGTGTTGTGAACGCCTTGAAGGTCCGAACTGGAAAAGAGAAAGAGAGACGAGTAAGCAAACGGATGGACATTGGAGCCAGACATTGAGTTAAGGAACGACGACTTATCTGAGGTTCACCTGTGACAGGGACAGCAAGCTCCGAGTCGGCGTCCTCACCAATCCAGTGTTCCCCTGGATTTTAGCCCCTTCACTTCCCCTTTCCCATTTTAAGTAAATTAATAAAGATTTGTGTTTTAAAACCCCACTCCAGTGTCCTCGTTGTGTCTGGTCGTCTGGGGTATCCCTGGGAACCTCCCCGAGGTGGAAATTGAGGGAGGAGCGGCACTCACGCGTCCGCTCCGACCTGTGACACTAATGTTTGTTTTCTTCTGTTTATCACTGTAAAGCAGTTTTGAAACAATCTGTATTGTAGAAAGTGCTATATACATAAAGGTAAGGTGACTTGACTGGCGCAAGGGCTGGGCAATAACTAAATATGCAAACAACAAGCCAATCAATTCCCAATGGATAAAATCAAGCCATGTCCTACTTTTTCTTTTTCGCATTCAAGATGTCATTTCATTTAGATATGGGAACGGGATCTCATGATAATACATGTGTAGGCAATTATTACGTAAAGTGTAGTTCTACCACACGTACATTTATTTAAGTTTCCATACTCACTGAAACTTATATTTGCATATTATACAACAGCACTAAAACGTAAATCGTTTATGCATCAACAACTTGTGAACAAATGTGTACGTATTCAAATATGGATAATAAAATTGTGGCATTAATGTTTTGACTTTATTGTATTCAGTTGTCATACCAATGACATGTTTTCAGTCGCATTTAATGAATTCAGTTTTACTCATCTACTTAAGAAATAATATTTCACTCTGCTACTGGCTTCTGCTGCAAACTCAAGGATAATTATATAAGTGTTAAACAAGACTACACTTCAAAACCTTAAAATGAATAACATTTAACCATTTAATATTTACATTGTTTGCCGTGAGACATAAAAGCCAGTTTCTCCTATACAGCGACTGCCAATAGAACCAAAATACACCAAAACAGCATAAATTCACAAAAGGCATCAATTTGTATTAGTTGGCTGTAATTAAAATATTTAGAACATATGTTTGCAATACAAATTCTGCCCTTCAGACCAGCGATACTCCTCAAGTTTTGCCAGCTTGGGTCGATAATTTCTAGCCCAAAAGCTCACCAAAAATCGCTCACTCCTGGAAAAACCTGCAATAAGGGTTCAGAAAAAAAGAAAACGGCAGCTGGCAGCAGGAAGTACCTGCCAATGGCAGCCGGAAGACAGCCAAAGTAGGCGACACTTGCCGCTTTACAATCTCCGATCATTAGTATCTAAAGAGTGACAGCTACCAATCAGATGATGACCGGGTGTCAACAGCGTGTAAACAGTGTTGAGCTCGGCAGAGCACAAATGAGTAAATTGATAGACATTATGATCACAATAAAGAAAACCGGGCGTTCGTTAAGTCTTAGTAGGCTTCTTAATAACTTAAATATCAGCGAACAACATTATCGCTACCTACTGTATTTAATTGAGAGCCACGTCTTGTGTACCGTATTTTACATTTATAATTAGCATCATCCGCCCTAGTATATTGTCTGTCAAACATTAACTTATCAAAGCAGAAGAGTCTAGAAAATGTGGAATATTTATGTTAATGGTTAGTGACTAGCAGGTTTGCCGTAACACAGCATTAATGATGGGGATAAGTTTACCCAGTTGTGAAACATCAGACTGGTACTAAGGGATTGGCCTTTTAGGGTGTTGTTAAATCTAAAATTTGATTTATATTCATAATTGTTATGAAAATGTGAAAAAAAACTGTATTATATTGTATATTGCAATGGACAGGAAGTTTGAAGTTTTGTAAAAAAATATATATTTATATATCTATCAAATGTATTTTGGGACGTTTTAACTGTCATTTTGAATGTATTTACTGTGCTTCAGCATGACTCCTATCAGTGAATCTGCTGGTGTCAGCACCATTCTGCATTCTGTACTAAGGGAAGTTACTGATGTTTAGAAAATAGAGTTTAATGACAATGTCAGCCATTTTTGCTAGTTTTGTATGCCACATTGTTGCCAGATAAATACTTCTTTGTGTGGTCATTGAGGTGGGTGATTTTGTAAACTCTGGTCTTGTATGTTTGCATTTAAAAACTCCAGTGAGAACAGACCCATCCATTTCAGGCCTTGGAGCAAGGATGTCCAACTTAGGTCATGGAGAGCCACATTCCTGCAGAGTTCAGCTCCAACCCTGATCAAACACACCTGAACCAGCTGATCAATGTTTTCAGGGTTATTAAGTCTATAGGCAGGTGTCTTTTTATCAGGAGCTGTGTCTCATTTCTGAGGCTACATTTGTCGGCCGCATACATCATTGAGGCTGCCTTATTTCAGTAAAGTAGCCATCACATTCTAAAGTCATAAAGAAATAACAACAATTTATGCTACATAGATATAACGGTCAATTTTATAATGGTTACTTTTCTGATGTGAGACTGGAACACAACCTCCAAGATGAAACAGTAGTGACCAGTACCAGTAATACCAGTAGTGAGGTTATACATTGAGGATGTGGCTATGTCGCTGGAAATAGAGCGCTCAGTGTCCCAGTGTGTAGTAAGCCAGGGTCCTTACCATGGCTCGAAGTCGTGTACATGATATACTGAGCTAGGGAGCCAATTGAGACTCCCCTTTAGTGTGCTTCCAGAAACAGGGCTTAAACTGGGTTATCCAGTGTGTATTTATTTTATTTTACTTATTTGATAATGATAGTAAAAATGGTTAATTGTTATGCATGGCATATGCCTGAGTATGTTCTGCTTTTATGGTTTTCAAATTTCATTATACAGGTGTAACAAAATGAAGTGTCTTTATCATGCCAAAAGGAATTCTACAAAATGGACACACTAGAGACCTGTAGACCTAGGTATTTGATGGCAAATGTAACAAGAATAGTATTCACATGGATGTGCATGCATGTATACTGTTAATAAGGTAATGCAAATCTTGTGTATGTGACAATTTTCTTATTAATCCTCTAAGCTACACTGAAAGAGGAAAATGGAGAGAGATGCTTCAACTCAGAAACACTGGTGTCAGGAGAACTCACTCACGCTGAGTTTCAGGAGAAAGGACAGAGAACACACCCTGTCACCATCGATGGGACACCTGTCAACAGCTTTAAGTTCCTTGGTGATCACATCACTAAAGATCTCACATGGTCTGCTAACACAGATGCAGAGCTAAAGGGTATGTCAATACTTTTACCTCAGGTGCTTAAGGAAGTTTGGAATGATCCCCAACATCCTCAGATCATTCGACACCTGCACTGTGGAGAGCATCAAGAGCGCTTGGTACAGAAACTGCACCGCTGGTGACCACAAAGCTCTGCCCGCCACATTGTAGAAGGTGATCTTTCCTCCATCCGGGCGGTGTATAAGGAAAGGCCAGAGAATCATCTGTGACTCCAGCCAACCAAGCCACGGACTGCTCTCTCTGCAGTCTCCGCAGCACCCAGACCCACACGAGACGACTGAGCCTTTTCTCTCAGTCTACCAGGTTGCTGAACACACCGAACTGATGCACCTTACACAGAACCCCCCACTATATCCTATGCCATGCACTGCACTTGACATTCCATCACCACAATTTCAACCAAACTGGACTCTAATATATCCTGCACTGCACATTAACACAGTAATCAGTTCTGCCATCACCTACTTATCAGCCCACTGTACATTTGCGACTGAATAATGTGTATAATATGTACATTATCTATTGTGTATATATTTAGATAATGTGTATTGTCATCTGCAAAGTAGGTCTAATTGTATTCTGCATGGCTCTCAGACTTTCACTCACCACGGCACGTGCTGTTGCTGATGTGACAATAAAAATAATTTGATTTTAAAAACACCCATCCAGGTTTTTGCATTGATTGGTGGCAGTTGCTGGAGGAGTGATTTTTATTTATTCTGTCTTGATAGTTCCACTCTTAAATTCACTCTCAACAAAACATTTTAATAAAACATTGTTTACATTTTGTGAATAGCTCAGCATTTCTGAATTGCATCATTAATCTATTTGTGGGATGTGTTTGATACTTATCATCACACTGTACAACAACTAGTATGGTATTATTATGGTACGATAATATTATGGTATTATTGTTTTTTTTAATCACTACAGTGTAAACTTGAAATATTTGTAATATAGGAAAACACACACACACATATTTATATATATATATATATATATATATATATATGTTGTATACACAACTTGACTACAAATAGACCTACTATAAAGATAATCAATAAGGAGGAAAAACTAATTTCAATAGAATGCCGCTTGTTTTTATATACTTATTTTACTCCATTAGAATTTCAGGTTTAGCTATTTTAATACATAAATGTTTTTATGACTGAATAATACACAATAATGAACGATATACAGGTGCTGGTCATATAATTAGAATATCATCAAAAAAATATTTATTTCACTAATTCCATTCAAAAAGTGAAACTTGTATATTATATTCATTCATTACACACATATTTCAAATATATTTAAAATGTTTATTTATTTAAATTTTGATGATTATAACTGACAACTAAGGACAATCCCAAATTCAGTATCTCAGAAAATTAGAATATTGAGCAAAGGTTCAATATTGAAGACTAATTAAGCTAATTAACTCAAAACACCTGCAAAAGCCTTTAAATGGTCTCTTAGTCTAGGTCTGTAGGCTACACAATCATGGGAAAGACTGCTGACTTGACAGTTGTCCAAAAGACGACCATTGACACCTTGCACAAGGAGGGAAGGACATAAAATGTCAATGCAAAAGAGGCTGGCTGGCTGTTCACAGAGCTCTGTGTCCAAGCACATTAATAGAGAGGAGAAGGGAAGGAAAAGATGTGGTAGAAAAAAAAGTGTACAAGTAATAGGGACAACCGCACCCTGGAGAGGATTGTGAAACAAAACCCATTCAAAAATGTGGGGAAGATTCACAAAGAGTGGACTGCAGCTGGAGTCAGTGCTTCAAGAACCAATACACACAGACATATGCAAGACATGGGTTTCAGCTGTTGAATTCCTTGTGTCAAGCCACTCTTGAACAACGTCTCGCCTGGGCTAAAGACAAAAAGGACTGGACTGCTGCTGAGTGGTCCAAAGTTAGGTTCTCTGATGTAAATTTTGCATTTCCTTTGGAAATCAGGGTCCAAGAGTCTGGAGGAAGAGAGGAGAGGCACACAATCCACATTGCTTGAGGTCCAGTGTAAAGTTTCCACAGTCAGTGATGGTTTGGGGTGCCATGTCATCTGCTGGTGTTGGTCAACGCAGCCATATACCAGGAAGTTTTAGAGCACTTCATGCTTCCTGCTGCTGACCAACTTTATGGAGATGCAGATTTAATTTTCACCTGCTACAGTCCCAAAGCAATCAGTACCTGGTTTAAGGACCATGGTATCCCTGTTCTTAATTGGAAGAATCTATGTTGTATTGTGAAGAGGAAGATGCGATATGCCAGACCCAACAATGCAGAAGAGCTGAAGGCCACTATCAGAGCAACCTGGGCTCTATAACACCTGAGCAGTGCCACAGACTGATCAACTCTATGCCATGCCGCATTGCTGCAGTAATTCAGGCAAAAGGAGTATTGGTCTTAAGTAATATTCAAATTTTCTGAGATACTGAATTTGGGCTCTTCCTTAGTGGTTAGTTATAATCATCAAAATTAAAAGAAATAAACATTTGAAATATATCGGCCTCTGTGCAATGAATGAATATAATATACAAGTTTCTCTTTTTGAAGTGAATTTGTGAAATATTCTAATTATATGAACAGCAACTGTACATAAGTTTTGTATATAAAAAGGTAACGTCTACTTCTAGTAGTAAACTGCCAAGTTGCCGTGTCAATCAAGGTTGATAAGCACAATTATTATCTTCAAAATAGTGATGACAAAATTAAATTAAATCAATTTCCCAAAAACGAGTATACAATTCTGTATAAAATGGGTATGTTTAGGTTTGGGAGCAGGATTAAGGGATCTTACATTTATCAAAAATTGTAGTATGAAAGAATATGAAAAGAAACGTTTAGTAGCTGTAAAAACGAATTAATTCTACATTTAAATACCAATCGTCCATATTCTACGTTTCAGCATATTCAAACATGCAAAAAGAACGTTTTGTGTCTTTGAAAGTTATAAAATAACAATGAGACCAGGCCGATAAATCACAGGGAAAGTCCTTTACAATTTGCACTTCTTTAACTGTTTGTATACAGTAGCATAACTTCTTAATTAAAAGTGTACCAAAAAAAATTATTTAGATGCTCACAAAATTATTCTTATGCAAATCCTAGATTAGAAATTGGAGATTAGACATATCTGACAGCCATGACTTCACTTTCCCCACAGTCACCACATCTGTCTCAAAGACATAGCATCATTAGCAAATGCTTTTTAATGATTTTGTGAGTCATTATGCTAGCAGTTCACATAAATAATGACAAACCAAAAGATAATTAAAGACAATGACTATTTATGTGCTTCGTAATTCTGTGATAAAAAGGTCTATGTGGATGAACGAGCAACGTAACCTAACATAACTTTGATGGTGTTGTTTTCCCACCACATATGCTGTTAGGTCCTATTTATAAATTAAGTGTTTTTTTCTCTACTAAAACACAAATGATAAACCTATTGTACTTTGCTTATTAAATTATTTAACTTTTTGTTGTAATTAATTAGGTCTTTGTGGAGTCCTTTTTTTATTTTATTTTTTATGTGAGTCATCCTCTGGCCTTGGTGCTGCTCATGATGCAATGCAATCTCACAATTTAATTCTGCTGTTTAATGATCCAGGGTGTGAAGGCCTTACAACCACTAGGGCAGGGGTTTTCAAACTTTATGATGCCAAGGCCCCACAAATATGATGAACCTTTTATGAGGGACCCCCTTCCTGAAAAAATCCATATATTTTTATATATGAAAAAAAACACTTAAACTGTTAAATAGTAAATGCAAATAAATTGTTTCCAAACTTAAATTGGCTATACTTAATGTTGGATGTCTTTTAACTTTCACAATAAATGTATGTATGCAGCTATACATACTGTGTAAGGAAGCCCAGTGAGCAAGATAAAGGGAAAGGGGACTATAGTGAGAAAAACACACTAGAAAACAAACATATACAAAGTGTATAATGGAGAGAAACATTTAGCAATGTTAGAATGTTCAGAAGATTTTATAAAATTTTCTGGGGACCCCTAGAAGTTCTAAAAATGTGTTGTGGGTGTTTGGGATGGCCTGGATTGGTGTGATATTTCCCGGCCTGAAATGTTGTCCCAGTCCGGCCCTGTTCTGGAGGACCCCGTTTGAAAACCCCGGCTAGGGTCCTTTATGAATCAAGTTAAGTTTATGAGTTTATTGATGAATTATACAGTTTTACCTCCTCTTCTGTTGATTAATTTGTAGCCTACTACTTTCATGTTTGAGGTTCCAGAGACATGTAAAAATGAGTAATTGTGAAATAACCTCTTATTTTGCCTTCAGATTTCCTGATCTAACCTTAAAAAAAGCAGATATTATTGAAACTAAATACCATATGTTTTTTGTTTTTTTTCACATTAGGATGTTCTTAACAGAAATGGGTCTGGTATCTAACAAAGTGACACTGTTTCTGTTTGGGATGTGTTTGACCATAGCACAACCACATTGTAGAGAAAGACAATAAATGTATTCATGTAATGTAACATTTGTCATTGAAGATTTGTGATGGATGTCATAATCAGTCCTCATAAGATTTTAGAAGTTAATAAGGAGTCATCCTGAAACTCGAATGTATAGTAAAACATTCACCAATAATGAGAGATGTTAAACGTGGATGTCTGCCAACTTTCTTCAGTTAAATGACTCCAAGACGGAAGTCTTAATTTTTGGCTCCTCTGCTTCTGCAGAGGTTGTTGCCAGTAAATTGGGACCTCTAGCTGGCATACTCATACATCTCTACAGGTCCTTCTCAAAAAATTAGCATATTGTGATAAAAGTTCATTATTTTCCATAATGTAATGATACAATTAAAATTTCATAGATTTTAGATTCATTGCACACCAACTGAAATATTTCAGGTCTTTTATTGTTTTAATACTGATGATTTTGGCATACACCTCATGAAAACCCAAAATTCCTATCTCAAAAAATTAGCTTATCATGAAAAGGTTCTCTAAACGAGCTATTAACCTAATCATCTGAATCAACTAATTAACTCTAAACACCTGCAAAAGATTCCTGAGGCTTTAAAAACTCCCAACCTGGTTCATTACTTAAAACCGCAATCATGGGTAAGACTGCCGACCTGACTGCTGTCCAGAAGGCCATCATTGACACCCTCAAGCGAGAGGGTAAGACACAGAAAGACATTTCTGAACAAATAGGCTGTTCCCAGAGTGCTGTAACAAGGCACCTCAGTGGGAAGTCTGTGGGAAGGAAGAAGTGTGGCAAAAACGCTGCATAACAAGAAGAGGTGGCCGGACCCTGAGGAAGATTGTGGAGAAGGACCGATTTCAGACCTTGGGGACCTGCGGAAGCAGTGGACTGAGTCTGGAGTAGAAACATCCAGAGCCACCGTGCACAGGCGTGTGCAGGAAATGGGCTACAGGTGCGGCATTCCCAGGTCAAGCCACTTTTGAACCAGAAACAGCGGCAGAAGCGCCTGACCTGGGCTACAGAGAAGCAGCACTGGACTGTCACTCAAATTTTGCATGCCAGAGTTTGGAGGAAGACTGGGGAGAAGGAAATGCCAAAATGCCTGAAGTCCAGTGTCAAGTACCCACAGTCAGTGATGGTCTGGGGTGCCATGTCAGCTGCTGGTGTTGGTCCACTGTCCTTTATCAAGGGCAGGGTCAATGCAGCTAGCTATCAGGAGATTTTGGAGCACTTCATGCTTCCATCTGCTGAAAAGCTTTATGGAGATGAAGATTTCGTTTTTCAGAACGACCTGGCACCTGCTCACAGTGCCAAAACCACTGGTAAATGGTTTACTGACCAAGGTATTACTGTGCTCAATTGGCCTGCCAACTGTCTTGACCTGAACCCCATAGAGAATCTGTGGGATATTGTGAAGAGAAAGTTGAGAGACGCAAGTCCCAACACTCTGGATGAGCTTAAGGCCGCTATCGAAGCATCCTGGGCCTCCATAACACCTCAGCAGTGCCACAGGCTGACTGCCTCCATGCCACGCCGCATTGAAGCAGTCATTTCTGCAAAAGGATTCCCGACCAAGTATTGAGTGCATAACTGAACAATTATTTAATTCAATAATTATTTGAAGGTTGACTTTTTTTGTATTAAAAACACTTTTCTTTTATTGGTCGGATGAAATTTGCTAATTTTTTGAGATAGGAATGTTGGGTTTTCATGAGCTGTATGCCAAAATAATCAGTATTAAAACAATAAAAGACCTGAAATATTTCAGTTGGTGTGCAATGAATCTAAAATATATGACATTTTAATTTTATCATTACATTATGGAAAATAATGAACTTTTATCACAATATACAAATTTTTTGAGAAGGACCAGTATACTCATGTTAGAAACCTGGGCGTTACTTTCGACTCTGCTCTGACTTTTCAACAAACAGATCAGTGGTGTGGTCAAAAGTTGTTTCTATCAGTTAAAGAATATTACGAAAATGAAGTCATTTCTAACACCCAGAGACATGGAGTGATACATGCTTTTATTTCATGCAGAATAGACTACTGTAATGCACTGGGTGTCTCACAGTCTCTATTGTCACATCTCTGTCTTTAGCCCTTAACAGGAACAAGGAAGAGCGAACATATTTCACCAGTGTTGTTTTCTCTCAACCGGCTCCCAGTTAAAGGGTTAGTTCACACAAAAATGAAAATTCTGTCATTAATGACTCACCCTAATGTCCTTCCAAACCCGTAAGACCTCCGTTCATCTCCGGAACACAGTGTAAGATATTTTAGATTTAGTCCGAGAGCCTTCTGTCCCTCCATTGAAAGTGTATGCACACTATACAGTCCCTGTCCAGAAAGGTAAGAAGAAAGGTATGAAAAACATCATCAAAGTAGTTCATGTGACATCAGTGGGTCAGTTAGACTCTTTTGAAGCATCGACAATACATTTTGGTCTAAAAATAACAAAAACTACGACTTTATTCAGCATGAATCCCGCTGCTGACGTGTTATCTGGTGTGCCAGAGCTTCCATGTAGTCTGAGGGAGACGTACGCTTTGAGTCTTACGTCAGCAGCGTCACTGTGGACTCGTGAACGCGGAATCAAACAAACACGGAAGAGAAGACAATGCGTATAAATAAATAAATGAATAAAGTCGTAATTTTTGTTATTTTTAGACTTAAATGTATTGTCGATGCTTCAAAAGAGTCTAACTAACCCACTGATGTCACATAGACTACTTTGATGATGTTTTTCATACCTTTCTTCTTAAAGGGTTACTCCAGCGATTAGCATTAAGCTTTGTATCAGTAGAAACCCAGGAGTATATTCAAATTATCGTACTTTCCCCCCTCATATGACCCTGAGACGAGAGAGAATTATGTATTTTATTTCTGGAAAAATTCCTCCGATGACGCAAATATCGTCCTTTTTGCGTCATCGGAGGAGTTTTTGGCCAGAGGCTGAAGACTACAGCCAGCAGGCGGCGCTATTTCCACATGTTTTCAACATCGCACTCACAGCACTCGGCTCGCGGAGCTGCGGAGATTCATGTAAACAGAGCAGTGGAGAGCAAAGTGAGTGTTTTAACTTTTAAAATGAACTTCCTATGACAGTTAAGCTTCCAAAGACATGAACTGAACACGTGCCAGACTGATCCCGCGCTTACCTCAGTTCATGTGATGAATGTAATCCTATCCTGCTGCGTTTGTGCCATGATGCTCAATCGGCTCACTCGCATTATATTGAACAGACACGTTCAGTTTTAAACTGTAGTGTCTCTAACTGAACTGATTTTCTGAAAATGAACGTGGTGGGCAAGTGATCCAGTAATCCAGTAGCCGACTAGCCGTGCCTAGAGTAGGGCAGTGAAGCAGTGCGTTTTGGGAATTGTTGTCTTTCATCCCCATGAGACAAAAATACATTTTCTGTGTTTTCTCAGTGTACAAGGCACCACATTCAAAAATAATTTCACATTTCTACTACATTAATGACCCAGTTTAAATACAGATTCATCTTCCCAGCGCTGAAGTACCCCTTTAACTTTTTTGGACACGGACTGTATAGTGTGTATACACTTTCAATTGAAGGACAGAAGGCTCTCGGACTAAATCTAAAATATCTTAAACTGTGTTCCGGAGATGAACAGAGGTCTTACGGGTTTGGAACGACATTAGGGTGAGTCATTAATGACAGAATTTTCATTTTTAGGTGAACTAACCCTTTAAATATCGTATTGAGTTTAAAACACTATTGTTTGCTTATAAGGGTTTGCACGGACTGGCTCCTATCTCCTTTCATTCCATCATAATGTTTCCAGAATATTCAGGTCCACTAGTAGTTTATAGTTGACTGTTCCAAGGACACGTGTAAAATTGAAAGGAGACCGTGCTTTTTCGGTGGCTGCTCCACAGCTTTAGAACAATTTGCCATTTTATATAAAGTCTACACCTATACAGTGATTTTAAATCTGCTTAATCTGCTTAAAACCCATTTATTTACTGTTGCGTATGGTCATAAGTAGGTTTAGTGGTATACATTGTAATGTATGCTTATAAGTTGTAGTATAATTGTACTTATTAGGGTGTTTGTCTGCATTTTGTACAGCACTTTGGCCAACAGCTGTTGTTTTTAAATGTGCTTTATAAATAAATATGACTGGCCTACTGACTAAATTAGTCAAGTTATTGAAAAGGCTTTAGTATTCAAATATGAGGGTTAACAGTGAAGACAACAGGTTGAGCTATTTGTATATGTACACTATCGTTCAAGAGTTTAATCAAAAATATAATGTATTACTGTAATGGCAGCTGAATTTTCAGCATCATTATTTCTTCAGAGTCTTCAGGGTGATCTTCCAGACCATGATCCTTGATGAATCCACATCCTATGTAATTCTAATCATTCTAATATGCTGATTTGAAGCTCAAGAAAAAAATCTGATGTAAATTCAAATACAGAAAAACTTACTTTCCCCAAACTTTTCAATGATAGTGAATGTGTGAACATAAAGAAGGTATTGTGTGCATGGCCATATCTGCATTCAACATCTAAGATGAATTACACTTAAATAATACAGATCAAAGCTGCATCGTGTCGATAGATAATAAATTCATAAATTATTTTGAAATGTTTTTGTATGTTGTTTGTCAGTTTATCTCAAATCCTCTGTGTGCGTGTGGGCGTTTGCGTGCGAACACTTGCGTGTGCGAGCGCGTCCATGTCTGTGCATATGCATATGTTTGTGTGATATCCCAGAGCTTGTGCAGACAACTGTCTCTGAATGTTATCCAAGTTTGGAATGAGCCACTCCACTGCAAGCATATCAGTGATAATTACACAGAATAGCTCACTGCCTCTTCAAATATGGTAGCCAATGCCATTTGGAGATGCTCCAATGCGGGCCAAGGAAATTAAGCTGACAGAGAAGCCTTGATGAAGACACATAGTCACTTGCAGACTAATCACTGTCTTTCTTGAAGAAGTCTTTGATTATTAGATTACAAGGATTACAGTTAAATTACAGTTTTCATCACTCCGGCCCCCACCCCTACCCCACCCTCTGTCATGTGAGAACATGCTCTGATACGGGTTGCAGAATCGTGTTTGTCCACAAGATGGAGATACAGAGCTATAAAAGCTCCCAGGAACATTCAGCTTTGTAATTCCTTGCTAAAAGGTCTGTTGGAGAAAGCAATTGGTTGGCATTCCAAATTATTACAATAGTCAAGTCACATTTATCTATAGCGCTTTATACAATACAGATTGTTTTAAAGCTTCCCAGTAATAAGAGCGTTAAAGTTCCAAAATGAATTCATTTTCAAACAACTTCAATTACAACTGTCAAAGCACTAGACATTAGACATTAGTGTCATTATTAGCAGTTGGCATCTGCCGCAAGATTATTAGGCGATTTGAAACTGGCCGTCCATCAGAGTACATGGCAACTTCGGAAAGATCCTCTGAGGATAAAGTTACTTTTGTAACCAGATGGTGAAATCACGGCATCTACCAGCAGGGCCTAACGGGGCTACACTATCCATCCAAATCTCGACCCTTTGATTCCTTGAGCTGAGTCATCTGTTAGTCATCAGATAAACAAGAAAAAACAGATTAACATCCTTTTTGATGTTGGAGAACATTACAGTTATTATACTGCATGTCACAAATGTTTAAAACACTACTGTATATTGGTATTATTGCTGTTGTTTTTTGTATATTTATTATAAAATATAATATAGTCCCAATCAATCCAAAAATTGAAGACTATTGTATATCATACTGTTTTATTGTTGTTGTTCTTGCACATTTTGATCCTGATTTCGATTTTACATAATACATAGGCTAATATGTACAGTGGTGTGAAAAAGTGTTTGCTCCCTTGTTAAATATGATCAAAGATGGAGGTATAAAATAAATCTGCATTGTTAATCCTTTTGATATTTTACTGAAATAAATTAGCAAAAAATTGTACCTTTGACTGAAGTAAAATAATTGAAAGTGGGGGAATCAAATTATGAAATAAATGATTTTCTCCAAAAAAAACATTGGGAACAATTATTTGCCTCCTTTTATTGAATACTTTTTGCAACCTCCTTTTTCCACGATAACAGCTCTGATTTTTCTCCTATAATGCCTGATGAGTTTGGAGAAAACTTGACAAGAGATCAGATAATTCCTACAGATACAGAATATCTCCAGATCCTGGATGTTGGCGCTTCTTCTATTCAGTTCACCTCACTCATTTTCTATAGGGTTCAGGTAAGGGGATTGGTATGGCCATTGCGAATGCTTGGTTTTGTGCTCAGTGACCCATTTTTGTTTTGATTTTGATGATGGTTTTTGGATCACTGTCCTGTTGGAAGATCCAAACATGGCCCGTTGGCTTTCAGGTTTTGATTTTTATCTGTTGGTATTTGATCAAATCCTTTGATCATATTAAACAAGGGGGCAAACACTTTTTCACACCACTGTATAGTTATTTTAAAGTAATTGTCAGTTGGATGTCTGAGTATTAATTATTAGTTCCAAAAGCAGTATATTCTGTTCTCTTCCAATCTCTGCAATGTTACAAAGAATATAAAAGCAATCTGAGATAATGGCAAATAACTGAGAACAAGAGAACTATTTTCCGTGTTGTGATATGGGGGAAGAGGGATAGAACACAAATAAGGCGTGACTTGATTTCTCGAAGCAGCGGTTTAATCAGATCCTCTGAATGGGATTAGGGAATCTCTTAATCTAGACTAAAAGCTGGTCGCAAGGTGTGTACTCTGCCAAGTGAGGAGAAGTGGCTTTGGTGAAGCAATCAAGAGATGAAAAAAGATAAAGGGATTAGATATTTAACCTTGATAATCTCGCACTTTACATTGCCATGTGAATGCACTTGTTTTTCTGTTCTGATTTGTTTTGACTTCTCCACAATCCCTTTCTCTCCAGCAGTGGGGCTTACCATCGTTAAGAAGGGTTAGGAACTGCATCTAACATCACACCTGGGGCCAGTTGCACCAGCTATGCCAACTTATCCTAGTTTTGATGTAAATGGGCAATAACAAACACTTATTTATTATAAATATAAATAATACATAAATATTGTTGTGTTGCACCATTAAACTTAGTTGAAGCGTAACAATAGGCTGAATATTTACGCAAGCTTCCGATCAGGAGAAACGGTTGGAATAAAAATAGCAGACTCACTGAACTGCATCAAAAAGCTCTTTTGTTTTACCCGATGGTCTTCAATTTTTTAGACATATGATAATGTTGACATTTACACTTACATTTTAAGAGAGAGAACATTATGATTACTTTGCTGGCAGCTCAACACATTCCACTGTGTGCATCGTTCTGAAAGGCTTTAAAAAGTGATGCCGGCTTGTCTGGTTGAGGACAAAGAAAACTTTTGCAGACGACGTCACACTGAGTGAATCAACTTAGAATGGCTCTAATTTACATGTATTTATTTCTCCCCCCATCCTACTTCCTAATGGCTGTGACCATTGAAAATATACCCAAAAATCTATATGATCTAAAAATGAACAAATACTAAACAATATATATGTGTTTGATATCATTGGAAATGTCTTAGTGCGACTGGTACAAATATCTCATCCCCACAGAAATATTCAAGAAGATAACAATGGTTTTAAGAGTTTAAAGAGATGTTGCATATATAGTTTTGGAGGTGTGGCTTTCAACCATTTGGTCTTGTCAATACAGGTCTGAGAGAGTGATTAAATGTAAATTCCCTTTGTTAACATATGTTACCATTTGAAAGAAGTTATTGTCAGATTTGAATACTTAAGGCACTGTAGCAGAAGAGTCAGGGCGCAATTTTGTATTCAGATTCGCCCGTAACGTTGTGTCCAGCCAACGTTATGTAACCTATGGAAAGTCAGGAACGCATCTCTTTACTTAAGAGTATTCGATGTTTTTAGTATCTTTGAATTGATTATGTAATTGGAATTATACCTGACTGTTTAATAAATTGTTACATTTTGATTTATTCTGACTTACTCTGGAATTATTAACGATCTATATGAGATCATGAATGGGTACTTTCCACAAAGGGTTAAACGGAATAATTAAATGTGTGTCTAACTATTAAATATGAATGACCAAATAACCAAATTGGCATTCTAATCTAAATTCTAAATTATAATAAAATGGAGTCAGATAAAGAGGAATTGGAATTAGATCCATTTTGCCCAGCTGAGAACACTGAACGCGCAGATACCTTCGCCCGCCCTTCGCTGCCGCCATTGGAGCGATTTCAGCGGTCTTACAGTTCCGTGTTGTGCATGTCAAATAAAATTTACAAAGTTATAATCATAATTTATCTTTTTGTATCAGCATGTGAAGCTACGTCATGCAACTTAAGTAGATCGCCCTTTACTACTGATACTGAAATTAATACCGATACCTGCACCTTTTGTTTTTGCTTTTAAATAAATATTCACATTCTTCATGGTTGTTTGCCCGGTATAATGGATGTAATGGACCATAACATCACTCCCTTGTTCTCAAGAGGTGCACTAGCAGTCCTTCTTAGTGTGACGGCTTCAATGGCAGAGACCCTGTTTCGAATCCCGTTTGGAGCGGGTCGAGTAGGACCAATTACATTTGGTGCTGTGACTCGGGTGGGAGTGAGGTTTATGGGGGTGAGTGTACCGGATGTAGGCCAGGAAGAGCTGTGCGTGTAACCCTTACTCACCTGGCCTCAAGAAGCGCGTTAGCGGCTGTGGTCTTTAGCGTCCTTGGTAGCGTGCCGACTTCCAACACCAGAGACCCTGTTTCGAATCCCGTTTGGAGCGGGTTGAGTAGGACCGATTACATATGGTGCCCTGACCCGGATGGGAGTGAGGTTTCGGGGGCTGAGTTTAACGAACGTAGGCCAGTAAGAGCCATGTGTATAAACCTCACTTCCCTTGCTTCAAGAGGCACGCTAGCAGGTGCGGTCTTTAGCGTCCTTGTTAGCGTGCCCGTCCCCCATGCCAGAGACCCCAGTTCGAATCCCATTTGGAGCGGGTCGAGTAGGACCAGTGTCACGTGTCACACACTGGGCGCTCTTTTCTGCTTTAACCATCACATAATAGAAATGTCCATATATGTGTCCAATAAGCTGAAAAAAGTAGATCCATTTCTTTGTTGGAACCATTTAAATGTAACTGATGTTTATTGTTATTGTAAATATTCACTTTCCAATGGCCACGGAGGGGAATCAGAGATTGTGGGTCACATTCAGCGGACAGACTGACAGACCCATGTGAACAGTTTTGTAGTGGCTGCCTGCAAGTTCTGCTAATTAACAAGCCGATAAACTTAGGGAGTCATACTCACAAAGGTAATGTGAAACCAAACAAAATACAAAACTTTCAGCAATATAATTATTTTAATGATTTGATTGATAGGCAATTGGTTTATTACTCATACATTTTCTCGTCACCACCTCAACCTGCTTCCCTTATTGTTTTTTATATGTAGAAAAGGTGAACATTTTTAAAAACATTGTTTTCTCCCTGAACAAAGATGTAAGTTACTATGGCAATTTCCGATGCAGCATGAATGACCTACTATGGTGACATTTTTGACTATCACGACAGAAAATCAAAACATTGCCTTAAACTCACTAGCAGAAAGGCAGCGTGATCCTCCTGATACTGCGTCTAGACAAGACAGTTACCCAGTGACATCAGCTAAAAATATCTATATATGAATTCATATATCACATATATCTATATTTATTTTTTGGTCCTTATTAATTTTCCTTAATCTAATTTGCCATTACTAGTCACTGCCATTATAATGCTTGGATTAGCCAGGATTTTTTTAGTATAACTCTAATTTTATTCGTCTGAAAGAAGAATGTCATACACCTAGGATGACTTGAGTAAATCATGGACTAATGCATTTTATTTCTGGAATATTATCATTTTGCATCATCGGAGGAAATTTGGCCAGAGCCTAAAAACTACAGCCAGTAGAGGGAGCTAGTTCCGTATGTTTTCAACCCGCACAAAGGGGAGGGAATGTAAATGCGCACGGCTCGGCATCGGGCATTCATAACGGAGTGGTGCAGAGAAAAGTGAGTGTTTCAACTTTTCAATGAATCCTATGAAAGTTTAGCTTCCATATTCGATCTGAAAACGCGGCAGACTGTACACGCGCTGTAAATGACTGCCACGCTTACCTCAGCTCTGCACTTGATGAATGTAATCTCTCCTGCTGCGTTTGTCCCGTGACTTTCGTTAGGCTCACTCACACGTTATTGAAAAGACACGTTCAGTTTAATTCTAGTGTTTATTCTCTAACTGAATTAAATTATTGTATTACTATGAAAATCAACGACGTTGGGGGCGGTTCCGGTGCCGCGGTGTGATAATACCCAGCAGTGGCCTTGTTGGGGAGCGAAGCAAGTGCATTCTGGGAGTTGTTGTCTTTCATCCCAATGAGACAAAACTACATTTTCTGTCTTTCTCACTCTAGAAGGCACCAAATTCAAAAATAATTTCACATTTCTCCTACATTAATGACCCACTTTAAATACAAAGCTTAATGCTAAATCACTGAAGTAACCCTTTAATGGTTGGTGCAACCGAAGAGGCGCTAGATTAAGATGATGATTAATATCAGAGTTAGTTAATTTAAATGATGCAGCCTCAGACCCATCTATTCATCCGTCCAGACAGAACGGTAGAAATGTCATCTTTTTTTATATCATGTCTATTATTATAATATGATTCTGTGTTTAAATCCTGACATATTTTCATAATTATCCTTCTAACACAGTATTTCAGATCCATTTTTTTTTTTTTTCTTTAGGGCACAGACATTAAGGACACAGACATGCTGAAAGTGGTTAATTTTATTTCTATGTCTGGCATGCATCATTTATGGGTTTTTGTTTTGCATGGCTGTAACTTCATGGTGAATGGATAAATGGACTGGAGTGCTGCACCCTCATTTCCCCCACATACAATACACACACACACACACACCTTTTGTCTCTGTCTCAAGACCCACTTTTGAAATCAGGACAAAAATGTAAAGAAAATTCATATATTTATATTATTTACACATAATATATACAATATACACTATCGTTCAAGCATGTGTCTGTTTCTGTGATTGTACAGCTGAAATTTCAGCAATCATAACTTCAGTCTTCAGTGTCACACGATCCTCTAGAAATAATTCGGATATTTTTGCTGATTAGCTGCTCAAGTAACATTTCCTTTGTATTATCAAAATTTTTGTGGAAACCGTGATAAGTTTTTTTCCCCAGTATTTTTTGATGAATAGAAAGTTCAAATACATTTATTGAATATATTATAAATGTCTTTTAAAGTGTCCTTGCTAAGTAAAGGTATCAATTTCTTGCAAAACAAAATAAAAAAAACTTTCTGAATGGTAATTCTACAAGAAAATTAAGGAAACAGTCTAATTTTCAGTGGCAAAACTTGCATGGAATCACTGAAAATACCGAAGCTGATTTCTCTCAAACAACTAATAGTCTATTGCTGAGGAGTCTTCTATTATTCTCATCAAAGCACGACTGAAATGTGTACACTCTGTTTTTCAAAAAGACAGCTAAACATAATGAGCTAATGTCAGTCAACTCAACTGCAATGTAATGTATGAAACAAATTAACGATATATATTTAGAGATAATCCATAATATGTGGGAGTGAACTTTATTCATTAATCATGCTTCAGTTAAGACTTAGCCTGCAGCGGTATAACTAACCGTACCTCTTATTCTGGATACGGCAGCATGGAATATAGCTCTTGTGCCTCTGTTTGCCCACTCATGTCATTTGTATGTGTGACTAAAAGACTTAAAATGGATGCTTTAGATAATTAACTCCGTCAGAGGCAGTGATTAGCTAATTTAAATGACCAAAATGAAGTCTAATTCCCAAAGAAGGCCAAACGCTTAGACCAGCTTACAACAGAAGTCCTGGGAAAATGTAATAATGTGCCTGATAATATCACAAAAAAAAGAATGCAAATCGCTAAGAAGGTGTGGGAAGGGGGGTGGCTTTCAAATCTCACTAAAAACTCAAAATCTCACTAAAATCGTTTAATAGATCCCCCTCTCCCCTCTAATAACAGGCTTAGAAAGTCTTCACTAATGGATAGCCGATCCCAACCATCTCTTTTAAGGCAAGGTCGCTCCAGCCAAATTACACTCCCTCAGAAAACAACCAGCTGCCAGCAAGTGACTTGGGGTTACAGAGGCTTTCAGAGCAATATTACTGTCTCTCGCTGGATTCAGTTCTCTGACTCTGTATAGCGGCAAATGAGGCCCTTCAGCAAAAGCTTCCTCAAAATGTGGCACTAGTAAACACTGAGTCCTGAGAACATTTTCAGGAAATATTGTCATGTGAAGTGTGCACTTTCAGGTCCCATTTTCAACCGGGTCATTCACCGTCGTGTGAACATTGGAAATCGGCAGTGACTTTTCTTTAACAAATAAGTAGAGAAAATATCAGTCTGTTTCAGCCCCATCTGATATTCAGCGTTTGTTATCTTCCTCATAGCAGCAGAAGATCCAAGAATATGAATGAGAATATTATGACTAGTCGTTTTTAACAACAAGGTTGGTTGCTTTACAGAGAGGGAAAAACAAAAAGAGTGCAGATTTGCATTGGCAAGGGGGTGGAGTGTTGTCCAACAACATGATCCTCCATCGCCCAGATGGAAGTTCCTGAACACTGTGTTTTCAATGACTAGGCCACTAAATTGGTTCTTAAGGCTAAAGATTATACCAGAGCTACAAGTGAAAGCATAAGCAGATAAACAGGGCATACAGGGGATAAAAAAGAAAGAAGAGAAACAAAGGAGGAGCTTTTTTTTAAATTATCATCTCACATCTATTAAATCAGGTAACTGTTAAAATAATATTTTGGATTCGATGCAAGCTAAACTCAGCACATGTGGCATAATGTTGATGACAACAAAAAAATATTTTAACCCCCTTCTTTTCTTTTTAAACAAAAGGTAAGCAATGGAAGTGAATGGGGCAAATCCATACAAATGTTAACATAGTTGTTTCAACAAGATGTAAACAATATGATTTTAATAACATTTCAATATGGTTAAAATTATTTATTGTGAATACATCGTACTAACCTCTTCTGTGTACAGTTTTATCCAATTTTTAACTCAACAACATAACACCATACGAATGACTAGAACAATTTTACAGCTCAAATAATACGCAACTTTTTACACAAGAATTAATGGCAGTACTTTTATAATATTTCTGCTTTTATGTCCTCCAAAAATTGGCCCCATTCACTCACATTATAATTGCCTCACTGTAAGGACACTTCAAATAATTTTTTGTTGTAATATGACATACATAGTGTTGATTGAGCTTAGCTTGTATTGAACCTGGAATATTATTTTATTACATAAGGAATAATCCACACAATTTTAATGCATGACTTGACACGTATTTAAGGTTGATTCCACCACAATGAGGCTAATTGAACAAGTCAAGTCAACTTTATTTATATAGCGCTTTTAACAATGCAGATTGTTTCAAAGCAGCTTCACAGTGTTAAACAGAAAAATAATGCAACAGAATATATTTCGATTATCATAGAGTAACAATGTGGGCTTTAGATCAGTAATTAGATAAGTAATTTGGTCTATATGGTTAATTTAGTTTAATAATTAGATTTATTTTGAAATATATTTGAAAAATAGTTTTTTCCCCAACTGAGCAAGCCAAGCCAGAGGCGACAGTGGCAAGGAAACCAAAACCCCATCAGGAGACCTAATGGAGAAAAATAAACCTTGGGAGAAACCAGGCTCAGTCGGGGTGCCAGTTCTCCTCTGGCCAATTAACAAACAGCGTATTATTATTATTAAAGTTATTATTTTAAAGGTCAGAGGTCATAATCGATCTGAATATTCGAAAGATCTGAGGCAACACGCCGGAGACGGGTTTATTGAGGATGATGTATCGATTAAATAATTATTAAAAATAAAAAATTAGAAATATCGGAATCATTACGCCGGAGACAGGTTTTTATTGAGGATGCCGTATTGATTAAACAATTACTAAAATGTAATATTCGAAAGATCGGTGGCAACACGCTGGAGACGGGTTGTTTTGAGGATGACATCGATTTAAAGAATTGTTAACTAGGACTTTTCAAACAATCAGAGTCATCACGCCGGAGACAGGTTTATTGAGGATGCCGTGTCGATGAGGCAGCTGAAGGGGGGAGTCTAAATGACACGGTCTCTGCAGACACTTCAGGGTCATGTGTTGGTCACATCTGGGTGCAGGTCCACCGTCTGATCTGGATACAGCCTGGATCCGGATGACTGCAGTAGACCTCGGGATAAAACAGAGACACTAACATTAGCGTAGATACCATTCTTCTAATGATGTAACGAGTACATCAGGTGTTATGGGAAGTGTTCCCGGTTCCGGCTGACCTAGATAATGCAGCCTAATAATCATTTAATTGAAAAAGTGTTTTATGTGTATGCCATAGAAAAGAGATGTGTTTTAAGTCTAGATTTAAACTGACAGAGTGTGTCTGCTTCCCGAACAATGCTAGGAAGACTGTTCCAGAGTTTAGGTGCTAAATAGGAAAAGGATCGACCACCTGCAGTTGATTTTGATATTCTAGGCATTATCAGCAGGTCAGAGTTTAGAGACCGCAGTAGACATGATGGAGTATAATGTGTTAAGAGCTCACTCAAGTACTGGGGAGCTAAACCATTTAGTGCTTTGTAAGTAATAAGCAAGATTTTAAAATGTATGTGATGTTTAATAGGGAGCCAGTGCAGTGTTGACAGAACCGGGCTAATGTGTTTATACTTCCTGGTTCTAATAAGAACTCGAGCTGCTGCGTTTTGGACCAGCTGGAGTTTGTTTATTAATCGAGCAGGGCAACCACCCAGTAGAGCATTACAATAATCTAGCCTTGAGCTCATGAGCATGTATTAACTGTTCAGCATTTTGCATTGAGAGCATCTGCCGTAATTTAGATATATTTTTAAGATGGTAGAATGCAGTTTACAGATGCTAGAAACATGGCTTTCAAACGAAAGATTGGTATCAAAGAGCACACCCAGGTTCTAACTGACGAGGACTTGACAGAGCAGCCATTGAGGGTTAGACAGTATTCTAGGTTACTACTTGTGAAGCTTTTTTGTCCAATGATTAAAAATTCATTTTTTTCTGAATTAAGTTGCAGGAAATTACTGATCATCCAATTTTTAAATCATCTATACATTCCGTTAATCTTGTGAATTGGTTAGTTTCTTCAGGGTGTGAAGAAATATAGAGCTGAGTATCATCAGCATAACAATGAAATCTAACGGCATGCTTCCTAATAATATCTCCCAGTGGTAGCATGTACAGGGTGAAGAGCAATGGCCCTAGCACTGAGCCCTGCGGTACTCCATACTGAACCTGTGATCGGTGTGACGTCTCTTCATTTACTGCTACAAATTGATAACGGTCAGATAGGTATGATTTAAACCATGCCAATGCAGGTCCACTAATGCCTACATAATTTTCGAGTCTATTCAAAAGAATATTGTGGTCGATAGTGTCGAATGCAGCGCTAAGATCGAGTAACACTAACAAAGAGATACAACCACGATCGGATGATAAGAGTAAATCATTTGTAACTCTAATTAGAGCAGTCTCAGTACTATGATACGGTCTAAATCCTGACTGAAAATCCTCACAGATGCCATTTCTTTCTAAAAAGGAACATAATTGTAAAGACACGGCCTTTTCAAGTATTTTTTGAAAGAAAGGGTAGATTTGAGATTGGCCTGTAATTGACTAATTCTGTAAGATCAAGTTGCGTTTTTTTAATAAGTGGTTTAATAATAGCCAACTTAAAAGTTTTCGGTACATATCCTAATGACAAAGATGAATTAATGATATTAAGAAGAGGATCCATGACCTCTGGTAGGATCTCTTTTAATAGCCTAGTCGGTATAGGGTCAAGCATACATGTTGTTGATTTAGATGAATTAAAGATTTTAGCCAATTCTTCCTCTCCTATAGCAGTGAATGAGTGTAATTTTTCCTCAGTTACACTACGATGCTCTGTCTGATGTGATACTGTAGTAGACAGCTGCATGGTTATAATTTTCTTCGTAATATTGTCAATCTTACACGTAAAGAAGTTCATAAAGTCATTACCGCTGTGCTGTTTACAAACATCAGAAGTTGAAGCTTTATTCTTGGTTAATTTAGCCACTGTATCGAATAAATACCTAGGTTTGTGTTTGTTTTCTTCTAAGACAGTCGAGAAATAAGCAGACCTAGCAGTGTTTACGGCCTTTCTGTATGCAATCATACGTTCTTTCCACGAATTACGAAAGACCTCTAGTTTTGTTTTCTTCTAGCTGCGCTCCTTTTTTCTGGCTGCTGTTTTAAGGGCCCGGTTGTACTCGTTGTACCACGGTATTGGACTATTTTCTTTAATCTTCTTTAAGCGCAGGGGAGCGACTGTGTCTAAAGTACTGGAAAAGAGAGAGTCAATAGTTTCTGTTGCAACATCGAGTTCCTCTAAGCTATCTGGAATGCTGAGGAGATGATACTGATTAGGAAGATTATTTAAAAAGCAATGTTTAGTCGCAGCGGTGATAGTCCTGCCATTTTTTAAACGGGTGGACGGCTTTGTAGCATAAAAAACACATAAAAAATACAGCATAAAGAACACATCAAAAATACCAAAAAAACCTCTTTCATTTCTGATTGTTTCTGTGAAAAACACTGATTGAAATTAAATGTGCTGACTATGAGGAACTAAAAAAAAAAAAGCCTAGACAGAGCTCAAAGTCCCCAGTGAACTGCAATTGCGTTTCTCTTCGGGCTAAGGAATGCTTTATTCAGCCTCAGGTCAATTCACTTCCTCCTATTGAAACAGTAGCAGCATCCTCATTTAAACCCCTAACCTTGAGCTTCCTGTTGACAGAATGGAAATCCCATGGATCCAACACAGCTGGCCAGTTGAGAATGTTTCTTTCTGCTCACACTGAGATGATTACACTCAGGAGACTTGACAAAATGAGTGTCTGTGTGAGAGATGTGTGCTTCAAGTCTAAATAGCATTAGCCCCTCAGCGAAGAAGTGATGACATAAAAATAAAAAATACTTTCACAAACCTAATTGTTTTTCATCATTGTCCCAGATTACCTACCATGAACACCATGGGTGACCAAGATGTGCTTTCAATTGCGCCGCCCCTATCCTTTAACGGCATGTTTCAGCATGTGTGTGTAATTGGTTAGCAGAGCACAAATCTGTGCAGTGATTAAAAGTTCAGGGGTGCTGGTCCAAGCCTCTGCAGTTATGTTTCTGAAGGTTCAAACACAGGACATGAGCCGAAGATTAGTTTGGGTCTGGGAGGAAGCCGGGGCTGACGTTACGGAAATTACTGCAGGGCTGGAGCTGGTTGATTAGGGCTGAAGTGATGGGATTAGCAGACCTCTCCATTTTGGAAAGGTGTAGGAGGGGAGAACAGACTTTGAAGCTGGCATTACTAATCACAGTGGGTGTGATACTCTTTATACCATACATGGGGTTGTGACATCAGAGATAAAAAATGTAACATGATTCATTCCGCATGTCTAATTCCGGTAGCATGTCACCTTTGTCGCGCTCAACAGCCCTCCCTTTGTGAATCTTACGCCCAAACGCAGTCACGGGGGTACGGAAGCACTCAATCTTTCACCTCAGTTCTTACATTTCGATTCTGATGTTACAAAGAACAATTAATATTTTGTGAAGTACCATGTTGTCTTTGAAAAAAAATATTTGCGAAATCACACGTTTTTTTTCTTTTTCGTTTTTTTCTGGCTTCCCACTATGAGGCAATCCCTCTGCTGTGATTACCCACCCTTGAATATGCTTCCCCCATTTGTTATTGAAAAAGGTATGAAGGGCAAGTAGGCCCATGATGAAACTCTCTGGCAATTTTAACTCTCTCAAGTCCTTAAACCTGAAGGGAATATGTTCTGGGAATTAATGAATTCAACATGAGAGTGCAAGGAAAGTGACATGAAAGTATCGCCTGGGTCTGTTTTCTCTTACAACTGTGGCTGCATTCTTATTTTGTAGCTCTTTGCTCCAGGTCGTCTCTTCACACATCTTAACATCAAAAATAATGCACTAACTGGCTGTTGGATGCTGCATTGCCAGTGCTGGTTCTGTTAGTCTAGCTGCCTCTTTGAATGGGGTGATAAAATTAGCATTAATATGCTTCCTGAAAAGTAAATTAGCGAACGGCTTTGATATGTCTATGTATTTGTTTCTTTATTATTGCATTAGGCAAAATGTTTGGAATCGCTAAAACCATACTGTCAACTTATTACAACAATATGGATTCCATTGTTCCCAAATACAAAGAAATCAAAAGCCATTTTCAAACTTCAGACACCATCAAAAGCGAAAAACATTTTTAACTTGAATGAGTTTTGATGCTATTGTGTTCTTCGCACTGCATAATTTAGCTGAAGTCTTGCAAACAGCAGGATGCATTCGATGCATATTCCTCAGGCGCTTCTCATTAGCTTTTGAAGGGGTTCTTTGTGTTTCATTATTAAAACAAATTTTCACCGGTATGACCGTAACACAATTATTCTGAGACATGTTGCCAAAGCTAAAAATTACAGACTTTTACGCTTTCGTTGCTTCATCCCCATTGTGGCACTAAATCATTTGTACTCAGTATGAAAGTCTGATTTCTTTAAAGGGGTCCATTTTCAGTAAGACTAAAGTGGAAGGAGGCCGATTCAAGCACATGCTATTCCATCCAAACCATGCCCCAGGGTGAATTTAGAATCATGTTAAGTGAACATTAATGTCTCGTTAAGATCAGTCCAAACGCCTCAAACATGCTGTACATCAGCTTTCTCGGAGGGCTTCCATGCGCTTGGCTGCACACCCAGGGCAAATGGGAGACGACAAGAACCCTGCTATTTTTAAAGCACACACTTCACAAGGCATCCACTGCTTCATGCAGTCTAGTGGGTGATGGGTGCAAAGAATGTCCGCTGGACAGCAGCAGAGTTAAACACCACACCTGCGCCTGTAGGAGGCATAAGGAAAGGTCTCAGTTGACAATGAGGAAAAGAAAGTTCAGTAATCTTAAATTTTGGAATGAGAAATCCCCAGCTGAAAAGCTTTTCAATTGAGCTTCTTGTCCATTTAACTTAACATTTTACTTCTGTCTCTCTCCCTCTCTCTCTCTCTCTCTCTCTCTCTCTCTCTCTATATATATATATATATATATATATATATATATATATATATATATATATATATATATATATATATATATACATACACACCGATCAGGCATAACATTATGACAGGTGAAGTGAATAACACAGAGTATCTCTTCATTACAGCACCTGTTAGTGGATGAGAAATTTTAGGCAGCAAAGTGAACATTTTGTCCTCAAAGATGATGAGTTAGCAGCAGGAAAAATGGGCAAGCATAAGGATTTGAGCGATTTTGACAAGGGCCAAACTGTGATGGCTGGATGACTGGGTCAGAGCATCTCCAAAACTGCAGCTCTTGTGGGGTGTCCCGGTCTGCAGTGGTCAGTATCTATCAAAAGTGGTCCAAGGAAGGAACAGTGGTGAACCGGCAACAGGGTCATGGGTGGCCAAGGCTCATTGATGCACGTGGGGAGTGAAGGCATTGTTGCAGACGATATTCCCTGGTGTCTGTGGCCTATTTCAGCAGGATAATGCGCCCTTCTCTAAAGCAAAAATAGTTCAGGAATTGTTTGATGAGCACAACAATGAGTTTGAGGTGTTGATTAGGCCTCCAAATTCCCAATCCACACATCTGTGGGATGTATGGATTGAACTATCCGAAGTCTGATCCATGGAGGCCCCACCCTGCAACTTACAGGACTTGAAGGATCTGTTGCTTACATCTTGGTGCCAGATATCATCGGAACATGCTACACAACTCCTGTGTTCTATCCAGACTGGACTATTGTAATGCTCTCTTGGCAGGCCTTCCAGCATGCACTGTCAATCCTCTACAACTGATCCATAATTCTGCAGCAAGAGTGGTCTTTAATGAGCTGAACAGAACGCACGTCACAACTCTCTTCATAAATTTGCACTGGTTGCCAATTGCTGCTCGCATCAAATTCAAGGCACTGATGTTTGCCTACAGAACAACCACTGGATCTGTTAGCCCTATACCTAAACTCACTCCTTCAGACTTATGTGCCCTCCAGAAGTGTTTAGCAAGTGAACGGCACCTTGTGGTGTCATCCCAAAGATACAGATAACAGATATTCATAAAATAATTGCTCCATTTAACCTAAGGCTGTATTTCTTGTTGAGAAATACACCTGAGCAATGTACTGTATAGCACAACCACATTCTGAAATGAATCAGTCTCTCTAAATCCCTCCCTTCTGAGAGCCTGCTCTGCTCTGATTGGCCAGATGACCCAGTCTGTTGTGGTTGGTCTACTGCTTAAAGCACACAAAATGGTCATTACCATAAACTTTAGCTCTGCTTTCTAAAGCTCAGCGCTTGTAAAGACATATCAATCTGAATGCAAGTCCAATGATGAAACCTAGTTTTTCAACCCGAACCTCCAACGCAAGGACGACTTGAGCAGGACGTTTCTCAGTGATGCTATTCAGTTTGAGGTACATTATGAGATGTTTCAACAGTAATTCCTCACCTCAGCATTAACAAGTGTATGTCCATCAACTAACCGATGTGTATATTTCTTATTTATTGCACATGTGGGAACTGTATCAACAGTGTATGTGTTAGCCTAACTCTAACGTGGAATGACTGATGTAACATTAAAGTTTGCAAAAAAAATCTTGCTCCATCCTTTATCTTTACTCAACATAGTAAAAACGACAGACAATCTGCATTAATGGACAATAATTATAATGGTAATAATGGCCCACAGCTGCTTACCAGAAGTATTTCAGTAAGACAGTAATTTGAGTTAGCCGGTTAGACTGAAACATACACAATATAAAACACAAAACTACGTATTTTGAACACCTGGTAATATAAAAAATAAATAATAATCATTTTTTTTATGCACAAGAAGTCTGATAGCAGCCGTTATGACAACACGATCTCATGACAATGCGTATAAATAGTACGAGTGTGCAATCTCGTAGAATGTATACGCCAAAATGAGTTTTGGCGTGCAAATGGTACGCCGTTTTGGCGTGCATATGATACGCACTTTATGGCGTGTATATGACACGCTTTTGGGTAGGGTGAGGGGTGGGGGGGTTCGTACATATAATACGGCATAAAGTGCGTATCATATGCACGCCAAAACGGCGTACCATGTGCACGCCAAAATGAGTTTTGGCGTATACATTCTACGAGATTGCACACTCGTACTATTGATACGCATTTTCGTGAGATCGGGCTCGTTATGATCTCACCATCATCGAGTCTGTCTGTGATTACATGAAGAAACATACAAAACTGAGATGGACTAAATCCAGAAGAACTGTGGCAACGTCTCAAAGACACTTGAAGAAACCTTCCTGCAAAACTACATGAATAGGTGTTGGAATATAGATGCAGGTGAAAAAAGCTGTCTTAAATGCAAAGGGTGGTCACCCCAAATATCGATTTGATTTAAGTTAAATCATAAATAAAAGCTATTTATGTTATTATTTATGACAGCAGTCATAGGTTTTGCAGGTAGGTTTCATCAAATGTCTGGGAGATGTTGCCTTATGCCTTCTGTTTTTTTCTGTTTCTTTATGTAATCGCAAACAGACTTGATGGTGGTGAGATCAGATCACACCAGCTGCTATCAGACTTCTTGTGCAAAAAAATAAATACAAATCTCACTGGATTATTACAATTAATTGCAAAATGAATGTTTGGAAATGTAAACTGATATTTCCTACTGACACACTACAGCAAAATATATAAATTACTGGCTTAAAAAAAATGTCATGTTGAAATATCAACGTGCCTAAGACTTTTGCACAGTACTGTACATCAATAATTAATAATAATTACATGTTGTGATTCCAACCTGATATCACAGCAATTCGTACATATTTTAAGAAGTCGCTAATTCATACAAATTTGTACAACCTTGTACGTATTTGACGAGTTGTTCAATTCATATGATTTTGTACAAATTACCTACCCTCAATTCACACCCAAAAACCTACCCATCACTGCAGTGCAGACAAGTAGTACGAATCATACAAGTGAGGTTGGACAAATTTGTACGAATTAGCCACCTTGTGCAAATACATATGAATTGGTCGTGAGATAGTGTTGATGATTCTGAGGAGCAAGTTTGTCCAAATAAACTGGGTACCAACCCATCTTTCAAGAACAAGTGTTTTGTGAATCCTACATTGAACTCCCGAGATTTTAGAAGTGTACAACATAGGTGGGCATTATGTGAATGTCTTTTCTAGTGACGTAGAACCACCATGCAGTGGGATTTGAAATACAAATAACTAATTTAGGTGGTTCAGAGTCAATTCTTTTGGAAGACAATACTATTTATCGAGCACTTTCGACTTTACAACTTTGCAGAATGTTTACATTCACAAACAGCTATATTACACCCTGCATGAAAGGGAATATTCGAAAAAACTGATTTGGGCACTTTAAGTCATGTTAGCTAAAGGACACTTGTTTATTGCACTTGGAATATTGGAATCGTTTTGTTTCAAGACTATGGAGTGATTTATTAATTTATTTTTTTTCTCATTATTATAATCAAAATTGTTTTCATGCTTAAGTTTGTTACTTTAAAAAACAAGGTCGACAAGAAGTACTCTTCAAAGACAGAAAGCAGATTTGAAGTCAACCAAATTTGAACAAAAGTTCTGTAGGGCAATCTGAGGAAGGGGTAAAAGGATCAAAGGCCAGACAGACTTTTTCACCAGAGGCCTGTCGTGGTGGAGTCTGTCAGCCACGTTTTCCAAAGTGAAGGCCAATAGACATATTCGAAGAAATAAGAATATCCTTACAAAAGCCAAGGAGCAGACAAACAAACAAAAGCAAATGTCAAGCAGGGCTGCACATCAGCAATTGCCTCTCTGTCTAAGCACCCAGGGGTATTTATCTTAGGTCTCCTGTCAAAACGGCTCGGCCATTCCGTACTACTAATCCTACTAAACTGACTCTCTCCACTTAGATCAATGGGGCACAACGCTAAGCACTTCTGACAGATACATACATCCGCAGCACGTCCCAGTCCCTAAACTCAACTCTCCTCTGAACGCACGAGTAGACCCCTCAGCCCCCTGCCCCTTTCTCCCTAACTAGTTTAGACAAGATCACAGATTTAGATATGACAGTCACATTCTTTGAAAAATGTAATACCACTCTGAGGAAAATCTCTTAGGATTAGTTTAACTCTATTAACCTGTTTATTGTGCTCTTTATTCTATAGGTTTGAATAATAAATCAATTTTGCTTTCCTCTCCTCTCCTCTTTCAGGGAGCGATCTGAAATTTAATGATCTCCCACCTCCGGCCCCCTCAGTCTCTCTCTCTCTCTCTCTCTGCACTCGCTCCCCCTCTCTTTCACTCTCTCTCTCTCTCCTTCAGTGGCGTAATGCGCCGCTTGCCTCACAGAGCTACTGGTGGTCAGGGGGCTGCAAATGTTATCTGATTTTCCAGAGAGGGGTTTGGAGCTGGACTAAAGAGGCAGGGACAATAACAGGAAGCGGCCAGAGGAACGGCTGGGCTGGGCTGATCACTTTTGCCACTGGAGTGGCCTGATTGTCCAGTGAGAAGCTCTGTGGGAGCTCAGACAGGTTCACATGCAGCTGGAAACAGACACCGCTGACCTGAAACAGAGGAGGATATAACTCGACTCATTCACTGTAGGGATTTTCAAATTAGGAAAGACAGTTGAAGGAACCAAAACTTTGGTAGGTGATTTCTCTATATATATATATATTTGTATTTCTAGTAATATATTTCAAGTCAAAGCTATGAAGTTCAGTCGAAATTGTCATATATTTGAATGACTGTATAATGTATACTGTATGTGTGTGTGATTTACATGAAATTATATTAAGTAATATTTTTCTAATTATGTATCTTAAAAAAAAAAAAAAAAATCTGATTTGAATGATGCTTCCTGGACTAAAAGGAAGGAAATTCCCAAGGAACACTGATTACCCATGGAAAGACGTTGAACTTATCTGGATGTAACATTTTACTTAGGGACAGAGAAACAATAATAAATCCTTACACCATCTGTCCTGCTTTTTCTTGAAACCCCACAGCAATTACAGGTTATTCTTAATGTCTCATCCCATATGTCCCTTTAGGAATAATGTTTTAAGAGATGTAGAAATCAGTTCTATCTCATTATACAGACAAGGAAAGCTGATGATACTAATTATTAAAGGTCATGCAAAACAGCACAGTTAAGTCTTTAAATAATATAAAACATGCCAGCCGTAAGCTTGACGTTATGCGACATACACTTAGAGTGTAAATGAAGAGAGGTGTACCAGATGAGTCAGAGGTGAGAACAGGTGCAATGCATACACTTCAGAGAGTGATAACTTTAACAGGTTTCTGGAACTTGTGACTTGGAAGATATGTGATAGAATGGAGGGGATACTTGATGTATGTCAGGATGAATTTCCTAGAGGAGAGAGTAGGCAGACTGCAGATTGCTGGAAGCTGCTCCATGATTAAACCTATTTTAATCTAAAGCCCACACATAGACACATGCACACACACACACACACACAGAGAGAGAGAGAGAGAGACAGAGAGAGAGAAAGTCTCGAATTAATGGTTTAAACAACATATTGCTGGTGTGCTTTTCAATAAGAAGATAATATTTTTTTTGTATTAAACACGCTTCAATGTCAGTGTACTGAGATTATAATGAGTAAGAAAGCTGTTGATAGCACTGCATTCAATTAAAAAAAAAGTCTTCAGACTTGTTTGCGTAGAAATCATCTACTCTGTTTCCTTTTAACAATGCAATATAACAAAACCAGAAGCGCTTCGACTGAATATGAGCCATAGACAAAAGCCTGTTGATAGTACAAGAAGTTAAAATAGAGTAACCAACATTTAGAAAACAATATGGCTGCTTTTGTACCAATAAAACCAACAGAAAAAATGACAAAACAGAATTAAGAGTTGGAATTTAGTGTATAGCAAACAAATGAGTTGGTGCTGTTACGTTCAGTGATCTGTTACATCAAATATTAGCACTCATGGAACACTGCTTGTCCAATATACTCTTCGAAGAAAAGGTTCTAAATATAACCTTAAAGAGTTATTATTTAAGTCTATTATTTCATGTATATATTTTTCATAAGCATTCCTCATAAAAGAGCCCTGGGGTTCTAGAATCCCATTGAACCATTTTTTCTAAGAGTGTATTGTATTGGGACATTTGGCTTACATTTGCAGAAGATACATTATTTATTTATTTCCCTAAGTATAAGAACTCTTTGAAATCTTATAGCTTAGCAAAATAGTGGATAATGAACTGCAGTTCCCTTTTGTCCTTAATTGGATTTTAAAAAATCAGATATGAATAAACAGGAACATCTGAGCTTTTCAAAGCATAAAACATTTCTTATGCAATGACCAAAAATATCTGAACCCATTGTTATAAAGTCAGGGCATTTTATACCTTATGTGAAAGTAATCATTTTGAGTGGAAGAGTCTATGAGGCCCTCAGGCAAAGATTTAGCAATTTGGGAACACTTAAGAAGCATAATCCACCTGATCTTAATATCATCATCTAAATGAGTCTAACATAAGAATGGTTCATCAAGCTAAAGCGTGTTATCTGGGAACATCCTCTGAATTTTCAGGCACACAGTAGTCTGGATAATGTATTAGTAGGCTTTTACAGTGAGTTCTGTTTCCCAAGATTCAGAAGCACAGTCAAAAGATTGTGTGACAGGAGGAAACCTAATGACAATTTAATGAAGGGATTTCAGTCGCAGATAACAACAGATTTCTTTCTTTCTATCTTGCACACTTTATATTAGCTATCTTAACATCAAAACAATGCAAAACACTTGTGGTGTTAGCACTTGTTATCAGTATTTGGAAGTAGCTAGTTACATGTAACTTAATTACAAAATAAACTGCAAACCGTTACAGTTACTGAAAAAAATTAAAAAGGTTAAAGGGTTACTTCAGCGATTAGCATTAAGCGTTGTATCTGTAGAAACCCGAGTATATTTAAATTATCATACTTTCCCCCCTCATATCCCCCTGGGACTAGAGAATTATATTTTATTTCTGGAAAAAATCCTCAGATGACGCAAATTTTGCGTCATCTGAGGATTTTTTGTCCAGAAGCTAAAGACTACAGCCAGTAGTGGGTGCTATTTCTGCATGTTTTCAACATCGCACTCACAGCACTCGGCTCGGGGAGCTGTGGAGATTCATGTAAACGGAGCAGTGGAGAGCAAAGTGAGTGTTTCAACTTTTCAAATGAAAGTTAAGCTTCCATAGATATGAACTGAAAATGCGCCAGACTAAACACGTGCTGTGACAATATGCCGTGGCTGCGCTTACCTCAGCTCATACCACAGCTCATCCTGCTGTGTTTGTGCCGTGACGGCCATGACACTCAATCTGCTCACTCACATTATATCGAACAGACACGTTCTGTTTTTAATTGTAGTGTCTCTAAATTAAATTATTTTTAATGAAAATGAACGCGGTGGGCAAGTGATCCAGTAAACCAGTAGCCTGCCTTGAGTGTCCTTGCAGGGAAGCAAAGCAAGTGCATTCTGGGAGTTGTTGTCTTGTACCCCCATGAGACAAAAATACATTTTCTGTCTTTTCTCAGTCTAGAAGGCATCAAATTCAAAAATAATTTCACATTTCTACTACATAAATGAGTTTAAATACAGATTCATCTTCCCAGCACTGAAGTGGGGTTACATCTGAATATTTTCTGTAAAAAGCTAGGATATTTTGAATAATATTAATTTGGTGTTTTGCCTGTTTTTGATGTGCATAACATATCTTGCCATTTAAAGGCAGTTTAGTAAAGCGATGCTATTCTGATGCTTTTGATTGGTTCTCTTGTTTGAATTTGCTGCCAATTGCATCAAAACCACTGAAAGCTTTAAGGCGACACACTGTGGAAAGATTTGATTTCAAAAACAATATCATAGCTATTAAACTATTTCTTGTTATGATTTTAAATCTGTATTTAATCTCAGAACGATCTCTAAGTAAATTATTATAATCTTAACTGAATTGATGAAGGATTCTGAAAGTCTGACAGTAATCAGTGTTGAGTATACTACTGGTTAACTCTGCCTGGTGCAGTGTGAAGTATTTATGAGGATCTATTGACAGAAATGCAATATAATATACATAACTATATTTCCAGTGGTGTATAAAGACCTTACATAAAGAACCATTATTTTTTTATTACCTTAGAATGAGCCGTTTATATCTCCATATACCGCGGGTCCCCTTACAGTGAAGTCACCATTTTGTGCCGTCATGTTTCTACAGTAGCCCTAAATGGACAAACTGCTCTATAGAAAGTCTAGCTACACTCTGCTGTCTCAGACGACAACATTTTTGTCCTGTGTTGGCCATCGTAGGTTCTCTACATGCTTCAAAAGGAAGGAGTTGGCGGTTGTAGTTCATAACCTCACTGCTAGATGTCGCTAAAATTTACACAGTGCACCTTTAGATTTTAAAAAATGACTAACAGTAGAAAACATTTGTTTTCATTCGTTAGACAAATTAATAAAAAAATTGTCAAATGTAATCTGTTACATTAATCTGTAATCTGTAACCTACTACATTTCCAAACCTTCCCAACAGTGGCTACTATTGATGTGGGATCTGGCTATGGTTAGGGGCAGGTTTGGTGGTATGGGTAGGTTTAAGAGTGTGCTAAGGTGTAAGGGAAGAGTCAACAGTGTTAGATGTATATTACATAAATTAATTACAGCTATGATACTGTAAGCAGGTTTTTTTTTACATACACAATAATTGGATTTCATCAAATTATTCATTTAAATGTTAATACATAGTAGTTAAGTTATTTCTTTCTTTCTTTGCAACATTAAACAGCGTAATTGTAAAAGACATACAATTATATATACACATGTATACACATATATATATAATATTGTTTGTTCTCTTGTTCCATTCACATGGTCCACAGACGATGAAACTGTCTGCCTGGAGGCAGATGACTGAGCCTGAATGCTGGGCAGGTATCCTGGTTGTTTTATGTACCCTCAGCATGGGAGCTGATGTCCAGCAAGCTCTGAAAACACCATCCATGCCGGGCACAGTACTCCAAAGACATAAGAGAGATTGGAAATGGGATAAACTTTATGTGTATGAGGAACTGCTTCCAAAAAACCCACCTGAAAAAATTGGAAAGGTAAAGGTTCTAAACCGTGATTAATGAAATTATTTATATATAGTGCTATAGTTTGAATATTATGTTAAATCTACAAAAAAAAATTTAATTCAAAAGGTAATTGAAGAGTCTTTTCTTACTATATATCTTTATCATCTTTGTTCGTCATTATGCTTGCTTTTTTATATCCGACTTTTCCCTTTCTTTCTCTTTTTAGCTTGAGAATACACACTTCAACATGAACTCAAGATTTGTTCTTTCAGGAGAAGGTGCTAACGATATTTTTACTGTAAATGACAATGGGGATATCTTGGTCAACGCAAAGCTGGACCGGGAGAAGAAAAGTGCCTACAGGCTCTCAGCTTCAATAATCAACATTGGAAACAAAGAGCCTCTGGACAAAAATGATACGTTTGTAATCGTCGTCCTGGATATAAATGACAATAGCCCTGTTTTTCCACCTAACCTCTCTGGGTCTATCAGCGAGTCCTCTACAGCAGGTAACACTTTTTTTTTTCTTTTTTTTTACATGGTGGCCAAATGTGTGGACAGATTCACAAATAGAAATAAAAAAGATACTGTACGACTTGAGCTTGAAACCATGGATTTATGAAATGTGGATGCTGCAGTACTTCAAAAGTATTAAGTTAAACAAAAAAAAAAGTCCCTTGGAACTTTTTTTAAAAAATGATTTTTATGTTTGTTTTTTATAAATTATGTTACAGGATCGATAGTAATGACAGTAAATGCAACTGATGCTGATGATCCCACCACTCCAAATGGAGAGATTGTGTATGAGCTGAAAAATGGGACAGACCTCTTCGAAATCAACAATAAAGGTATATGTATTTACATTACACAACCTTTCAAAAGATTGCAGTCAAGAGTTTTGTAAAGTTTTTTAATTAAGTCTTTTATGCTCATCAGGGCTACATTTAATTGATGAAAAACACAGTAAAAACAGTAATATTGTGAAATATTTTAACAATTTAAATTAATAAAAAAAATGTTTTTTAAATTCACAAAACTTCAGTCTTCAGTGTCACATGATCCTTTAGAAATCTAACAGGGTGATTTTCTGCTCAAGAAACATTGTTATTATTAATGTTAAAATAAGCTGTGCTGGTTAATATTTTATTGGAAACTATTATAAGCAAAAGCATTTACTAAGTTTATGAAAAATTATGAAATAAAAATAATTTTGTTACATTATAAATGTCTTTGTTTTTGTAGGTGAAATCACATTAAAAAAAAGCAACCTTGACCGTGAGAAACAGAGTCAATACCTAATTAATGTACAAGGCAAAGATTTACCAATAAGTTTGAGTGGGAATTCTGCTACTGCCATTGTGACCATCAACATTAATGATGTAAATGACAACATCGCCACCTTCAAGACAGGCAAGTCAACCTATAAACTGTAACTGAATATTTTGTAAAGACTGCATTACTTTTAGAGTCAGTGCCAACAGAATGTCATTTTCTCCTGCAGGAAAATACCAATTTAATGTGAAAGAAGACAGCCAACCCGAATTTGAAATTGGCATATTAGAGGTGGAGGACAAAGACGAGATACAAAACAAAGATCCAACTTTTAATGTACAACATGAATATGATAAAGTGTTTGGCATCAAACGAAATAATGAGAAAGACGGAATTCTTAGCCTCAAAGTGGTAAGTATTGCCAACTTTTTTGTTATTTTTTATAATCCTGTTTTTTTCCCCTTATTACATAAAAACACAATCTAGCACAAAGTATTTTTACAACAATACAATGTGAAAAAAACATACAGCCATTCTTAATGTAATATGCATTTTACAGATCCAAAACTATAGAAATTAATACCTGAAATAACATCATGCCTTAAATGAGTTCTACTGTATGATTGGTACGCACATCCAAAGCATCTTAGCCAGGTGCAAGATAAAAAAAAAATCAGATAATAAAAAAAAGATCTGCACACTGTTATTCTCCCTTTATTTAGACAAGATTAAGGCCTGTCCACACAGAGACACGTTCAGCTGTGTACATTAAAACATTTTGTATCATATCAGCATATCAGTGCTGTGATGTATTTCCAAGTGAAACAGAATATTGAATAGCGGGCAGGGTTTTACTTCAGTGCTCCTCCACTCCATCTCTCGCTCATAGCAGACTAATGCTTGGAGGGGAATGGTTACGCATTTTCAAACCTAAGCCGTCAAACTGACATCATCTGCGGGACGCCGTTTCCAGAGCGGAAGTAACTTTTCAGATTTTGATTAAAGATTACCGCGACAAACTATATTTTTTTCTGTGTATTAACTTGCACAGATTAATTGTTCACCCTAAGACCTGTAATATGTGCTAACAAGGTAAATGGGGTCAATTTTAATTGGTGTATTTGCATTAATGTTATGGTAGGTTTAGGGTTGGGGTGGGTGTAGGTGTTAATAAAACACAATCTGGTTAACAGCAAATTTATTTATTGTTATTTTATCATGAGATTTGAGTTAGTACCTCACTTCTTACAATTGCTTTAACCCTTCTAGCCACAACTCTTCTTCTCCGTTTTAAATGTATTTCTGTGGCAGAATTACAGCGCCACATACTGGTCTGGCATGTATAGTCGATTTCAGTGGTTTCGTGTGTCCACAGATATTTCTTGAGATGAGGGGGAAAAAAAGATAGGGAAAGCTCTGGCTTCGGGTGGATGTGGCCTTAAAGTAGCAATGTTTCGTTCAGAGATCTTCTTCAAGCCCACACACACAAAGGCAACAACTCAATAATGGCGCCTTTCCATTACCAGTACCAGCTCAAATCGACTCACCTCATCTCGCCTCGCTTTTCGCTCCATTTTCCATTACAGATATTACCTCCACAATAGTACCTGGTCGTCATAGCGACGCCGCAGGAAACTGCCGTGACGTAATCTTCTACGCGACACACACCCGCTAACCAAACAAAGGGAAGTCTGCACTTCCTTGTTTGACCACGGCGTATTCTTCCGAGTTGCCATAACAGTAATGGGTATATCACGCAATCTCTGGCCAAACTATTAAAAAATGGCGGGGTTATTCAGGATACTCCATCTGGCACGTGCAATGATGACGCAGTGAATAGTGACGATTCTCTCTGACCAATCAGCAGTCTGCAATGTTACAGAGGCGAGTCGAGTTGAGTCAATCTGGTACTGTGTAGTGGAAAAGCGCCATTAGTACTCAAACTCAAACATACTTACAATTGATTACACCTGTTAGCAAGGTCAATCGTGTGAACACCTAGGCTATATATGCTAATCCACAATTTTAACCAATGTTTATCAATGATCTTTTTTATGTCTGAGCAACAGTTGAAGGATGGTAGCTCTGTCCATGCAACAATGAATTTTCTATAAAGATCTGTAATTATTTATGTATTTATTTATTTATTGACATGCCTTCGAATGTCCAAAAAGCTAACACATAAATGTCATAATTTACTGTCAAACTTAAATGTTTATCACATGTATTGACAAAGCAATGAAATTGTAGCAGTTGATTTTCAGTACCTGACCATATCAAAAATATCATCAATATACATGTGCCAATATACCTAGTAGCCTGACGTGGTCATACTCAATTCTAGTCAGAATATGAGTCTGATACCGCTCCATTGGGCTGTGATTATGTGATTATTATTCTTTGCCAGTGTTGTAAAACATTTTTTTAAGGATACACAGATTACTTATCACCACGATCATAATTTCTGAGAGAAATAGTGAAGGTGAATGCATATACGAACAACTTCTCCGTTTAGGATAGGAGCAAATTCAACTCAAGCGCCTTCGATGACATGAATGATTACGTTAATAGGCTTGTTTGAGATGAGCAAAATCTGCGCAGAACCGATCACCGGTGATCAGCGCGAGATGCATGCCGGTTAGAAATGTGTCCGAGGGCGGTCCGCCTTCCTCTGATGTCATGCTGACGTATGTCAAAAACTCTCGCGAAAGGCGGATGTGTCGGATTCTGCAGTCGAGCGCAGTTGCTCTCCACCGACTGCGCTGAGCAAAAGCATGATGGGAAACGACTTACTGACGACACAGCTTAATGCTCATTGGTTTAAACAAACGTGACATGTGATTCTTTTTTTAAATGTTTGATTTTAAAACTCTGATATCATGTTTTAATTTCTATAAATTATGTGTTAATATTCCCAAACTGTGCGACAGTGCGACCTCTCAGTGGGTTTGTTGTCATATTTATAAAAATATACAAAAACATGTATGTAATTAAAGTAAAAATGATTATAAACACGTCTTTCGAATGGAAATAAATAACAAAAACTTTGAGTGTCTTGTTCATAATATTTATTTTCATATAAAAGCAACAGAACTTAAATTACATCCAGTTTATCAGCAACGCAGTGCATGAGTGTGAATCCCGCGATATCCGCCTTTGATCTCGCAGGTGTCTGATCCACTACGAGAAGACAGAACTGTCCGTCTTGCCTGCACTTTTTTCACTCCTCCCTTCACTGCAGCCGCCTAGTCTCGCCATCATTTCAGGCGAGGCGAGGCGCATCTCAAACAAGCCTAAAGTTTATCATCTGTCCATCATCGTCTAAAGCCCGCCCTGACAATTTCATTGGTCCGAACAGTTTCTGTTTGGGCATAATTACTCCTCTATGGATCGAGTCCAGACTGAATTGCCCGAGCAAAAAATGTGTGGCCGGGGCTAAATTTGGCTGGCATCCAGGCTACATATATGGTACAATATGTGGAAAAAGGGGATTCTGTAAGACATTAAGGATAAATGTCTATTCAAAGAGGCCCATGCATTGTAATTCTGAACATGCCTGGAGAAAAATATATGATGTCTTTCAGTTTTAACATTTTTTATCACATTTGTAGCATGTCCTATTATATAAGAATGTAAAGTAAAGAAAAAACAGATACACATGTCTGAACAGGGTTTTCGCAAAAGTAACTATCAGGAGGCCCATGTTTCCAAATAGACTCTAGTGCTCTTTCTTCCATTGCCATGTGTTCAATAGTAAATTAAACCAATGTTTCATGTTTAATAATTGTTTGGTTTTCCAGTTTTGAAGAATATAGCTTTCATGGCATTAGAGCAAACTGGTTTTAAGTAATGTGATGCAGAGTCACGCTCTGAAAGTTCTCCTAATAAACAGAGGGAAGAAGATTATAATTTTTAAGACTCTGCAATGCTGTTCATGATTTCAATCAAAGTTGAAATTTAAGCTTTTTATTGTTATTTTTCTCATTTTTCTTTCCAATCACTTGCAGCCTCTTGACTATGAAACATTAAAGACGTACACTTTTACTGTTCTCGTGGACGAGCTCACAGCGTCTAAATCACCAGATAACCAAGGACAAAACCTTCTGAAGAGAGCCCAAGTTTCCATCAATGTAATTGATGTTGACGAACCACCTGTTTTCAACCAAATTGAATACAACTTTAGCATCTACGAGGGTCCCATCAAGAGCATGTTCGTTGGAGCTGTTTCAGCAAAGGATCCAGATATAACCGGTTACAAAATAAGGTACAAATTGAACTGCATTTTTATTCATGTATCAAAAATAGATGAAAGGCTTTCTGTGTTCTGTTGTGCTATAATAAATGTTATAGAGTAAGCAGATGGAAATAAGACATGATGTTTAATCTAACGGTTTATCTAGGTACTCTATTGAAGACCCAAACTGTCCTGTAGTTGTGGATCCTGTGAAAGGACATCTGTTGTTGAAGAAGCAACTGGACAGAGAGCAAGAATCCTCATACACATTCCATGTTACAGCACATGAGGATAAACCAAATGGTAGGATATAAACAAGCTTTCACAAATTACCATTTACTCATTTGCACTACCAATCAAAAGTCTGCACACACATTCATTTTTATTTATTTCTAAGTTTTAGGTGAAGGCATAAAAACATTATTAACAATGTAAAATTACACAAATGCCAGTATGGGAATTATTTTTCAGGAAATAAGTTGCACTTTTATAGTATAATTTAAGATTTTTAGTGTAAGCCTTTCGATTTCTACCAAGTGTGTCTAAACATTTAATATTTGTGTTTCCAAAATATAAACTATATTGAGCTATTGTGATTTCAGTGTTAATAATGTAGTGGAGGGATCACAAGCTCGCTGAATTAGCTAAATTATTTAATCAAGGTTTTGTTTCAAGAAATCCAACAAAATAGGACTTCTGGGAACTTTTTCTTTTGTTGTGCTGATTATTGTTGTTTGCAAAAGTGCTTTGGTTTAATTAATTAAAATTAAAGTAGTAGCAAAAATCAGTAGTTAAATAGTTTTTTTTATATATATATAAAAGAATTAGCAAATAACCAAGCACTAGTAATATTCATAGAGTTCATAGATGAATAGTAGTTAATGGTTTGACAAGATTAAATAAAATAGCCGTCTCATCATCATTATCATCATCATCACCACAGACAATTTGTTAAAAGAAAATGCCTTTTTTTTTCTCTCTGATTTCTCAGGACTAAAGTCCAATGCAATGGTTAAACTAAAGGTTCTTGACATTAATGACAATGCACCAGAACTTACTAATGGGAGCTACGTGTATGTTTGTGAGAGTGATAAACCTGGAACAGTAAGGAATTACCTAAATATATTTCACGTTATCAAATGTATAATGACTTACCTTTAGATATTTCCATACTCCTTAATTTATTACCCTCTTGCAGATCATTGGGACTGTTGGTGCCTATGACAAGGATGAACATTCAGGCAGGTTCCATTTCACTCTGAAAAAAAAGAGCTCAAACTTCTCCCTTCATGATAACTTAGGTGAGTAAATTCATGTTCACTAAAATTGATGCATAGAGTAGTAGAGAATCAATCGCTCTACCATTATAGGCTAAGGTTTGTATCATTTAAGCAAAAGAGTGGAGGTGATGAAAAAGGATGTTTCTACTGCGGGTACACTTTCTTTATGAGGGACATCAAGAATGTTTTATTCTTCTTCCCTGGACTACTCCAAAGTAAACTAACTGTTGATTATTCTTAGTGTAATCAGGCATAAAAGAATAGAAATAAACCCACCAAAGTACTGTAAAATGCATTAGGTACACGCTTTCTAAAAGCAGCAGCCCTGCACAATGAATCTACGATCTGACACTCCATGTTCTAAATGTGCCAGGCTGAGGAACATTTTCAGAACACTGTTTTTTTTCCGCACAGCTGTATAATGAAATAGTATGTCAGATTTTTATTTTAAATTGGCAGAAACAAGAAGAAAGGAAAGAAAGGAAATGTCTTGTAGTTTTCTTTTGAATAAAAATTACATATCAGTATTTAAATGTTTTTTTCAAATGATCACATAACACTGACTGAAGATTGAAAATTCAGCTTTGAATAAATAAATTTGAAATATGTTACAATTGTTTTACAGTATTGCTGTTTTTGTTGTATTTTGACCATAAATGACTTTTTAAAAACATTTAAAAATCTGGTTGCACTTCTATTTCGATGGTCCATGCTACTAACTACACTAATAAGTTGAGAAAACTTAAAAGTTTAAGGCAACCAGCTGCAGAAAATTTTTGAGTTTTCTCAACTTTATTTGTTTGAGTTATCTTAACTTTTTTTCATGTTAAATCATTGAATACACTTTAAAAGATACAACATACAAAACATAAGTTGGATTTTTTACAGTGTATAAGTAACTCTGAAACTACATGTCAGCTAACTCTCCTTAAAGTATTAGTAGAATGTTAAGTTAGAGCTAGGTGAATAAGTTGCAAAATGACTTACTAGAATGTCTTAAGTGGACCATCGAAATAAAGTGTTACCAAAATTCTTACCAAACCCAAAAAATTTTACGTGCATGGTTTAAATTATTTATAATATGTAATCTATAAAAATAATGTATTCTATTCCCAGACAACACAATGTTACTTTTCAAACTGACTTCTTCAAAATGTGCTGGAAGAGCATTTCATTCCATGGCACATGAATGCCAAAGTGAAGATTTACTCTTCCTACTATTGTGTGAAATGGGATATTCTTAGGCCTGGTTGCATTGAATTGTCACAAGAATCTCAGCAACATTTCCCTCCAAGCATCAACAGAAAACAAAAGCAGAGTTCAATGACAACAATAGCACTGCTGACGAAAATTGTTAGCTTGCACCTGTGGCATAGTCAGTCATTTCCCCCGAATAAGGGCAAAATTAATGACTGCATCTCTTTAATTATTAATATTCATTGTAGATAACACTGCGAGCATTGTGCTGAAGCATGGAGGTTTCAGTACAGAGCACTCAGTGGAACATGTGCTCGAAATCGAAATCTCTGATGGAGAACTGAAGAGCAGTAACCTCCTCCCGATTAAAGTGTGCACATGTCAGTCGGGTCGGCAGATGGAGTACTGTATGGCCTACGCCCAGACCGGAGTGAGTGTCAGCGCCCTCTTGGCCATTCTTCTCTGCATCGTCACCATCCTGGGTACGTTTACACACATCAAACTTGAGTTTCTTCTTTCTGTTGCAAAGGCCAATAAAACATTCTTAGCTCTTCAGTGTGTTTTTAAGGGAAAAAAGGAAACACATTTTTTAAAAACCAAAAGCATAATTTAATTAAAGCCCAGCAAAACAGGTTATGAAGGATTCATGACATGACATGAGTGTTGTCATATTAATAATACATGCAAACATTTTAAACCCTGTATTTGAGGAAAGGCTTTTCTCTGTAATTTCCCAAGTGGAGACGGTGTTTATTTAATTCACAATCTTTGGATCCTTTAAGTGGTGTGATTGTATAAATAACCCAGGGACCACCGAACAGTCTAAATAGGAGCATGTAAGAGAGGCACTTAGCTCCATATTCTCTGTCATTGTCATTGTTTGTTAGTTCACTGTATGTGATGAGATGTTGCACACTCTCAGATAAAAAGGTACAAAAGCTGTCACCGGTGCGGTACCTTTTCAAAAGTTATACTTTTGTACCTTATTTAACCCTAAAGGTTGCATACTAGTACAGGCACAAATTATTCCTCTGTTGTAAGTCGCGTTTAGATAAAAGCGTCTGCTGAATGCATACATGTAAAGTGTACAGATCAGTAAATAAAGGGTACCCCAGTGACTGATCTTGTACTTTTTTTTATGAGTGTGAGATTAGACATTTTGCTTGCGTCTGCACACCTTTTCTGAAGTTGAAGTTTGCACTTGCATTTCCAAACGTGTGAAACAGGAGTGATGACAATTAAAAGACAATTCACTGATCTGCAGTCACTAGAAGTGCTGAGGTTCATGTACTCCCATTATAAGAGACTTTCAACACCAGGGCTATTTTAAAATTCCCACGGGTACCACCTTATGTTCTTTTCTACTTGTACTGTCAATCAAAATAATGAGCTTACATTGCAGAAATAAATCAGGATGATGCTAAAAAATATTATATATGAAAGAAAGACAGCAAAAAAAGAGAGATTATATTGATATTGTGTTTATTTTCTCTTGTCATAATAGTCATCGTCATCCTCATTGTGTTGCGGAGGCGCTATCAGAAAGATGTTTTGGTCACCAAGTCGTCTGGCGAGATCCACGAGCAGCTAGTGAGATATGACGAGGAGGGCGGTGGAGAGATGGACACAAATGGTTATGATGTCTCCATCCTGACCTCAGCCTGTCACGACAGCAGCTTTCGGCCTGGCGCGGGGCCTTCGCTTTATGCCATGGTGAAGAAACCCCCTGCTTGTAAGGGTGACATGGCCATGATGATCGAGGTGAAGAAGGACGAGGCAGATCATGACCGTGATGGGATTCCCTACGATACTTTACACATCTACGGTTATGAGGGATCTGAATCCCTGGCCGGTTCCCTCAGCTCTTTGGGCTCATCCTCCAGTGGGTCCAATTTGGACTATGACTACGACTTCTTAAATGAGTGGGGACCTCGTTTCAGGACCCTGGCTCAGCTCTACGGAGTAGACGGCTCTGATACCGATAGTTCCTACTGAAGCCCGTTGTCATCAGGTGGTCATCGTCCTAGGAGGACACATGGAGGCTGCTGTCTTCTCGTCATGGGACTTTTCGTAAGGGTCCCTTTAAGAAATGATTAAGATGTGCCAACACTTGTTTCCTTCAAGCATTGTTATAAAAACTTTGATGAGCACTACACTGTATTTGTAATTTTCATAGAATAAGTGTATGTTAAGTAGAAAAACTTGCCTTGGTCTTTTACACTGGTTTTTGTCCAGGTGGATTTTGTATAAAGCAGAATTGGACACTGGTTGGACAAACTCAGCTTTAGGCTGTTTTATCTTTGCAGCATCTTTTGTGTTATCCAATATATTTGTTCTTTCTTGCTCACACCATTTTGTGAAGGTAAATATTGTTTTCTTATTGCATATATTGTATTACTCAACCCAATCTCATGAGAAAACGTAACCATTTTAGCTTTTGGCAAACTGATGAAGAATTTGTATAAATTAGTATGATAAGATTGAAGTGAAAACATTACCCACCCCTAAACCTGTCAGGGGGTGATAAATAGTCCTCATGAAAACATACAAATGAGATTATACGAATTTCCTTCCAATTCGCCAAAACGTGAACGTTACGAGTAGCAATGAGTTTGGTCTTTTTCATTTTTTTTTTTGTATCTTGTATTCCTGTTTGTGTTTATCTTTTTTTTCCTCTGTATACAAGTTTTTTTCTGGACTCATAGTCAGAGTAATTGTGGAGCCAGCATTGTTCAGCAGACTCTTCTCATCAGGAAAACTACTGTATTGCCATGGGAGCAACAGAGGAAGTGGTGATAACTGTACTTTGAAAGAATTAAAGGCTATCCAAGTTTATTTGACAGGAATCATCAGCACATCGATTGTTATGAATAAAGCCCAATTCTCAAAGGTCGACCATTATAAGGCAATTGCAGACGTCTCAGGAAACATGTAGTGAGCTGTATGCCTGTTGAAATGCGAGAAGTGGTCTCAATAACTGTACTACCATGTGAATCATAAGCGTGGCTATGTGTTTAACGGCATCAATTGAGAATAATGCAAAGCTGAAATTGCTAACCGTTATTTTTGATGATAGTTAAAACCAAAACATGTAGCAGGCCAGCCAGTGTCTTGACAATATTTTTCATCCTTCATTCAAGACTAAATAGACAAAAGGGTCTCCTTTCATTGAAAAAAAAAAAAATACCTTAAATATTTACATCTGTGTACAAACCTATTTTCCTCATTAACCATGGGCACAATATGTGGAAGCCACCTTCTTCCTTTCCTGTAGGGAATTACACGCCAAACACTCTTCTACCGTCTTGTTTAAAATGACTAGCTCCATCACTGAAATGTCAACTTCCTGTCTGTGTGCACAAGGAAACACACTTCCTGTTCCCTTATCTTTCAAGTGAAGGAACAGATTGAACATTTTTCCTGTTTTCTTGTCTTGGATGGATAAAGAAAGAGAACTTAGGAGAGCAGGAAAATGTTAAAGAACAACATAAATCACTGTCTTGGTCATAAAGCATTGTCCTTCAAGACAAACGGCGCTGCTCTTGAATGTTGTCTTTTTTTTTCTTTTTTTTACTATACAATTTAATTTGACTGTAAATCTGTTTTCATCTTTTTCTTAAATTATTTTAAGGGAACATCTTATAGTTCTAATGTAGCTATCTTTAACATTCTGGTTGTAAAATAAGATGTTTAATCAGTAGACTGTATACTGCTGGGTAAAGACTTTTACTTGAGTGAAAATCACAGACTGCACATTCTCATGAAGGAAATGATGTATCATATTTCTCAAGTTAAACAATGTACAGAAAGACTGGAACCGTTTAAATGAAATAAGATGGGGCCTTCTGTAGACTGTATATGTGATTGTTCCTTATTGTTATCATACTTCCTCTTACTATGTATGCTTTGAATTAGCGCTTCTTGACATAATGGCCCGTTTAAAGCGTATGTGTTGTATGAACATTTTTCTAAACAAGCAGATGTTTCTGAGATTTGATGAGAAGGTCCAGTAGATGTCAGTGTTGGGCAGTCAGACTAAACATTTCAGTATGTGGTTCTTTTATGTGTGTGTGTGTGTGTGTGTGTATGTGTGTGTGTTAGAGGGACAACATTATGTGCCTTTTTTCTATTGTTTCTATTGTTAAAATGTTCTTTTTGTTTTCTCTTTTTAAACTGCCAATTTTGTATTTGAATAATAAACTTCATATTCCATAAAATGCTTTCACTATCCTTCATTTTTTATCAAAATATAATGACAAAATGGGCTCTTTTACCTCTAAACAATGAGTGTAAAGACAGGAGAGCGTGTCTCATTAAACCAATGTTGTCTGGGTAGCAGATTGCGCCTTGCGGTGAAATTCACGATATCTGTTGTTTATGGAGCAGACAAACAGATCACACAGATAGCAGCATGTTAGCGGAAATTCCACAGTGATGTCACGCCTAACACATCTGTGACACCCAGCTGGGACTTCCTGAGGCTTTAGACTCAGCCATTCATGGTATCCACAGAGCAAAGAGCTTTCTTAAAATGACTACAGCTATGATGCTATATAATGAGGAAAAATCTTACATTTTCGCCTGAGAACTCCAAAATACCATTTCCAGCTGTCTTCCAAAGCAGTATTATATTCAGTAACCTTAGTTACACTTCATTCACTTACAACTTACACTTCAGTTTGGGGTCAGAAGACTTTTTGCTTATCAGTTCACCATTTATTTGATAAAAAATCATCTCTGGTTGCGTATGCAACCAGCTTCCATGAAAAGGGGAGCGAGGCACTGTGTCTTGTTGTTGATGCTATGGGGAACTGCATCAGTGTGACCGTTGTCTGAAGAGTTTGTAAACAAACAGCCATAATCATTGGAAGAGGGCAGTCCATGATGTCACACTTGGAGCGCCCATGAAAGGGCGTCTGAGTTACATGTCATCAACTCTTTTGTTCGAAGGATACGTGCAGGCAAGCTGGACGCAAGGCAATGAGTCTCTTGTTCCTCTTCTCAGTGAACTGGGTTGCATACTCACCCTGAGACGTTCCCTTTTAAAGTGAACTTCGAAGCTGTGTCTTTGAGTTGACTCTATGTGGAGCCAATACCCACTACGCTATGCTGTAGGAGTGCCTCAATAAGCTGTGACTATTCAGAAATATAGTGGGCATAGCACTAAATGACTCTACAGAACTCAGCCGAGAGACAAGAGCGTGTCAACCTCAAGGGCGCATCCTATGTGACTTACAAAAAGCTATATAGTGGCGCTATTCCCTGAGCCAATATATTCCCAAGCACTAGGGGGAAATTGCAGAGCCTCTGCTATGCTCTGTTTTCCCTCAGATATTGCCTGATAAAGCTCTTAGGGAGCAGCCTACCAAAGGGAGCATACAGGGTGCAAACTTTAGTGAGTAGACAGGAGAAGACAATTACTTGTTTGTTTGTTTGTTTTTTCTAAAATGTAGTCCAACTCATAATGCTTAAGCTACAATCTTCAGTATTGCCAATGTCCCTACCATTTTTCAGAAAAGGCAGGCAAACAAGAAAAGGACATATTGCAGTTTTCCCAATAACACTCATCAACCAGGCTCTATACCCAAGGAAGCCACGGGGAAACCTAAGCTCTTTTAAAAGACTGCAGTGTAACTGGGGGAGAGCAGCTCATATAATGACTTGCCTATAAAAGTACCCAATCCAAAGGGTAATATATATCCTACTTTAAAGTAGGATCCTTGAGTCTTGGCAGGTAACCAGGGTAGTGCCAGCAGGCTAAGGAGTCTCCAGAGTATTACCGGCAGTGCAGGGAGCCAAGGAGGTGCCGGCAGCTCAGGATGCCAATTTTCTTAGAAGGAGCTATGGGTTTATGGACTGGAGGGGAACCTGGAGTGTGCACATGGGCTGGAGCTGTCTCTGGACTCTGGTCAGGGGCTAAAGCAATCATTGGACTCTGGTCAGGTGCTGGAGCTGTCACCGGACTCTGGTCAAGGGCTGGAGCCATCACCAGACTCTGGTCAGGGGCTGGAGTGGATAGATTTGTAACCCAGACAAAGATAAGTGTTACAGCCATTATGGACAGGACCATCTCTTCGATGCCACCAGGGCAGACTGGAAGGGCAGGCAATGGAATTTTACTCACTCTGAGATCACACTGGAACGGACTTGGGGATTTCACACACTGGAGCAGACTCGGGAAGATCACTCACTGGAACCATTGTGACCACTGGAATTGGCAATGCTGTGATCCTTGGAGTGGGAATTGTCACTGGAATGAAAAGTAGCTTCCTCTACTGTATAGGATGAACCACATAACCATAGAATGTAATCAGTATACCTCTTCCAGGAACCTGTTTTTGTAGCCGCTTGAACAGACAATCTTCCAATCCGATCCAAAAAATGGTCTTGAGAGTTCCATCGTTCCAGTGTGAGAGCTTGAGCAACCCTTCAAGGTATTCCTTGATTGGGTGGCCATTTTAAGACAGGGAGAGAAGCAGATCAGCTGAATCAATCGGGATGAAGCGAGTGCTCATTGTGTTCTTTGGATACATGCTTGAGGTAAACAAATGCTGGAGATGAATACATGGAGATACAACACTGGAGGGTATGTAGGTGAAGGGGACAGGATTTCCTCAGACATATGGCCAACCTTATCAGGAAGTACCTTTGCCGAAAAATGCACCGGCATACATAAGCATAAACTAATTTTTAATATGGATATTTTTCTTACACAAGCGCATTACTTCACTTCAAAAGGCCTGTCAGCTGATCACTTCTACCTATAGGAATACAACGTCTATCACCGTATACATACATAAGCTCCTTCAAGAGCTATTGCATTCTCCGGAGCTCATTTACCCTCATCCACCCCAAGCTCCTCCTCTTGTCAGTCAGGATTTGGTATTCTAGTTCCCCTTGAATCAGGCTAAATCCCTAAATTATTTTGTACGTTAAATATCAACATTAATGATATCTGCAATACTTTATGTTGGTTCTTTTCTGTTTACTCTAATAGGGGTAATTGCTGGTCTCCCTGCTCTTATCCATGCTAGGCTGCATGGATGCGCAGGCAGTTCTTGTTCAGAACGGAACCATACCAGAAATCCAAACTATATTCTAATAGTAAATTAATCATCTTTGACGATAGTGGTCCTGACAGAATTCCTTTTCAACATTTACGTAAGTACCGTTATATTTTGTCGATGTATGCAAATCGCCTTTGTGAATGTGCTGGTTACATCCATAGTCCGAATCCGGAGGGTAGCAGATCCTGCCTGAAGATGAAGGCAGGGGCAGAGCCTACCCCCTGACGTATGGACAGGGACCGACCCGGTGGTGGTGGTGGGAAGGATGGGGGTGAACGCCAGCGTCAGTATCTGCGAACATAGTAATGAGTGGGAACAGATGACAAATAATGATTGGTTAGATAGATAATTAATGAATGTTATGACATTTGAGTCTTCCAGGTAGAACTTACGCTAGAGTTCCCATTTCTTGATATGAAGTTGGATCACTAAGAGTTGGATTTGATCCATCTTTGAAAAGCAACATTTGTGCAACTCCTGCATTTACTGACTCTTGTTTGCAAAGCAGTCAAGTACAATGATTCACACAAACATGCAAATTTAGCTAATTTCTCAGGCAAATTACCTTAACAAATGAAATTAATCCACTGCATCCTCGGGGGCTCATATGCCGGGCCAGGGAGTGCATTATTACAGCCAAAAACAGAAAAGTTATAATGTTCAAATAGATGAGACATTTTATGACTAGCTGCTCTAGCGAGGGTATAAACATGGCGGACAGTGTAACAATAATAACAACAGAACAGACAGCATAGACAAAAACTCAGCCCAAAATTGCCTCAACTCCTTTGTTGCGTGTTCCCGGGAGAAGGGTTTATGTACATTTTAGGATGTGTGATGTCACCAACCTGGGAAAAAGCTCATTGTAGTCCCTACAAGGTGTTTGTTGTAGTCCTTAAAAAGTGAGTTCTGTAAAAGAAAATATCTCTCTTTGCATGAAACTTTGAGCGCTGTAACTTTACTGATGTTGTTTAGCAACATTACACACTAAAGTACAACTAAAGTAAAAATAATAATATATTTATTTAATATCTCTCTGATTGTATTTGTCTGAAAGAATAAAGTCATACAACTAAGGCTTGAGGATGAGTAAATCATGGGGTAATGTTCCTTTTTGGATATCATTTTAACTAAACACACTGTCATATACACACATTTGGAATTTGTGTCAGGCTACTCAAGCAAAACATTAAATAAATATACATGTTAAACAAAACTATTTTCTAAGAATGGGCTACAATAAAATCACAATCTCACATGAGAATATTCAAACATTCCCCATACAACTATACAGTTTCAAACATATATGGAAAAAGATAAGAAGTTAATATACAGAATATAGGTTACATGCAAATCACATAGTCCCATTTCATCATTTATGAATCGGTTTGTTATTTTTTGACAAAATAAAAGAGAAATAAGAAATAAAGCCAACTCACTATAAATGTAGTTTGACAAAGTGAACACAAGAGGACAGCACAATATCAACAAAGGGACGATGTGACTGGTCTATTTTGAACACTTTGAAAGCACAGACAATCGGTTTTATTTATGCAGTACGATGCGATAAGGCAATCAATTTGTTGCTTTTATTGATTTGTTTTTGTTTGTTTGATAAAGGTTTGTGATTTTTGGACATACATTTTGAAATAAATTATAACATTTGTTGAGCAAGGACAATTGAATAAATGCTGTTCTTTTGAACTTTTTATTCATCAAAGAACACAGATAGCCTAAAATGTATCACGGTTTAAAAAAAAAAATTTATAATAATAATAAGAGACATTTCTTGAGCACCATTTCAATGATTCAGCTTTGCCATCACAGTAATAAATTACGTTTGAAAATATATTAAAATAGAAAAGTTATTATAAAAGTTACAGTTAGTATATTGTAATATTAGTTCACAATAATATATATATATATATATATATTATTGTGGCAGTCTCTTATGCCTACCAGGAATGCATTTCAAATAAGAGACTCATAAGAGAAAAATTAGGTAACGCTTTAGATTCCAGCCGGGAAAGTACTGCGCAAGTAAAACAAATTTACAGCGTAACTTTTGGTAATTATAACTATAAAGTATGTACTTGAACGTATCAGGGAACAAAATGTCATATTGTAATATTTGGTGAATAAAGGGGTAACTATAATTAATTTATACTGTAAATATTTTTTTAATTAAGGGGTAATTATCCGTGTAGTTACAGGGCAAGTGTGAATCTGCGAGCTGTAAATTAAAGTGGTTCTTGTTCCCCTCTTGTTTCATGTAGTTACAGGGTAAGTGTGAATCTGCGAGCTGTAAATTAAAGTGGTTCTTGTTCCCCTCTTGTTTCATGAAGTAACAGGGTAAGTATGAATCTGCGGGCTGTAAATTAAACTGTGTTTTGTTCCACTCTTGTTTCATGTAGTTACAGGGTAAGTGTGAATCTGCAGGGTGTAAATTAAAGTGGTTCTTGTTCCCCTCTTGTTTCATGTAGTTACAGGGTAAGTATGAATCTGTGGCCTGTAAATTAAAGTGGTTCTTGTTCCCCTCTTGTTTCATGAAGTAACAGGGTAAGTATGAATCTGCGGGCTGTAAATTAAACTGTGTTTTGTTCCACTCTTGTTTCATGTGGTCACAGGGTATGATTAAAAAAACGTACACTCAGAAACCTTTATTTGAAAAACAACTTAATTCAAAACATTTACAACACAGTCTTATTCATTTATTAATCTTTTTTTTTAAACAAACTTTTCATTTCAAATATTAACGTCCTGACAGAAAGCAGCACGTTTTGTCCCTTTTTTGTTTATCTTTCTTGGCTTCTCCTCCTCTTTTTCCTGTCTTGTTTTTCTCATTGCTTTTATAATATATCATGTTATTGTTTGTATACTGTTGTGAGCATTAATTTAAAATAAAAAAAAGTAAAAATTAAAAGAGTTTCTCTGCACGGTCATGTCACGCTTCAAGTTGTGCCAAGCGTGAACTCAACCCTCTCAAGCATGCACAGATGACTGTTGGTTGGAAGGGATAGTCTACAGTTAAAAAAAATAAATAATATTGGTATTTTTCTTACAAGCACTTATTATTTCACTTCAGAAGACATTGATTCATCCATTGGGGTTGTATGAATTACTGTAGTTTTTGCTGTATGTGCTGTTTGATGCTTCAACTTTGAGTTTCCAGAGATTATTTATTTTTCTATGTTCATCTGAAGGAAGAAATTCGTATACATCCCGGATGGCATGAGGGTAAAAGACGAGTAAATGGTGAGGCCATTTCTGGGTGTACTGTATTTTCTTTTAATACAGAAAACAGAATACTAGCTAGAGACATGGGATTCCTTCTTCCAATTAATTTGTGGCAAGAATGAAAAAGAAGAGGAACAAGAGGAGGAGAAATCAAGCAAGAGAAACTAATAAGAAGTTATGTACATTGTGAAAGTTGTTTTTCAAATAAATGTTTCAGAGTGGTATCAGATTGTGTACGTGTTTTTATTGTACGTACCCTGTAACTACATGAAACAAGAGGTGAACAAACACCACTTTCCTCCGCTGTTCCTCTGCTTCTTACTCATGGATGTAATGGTCTCAGGCACTTTCTCCAGGACGGACGAGGCTGCTGGCTCCGATGCAGGGACTGAAGGCATGAAGTCAGTGACATTTGCTGTTTTTCTCGGTTTGCGGTGGGCTCAGACTCGTTATCCATGGTGGGCATGGACTCTGTGTCCGTGATGTCCACTGGAGGATTTTGGGAAGGCAGGTTTTGGATGGGCATAGATGGTGTGGAGTGGGCTTCCTCTTCCACAGTTAGTGGAGAACTAGCCACCCGCAGTGTGTACCCGATGCATTGGAGTTATGAGCAGCTACCGTTCCGCACAGGCATTGAAAACTAAAGTAAAACACACTAATCATGACAACATCCAGTTACACTCATTTGAGATCAGTAAGTGTGTCTGTTTTGTCTACCCTTGTCTCTTTCATTTCATACATACAGGTAAATGGCTTGGGAAAAGAAATGGATACCATTTAATGGTTTCAGGAGGGGAAGCAATGAGGAGGAAAAGTGAGGATTAAGAAAGGTCAGTAAATCCAAGGAAATGCCTTCCCCTGTTTTAACCTTTTGTTATTGTATGTCTTCTCTCACTTGCACTTTCACTCCGAGTGAACATAATGAACAAACCTCTTCTTACAAGAATGAAAAATTGGCTACACTAAAGATGATAGTCATGCACAAGAATGTTATATAACCTCATACAGAACACTCTCTCCCTTTCTCTCTCTCAGCAAGCCACAATGTACCTTCCACTCTGATGCCCTCACAGAGTTTGATCAGATGTCTTCCTCTTCCTTGGCTAATGTCATGTGCTTGTTACACACTCAAAAGGGCATGCTTCCCCCTTTTATCTCTCTCTCTCTCTCTCTCTCTCTCTCTCTCTCTCATTCAAACTCATTAGGGACACCTGCATATGTGTATCTCTGTCTCTTGTCTGTCTCTTCTGTGTGTGTATCTTGTGTGAATTTACTGTGATGGTCACCTCAACACTTCAGACCAACAAACAATACGCATAATGACAGCGAGTCCATCAACTCCCCCAAAGCTTTCACGGTCCAATGGCTCGTCCTGGGTCGGCATTTCATTCGGTAACATTGGGCAGTTTATATGGATATGCTGTTTAATGTTGGTGATTGTGTTATTTTAAATATGCATATGATTACATATATTGCATGTTTCTGCATCTTCCTTGCACGTGTTTTGATCAGGAGATTCAGTTATACTCTTTCAGAAGATAGAATAGTGCTCTTGGTTCGGGCAAAATTTCAAGCTCGGACACCTCTCCTTGGACATCACGATAAATACGCATAATTTATGCTATATCTGATTATATAGTGTGAACTCATGAAAAGACTATGGCTGTGTCTGAACTCTCTGAGTATAGGTATTTTAAATAAGTAAATGTGAAAGTATCCTATACAGTATGAATTTGTGTATATGAATGTAATCCGAATATACTACATCCGCCATTTTGTTGATGTGATCGTCCATTGTAAGCACACTTTAGGATCTCACTGAAAGTAATGTCATCCGTATAATAAGTCATACATTTTGCCTACTCTTTTATGAGTACTTCTCTTGTCACAATTTTTTTCACCTATATCTTAGGGAAGTATTTGATTTCAGATGTAGCTTATCACAACTTCCATTTCATGCTGACTTTAACACACCTGACTCAGAATATCAGCTTGTTATGAGAGACTTCCATGAACTGAACTGAATGTCAGATAAGAGAGACATAGAAAATGTGTGGTTCTGTGGATTTGAAATCCAGGGCTGAAAACCACTGTACTTGATAATGCAGGAGCCATTCTGGAAATTGATGATATTGTGATATCATTTTGTGCAGTTTTCAAGAGTGAATTCGGTTGTAGACTGTGGTCCTTAAATATCCAGCTCTGAAATACAAACAGGCATGACTTTTAAAAAAGCTTATACATTTCAAGTATGATAATAATAATATGTCTCTTTTAGTAAATTATGCAAAGCAAGTGATGCATGGCGCAGAACATCTCATGCCAAGAACGAGGGGCTGTTGAGATTTGAAACAAGCAATGGCAATTCATCTAATGGCTTATGCACATTCTGTTCCCATTTATATCTGCTGAGCTGTTGCATTCTCAAATCCCAGAGGTGTGATCTTGTACTAGTGTGAGAAAGTGATTCACACTTGCACTTAGAAAATGCTGACCTGCTGTACTTTACCTCCACTGAGATTTAACAGCTGCAGAAAGACCAGTGAAGTGAATGGGGCTTTCCTGAGTTGCATGTAAAAGACAATGACAGCTATACAGCTATACTGTTGCATCAAACCACAGTATGCTGTTGTTCTTCTTTTCCACTGTTCTATGGCTTTTTCTCACTGTTAAACTCTTTCCTCAGATTACTAAAATCCCAAGACTTTGCACTTTCATAAGAACCCTCCTCTAGTCTCTCTACATGTTAGAAAGGACTAGATCTTGTTCTGAAGCTTTCATAGTCCTAAACCAACATGTCAAGACGTACCAGCCCTTAGTGACACCTATCAGCCATTGCCATGCCTTGTCTCCTGTAAGACACACAGCTGTTGTGCAAAGTAATCACATTTAATATAAATATAGATTTTCAGGTTTTATCTAATTATTTCTGACATTAAGGACAGTGAAGAGTAAATCGGTCAATGGCAGTAAACCAGTAAAACATGTTTTCATCAGACATTATACACCCATTTTACATTGTCTGCCATAGAGTATGTACTTTTTAAATATTTCATTGTTTTCTGAATTTCAACTCAAGTTGTGCAATGAGCTTTGGCACCACTTTGAATTTTGTTTTAGAATTTACTGGAATTACACTTTTTCTTTATTTGACAAATTTCTCCAAACTCAGGTCTGTTCTCAAAACAGTTAACTCTGTTAATTTCCTAAACAGGTTGTACTTTTTACTTCATTGTATACAAATTACAAATCAAATGCATAATTTTCCAAAAACACTGTGCACACAATTCTCAATTGTTTTCACAGTATTTACACAGCCCACCAAGATTTTAATGTGGAAATAATATGGCAATCATTTGCGTACCATTTTCCCAAACACAACTTGCCTATTACAACAACTATAAAATGGGATAAGAAAAACAACTAAGAAAGAAGAAGAATGAGAAGGGGAAAACAAGAAGTTTAAGAGGTATAAGTAAAATAATGGCAAATGTATTTGAAACAAAAAGGCTTGTTGAATTGCACTAATTGAAAAAAAAAAGAGAAAAAGCATTGCATTAACCGGGCTTGTAGTTCCCATATGTTCAGACATTTTGAACCACTGAATTTGTGGAAGTAAATTTGTTAAGCGAAATAAAATTTGGCCGAAATTTGCCTTGGCGAAGGTTGTATATTTTTAAACAGACAGACTGTTTTGGAAGTGAAATCTGAAAGGTGAATATGAATGATTGAATTTTGAATAATGAAAATGTTTATGAAATGTCCCTAGCCCTAGCCGGTAAAAATGCAAGCCCTAAAAATACAATGCATTAAAATGCAAGCATGATAATGCAATGCTTTTTCTCTTTTTTTTTTCAATTAGTTCAAATCAACATGCTTTTTTGTTTCAAAAACATTTGTCATTATTTTACTTCCATATATGAGTGAGAGGGTGTGGAGAGGATAGAGGAGTAATCAGAGGAACAGTGGAAGAGGTAGAAAAAGATAAGGGGAGAGAAAGAGAGGGTATAAGAAGAGGAGATGGAGCAAGAAGAGTTGATGATGTAGTAGAAGAATCAAGAAGAGCTGAGGATGTTGGAAGAGGATAAATGTGATCGGCCACCGTGCCACAGTCAATAAGAAGCCAACAATTTCAACCACTGGTGTTGTGCCACACAGTGTTGTCTTGGGGACCCTACATTTTTTAAACTCCCTCAATAAAATCCACTTTCCACATGGTGATCAGGAACAAATGTAAAGAAATTTAGTGTTTTGTAGCGATTGTAGAGATTTCCTAGGCAGATATTAACTTGGGACTATATAATGGGGAAGCACAGGCGAAGCACTGCTACTTGGGTGCAGAGATATCACGCAACACATTCATAGTCCCAAATCAATATCTGCCTAGGAAATCACCTAGTTTTAATCTGCATCGCTATTTGTATTTGTTGTGAATACGCAGGCCACAAGAAGTAATTAGGTGGGGTTTTTTTTTTTTTATCACTTTTACACGGGACATGCTAGCTGGCAACATAGGATTCCATTCATTATGCTATTCATTAGACAAAAATGCATTTGCCCACATATCTCATTGTTATACATACACTCAAGAACTTTGAAGAATATGATTACAATTTAGAAAAACTGTAAGTTGAATTCTGGGTTGAATTTCTTTTCTTTTTTTAACTTAATGTCTGCTTGCAATTTGGGAGTAAGTTTTGTGTGCATTGAGTGGGGCTCCATGTTGTTGAACCAACATTGTTTTTTTGTTGGCATTAACTGGGTATAGGATTTCTAGTTCCCAGAAATGCATGCTTTACATCGGACTGGATGGGATGAGTAGTTGCTGAAATTAGGCATCATGTGTTTGATAAAGATGGGTGTTTAATGTTCTGTTATGATAGAATTTAAAAGAGTTCATGATTTAAGTTTTGGGAGTTACCATTATGGAGAAGAATGGAGCTTGTGCTGAGTACCATTTTAAAAATGTCATTGGCACACGTGTGTTGTTGTCTTTATTTGTGCTTTCTCACAGTAAGGGTGAAAACAAATTAGTTAATATATTAAAGTCAGTGTCTGAGTGTACTGTAGTTGCTTCACGTGATTGTCCCTAAACACAGAGCACAAATACACTCATTAGCATATTATAGCAACAAATGTGAAGTGTTTTAAGTTTGTTGAATAAAGAACCTTAACAGGAAAGTGAACAAAAAGGTGAGAAACAAAAACAACAATATGGGTTTCTCTTTTTATAGCCTAGCTATTTAGCCTGAGACGTATTACTCTCTCTCTCTCTCTCTCTCTCTCTCTCTCTCTCTCTCTCTCTCTCTCTCTCTCTCTCTGTTAATGGCACAAGCATCACCTGCCCTCATTTCTTTATTCAGAAAGCCTTATGAAATGCCAGGAGACTCAGCCATGAGGTGGCGAGCAGGCGAGGAAACACATGCAGCAATTGTTTACCGTTATTTTAACAGTCTCTTTAATGAAAGTGACGTGAATTCGTTTTGGAATTTGTATTCGGAGTAAAGCGGCGTCTGCGCAGCTCAGTCAGATGATTTGATGCGCGGCACATGCATGCAGTGAACGAGACAATCGATCGCGCGAGACGTTTAGACATGTAGAGGAGCTGAATTTGCTGGGCTGTGGTAGGCTAAACACGTCTGAGGAGGGTAGCAGAGTAACATTCAGTTGCAGCTCTGACTGAGTCCATATGGGCTTTTCAGAGCAAACCGAAAAACACTGACGGTTAAGTTGCATGGGGCTATTTTCTCTCCTGCGAGCGGGTAAGTAGGTTACTTCACCTGTTTCTTATCTTAAAGTCACACCACAGTTTTTCCTTTCGCTGAAATGTACACTGTTAAAATATTTGAAGTGCTTCATGTGGTATCTATCTATCTATCTATCTATCTATCTATCTATCTATCTATCTATCTATCTATCTATCTATCTATCATCTATCATCTATCATCTATCATCTATCATCTATCAATCTATCTATCTATCTATCTATCTATCTATCTATCTATCTATCTATCTATCTATCTATCTATCCCTTAAAACGAGTCACACACATGTCACTATTTACTACACTTATTGGATTATTAGCCAGGCTCCATGGTAGCTTGTTGCTCTAGTCAGTTGGTCTCCCTTGATTCAGGATGATTGCACCTGCACACACATCTGAGATCCCATGAGATGTAATGCTGTCAGAGTCAACTCTGCCAGCAGGGATGTAGAATTCAAATAAAATAATAGCCTATGATAATGAAATGGAACTTTTCCCCTCTCTCGCTTTCACTCTCTGTCTCTCTTCCCCACTTTTAATTTCCAGTTCTCCTGTTGCACTCTCCTCTTGTTTTCACTACTTCAGATATAATCAAGACTGGCAAGAATTACACCAAAGCATGTGAGTAGACTACTTTATTTGATTCTTTTATGCATGCTTTCTCAAATGCACTTGTGATTCCTGTATAATTAGGCATCGCTGCTTTAGGTTATCTGGAGGTTAGTGTACGCTTTATGTATGCCATTAGATTATCAGCTGTTGTTCCATTTTAAAGATTAACACAGTTTGGCTGCAGTTCAAGGGAAAAATCTATACTTTGAAGTGGTTTTCTGTTTGTTATTGCCCAGGGAATTGAATTCAATTAAATTCATATTTATTTGTATAGCGCTTTTCACAATACATATCGTTTCTAAGCAGATTCTCCTGCAATTCAATATTGAAAATATTCAGCCAGAACAAGAAAAATATGTTTTACAACACATGGATTCTCTGTTTAAATTCCATTTTCATGTTATGGCACTTTTGTTTTTGAAAAGTATTTAATATTGTCAAATGCAGAATGTAAATAAATCATTAGTAGCCTTATTAATGAGCCCTGGTAAGATAAACTAAATAGCCCAGAGTATTGATTAAGTTTGCACTAGAATTAAAGCCACAGTATGTCATTTTCCGCTGCTAGAGGTCGCTTAAAAACAAAGGTGTAGCTTGATGACGCCTTGATTTCGCAGAGCTTTTATTATGCCAAAGACGGAAACTTCTGCTTCTTCAGCTCGTGTGTATGTGGGGTAACGCAGCACTGTTTTATCATATTAGATTAGGGCTGTGCGATATTGAAGAAAAATGCAATTTGCAATATCTTGTTAAATAATGCGATATTCGATATGCGATACGATATTGCTATTAGTGTGTAAAATCTATTTAAAATTATATTAAAACAAATATTTAAAAACTGAGAATGATACCATTTATGTATTTCACATTCTTTCTAGGAAAAGAAAGCATCGCTACAACTTCTGAAAGTGACCAGCAGTGTTTCAGCAAAAATGAATGTCACAAATAGACCTAATGCACGGATCCTACTGACACGCATTCGGTTTCTTTCCCCAAGTGATATCGCTTACTTAAAGCATAACTGAATGTGTTTACATGAATACTCATCAAGACAGCCATTTTGACATGAACTGTGTGTGTATTTAACAGTTTGAGTGTGTAACAAGGTACGAAACAGAACTGTAGGGATCACACGCTTTCTGAGAGGCGGCTTGTGCGCATGTTTCGGTGTGTGTCAGACAGCAGACAGCGCGAGACGGTTGTTGTTTTTTGCAAATGATTATTGCATTAAATTACTCTTTTTAGCAAGTCACATAAGTAACAGTCGTGTGCCCAGTCTATTCTCTGCTATATGCGTCGACCTAAAAACGTACACTTTTCACAATGTTTAAGTAGCCTATTAAAATCTTTCAGATATTGCGTTCTGTTGCGATATGCATATTGCAATATGTACATTTGCGATATTTCGATAATTCCTATATATTGCGCAGCCCTATATTAGATACATTTGAGTGTGTTGAAAGAAAGTTATGCTACTCTGTGCATTCACTACTATGAGACACTTGTTCGCACTGCAGTACGATAGATCGATATTAGACATGGTAAAACATGGTGCTCACTGTAAAGCAAGAAAACCAGATTTAAACAGTGAGACTTTGTTGAGCTATATAACAATGAATAGTTTTCTGTCGATGAAGCAGTTGCTCACCTGTCTAATAAAACATATAATATATTAAAGCGTCTTTGGTGTTTCCATGGTTTCTACAAACTAAAACCGGAGATCGAGGGTAACACGGTGCATTAAAATTGCTTATTTCTCTGGATTTTAACATTTTTGGAATGATTTGGGATAATGTAAGTACACAAGTCAACCAAATATATAACATTGTTCTAGTGGTTTTTGGATATTTTAATCTAAAAATCGTACATATTGTGCCTTTAACCATTTCAAAAGCAGCAAGCAGCAACTGTTCACAACTCACAACTGCATATTTTTCTAATCATCTCAATTTTTGTGCAACATATAGAAAATACAAGAATAAGACTTAGCAAATCTGAAATTGTGCTTTTCCACTGTATACAAGCTAATGTGTTTAAGAGATGGTTAGATGGTGTATCTGTCTGGATAAATGCCCTCTGAACTGACTTGATGTGTTTTGGCTTTATTGGAATGAAGATGCCCTTGTCATAAATATTTAGGGTATGTGGTCATATGATTGAAATGGAGTGGGTGGTCCCTGTGTGCAATGTTGCCACAGGGTGTTTAAGCATCTGGGTGACTGTTACTTTCATACTTATTATTATATATATTTTTTCTATCACTCTTTCTCTCCCTTTGATATCTCTCTTGTTCCTGCAGATGAGACCATCATCCTTCTTTGCAAAAAGGAGAAGGTCAAAATTGGAACCTGTTTGGTCAATCGTTTAAGATGTTACTATAAGAAAGATTGTGGCAGGGAGTACATGTTGATGAAACTGATTTGTTCAGGTAAGCAAAACGTCCAGTTTTCAGTATTCTGTCAATATAAAATGTATCCAGAGAGTGTGATTTTTTTATTTTTTTATTTATTTTCTATCATCCCTTTACTGTCTTTTCCAGTCCATGATTTGTATCTCACCTAATTATGGTGGTTTATAGAGATAGATAGTTTACTACAGATACTAACAATTAATCGATGATCAGTTAATTGTCGACAGTGATTGATTTGATTCTAAATGTATTAATAGGTGTGTTTGACTTGAAGCGGTGCTGGGCAGACCGATCTGTGTTTGACATCAAACTACCACAAGAGCAATTCAAAAGCAATTCACACTTTTATGTCATACACCGATCGGTCTGTGCAGCACCGCTTCAAGACAAACACATTGAATGTCTTCAAACCCTGCAATATATTAGGAAGGCTAGTCGTTTATTTCAAAACATAATAAACCAAGGATCCAAAAACCCCTCCAAACAAGTGATTTTACTGAACGTAAGAACTAGTCTACTTACTTGTGTAAATGCCGCAATAAAAGTAATACTTACTTTATAATAACTATTCTGTTCTAAGAGCTGTCAATCTGAGTGATCAAACCAATCCTAGCGCTCTACAGTTGTAAAACAGTGTTCGATTGGTCTCTACACATCGTCCCTACCAACTATAACCACCCACCCACCATACCCGAGATCCAGTTTCCATTCGTTGAACTTTCAAATGATTTGGACAAACACTGCGTCATGATCGGATCCCGGACATTCTATAGCTTTAGCCAAGCAGCGCATTGCCTGCATCTCAATGTGCATACTATCCATCCTACATAGGATGTGACATTAGTTAAATTCATTTATTTTATATTCAAATACTATTTTGGGTGGATAGTATGTACATTATGATGCAGGGATGACATCATGTGTATAGTGTTTACATGTTCGTTGAATCATCATGGTGTTTTTTTGTTTTGTTTTGTTTTTTAAATACAAATACTTCATTTTTAAAATTGAAAATAATTACAACAATCATTTCAACAATATATGACACCAGTCTATCCATTATATATGATGATTTTACAGATCACATTTTCATGTAAAGCAGTTATTTTTTCACACTATGAAAATAGAGTACTTGTTAGCAAATTTAAAAGCACTTGTTAAGGTCTCATTTTGTCTGGTTGTTAAGTAACGTGATAACTTAGTAGCGCCCCTCCATTTGGGATATAAATGGTTAAGGATAACAATGAACTATTGGTAATTTAAACGACTGATTATAGGAATTTATGTAAATTGACATCCCTAGTACTACACACTTGTAATGTTGATACCAGTTTTATCCTGAGGAATAAACAAACAAACCAAACTGTAGGCAGCTAGTTGGGGGTCGAGACAGAAACCATGGCAACGCGGCTCCAAGTTGTGATTCAACTGGGCTATCTTGACACTGAGTTGATTAAGCAGTGTTGTTTTAAAGGGAGCACTTTTCTCCTCAGTTTGTCTGGCAGCTTGAGTTACAGCGCAACAAAATATAAAGCATGTAAACTACTACTCAGAGTGCCAGAAATGTCATGTAATGAGAATTTAAATGTTTTCATACATATACTTGACTGACAGCGATACATCTTCTCGCCGAATTGCATAAAGGCAGGTTGTTAGCCATCAGGGATTGTTCTCAACCCTGTGCAAACAAATCCAATAAGAAATTAGTTTTGCTAGTCGAGTCAATATGAGAAAAATGGTTCCTGAATGTTAATGCATGCTCAAGGGACTGCAGTTACTTCCTGTCATTACAAATTTTTAATCAGAATCTCATCTTTTGTTATCGCTGTAAATATTATACGAGACTAGTATTGTGAAACCTAAGGCAATGTGTGTGATTACGTTACCGTTCTTTTGACTGACATATACCCCCGGTTTCACAGACAAGCCGTAAGCCTATAGTTCCAGACTAAAATCCATGTTTGAGCTGTTTTAACTGAAAGCAACTTGCACTGATATATCTTAAAATATGTCAGTGCCATTGTTTTGTATCAAGATGAACATCAGTAAGGCACATTTATAAAAGCTAAATAAATGTCCTAATTGAACTAAAGTCTAATCCTGACTTAATTTAAGCCCTGTCTGTGAAACCAGACCATTATCTTGTACGCTAAGTGGCAACCATTCTCGTTTAAACATCTTCGTAAAGAACAGGCAGTCCCTTCAGCCATAGCGCGTCTAGGGCCTCTGCTAATTCGGACTGACCTTTAGCTAAACTGTTTACCGACAGGAAATTGTATCTACTTACATTGATGATGTCACAAGACTTTCAACACGTATAAAAAGAACATGACCGTTGTTTTTGTGTTTTTTACCTTACCTCAAAAAAATGTCCTTTCTTTGGAAATCATTGCACCTTGTTGTGTTTGTTAGGAATTACGAAATGGGTAGGGAATGATGCTCTGTGACAAATGTAATGTAGTGGATGAGACAGACTGAGATATATGTATAGAACCCCCTGCATGAATTCATGAACATGACTATTTTTCAGCATTAGTATTGTCAGAATCATTCAGAATGAATTATTCTGAGGTAGTGGTGAGGCACCTGAAGAGAACCTGTGGTACCTTAGAGTTAGATCACTTAAAATATTGAAATGTACCATATGTGTCTTGCTGCTTTCCCCAGATGTTAAAATCTCATGTACAATGCAGAAGCCTGCATTTCGCAGGACTCTTGTGTCCTTAAAAATGCACTCACATAGAGTAGTGCTCTCTAGTCCCTCCCCTCAATTCACTCTGATACATGATACATTGCTCATCTATCCAACACTCTTAATGTCACGGTAGCCCTGTGCTCCCTTTCCAAACTCCCAGCCCGCACAGCGGAACAAAATAACAAGAAATAATAAATACTGATAAAAAGCTACATTGTTTCGGCTGTCAGTGACTAAAGGACAAAAAGCGTCATAAAAGTGGTCCATCCATAGAACTTGTGCGTTATAAGTATTCTGAAATAATACAACAGCTTTGTATAAAAAAACAGACCAAATGCAGGGTATTATTTATTGAAAAGATTCATCATCAAATCTTATGGATGACTTTTATGATGACCTTTTTATAGTGCTTTTTTTCTTGACAACCTCAGTTCTTACACTATCATTACATTTGGGGTCGTTAAGATTGGTTAAAGTTTTTTGAAAATGGTCTTTCATGTTCACTAAGGCTGCATTTATTTAATACAGTAAAACAGTAATATTGTGTGATATTATCACAATTTTAAATAACTGTATATTGTCATTGAATTTTCAGCAGCCATCAGTGTCATGATGATGATTTGTTGTTGTTGTTACTATTATTATTAATATTATCCATGTTTATCGACGCTTATTAAAGTCTGGGGTAGTTAAGAAGTTATTTTTAAAAGAAATTAATACTTTTTTTTCATCAAGGATGCATTACAAATATTACAATTTCAAATAAATGTATTGATAATTGATAATGCATTGACAACAATGATCAGAATATGGGGTGTGACGAGACGAGACATAAGATTATGAGCTTCTACAACTTTTGACCTCCTAACTTAACTCCACAAATTGATCATATAAATAAAAACAGTATAAATAAAAATAAGTTTTTCATATTTTATTACATTTATTAAGTGCAAACAATAAGTGCAACCATAATCAAAGTACGCTCTCAATATTCAAAGTGCAAATAGAGACGACATTTTTCTTCAAGCATGATACAGAGCTAAGAGATGGTTACAACTACACAGCCCAGCCTAAGATGGCTTTCATATTGGGAGATATCTACATGCATCAAGGACTTTTGCGTTGTCATTTCGCGATCGCACATACTCTTTGAATAGGGAGCGGTGGTGTCAGACGTTTAGGCTCTGTTTTGCAACGAATCCTCCGCCATGGTCTTGTCAGTCATCTCTCTCGTCGTCACGTGATCAGTGAACTCTGATTCCTACTATGCACTACGTATAGATCTGCTGCTCGTGTTGGATGAGCTGGATGGCATTCGAGTGACCGTTATCCAACTTATAAAAAGCAAAACAACAGTGGACAGTGTAAACGTAGCGGTGGCATATTCTATCCTAACTTACTCTCCGTCATGGCAACATCGCGAGACAGCTTTTTAACTCGACAAGAAATCACATTTTAATCACACCCCTAATTGTCAATGATCAATACATTTATTTCGATCTGTGTTATGGATTCTTGCAGAAAAAAGTATATTGTTAGAAATTCGCATTTTGTGTTCCACAGACGAAAGAAAGTCATTCTGTATGGCTTCGGAAAACATGAGGTAGATAAATATAATAAAACATTTGTTAACACATAATCATAGCTAATCTGTGCGTCTCAATCGGGTAGCATTCCAGGTACTGTATACTCCCTGGTACATATTTCGTATTTCTTACTGATCAATTAAAAGTTAGTATTGATCAGCAGGTTGCCTGCTATGCTGCCATTTTCTCTCCTCCTGATGTGACCTTCAGTCAGGCACTGTCTCAGCTGGTTAGATCTGTGTGTTGCAGCCAGGTTGGTGACGCTGATTCTGCTCTAGCCCACTGGGGATGCCCCTGCTGTGCGTGTGGAATAGCACACCCATCATACCTCTCTCTGCATCATTGGTACAGACAACATACACCATTATTGCTACTACAGCCCACTCATAAACACTCGCCCTCCTACAGTCATCCCAGAGGGAGGCTAAAGGAAGCGGCAAAGAAGACGAGAAGAAAGTAAGATTCAAAGTGGTGAAAAATGTTGTCTTTGTCGTTGCATCAGTCAGAAGGCTTTGCACTGTGTCGTACGCTGGCTAAATACTCTGTCTTTAATCTTAGTGCCCTCTGGTATTGACTTTCAAGGCTACTTTTAAGTTCATGCAAATCCCAGTTGTAGAAAGGCTTTGTTTTGTTTGCTTCGAGTGCATTAGCATTTTAATTCTAGAGCAAGAACGAAGGCCTCTCCTGCTGCTGCTCACATAAACGCTTCCAATTAGATGAGCAACGGGCGGCTCTGAGTTTTGGGTTATCAAAATAAGCTTTATTACATCCCTCCCTGAGGAAGAATACTCATGCTGATATACATCCTTGAGTTGGCCGTGCTTTTGCACAGCTGTCAATGTCAGTTGTCCACATTAAAACAGTGTTAGACCATCGCAGCTCTCCTCTACTGATAATAATGTGCAATTTATCAAGTTATAACTTGTGATCCTTGAGACACCTGATCCAGCCAAAGTGCTTTCAACCATATATTTTAAAGTTTCATATCACAAATTTGTAATTTTGTTCCTATTAAAAATATGATCTAGCTCTAACTGAGATATTATCCTTTCTCTGTGGAGATGTGTTATTCCTACAAAATTTGAAACATTATACAAATAGCACTTGGCATTGAAAACGAGTCTGGCTCCGTTTTCTTAATGCTCATGTGATCTGCTCATATTTTAGTGCAGAGAATTAAACTACACCCTCCAGCTCCAGCCATCAAGCAAAATCAGACCATTTTCTGCATGAATTTTGGAGAGAAAAAAAAAAGATGCGAGATTGCTTCCTTATGAGAGCATGACTAACAATTTCACTCTTGGAAAGAAGCAACCTTGCAAGAGCTAGGAATCTATATGCATATGAGCTATATACGAGAGTGAGAGGAGAGAAGTGGGAGTTAGCATGATGGTAATGCTTATGAGTTTTTCTCCATTGCTGCTGGATCCTTAGATTGTTATTGCTGTAAAATCCTTCTACTGCTTTGGGATTAAATCGCTTCTTCTTTCATAAAGCAGTTTACAAAGCTGGCATAGAACGAAGCATTTGGAAACTCACCAGTATAAGAAATTTTGACCAATTTCCAATAATTATTTTTATGGTCAACAATAATTGATGTGATCGTCAATAAGTTTTGAACCGTAGTGTACTGTATATTGATAAAATTCACCTTTTGTGTTCCATAGAAATAAGAACGTTTATTATAATATGTCACAAAATCTAATCAAAATCAATTTTACATGATTAAAATGCAATCAAGCATTAAAACATTATTAGATATAGCCATATATCTCATTTCTCTTTTAGTATTAGATTAAATGTTTCATACAAATACAGATAATATAAAAATCTGAGAATATTGTCTGATATTGATTGTCATAATGTGTTGTGCATGCCAAAGGTAAATGTGTATGTTGTTTAATTGGAGATTGTGATTTTGTATAGTTTATCAGACCATAGTAAAAGGGGCAAAAATCTATATTATTGTAGCAAATATATATATATATATTTTGCTTTTGTGTTCTATGAGTATACATCATTTGAGTAACAGCTGCAGCATTCAACATTACTCAATAGCTGCACAATGATTCCATCTGTGCCTGGCAGTCCGTATTATCCCAAAGTGAGAATCTTTGTCAATGATTTTTAGGTGATCTATATTTGGGTTTGAACAGGGAGATGGGTGGATTCTTGTTGAATGACTGAGACATACAGAAGTGGTTCATGGGTACCACTTAAACTAGATTAAGCCACAGGGCCAATGCCTCATCCCATGGACTCAGCCTGCCAGCCATAACGGCGAGAGTGGGATCAAATCTGGAAAATCCTGTGGAAATGGACTCTGCTATTGCATCCCCTGACCTGCTAAAACCCTAGAGGTCTAGATAATGTGGATCTCTGGCGTTAATCCCCCTTAGCTTAACTTGGTTGGAATATGTGGTATCCAAAGTGCTGAGGTTTATCGCCACTGTGCCCTTTAATCTGGGTTAAATGACATGGGAATGGTGTCTTTAAATGGCTGCCCATCCGTGACAGGAAACTGTCTTTGAGGTGAGAATGGGAACCACTGTATTTTTTTTTTTTTACCCCAATGAGTCATTCACCTTTGTTTGGGGGCTCTCTTTTTAGCCAACTGTATCTCATTCTGTGTGTTTAAAAGTTGCAAAGAAGCTATTTAAAGTGGCATTTGGAACTCTTATAAAGTTGAATAAAGGCAGGAGGATAAAATACTTCAAATAGGCAATAAATGTGAGTAATATGACGCCTTTTAAATCAGTACAGCAAAAATACTGTATTTGCGACAATACAATAATTGGATTTTTAAAATATATTTTACCCTTAATACTATTGATTTGAAAACAAAACTAACAGTGTTAATAATGCAATGTAAGCTTGTTGCAAACTGTGTAATTATGCAGCTCTTCCCAGTATATACTCCTGGAAAAATCCTAATAGTGTAATTTTTGCTGTAAAAATGCCTGACCTTTTTTGAGTTTAGGTGATAATGAGTGAAAAAAAAAGTAATGTTTTATATAATTTCTTGTTCACGATGTTCAATGAACAAAGACACGGAACTCCAGTGAGGAGTTTTTTTTTTTTTTTGCAAGCAACAAATTTAATATATGCTAATGTTGTAGTTGATGTTTCACCATTGTTGCTTTGATGCCTCTGCGCATTCCCACCTAGTCTGAAATGCACATTTTGCCATTTAATTTGGCACGTCCAGGGGCCGTATTCACAAAACATCTTAAGGTTAAAAGTAGCTCCTAACTTGCCAATTTAGGAGAAACTCTTAAAAATATAGGGCTTGTCAGTCCTAATTTTGGGACTCCTATATTTTTGCTCTAAGAGTATTTCACAAAGACTACTCCTACCGTTTCCATGAAACGCTAGGAGTAGTCAACTCCTAAGTCACTAAGACCAAAACCCTAAACAATCCTAATGGATGTAGCCACAAAAACTATACAACATTGAAGCAATAGTGTTAATAAATGTATCTTTAATTTAAAAAAAAAAATTATAATAATGTCAGATTACCTGTGGCAGTTGTTTTGCTCTAATTTCACACTTACGAGTTCAAAGGGATCGAGGGCTCCAAGCTTGGAATTTAGTCCAAACCCAGAATTCTGCCCCGTATCGCAGACCGAGAGTGAGGAACAGGGTGGCGGAGGGATGCAGAAAACTTTCGAGGTAACTCGGTGAGTCGGCTCTCAGCTGTGTTTATACCTCCTCTCGCGCTGATTAGATAGACAATTTGAATGTGCTCCTCACAAGCTTTGTTCATAAAACATAATTTTTGCTTGAATTCTGCAGTCTCTCAAAATGCACACATGTACAAGGCTGACTTGTACATTTGTTATTAGCTGTACATATGCTAGATTAATTCGTGACACTTGGCCTACTTCTTTATTTGAACATTTTTTTGCAACAATTTTATTTTAAAGGACACCTATTATGCCCCTTTTTACAATATGTAATATAAGTCTCAGGTTTCCCCAGAGTGTGCCTGTGAAGTTTTAGATCAAAATTCCTAACAGATCATTGAATATACCATGTTGAAAATGACAATTTTGGGGTTGAAAAAAAATGAGCTGTTTAGTGTGTGTTTCCCCTTAAATGCAAAAGAGCTGCTGCTCCCCACCCAGAGGGCGGAGCCTACACAGCTCATGAACACCAGAACATGTGAATGAAAACTGAAACATGATATCTGTGTGTTTTGATGATCATATCTATGGCAGACACATGCATGTGACATAGCAGTTCTTCATCATCATGAAATATTATCATCTGCATGCGTTTTTAAAGCCGTATCGCTATCAACTTAAACACATTCACATGCCCCTGACGCATGCGCACAGAGAGCTGGATGTCAGCGAGTCCGTGAGTAGTCATTAAACTAGTTCTCTTGCATATGTTATTGCGATTAAACTACCAAATGCTCACAAGGTAATATCAGAAACAAACAAAGTTCAGATGAAAACAGTTGGTTGTGCCTGTGCACGTATGCAGTTACAGAAATCTTGTGTGTATATTAGATCCATTTGTCCTTACTAAAGTGAAAGTGGTTTAATACAGTATTTATTGCTCTATCTGCTGTTAATATGAACCGAACAACAGAATATCACTCACTGCTCTTGACTGACTGAACTTTAGTAGCTTTAAAGCTACACTGTATGATATTTTCCCCCATCTAGCGGTGAAAAGGTATATGACCATCCAGTGAATATTAGTTTCTGTTCCTCTCAATTCCGATTTCGTTTTAACTCCTACGGTGGCTGATTTAGTCCAAGATTAATATGGCTTCCAGTTTGATGAAGTGATGAGGTTACTTTAGAAAACTATTATAATTTGCAGTTATTTAATTTGTCAGTTAACATGTAGGTTATGACATCTATGTAAAATGAATAATAGTTTTAGCTTTTCGTTATTTTTTTCATTGCTAACATCAGCGATCAGGTTCCCAGACGAATGCAAGCTAATCTTAGTAATAAACTAAAAAGTTACACAGTGTAGCTTTAATAAGAACACATCTCTTACTTGAATGCTGCTGTTAAAGGAACAATCCACTTTTTTTGAAAATAGGCTCATTTTCCAAGTCCCCTAGAGTTAAATAGTTGAGTTTTACCGTTTTTGAATCCATTCAGCCGATCTTTGTATCTGGCGGTAGCACTTTTAGCATAGCTTAGCATACATCATTGATTCTAATCAGGCCTTTAGCATCTCATTCAAAAAATGACCAAAGACACTTAAAATATTTTCCTATTTAAAACTTGTACAATTACATTCTGTGCTAAGACCAACTGAAAATTAAAAGTTGCGATTTTCTACACCTATATGGCTAGGATCTACTTTCTCATTTCTCACTCAACTATTTAACTCTATGGGACTTGGAAAATGAGCCTATTTTCAAAAAAAGTGGAGTGTTCCTTTAATGTTCTGGTGAGGAGATAAACATGGAGGACTGTGTACAGCTCTCTGAGGGTGGGGTCTACGCTAAAACTGCAGTGTCCATCAACACTCGCGGGCGGAGCAGTTGCAGTGTGACATCACAGCTTGTGATTAGTGGGTGGATTTTTATCATTATAGGGTGGTTGTGTACACACACTGCCAACACACATTACGTTCAAACACCTTTTAAGAGTGAATTTTGCATAATAGTTGCCCTTTAAAATCTATATTTGAATATGGCAACATTCTAATTTTAAACATTTCATTTGTATATAGCAACATGAAACCTCTTTCAACAAAATATTTCTATATTTAAATCACTGACAGAGACCCCTCCCCTATCAGCCAATCACTGTGGTCATAGTCATCCATAGCAACAAGGTCAACCCCGCCCTTACTCTTAGCTTAAGACTTCTCTCTATTCCTGAGTAAAAGTTGCTCTCAGCAGCTTTGTGAATAAGTTATAAGAGAAACTTGTAACTAAGAACTTTTACTGGCATTTAGGAGAACTCTTAGTAGTAGGATAAAATGTTTTTGAATACGGCCCCAGGTATTTTAAACATGCAGAACATTTAAATACCATTATACATTGTGCATGCCACATACAGCAGAAATAGTAAGAGATATATTGAAGTATGCTATTGTGGACATAAAATGAGAGTTTATGTACTGCAACAGTATTTGCTCAATTTATTTTGGACAGTGGGTGTTGTCACATTCTTATAATAGGTGCTCTAAGGTTTAGTGCATATTGTTCTTTGTGTGTTCTGTTGTTTTGAGTGGTTGCGGTTTTACAAACATCTCACAGATTCATTATAAAGTTCAGGAGCAGTAAACATGAAAGCGGATAGTTGTACTCTCACTTAAAGTCATCTTGGATTAGACAGTGGAGAGGGGAAATTTTGACACTAACTTGCTGTACTTTCTCTCTCTGTTTACCAAATCTGTCTGACAGCTCCCATGACAGCGTAGCAAACTGAGGCAGCTGTCTTTGCCTCATACACACTGGCTAAGCAAAAAGCACTAAATTATATTCATATTGCAGTGCAATAGCTGGAGAATACTACAGCAATCTATTGTCGATTAAGTTTCTCCTCTATCAACTGTTGCAAATTATTAATTTTTCATGTTATTCTTCATGTATATGCAGCTATTAAAGGTGGTGTAATTATTATTTAAAAAAAATGGTAAGATACTTTCTGTTTTTGTTAAAATACTTCTGTTTTGTTTGTTTGACCGATGGTAGATCTTTAAATCTTGCCTTTAAGATTTAACGGTAATATTTTGCACTCTTTTATTGATGAATATTCGATATTTTAAATTTATATTAGTCTTTTAACATATTTTAAACTGAATATTGTGCAATAATTTGTGTTGTTAAATTGTAAGTGTGGTAGTATACACGCCGATCTGCTGCGCAACTCCGAGGTGTTCCACACATGCGCAGTAGATCGGTGTGTACACTTCCAATTTCACTCCATGAGTTATTGCACATCTGGCTGTCTTTATATTGTTTTAACATTGGATTGTAGAGGTGCCGGGTAGCGACGGACTTCTTCGCACAGCCTCTCTTCAAATTCAGAGTCCATGTTGTTTTTCCAGCGCATGCGCAGTTGGTGCTTTTGTTGCCTAGTGATCATGAGTACTTGTCCACACGGTCACAAAAAATGGGAGGCACGTGGATGTCTGCATAGAGCCTCCACGTACACCCTTCGATGATGACTTTTACGTCACGCAGACCCTCGCGCACTCGCGGACGCAGAAAGTATAAAGCCTCTGTAAATACAAATAGTCCGCTTCTGTGCTGTCCGTAGGCGTCCAAAATGGAGTATAACTGAGGCTTTAGGGTCTATCTGTGCTTGTCAAGAAAACAAAAAATAAATATGTGGCTTTTGAAGTAACAAATAAATAAGAATTGTCCATTTTGATTTCATGATTTTATCATAGAATATTGCAGTGTTTATTATAAATTATTTATCCATGCACAACATTATTTTTTTAACTCATGTGCCTCGTAGTCTTTAACCAAAATAAAGTCCCCTCCCTCTTGCAAAGACATCTCTTCTCCAATGACGTGTTTCTCTGTGTGAGGGTGGAATAACCTGTCAATCACATGAGATCGCAGCAATAGCAAACCAATAATCAAGTACAGCCCTATGGGGTTTTTTTTTTTTCTTGTTTGAGAAAACGTTTCACTCGGATATACGTCATAACGGGAAAGAAAAGACTATCACAACCTCCGTTTCATACTGACTTTAATTCCTTTGGCAGGATATGATTCATTTTGCCTTAAAAACTGTTACTCCCTTTATTTTCCCCACATTTAAAATCTCTCCAGAGGATATATTACAACCTCATTCTGTCCTGCTTATCAGAGTTCCCTGATAACCAAGGGAACTTTCATACCGTTCAACAGTTGCAGCAATCTACAGCATTTCCCCCAATGACTTGGTGTTTTGTCACAGAAAGGGAGAATATGTGAGGGCTGGCACCCTCATATTGTTCCAAACCTGTATGACTTTCTTTTTTGTCCATACAATGGAAGTCAACGGTCTCCAAATCTGTTTACCAACATTCTTCTAAATATCTACTTTGGTGTTCGCAGAAGAAAGAAGACAATACAGGTTTGGAAAACATGACGGTGGGTAAATGATGACAGAATTTTAGTTTTTGAGTGAATTATCACTTTTAATTCCAGAGCATTTATTTCAACACTCATCCAGCATCAGTAGCCAGGGAGTAGCCAGTATATTATAGGTATTCCCTATGATTTACCTCTTCACTGCACAGTTGAGCTTTGTTGTCTGGCTAAATAATGAGATTGTGATTTGCGAATATGGAGCGTCACAGGCAGAATTGTAATCTGTGTCTCCCCTATGGGCTTTATTAATAGGTGAGCCAGAATGAGAGAAGGCTTAAGCCTCTGTACGATTCAGTATGACCTAGATATTCTGCATTTCTCTGACCCACATCCAATTCACTGTACAGCAGGCTCTTTCTTCTCCATTATAGCAGAAATTAATGGCTCTGAATCTCCAGTAGAAAAACTCACTGTGGTATGTTGCATTCTTTCTCCCCCTTTGGACTACATGCAAACCAAACTGGTCTTTTGATAGAACACAATCAAGAATCTAAAGCTAAATGTTTCATTGTCCTTCCAACATATATGTTACGATATAATATTATATTACAATATGATGTATAATGTTATGCCACACCAATCAGGCATAACATTATTACCACTGAAGTGGTCACATGGGCGGCCAAGGCTCATTGATGGGGAGCGAAGGCTGGTCCATGTGGTCCAATCAAACAGACGAGCTACTGTAGCTCAAATTGCTCAAGTTAATGCTGGTTCTGATAGAAAGGTGTCAGAATACATAGTGCGTCGCAGTTTGTTGTGTATGAGGCTGCATAGTTGCAGACCAGTCAGGGTGCCGCCGAAAGCACCAACAGTAGACACGTGAGCATCAGAACTGTACCACGGAGCGATGAAAGAAGGTGACCTGATCTCATGAATCCCGCTCTCTTTTACATCACGTGGACGGCCGAGTGCGTCGCAGGGAGCAGTATGCGAAGAAAGCAAGCCGGCGGGCGCAGTGTAATGCTTTGGGCAATGTTCTGCTGGGAAATCTTGGGTCCTGCCATCCATGTGGATGTTACTTTGACACGTACCACCTACCTAAGCATTGTTGCAGATCATGTACACCCTTTCATAGAAACTGTATTCCCTGGTGGCTGTGGCCTCTTTCATCAGGATAATTCGCCCTGCCACAAAGCAAAAATGGTTCAGGAATGGTTTGAGGAGCACAACGAGTTTGAGGTGTTGACTCGGCCTTGCACATTCCCCAGATCTCAATCCAATCGAGCATCTGTAGGATGTGCTGAAAAAACAAGTCCGATCCTTGGAGGCCCCACTTTGCAACTTACATTACTTAAAGGATCTGCTGCTAACATCTTGGTGCCAGATACCACAGCACACCTCCAGGAGTCTAGTGGAGTCCATTTCTCGATGGGTCAGGGCTGTTTTGGCAGCAAAAGGCGGACCAACACAATATTAGGAAGGAATTTTTTTAGGAAACATTTTTTTCCAGAAACAATAGATTAAATAAATCAAAAGTAATGATGATTGAGTTCAAATAAGGTAGTTACGTTTAATAATGAAAAATAAACAAGATAACAAAGGCAGGTAACAGGAACTGAACACAATGAAAATAAAACCAAAAGTGATTACTGTACTGATAAATGTTTCTTGAGCAGAAAATCAGCATATTATAATGATTTCTGTGACACTGAAGACTGGAGTAATAAAGCTAAAAAAATCTAGCTCTGCATCACAGGAATACGTTGAAATAGAAAACCATTATTTTACATTGTAAAAATGTAACCGGTTGTATTGTATTTATGATCAAATAAATGCAGCCTTGGTGAGCATAAGATAATTATTTAAAACTCAAAACTTAACAACAGTTGTGTATATACAAATATCAACACACACACACACACAGTCATTTTGTTCTTATGTTTGTTGTTCAAGCCCAATAAAATGATAACTGCAATTATTTTTTTAAATCATTGTTACATGTTACCTCAATGTCCTTGGTATTGTTACTTTTTCTTGAATCTGCTTTTAAAGTTTGTGAGATTTAGGACCAAATCTCTCAGAGATATTCACAGCTAAAAATGTTGCAGCTATCCTACTACTCCTACTACTTATTTTTACCCTAATGCGTGCATGCATTGTGTCAGTGTGATTCATGTTTTGCGGTATCGTATATGTGTGTTTGTTTGCTGCCCCAATGCTTTATAGTTTCTTGCTGTCCGGTCAGCAGCTGTTGTTCGGTCCGAGTCAGATGGCACTGGGTACAGACTGACCTTGAGCTGCTGAAGCCCACAGTTCTGTTCTGTCGATTTGGGGTGGTTAGAGTGAGCCCAGCGTGCTGACAGACAGACTGCCCAGTAACAAACCTCATCAAACAGGGCCCGACAGTGACACAGTGTTCCCAGAGACCGCCTTCAGCACAGGCGGCGGACGGGAGCAAACATCATTGCCATAATCAGATCCATTATCCCCTATTCGTCACAGAGCAAACAGCCAGCATCCGTTACAGGCCCGCAGGATCACCGCTGACTCTTTTGCTTATCCGCGCACACTCACATTAAAGGCCCTGCAGGGGAAATATTATGAATGCATTACGCCAGCTGTGCTAGAACAGCTCATCCAAACTGTTGTGTGGGTGTGTATCAGTGTGTGTGCACACAGTTTAGAGGAAATACACCAGTGTAATGAACAAAGATCAGAAGATTATGAAATTTTAATGTCAGTTATATGAGGTTTTGCCAGGTTTTGTTTGGGTATGAATAATACACATTTAAGCTGCCAATAATGTGTAAAAACACTACAAAGCATGAATGTTTTGTTTAGATTCAAAACATCTTATTGCATTTATAATAGCATGATTCATACAGGTAGGAACAACACTTGTAGTCTCAGGGTTAAAAGCTATGATTCATTGACAGGAATAGGAACAACAAAAAATATATATTTGTGTTCAGGTATTGGTAAACATTTAAGAGATAGTTCACCCAAAAATGTTATCACCCTTGAGCTATTTCAAATGACCATGTCTGTCAAGCTTAAAGAGACTGTTCACCAAAAATGAATATTCTGTCATGATTTATTCAATGTTGTTCCAAACCTGTTTGACTTTTTCTTCTGTGGAACAGAATATGAGATTAAATTGGAAGAGCATTGACTTCAATTATATGGAAGAAAAAGGACTAAAATATACTAAGAAAATCATGCAGGTTTGGAATGACATGAAGGTGAATAAAGAACTTTAATTTTTAGGTGAACTATCCATGTAGTAAGCACACACACAAAAAAAATTTAAGTAGGCATGGTCCATATGACTCATGCATTTAGGTTTTTACTAAGTCTACTGAAGACATGATCACTTTATGAGAGAAGCATTTGCCTTCACTGGATCTCACAAATCAGCCCCACTCTTGGTGCCAGGTTTACCATCATTAATGCCAAATCTCACTGGTTTATGTGTGTCATTTCTTGGCGTATGGTGCCATTTTGAAAAACAACAGCATTTGAAAACACCAAGAGAGCATGGACAGTCTGTGATGCTACTTGGCGGCTTTGGATGCTCCGATACATAATGTCCCAGAGGTTCTCAATTGGATTCAGGTCTGCACACAAAGTAAATGTGGTTCTTCAGCGGTTGTTAGGGGTGGTTGAGGTACTATATAGCACTGCTACTGTATTAAGAACCTGTTAAGCCCAGTGTGGTTTTTCAGCGATTCTTTGGGGTGGTTAAGTTGCCATATAGCACCACTGCCAAACAAAGAATATGTTAAGCCCACGTATAGCTCTTTAAATGTTCTCTAACACTCTCTTAGTTTAGTTGAGGAAAGGATTAAAAAAAAATCTACATTAAAATAGTAAAATAGTTGAGAACCACATTTTACCCCCAAGGCCCCCCTATAAGGAAATATTCCAGGGCCCCCACACAAGACTTTTTGACCTCAGAAAAGCATAAAAGTGATTAAAAACCACTTGTGCCATTGTAGTAAATTCCCATTCATAGCAAACATATGAGAGTGGAGTAACAGATCTAAAATCTAAGGAAGATAATGGGGTGGTTCTAGTATGCTTCTACATAGCACCATTTGACAAAGGTGCTGTATAGCACCTTTTAAAATAGGTGCTACATGGCACTTAAAGTATCCCCCTATGATTACAAGCCAATGAACCACTTTTAGTGCCATTTAGCAGCATTTTTGTTTAGAGTGTAGGGAACGTGAGGGTCAGTCATCAATGCCTTTGTCATCTAACAATGTGGCCTACAAACTCTAGCCACATGATACTGGGCATTATTAACCAGCATACGGTCTGACAATGGCTCTTGAGGATATCCTGGTATCTAACAGTAGTAAGGGAACCATTGGCTAGCATGTGGAGATCTGTGCGACCCTTCAAGGATATTCCTCCCCAGACCGTTACTGACCCACCACCAAACTGGTCGTGCTGGATGATATTGCGCACAGCATAACATTCCCGCTGCTCTCATCTGTGAAGGTAACGGGCGCCAATTGCGGACTTGAATTCTGGTGTTCTCTGGAAAATGGCAATCAAGCTGCATAGTGCCGAGCTGTGAGCACAGGTCCCACTAGAGGACGTCAGGCCCTCATGCCACCCTCATGCCACCCTTATGAAGTCTGTTTCTGACAGTTTGGTCAGAAACATGCACACCAGTAGCCTGCTGGAGGTCATTTTGTAGGGCTTTGGCAGTGCTCCTCCTGTTCCACCTCATACAAAGGAGTAGATACTGGTCCTACTGCTGGGTTGTTGCCCTTCTATGTCCCTGTCCAGCTCTCCTCGTGTAATGGCCTGGCTCCCGGTATCTCCTCCATGCTCTTGAAACTGTTTTGGGAGACACACCAAACCTCCTTGCAATGGCACGTATGTAGCCTACTGCCTCATGCAAAAGACAGTGACAAGGACCCTAACAAAACACAAAACTGAAGAAAAAATCAGTCAGGAAAAATAAGGAGAGAACAATTGTCTATGGCCACCACCTGCAAAATAGTTCCCATTTTGGAGGTTGTCTTGCTGTTGCCTCTCCAGTGCACCTGTTGTCACTTTCATTTGCACCAAAGCAAGTGAAAGTGATTCACAATCTCGTATGCTTCCTAATTGAACAGATTGATATCCCTGATGTTTAAGTGACTTATACTGTGATGATTAAGTTTTCCCTTATTTTTTTATTTTTTTGTGTATAATCCACTGTGTGGACTAATTTTATAATAGTTTTCATTTTGTGATGAACTCTTCCTTACTTTGTAAGTCTTTGTTATAGGACTTGCCCTTGGCATGAGGGAACAGGACATTTTTTGTGTTGATGGCTTTCCATGCCTCCCCTCGCTCAGTGGTTCATTTGACATGACTGCCTAATGCTTTCCACAGTGCTGATCTTGGATCAGAGCTGACGTTTGCTCAATACTCGAGTCGGAAGCTGCACTGCTGCTGTTAAATGTCCTGAATTGAACAGAGTGACAGTTTAGCACTGCTGCTTCTGCAGATGTGTCCCTATAAAGGCCTCAGAACAGTTGGGATTAGAGGTTAGACTCCTTCTGAAATAAATGAGATGAGAGCATGAAAAAGACATTAATATGCACAAGCGACAATAGCAGTAATAACTCAGGCGCTACACTAATTTGCCATACTTTATTTGTTTCTAATTTTAGCTTCTTTATTTCATTATGGTATAATTGGGTGCACTTTTGCAGTTTTATAGTTTTTCCTCTGTTGGTTATTTCAGTGTATTTTATGAGCCCATGATAATATTCATTCCAAACATTAATTAAAGCACCCGCAGTTACAGTAAATAATCTTTATTATTTTAATCCTTCATTATTTTAAGTGCAAGTGCTTGTCTCATTTTAAACGGGTTGTTGGAAAGAAGATAGCACTGAGGCTTCAAAGCATGAAAATCCTCTCTTGATTTAAAAGGAAACAAAACACCAAAGCCTGGATCAATAGCTGTTCATTGGAGCGGCCCTCTCCAGCTTTATGAGAATAGATTGTGTGTTCTTGACAACACGTCTGTCCATCCTATGACCTTGTCACGAAGGGCTCTCCCCTCTTGTCTTATCTTATCAGTCCTTTGCCTGCTGTGCATCCCAGATTTGAAAGCATAAGATCTGTGCTGCTAGACAATTTTACACTCCTCTTATGCCATTTCTTTCTTTAAATACTCATTTAAGGCAAGACGCTACTGGCAAAAACAGTTTTTTCATGCATTTGTCAATTTTGAGATTTTGGGCCGTTCATAAAGGGTTTTTTTATTTTTTTTCAGACTAGTGAAAAGAACTTCCAAAATACACTTTTAAGTGAATTCTTTTAAGTGTAGCACTTTATCTATTTGCGTCTGTAGACTTCAATTACGCTACATATCTTTAAAGGCCATTTTCTAATTTTCTCCTGCACTGAGACTTACATACACCAAACTTTACCGTTTTATTCTTATATTTTATCCATATTATGAAGGTTTTTACAGAGGGGTTTGTTCATATATAATTTGCCTGATTTCATTTTATTCCTAAACTAATTGTTTGACCCACCACCAAATTATGGATTTATGGAGATTTATGGAGTGATAAAAAGAGATATCCAAAATCATGTCTGTAAAAACCTTTGACACTAAAAGATAAAAAAAAATCCAATGTTCATATTTTTGTTCTAGAAATATATGCAAATTAGTGCAAATAGTGTGTAATTTACATATTTAAACATATAATTTCAGAAAACTTGTAATCAGAAAAATGTTTGCAATTCTTAATGTAATCAATCAACTAGGGATTTTTTTTAACCCTATTCATGTGGGTGAATTGCCTTAATCTAATTATAAACCAATTCTGTACTAAAGTTTCTTAATGTGGCTAATATGACAGTATTAAATAGGCTTTTTCGATCATTTAGTAGCCTTGTAGACTTTTCCGATCACGCTCTGTGTTATCTGGGTCAGCTGGAGAGACTGAAGGATGTGCCAAGTGGAAATGAGTAAAAGGTTATGTCAACTTTTAACGACTCTGACAGATGGCATTTCTCATGAGGCTCAGGAGAAGCTTGTATGAGGCAAGTTTGTCTTGTAGGTGTGAAGCACATTTACAAGTGTACTTATAAGGTACTTGTCCATACAACATTTCATGGTGTTAGCTGTCTCTGAATTGGTGTGCTCTCAGGGTAAAAGCTTCGATCAGTAACTTATTTTTTACCCTTAAAAAAATAAAAAAATAAAAGTATAAATAAATCCAATAAATCTTACTGAGTCTGTATTACTGACTTTGATTGCTTTCTAGTTGGTTTAGTTTCAAAACTAAGAGAAGCACAAATATCACTTGGCCTCTGTTACCCTGGATTATCACCCTGCTCTGTTTTATATGGGTCATACTCAAACACTCATATGATACATTTCTATATTTCTTTCTACTTAAAGGAACACTCCACCGTTTTTAGAAATAGGGCTTATTCAACTTATTTCCTACATTTAGATATGTGGGCAAATGCATTTTTGTCTCAGTGCATGCATTGTTTTAGTTTGGCAGGGTCGCCGCTAGCTTAGCTTAGCAGAATGAATGGAATCCTATGTTGCCAGCTAGCATGTCCCGAGTAAAAGTGATCCAAAAAACCCAACTAATTACTTGTTGTGGCCTGCGTATTCACAACGAGTACAAATAGGGATGCAGATTAAGACTAGGCGATTTCATTATGCTAAACTAAGCTAGTGGCGACCCTGCCAAACTAAAACAATGCATGCACTGAGAAAAAAAATGCATTTGCCCACATATCTAAATGTAGGAAAGAAGATGAATAAGCCCTATTTCTAAAAACGATGGAGTGTTCGTTTTAAAGGTGCACTGTGTAAATTTTAGCGGCATGTAGTGGTAGTGTTGCAAATTGCAAACGCTCACCCCTCCCTTTCGAAGCACGTAGAGATGCTACGGTGGCTGACGCAGGAAGAAATTTCATCGTCTGAGACAGCAGAGTGTAGCTAGCCTTTCTATAGAGCAGTTTGTCCATTTAGGGCTACTGTAGAAACATGACGGCACAAAATGGTAACTTCACTGTAAGGGGACCCGCGGTGTATGGAGATATAAACGGCTCATTCTAAGGTAATAAAAAAATAATGGTTCTTTATGTAAGGTCTTTATACACCACTGGAAATATAGTTATGTATATTATATTGCATTTCTGTTAATAGATCCTCGTAAATATTACATACTGCAACTTTAAAAGTGCACCACTTAACATTTTCCCCTCAGGTCACTCACTTCAGATTTTTCTCTCTCCTTTAGTCTGTAAAACCCCTGCCACCTCACATCATTGCAGTGTGTTGCAACCCAACAAGCCATATTATGACATTTACATGTACTCTTAGAGGACCAAATCATCACAGTGATATTTACAGATGTTTTGACCAAGACATCCTGACAGTTTCTCCTGCTGCACTTATATGCTGTCGGTGTGTCTCTTTACACTCCAGAACAATAGTTTCACATACAAGACTGCAGAGCCTTCTAAACTTCTTAACTCTGTGACATAGTGAGGCACAACAGTATTATTCCTGTGAGGATTTATGCTTTATTTAGTTGTGTACATTATAGGTTACACTTACAGATTATCTAGATATGTGTATTAGTTGTACAAACAGTGTCTAAAAGTCATAAAATGATAGATAAAAATATATTAGGATAACCTGGCATTCTCTTGAGACTCCCCTGCTTCAGAACGGTCATAGTTAATGATATGCTAAAGCCCGCCCGCCCGCATATTGACATGATTGGTTACAAGGTAGTTTGTGACGTAAGAAACACCTGCGATTTCAAACTGCGTTCTTTTTCTCACTGCGGTTTTTAAGGAGAAAATACTCAGGAATGGTGTTGACTTACGAATTTGCACATGGTTTGTCTTAAAGCATATTAAAACACCACATAGACATATAACCATGCAACATTAAACTTTAAGTCTTTCCCCGTCATTGATGGAATTTTCCGGCTTTCCGTGTTTTCACTGTTTCACCGTAGGGGAGCGCTATGACACATCTTCTGAAAGAGTGGCGCATGTGAAGAAGAAGCCGAAACAAGCAATATTAGATGTAATCATAGTATGCATATGTAAAATAATGCAATCACCAACATTAAACAGCATATCAATCAAAATTGCCTAATGTTACCGAATGAAATGTCGACCCAGGACGAGCTATAGATATAGGACAGTGAAGCTTTGGGGGTGTTGATGGAGTCAATCTACTCCATCTATGTTTTCAGCATCATTCTGAATCTGATCTGGATGTAGTTTTTGACAAGAAAATGTGTTAATTACAAAGTATATTACCAGAATTACAAGTTAAATTGAAAAAATAACATGCATTTCAGAATGTCTTGCGTCTTCTTTTAATGAGAGAGAGACTTTTAGACCCCTGAATGTATGTACTGCATATTTTCTTATTCTAATATTGAGCGATGGTTTAACTAATCACTTATTTAGATTCATCACATTTGATTCGTGGAACTGTTTGTGCTCTTCTTGTTAGTCATATAATATTCAGTGAGACAAACCAGGGCTTGTGTTTATTAGAATCAGCTTCTGTGTATTTGCTCTTGTGTGTTGTGTGTGCTGCTGGATGTGTGGGTAGGAGTGACCTTCTCTTCACACACGTTTCATCCTGGTTGCTGAGAGATCTAAATGAAGTCCTTATGTTTCTGTAAATGCTGATGCAAGTGTTGTTGTTTTTTTATGTGTACAGTAATCACAATGAGAAGAAGTGCACATACATTTTGCTTGTGGTTTGATCTCCATGTTAATATAAAGGCCCTTACAAAACTTGGACATTGTTTGCTGCTGACCATCCTGAAATGAGACTTGAACCTATTGGCATGGTCAGTTTCTGAACTACTTTTGTGCAGTGCAAACTGCTTTCTAGCAACATCATTTTACCCTAACATGATACTGTCTGCATTTCATGTGCCACCCAAAGTAAGGCTTGCATTGAGTAATGCATTAAAGGACATACTGTGAACACATCCTTGCATTATTTTGCTCTTGCTGTATTTTGTCTCTTGAGCTTCCAGTACAGTTGAGCCTAGAACTGTAATATCCGCTATAGAGAAATCTTCTAGCCTTGATACTTCATTTCTAATTTCCTGAATCATGTTTACCTCGTTCACATAGAGAGGTGGTAAAGTGTTGAAATTTTGTCTGATAGGTTTCTTGGTGTCAGCTTGAGATGATATTATGAGTCTAAATGACAGGAGAAACTTGAACTGAGGGCTACCAAAGTAAATCTTTGTGAAGAACATAAATGATTTCTAAACAGTGTTAACATGCTCCACAGGAAAAAAGGACATTTTCAAAGAACATCTTTTTTTTTTTATCAATATCCAAATATCCTTAAAATAAGACAAATTCATCCAATGAAGCAAAATTGTATGTGTATATGGGTGATTTCTATAATTACAGGTACAGTATTGTTCAAAATAATAGCAGTACAATGTGACTAACCAGAATAATCAAGGTTTTTAGTATATTTTTTATTGCTACGTGGCAAACAAGTTACCAGTAGGTTCAGTAGATTCTCAGAAAACAAACAAGACCCAGCATTCATGATATGCACGCTCTTAAGGCTGTGCAATTGGGGTATTAGTTGAAAGGGGTGTGTTCAAAAAAATAGCAGTGTCTACCTTTGACTGTACAAACTCAAAACTATTTTGTACAAACATTTTTTTTCTGGAATTTAGCAATCCTGTGAATCACAAAACTAATATTTAGTTGTATGACCACAGTTTTTTAAAACTGCTTGACATCTGTGTGGCATGGAGTCAACCAACTTGTGGCACCTCTCAGCTGTTATTCCACTCCATGATTCTTTAACAACATTCCACAATTCATTCACATTTCTTGGTTTTGCTTCAGAAACAGCATTTTTGATATCACCCCACAAGTTCTCAATTGGATTAAGGTCTGGAGATTGGGCTGGCCACTCCATTACATTAATTTTGTTGGTTTGGAACCAAGACTTTGCCCGTTTACTAGTGTGTTTTGGGTCATTGTCTTGTTGAAACAACCATTTCAAGGGCATGTCCTCTTCAGCATAGGGCAACATGACCTCTTCAAGTATTTTAACATATGCAAACTGATCCATGATCCCTGGTATGCGATAAATAGGCCTAACACCATAGTAGGAGAAACATGCCCATATCATGATGCTTGCACCTCCATGCTTCACTGTCTTCACTGTGTACTGTGGCTTGAATTCAGAGTTTGGGGTCATCTCACAAACTGCCTGTGGCCCTTGGACCCAAAAAGAACAATTTTACTCTCATAAGTCCACAAAATGTTCCTCCATTTCTCTGTAGGCCAGTTGATGTGTTCTTTGGCAAATTGTAACCTCTTCTGCACATGCCTTTTTTTTAACAGAGGGACTTTGTGGGGGATTCTTGAAAATAGATTAGCTTCACACAGACGTCTTCTAACTGTCACAGTACTTACAGGTAACTCCAGACTGTCTTTGATCATTTTGGAGGTGATCATTGGCTGAGCCTTTGCCATTCTGGTTATTCTTCTATCCATTTTGATGGTTGTCTTCCGTTTTCTTCCACGTCTCTCTGGTTTTGCTCTCCATTTTAAGGCATTGGAGATCATTTTAGCTGAACAGCCTATAATTTTTTGCACCTCTTTATAGGTTTTCCCCTCTCCAATCAACTTGAACGACCAATTTTCCTCAGCTTTCAAATGCATGTTCAACAAGTGTTGGCTTCATCCTTAAATAGGGGCCACCTGATTCACACCTGTTTCTTCACAAAATTGATGACCTCAGTGATTGAATGCCACACTGCTATTTTTTTAACACACCCTTTCAACTAATTCAACTAATTGCCCAATTGCACAGCCTTAAGAGCGTGCATATCATGAATGCTGGGTCTCATTTGTTTTCTGAGAATCTACTGAACCTACTGGTAACTTGTTTGCCACGTAGCAATAAAAAAATATACTAAAAACCTTGATTATTCTGGTTAGTCACATTGTACTGCTATTATTTTGAACAATACTGTACATTTGGGGCCCTATTTTAATGATCTAAACGTATGGTTTAAAGCGCAGTTCGCAAGTGCACTTAGGGCGTGTCCAAATCCACTTTTTTCTAGTTTAACGTCGGAAAAAACGGTCAGTGTGCCAGGCGCATGGTCTAAAAGGGTTGTCCCTAGTCTCCTAATGAGTCATGGGTGTGTTTTGGGCATAACGTGCAATAAACCAAGCAGAGTCTCATCTCCCATTCCCTTTAAATGCCAGTTGCGCTTGAACCATGGCGGATTCGCTTTTTACATGGTGGAATATAGACGCCCTCAACCTGACGAGTCAGTTTAAATACATATGTGTCACAAATTGCCAGAATCAGTTAAATATGTGCAATTTCATTCCTCATTACTGCAAATAGGTAATTATGATACATGCAATGATAACTATTATGATATGCATTTTATCTTTATGTACACAACAATAATCTTTTGCATTGTAATCCTTTTATTTTAATATTTGGCATGTTTATGTGCTCCTGCGCATCGCTGTGGGTAATAAGCAGAGTGTGCATGTTGTGCACCTGCCTATAGGTGCATATTACTAATGCGCCCTTTAAAAAATACTGCGCTATTGACTTCAGACCAGGTTTCAGTTGGTCAATGGTGCAGACGTTTTCAGTTTCCTCAAAATAGCAACGCGCAAACAATGTGCCTGAACACACCTAGTTTTCAAACCAGCACGCCCATGGGCACACAAATGGCCGCAAATGCATTTGCTATTTAAACAACGTGACGCAGGATGTGAAAATGATAACTGCGTCAGGCTGAATCTAGCAAAGAACACTTGTGCCGCATTGGTGTCCAAAGTCATCCATTTTTTCAAATGGCTATACAGTATTTTGAATGATTTGACTATTGTGTTGCTCATTGTCATGGATCACACACAATGTTACAGGCCATAACAATATAGTATTTTCTGTAAAAAGTGTCTTATATAGCTGAAAATCAAGTTGTCCAAATTAGTCAGTGTATTTTTCCATCATTGTATCATTGTGTAATCGAAATATTTTATTTCACTTTTCTTTTGGTAATATTTCATTTATTTTATTCATAGAAAGCCCTGAATAGTAATTGTCCTAATTCTTCAACATTAAATTGTTTAAAAAATAACTATAAAAATGTGTCTTGTAAATCTTGCATCAATTCTCTTACAGTCCCATACTTTGCCTTTACATTGGTGGAATTATCTCCCACAACTATGTAAAGATACAGAAAATTGTCACTTTATTTCACTGAGAAGCTATGAAGCACTGAAGGGTGTTGTGTTTGCTCTCTCTGAGAAAATATTTTAATCTAAAAGTTCTTACACCAAGAGTTCTTTTGTAAAATGTCAAAATTGTTATTACAATATCAAAGCAGAATTAATCACTGATCACTCAGTGGGTTGTTTAAAAGTCTTTTAATCAGATCTCATTAGTGCCATGTGCTCTTAGCATTAATGCTAGCAAGTGGAGCTTTTGGCTAAAAAGTTTCAAATTGTCAATCCTGTGTTATACCGTCAAACTCTGTTACCAATGTATTTCTACACATTGCTTAATTTGTCTGTAACAGAGTTGACAAACAATCCTATAAAGAAATAACTTTTTCGTTAAAAGTAGTAATAGTAACTCGTGTTTGGCAAGCACTGGTTTATTAAAATTGACAATGTTTTCAATAAGAATACTGGACAAATTTCTGTTAGTGAACAGTTATTTTTTTACTTAATGTCTTGAAATGCCTTGACATGTATCTCCAGTTATAGAATCACTCATATACTCATACATGTATACTTACATCATAACACTGTTTTATATAAACATTTTCCACCCTCTCTCTGACCCTTCAACATTTTTCACTCTGCACCGCAAAGCTGCACATAAGTAGTGTGTATTTATTTCTGTGTCCATATGAACAGGTTATTCACACTGCCCACGTGAGCAAGAGCGTAGGTCTTAGAGTAGTTTCGGCACTGAGCCTATTGTTACCTTGCATTGAATGCTGGACACTTCAGCAACATGGAAAAGCCTTTTGTCTTTTGCATTGTACACTTTTAAGAAGAATCCTATAATACTGAATTATTTAAACAGTTTTTACAGCTACAGCTTGGGGTTTGAGTTCTGATCCATGCATGTAGAATAATACTCGGAAGATTTGCCATCTGGATGTAAATATGGCTTTCTGACATCAGAAATTGAAGAATTTTAGAGCAAGCCTTTTTTTAAAGCTCAGTTTCAGTAGACTTGTGGTTAACACTTTATATTATTTTGTCATATATGTTGCATATTTTAAATGCATATTTTGTTAGTGTGGAACTTAAAATAGGAGTGTGTGAAAGTGCCTAATGCTGAACACAAAATGTGGGCTGCAGTTTTGGATATCTGTGGCACATAATTGGATTGTTCCCCGTGGGATGCATGACAAGAGCAGGAAGAGAAGAAGAAGAGTGTGAAAAGTGTCATTGTGTGTGTATGAAGGAGAGGCTAAAGAAGGGCAGAGAAAGCATAAGTTGTTGTGATTATGCAATATAGTTGCACATTGGTCTGCTGCAACCTTTAGCATAAAGCCATGAGTTTTATATCTTAGACGGGACAAGGATGCAAGGGCTAGAGGGAAGGACAGCAGAAGGACATGAAAACTTACATAACCCACACGCTTTGACTGAATTCAGTCTGACCGGAGTGAACTGATCTACCAGTCAGATTCATCACCACACATCTTGAGTAAGAGGATACAGAAGACATGTTAGTATACACCAGCTGGATGCCTGGAGGTTTCCATGCCACTGTAGCCCATGTGGTCTTTAGAGACCTCACTGTCAACCAGCACTGACCACCCACGTAGTAGTACATGCTAATAAAACAGATCTGAACACATAGATGAGTTGAATGCAAAGCTGTATGCAGTGAAGTTTAACCAATGCCAATTACCCAGGAGAAAAAACACATTTCTCAAAAAGTGTTCACACACTAAATTAGTAATATATTCACTCCTATACAAATAATGTTAGGTTTATTCTGCAGCAAATATCACTGCATGTAAAATAATAATGATTTATGGGTTACATTTAAGGTGTACGATCCATGTGCGAAAATTTCCCTGTCAAGCGTGTCGAGTCCCATACATGTCCATACACTATAGATGCACAGAGATTTTCGGATACAGGATATTTTTGATTACACACACTTGACATGTTCAGAGATTCTGATGTCATGTCTTTTTTTTTTTGTGGTGTTTATCAGTTTAAAAACCTGTCATCTTTTAAATATGCAGGTTATTTTAAAATTAATCCTGTTTTGAATGATTCAAACTCATTAAACCCACTCAATGGTAGCCGCCAACTGGTGTAAAGATTTAACCAACAGAAGGTGTCACAGATTAATTAGGTGTTATGGCTATCTCTAGGTTTGTAACATGGACTGTAAAAAAAAAAAGAAAAAAAGATGGACGACACATTCACTCTATTCCGTTGTAGAAAAATGAAGCCACCAATGTCCAAATACGGTGCTGACATCTTGGAGCCCAAGTCTGCACAGCAGTGGGCGTGAAGTGGAGCTCCACCCACACTCCCGCAGAATCGCTTCATTCAGATTACTGCAGAACAACTCATTACGATGGTGTGAAATAAATAGTTATGGAAATGTAGAAATTACAGTTGAAGCTCCAGTTTCCAATGGTGGGGAAAGAGTTCATGTCATCTTTTTATGAATGAAGGCCTGTTCTCTCTCCCAAGGCGTCAAAATCTGAAGCATGGTCAAGTGCCTTCCGCGTCACAATGAAGGCGCTAAAGGTACCCCTAGGCATCAATTTTCAACATGCAGGTACTCCATTGATTTCAATGAGAAACCTTTGATTTGTGTGAAGGAAATCCCCAAAAGCGATCAGCGTCTCCATCCACAAAAGATCATGCACACGTTCAAATGTCAAAAATTGTCGACCGAAGAAACGTTACGTCATAGTGAAATTGCATTGGCTCTCGTATTTTTCGTGACCACTTGAGTCATTACGTCAGCTTTTTATTGTAAAATGTAATTGGCTCTCGTGTGTCTTGTGACCGATTGTGTCATGCTAAAGAGTCGTGTGTATCAACTAAATGAGTGCATTCACGGAGCAGCAAGATCATCATTTCAGCAATTAAAACATAAAGATCAACTCTGCTCTTTACATGAAGATATCGTATGACTTCAGAAGACTTGGAAAGCAACATGCAACATTTTTGCAAGAAATACCTGTGATTGTACTTTTATTTGTCTGTTATGTGTTTTATATTGTTGAGAAGTGGGTATGTTTAGGGTAGGAGGGGGTTAGTTGCTCCAAAAAATAAAAGTAGCCTATAAATATTCATAAAAGCATGGCTACTTTTACAAATTCAAAGAATTAAATGCATCTTGATCTGACACATTTGGCAAACAACTGAAATCAATGGAGTACCCAGCGCATCGATATAGTGACGCCTAGGGGTACCTTTAGAATACAGCTGTCTCAATGATAATGTTGTTGTTGTTGTTTTTTAAAACATTAATAATTATCAACATTACAGTGTAATTGAAAGCAATCAATTTTGAAACATTTATTAGGCTTCAAAAAATATATAAAGTTTACTATAAGTGAATAAATGTCATATTTACCTGTGCCCCTACCAGGCAGAAAATATACAGAAATTGAACAAAGTTGCCGAACAGTTTGCACTACATAAATTATAAATTACGTTTAGATTCATCCTATCTTTACGTTCATTTATGACTTTATTTTACTCATTTAAGACTGCTATTAAGAGGATACTCGACAAATTGGACATTTTGGCATAATTGTGTATTGTTCGTTCAAGCATGAAAGAGAACTCGATTCTGGCGTGCTGTCTGTTTGTGTGAGAGCTGGTGTGAGTCTTACTGTGTGTCTTGTGTGTGTCTCATAGACAGGACATTCACAGACAGCGCATTCTCTTTTGGTTTTAATGACCATTTGACCGAGAGCAATGCTTAATATCTTCTGTTGTTTAAATAATCGTAAAGGTTTGTGAACTGATAATAATTAATCGAGTACACAACCTGGTTTCTCACAGCATGTTATTAAAGAGTCTCACGAGTATTGAGGTGTTTTAACAGCAGTGCTGTATTCCAACATCACAGTTTAATAACAACAGACCAACATTTAGCACCTCAGTTTCCTTGCCAAATGTTTGCTACACAGCACAGGTGATTTTCTCTGAGTGCAATATATAAAAAAAGAAAAGACACTTTTCCGAAATGTTTTTGTCTTGATATTTTAAACACATATTAAACATTGACCTGATTGACATTGATTCAGGCACTTCATAACTTTTACATATATATACAGTAAAATATTAAGCAAATAGTTAAGTGACCTCAGCTACCTTTTTTAGTTACTTTCTCTGTAGCTCCTTGTGTGAGAAAGCATGTGTGATGGTAAAAGTGTGAAATTATTGATGTCGAGGAGGTCTTTTGATTGACTGTGATCGTTTTGTGTTAAGTCTTTCTAGTATTTTGAACAGCCTGTGGCCTAGTTTGGTATCAGTAAGGCAGTGCTTCTCAACATTTTTGATCATCATTTTTTTAATAAAAATTGAAAGAGGCAGAGTGGTGTTTTATGACACATTGCGTTTTATTGTAGCCTAAAATATACATACAGTACAGGAGTGAGAGCGAGCTGAGTGACACTATCAAGAACGCTGCTGTTCCATTAGCAGAGTACCGGACTTGTGTCCTTTCAGTTACCGCTGAGAGCGGCCCTCATCCAGGTGTAGCTCCTGGAGAGCCTTGAACGCGCGTCTATTTCACGTAAAAAACGCTCGATTGATATGCGCATGTGGATTCAAAATGTTCAAGCGTCCAACTAGACGCGATAGACGCAAATTTGAGGCTCTCTATTCACGTTCGGTGTGAACGCAGCATAGGACACACATGGGCCTCTCCTCCTCGCCAACCACATTGGCGAGAGCAAGATATGCCTCATCATTTTCTGCATTTAGCTTTTTAATGACCAGCACCTGCCTGGGATGTCTGTGAGACCTCATCTACTGCTTTTCTCTTGCCTTTTATAAACCGATCCATCTTCCATGCGACGTAAGATAACTTGGCAGTTTTGTTGTGTTTTATGCCGTGCCCACCGCTATGTCATTTGGCAGTTTTTTTTTTTTTTCGTCCCACAGTACCTGTGATTTAACCTTGCGATTGGGTTGTTTTAACCTAGCAATTGGGTCGTTTTAAGCAAACTTTTAACCCAACTTAGGTTGTTTTTAACCCAGCATTTTTAGAGTGTATCGATATATAAAATGTAGTGCTGAGAAAGCCTCTGGAGCTGAAATTCAGGTATGGCAATGTACGTTTAGTTTCTGACACACGCCGTGAGCAGACCAATCGCAACAGACTGGGCTGTCTGACCGTTTGAGAGATAGAATCTTCGAACTAATCATTTTTTTAGATTCTGTATTGGTGAAAATTGAAGTGTTTTTTTACCTTTGATGCATATAAACCTATTGTAGAAGACCTCTTAAACAAAATATAAACCTTTAAAATATCATAATTGGGGCAACTTAATTGCAACAGAAATATTGTTGGACAATCTACAGAAATATAATACACATGCTGTGACACAGGGATGTCATGTGACGCATTTGACACGTGGTAAGACATACTGTATAAGTTGAGATTTTTATTAGCATGCAAGGAGACTGAACATAACTGTGACTGTGACTGAACTTAACAGCATGTGATTACCATGCATTTTTATTTATCTACAGTAATCGTGCAAATAAATTGTAAATAAAAATGTAATAATATTCAATCTTTTTTATATATAAAATTACTTATTTTTTGCAGCTTATGGAGTTTAGGAGAATTATCACATCACGTTAAACACTTCCAGATGTTTCCTTTGTCCTCAGAATAAATATGGTTAAGCACTGCTGGCCCCACAGATCGATTTGATTTCTGTCTTGTTTATCTCTAGGAAGGGCTGGAGGCCTCAACCACAGAGGGTTAATATCATCATCTTTCCAATAGGCTTTATTGAATCTGTCTGTATATCTGTAGCCTATAAGTTTATGTGTTTAAGTGTGTGGGGGCTTATTTTGGTTTCTCTCTGGTCTGAATGGAAAGGGTGAAGGAAGTCAGAGGGGAGCTAATAGCTGAAGTTAGGCTTCTTGTGAGCTGAAATGAAAGTCTTCCACCGGCATATTTAAAAATTCAAACGGGTCAGGATTAAAAATTTAACGCTGCAGACTTGAGAATCTAATCCACTGAGGGATGAAAGTCTGGGGAGAATTCCTGATCTGCGGTAGACAGTTAGGTGTGTTAGAGTGTGTTTGTGTGTCTCAGAGAAGGTTTATTATATTATATGACATAATCCCACACCATTATGATCTGTGTGGGAAAGAAGAAAATGTCTCTTCTGTGTTTTATGTAACACTTGCTACTGTAAATGATTGAAACTGCTTTAAAAACTGACCATCCGTCTCATCTTGCTTTTCGGTTTCCATTTTTTTTTCTTTGTCTTATGTCATCCTGCCATTTTTTCGAACCTCCACACATCCCATCTCTTGTTCTATCATGTCCTCAGTGAGCTCAAACCAGAGCAGTCATGCTCATGAGTACCCAGACTGCCAAGAAGGGGGTAATGAAGCCAGCCTGCTGGTGTCCCCTCTGGTGGTGGCTGGCATCGTCATCGGCCTGGTGCTCTTCCTCTCCTGTGTCACCATCATTGTGGGCAGTCTGCGCAAAGACAGCCGACTGCGCAACCCCCACCTCCGTGCCAGCTACGGTCAGTGACCTAACTTCATGGGGTCCTTAACATATCAAAAACACATAGGCCTGGTTTCACAGACAGGGCTTAGATTAAGCCAGGATTAGCCCTAAGTTCAATTAGGTCATTCAAATTGATTTTTTAAACATGCCTTAACATTACTGAACATTACTTGTGTCCCTCTTGAGACAAAACAATGGCACTGACATATTTGAAGACATTTTAGTGCAAGTTGCTTTCAGTTTAAACAGCTCAAACATGCATTTTAGTCTGGAACTACCTTAAGCCTTGTCTGTGAAACCCGGGACTTTGTGTGTAGTTTGTGTGTCTTGTGTTATGGCATAAGTAGCTGTATGGAATGCATGACAAGTTGGTTTGTCATTCTATTTTATTATTCTGAACAATCTGAAACTTAAGCGTCCCTTTTTTGTTGGAGTTCAGGTAATGATGTTAGTGTAAAGCCTGTCCTTGTATAGCTCTACTGAGTCCATCAGTTAACCTTGTCCAGTAGTTAGTGAAATGGTCAGTAAGACCCTCTTTCTATTATTTGGAATTGACTGTAGTATAATCTACAGCATTTTGAAGGTTTAGGTTTACTTTGGATTTTACTGTCCTAGTAGAATAATCACTGGTGTATTTTGAAAACTCATGCTGTTGTATTTGTGCTATCTTTCGTTTAAAAAAAAACTTGGTTTAATTTCTTTTTTATCTTATGCAGTGACATAAAAAAAACCTTGACTTGACATGAAAATATTTTTATAGTTTCAGTCTGATCTTTACAGTTTATGTGGCATATTACTGCAGATTGTTTTGTGATCATGTCACAATGTAATGCAGACTCTGTTAGTCCAGGCTTTTATTGATGTAAAGGGCACCTAAAATATATTGGACCTTACAGAAAACTCATTCACATTCTCATTGCTGTTCAATCACTACAAATACTGAAAGTGTCTGTACCTATAATGCTCTTATCAATTTATCAAACCATAACCACATTTTTATACACATTATATTGCCAATGGAAGTGCAATGCTTTAAAGTACCCAAGTATTAAAAAAAAATCATAATTTACTTCATTTTGTTCCAAACCCATAAATTCATGTTCAACACACAAATGAAGGTTTTATTAATTAAATCTGAGAGATTTCTGTCCCTCCATTGAAAGTCTACACAACAAGACTTGTTTAAAATTTAATAAAATGATAGCCGTGTAATCCCAGTATTCTGAAGAGACAAAATCACTTTATATGATAAACAGATTTAATTCAGGAATTTAATTCATTTAATTCATCTCTTTTGTTCTTAAGCATCAATCAACTAAGTTTGAGCTTCCACTGTATTTGATGTATGTGTGATGATCCATATATATGTGACTAAAAGCTTAAATTATATCTGTTCAACACACAAGGCGGTCATGACTCTTTAGAAGTCTTGGGTTAAACCACAAAGCAACATCGTTTTGGTGGAATAGATTTTCAATAAGGTAGCAAAATATCTCCAGGTTTCATGACAAATATTTTAATTTCATTGTAAAGATAAACAAAGGTCTTTAGCATTCAAATTTTTCGGTGAGCTATCCCTTTAAAATCATGACTATATTGGTTTTGGAAATAAAAAAAGTACAAAATAATGAGCAATGTATGAAAGTCTCTTACAAAGACTTAACATTCTCAAACTTTCAAGAAATTCTCAAACTATATGAAACAGAAATTCACATTTGTTGTTGTTGTTGTTTCTACAGCTCCAGATGGCCTCTCATATGGTGGCTCCATTGGAGAGCTGAGGTCCACTTGTGTTGAGGACTTTCCCCCTGCTTTTGACTTTGACTCCTACGTAGAGACGGTGTCTCAAGTCAACGTCATGTACCCAGATTCCCCACCTCAGTGAGTAACATTTTACCTCTGGATATATATTGTACGGTGGAAGGTAGAGGTGGAAGCGTGTGATCAGTAATGGGATCACTTTTATCGGCTGTGACAGAGAAGGCGCACTGCCTCTTTAATGGATTCCATTCCGCCGTCATTTTCACAGTCTTTAAAGGCCTTAGCATAGCATTGGCTGATAAGTACACTAAAAGCCAGTTATAGATGATAATTTGCCATATTTCAATTACATTTCACTTGAAGTGTAAATTGCACCATCTTATCGAATGTAGACATTCAGTCATTCAGTCTTGAAGGGTTTGTTTGAAAATAATGAAACCTGTTGTAGTTAAATTAGTTCTGGGGCCTGTACCATGAAGCTGGTTTAGCCGGCTAGCCAGATATGTTTAAGATTAGTTTGTACCAATCCTAGGTTTTAGGTACCAGTAAAGTGGTTTGGCTTTTAGCAGTGCTCATATCCATAGTAACTTACACTCCATGGCTAACCTGCTCCAGGACAGGTAATGTTCTGGATAAGAGATCTCAAACGGAAATTAGACCAATCAGCTGAGAGCAAAGTCACACACCTCTGATGCAATGAAGTCACTCTCCCTGTTTCTGCTCCAAATTATAGGTCACTACATAGCAAATGGTTTTTAAAGACTAAAGCATCTGGCTTATTGCTTATTTATAATAATAATATTTTTTTATGATTTAGATATAATTTATGTAATTATTATACCTTTAATCAATTGCACATGTATAATTTTAGTTAATCAATCATTAATAGGTACTTAGTTAATATAATATAATATAATATAAATAAAGGTCATATGAATAAGCTTTAAAATCAATAAATAAAGCTATAAAAATGACTACATGTGAGCTTAAATGTTCAATTCTCTCTATATATCAACTAAACTAACTTTATAACTTTTACTTGCATTGACGTAGTAAGATTTTTCTTAAAGTTGTCCTCTATCATAGCTCTTTTTTTCTTGTTGTGTAAATTTGTTTAAATTCTTAATATTTTTCAGTCTCGTAATATTCTGCAGAAGAGGGAAGTGAATTGTGCTTCTTCTCTCATGAGAAGTGAATCTCAGTGTCACTGATCCTCAGCATGTGATTGGCTGTTCACTACTGATGTCACAGCTAAACTCAGGATCAAAGCCTGAGTGAGTTGACAGAGAAAGCTGATGATCAGCATCATGGGACCAACAAAGCCTGAATAGATTGGTTTGGTTTTGTCAACTCAAAACTAATCCTGTAACCCTGAGTTTGTTATACTACCGTCATGGCTCAGGCCCTGTGGTGTCTGGAGAAAACGGAATTACACTGTGTTGACACAACCCCACAACCCCCGCATTTGTTGGCTAAAACTAGAGTCTGTATTATTTTATTAATTTTGTTGCTTGAAAATTTAGAGAAAATGACACAAAAAAAGAAAGAAAAAGGAGTTTGCAGTAACCTGATGGTTAGTTGTATTCACTCTCCTCAGCTCTCAGTCTTTTTCCTTTCTCTGTTTAGAAGGTTTCACCTTTTGCAGTCCTCTCTCATCCTGTTAGGAAGGTTGGACACCTTCAACTTTCAGCCTTCAGTCTGTTCTCCTAACAAGCAGGGATTGCTGATAAATGCCATGGCTTTGCACTGAAAAAAAGCTTGGTGTGTTTGATCTAAATGGCAGCTTGTCTAATTGGCATCTTCAAAGAATCTGTCAGTTCCCTTCCTTGCCATTTAGCCTGCCTGCCTTCACACAGCGACCCAGAAAATAGTCTTCTCAGGTAGGGGAGCCCATCACAGAGGGATGTCTCAGAGTGAGAAAGGTTTTATTGTTTATCAGATATCATTTCAATACAATGACTTTAGGTTAGATGCAAACCCCAGATTCTAACACATTTTTTGAGCACACTGTAAAACCGAATAATAATAAAAAATTGAGGTAATCAGTTTTTTTTAGTTATGATGTTCCTAATTTTAAGTATTCAAGTTTTGAGTTTCATAACTTGACGTACTGAGTTAGCTAACTCATACATTTTGATAGCAATTAACATGAACTATTTAGTTAATTAACTTTTTTATTTTGAATTCTTGCCAATCAAATGAGTTATTTACTTCACTGTAATCCCTAATAAGTTGTCAGAACTCAAAAATTGAGTTGAATGAGATTTAAGTTAAGAAAAATGTTTGCTAGCTATATCAAAATAATTCAGAAAATGCCAACTTGCTAATTTGCTAACATATTAACAATGACATGGTATAGCACACTTATTGAATGTGTTATGACCGCTAGGGTTAAGCCGTAACAGAAAAAGGAAGGAGAGAATTAAAAATAATAATAAGTGTTTATTTACAAAGTATGGGTTTAGCGTCAGGGGCAGACAAGGCCAAAATAACAAAGAAAACTAACTTATTTTAGAAACGAATAGTACAGCGACTTAAAAGGTTAGTTCACCCAAAATTCTGTTATTAATAACTCACCCTAGTTCATCTTCGGAACATAAAGTAAGATATTTTTGATGAAATCCAAGAGCTCTCTGACCCCTTCATAGACAACAATTTAATTAACACTTTCAAGGTCCAGAAAGCTAGTAAAAACTTAGTCCATGTGACTCCAGTGGTTCAACCTTAATTTTATGAAGCGCTAAGAATACTTTTTTGTGCGCAAAAACAAACTAAAATAAGGACTTTGAAAAATGTCTTCCCCACGTGAGTTGGATATTCATTAAAAATAAAGTTTATCCATGTATTCATAATATTGGAATCCGAATGAAGCTTATGCAGAATGTTTATTGCTTGGAAGTTCGATCTGGTTTAGCTCCAGGTAGGCCTATGTTATTTATCAAGTCAGGCACAAGTCGGTGCTACAGAATCAGGCGTTCTTCTTTTTCTGTTGAGGCGGTGTTTCACCACACTCTGACGTCACAGCTTGGCACATTCTGGGATCTCTCGTTTGCTGGGCCTGGTGTCAATAAAAGCTTTTATTTGACTAACAAGGAAGTTTTTAGCTCTGAAACTTAAAGGATACTCTTATATTACCATGACCTGTTACATATCAAAAGCTCAAGAGAAAGTTGAATTGTCAATTCATCACCCCTTTAAGCTTATGTTAGTCTAAATGAAAGTAAAATAGTTCATACAACTCAAAACAATAAAACAGGTCAGTTTACTTGAAATATGTCAGTGCTGTGAACTCAAAAGAAAAAGAAAGTTCTAAATACTCCTAACAGTTATTTTAACTGGAATAATTTGTCTAATTTAAGTGTGTCCTATTAAGTATTTTGAGCGTTTAACAGTGGAGCTCCAATGATCTGCTTTAAGCATGTCTTACGCCGGTTTCACACTGCATGTGCAAGCAGTGCGGTGGCAGCGCAAAAGCTATGCGTATGGAGAGCAGGAGCAGCGCGCGCCCGTTGTGTTCTCACACTGGCAGCATTTGTCACGTTCAGCTGAACCATGGCTTGTGTATTGCAAATACAGATGAATATCGTCCATTCTGTCACCTTTTCCGGTGTTCTCTTTCCATATGTCTTGTGCTTTGATTTATGATGGGCAGCATACTTTTCTGCAAATGCGACCGTGTTCCCCTCTGTCCAAATCACATATGAATATAACATGTTTTATATAGATAGTTTACATGATAAAAGTAACGTTAAAGTTCAGATATGCCTCTAGTTTAATCATTTAAACAGGCCTTTGAATTTAAACAGGCCAAAAACTTCTGGCAGTGATGTGTTTTCGTGTATTTTGTATTATTTTTTTCACAGCGCTGGATGTCATATGGTGATTGTGAAACATACAGAACTCTTCACTTCATGATTTCATGGTGAAATTTGTTATTTTTTATGTTAATCAGGTCAATTTTGATCAAGAACAATCCAGTGTGACTTTAATTCAGTGTGAGCAGCACAGCAAAAATAGACTGCGCTGAAACGGTTGCGGCACTGCCGCTCCTGCGACGCGCTCGTGCCCCGTCTGCGTGTGGTGTGAATGCTCTAATCTGGTAACATGGGCGCTGAAAAAATTATGCGTTGCTTATGCTCTGCTAATGTGTGCAGTATGGAACTGGCCTTACTCATAAGCAATTTTATTGTGTTAAGGAACCTCACTGATACCGTACAAAAATCAATGCTAAAACAATATCTGAGGTGATACATTTCAAAATGATTATGACCTCAGTCGTATTTATACATCCTGAAATCATTATAACTATATCAATCATGTCACTATAGTCTATGCGTTCGGTGTCTATGAATGCTATTTTTTTTATTTTTAGATGCTCCATAACAATTACAACTTTTTGGTGGATAGGATATACATTCGGATATCTTTGTGACTTCATAACAGAAGTGTATAATTCAAAATCATTATGAACATATTGGTCAAATTCTAAAATTATGAGGTCATATTTGTTTTAAAATATATAGCTTCTGTTGGAGCAGTAATGTAATCCTTAATGAAGTCAGTGATGTTATAACTCAAATACCACATAGAATGTCATTGTGATTGTGGAATATATTGCACAAATTCTCACCTTTAGCCTACTCTACCAAATGCAGTAGAATTGTATTAAAATATTATGTCGGCTTACATTAAAACTTCCTTTCTAATATAATGTTACTGATGATGAGAACGGAACATAACAATTGACTACAATTTGCTATAGCTTTAGTTCCTGGTGTTTCAGTTTTTTTTCTTTTTTAATGTGAGGGCCAAAAGGCACCATTATCTTTATGCCACATTAGGAAAGAAAGAAATACAGGTGTCTGATCCGTGCGTATATCCACTGACCTGCAAAATGATTGGACCAAGAGAGACTCCCAGATATGAAATGAATGAGAGTGTGCACTCTTGACAGCACACACTGCACACTGGCAGTGTTTAGTAGATGGGAAATCAAGAAATGTGCAGCGCTACAATACACCCACATGCATCTAACATGCCAAAACAAACCTTTCATTTGAGTGTTTTTTTTTTTTTTTCTGGAAAGTGCGTGCAGTATGCTTATCCTATTCATTTATGCACTTGACTTGAGCGAAATGAATGATTGCTTACGCAAATGTAAGGAGACTGGACTTCAAGTCTACGCTTCAGTTTTTATGGGTCTCAGATATGAGCTATAGACCTAATTTACAGATTAACCCATGACTTAGACACTTCATCAAAATAGTACAGTTAGTTTGTTTGAAAACGTAAAGGTGATCTGATATTACATCTCAATGTCATGACAGCATGACACACCTACAAGACCATGGAATTCAAGTATATCTGCACTGGATATTTATGAAGTGTACCAAGGTGAAGACTTAGCTAATAAATATTAAGTTACATGGCTGGACAGTCTAGGAAAATCACCTGGCAATGTCAGTATGAGCCAATTATTATTTATGAACTTGATGATGTCACAACCAGCCCATCTTGCCCTCTAATCCCTATTTAAATTCATTCCAGAGCCACTGCCTAGATGTATCCACCTTATTTTTCAGGTAAGGGCGGGTGTCATTCCGGTGTCATTTGCTTCCAGTTATTTTTAGCTGTACAAAACAGCTCGTTATGCTGCTTGATACTGCAAACTGATAATTCTTACCACATTTTAATGTATTGTCTTAATTAAACATGCTAGTTTGTAGCGAAAACACATTTACAGGAAACACCTTACTTCCACGTTGAAATAAGGTGGATGCTTAAACCTTATTGAATGGATTATGTGTTAATGTTTGCCTATTCTTAAACATAAACTGTGATGTGCTGCTGTCAAAGATGTTGACTCAAAACCTGACTAAAGTCAAGGTTGACTTGTAACTTCATGCAGAACAATCTATTTTGATCGACCTGACTGTTGAGTCAGTTAAACTGCTCTTAAAGTGACTTTGTCTAGTTAGATTATTTATCACTTCTGTAGTTATTCTTTCTCAGCGCTGAGGCGCTTCCTCGGTTGCATAACACATGCCTTTGCATGTGGCTGTCTGTTTGTGCTTGTGTGCATATCAGAGAGGAAAGGTTTAGTTAGGGTCATGCTTGTGCTCAACTTGCCTGCCCTTCATGGCTTGTTTCACAGAGTGCCAATGTTATTTACATCTCTATGACAGTTCCATTAGGCTGGCAGAGCCCTCTGGTGAAGCTCTGTGAAGGGGCTTTTTAACAGGGTGAAATTACTTCTCCACAAGAGCAAGAGCTACCTGAAAGAGCTGGGCCTCCTCCTATTAAAAAGCAAATTATGACTGATATAGAATATTAGTGCTGGCCTGGAGGCCTATTAAGAATCACTGAATGGTGTGTAATTCTATTTGGGAGTGATATCCGACCCCCGGTCCAGATACTCAATTAAATTAGAGACAGGCCGGTCCATACCTGTACACCTCTGTTGAGAGGATGTGCTAAGATGATGGAAGATTATCACTATACACTCTTGACCACATTTTGTTCTACAGTGAAACGTCTGCATTCAGTGCAGTGATTTTTATGGAAATAAAATTTTTATACTACAGTTAGTTCCGGTTCTTCAATCAGATTGGCCGAACTGTGCTTCAAGAGTGCTGATTTTGTTTGTCTGTGTTTACACATTCCAGATGGACTGTCAGGCTGTGTTAGTGATGGTGATTTTTTACTGACTCTTCTGCAGGTTACAGCGATACGCAACCTCTGACCTTTCAGAGCGAATCATTGATTCATTAATTGAGTCAATTCATTCAACAACACTGAGGGAGCTTCTTTAACAGAAGGCTGCGTCCTAGTAAGACTAAATATCTCTGCTTCCACATCAGCACTGAAGGGCGTCTCAAGTTGAAGGATACTTGGAAGGCAGCTTTCATTTCACATTCCTCATTCAGCCCATTTTGAAGGATGCATCAAGTGTATCCTTCGCATCCTTCAATCACCCACAATTCCTTGCACACATTCCATTTCATGAAAAAGAACTGACGGAAAACGAGCCAGCACAGAGCTTGTCTGAGTTCATTATTAAATGGAATGAAAAACAAAACAAAATTTCAGAAATGAAGGCATATATAGAAACTTGTTTCTGTCATAGAATAAAACATTTTGAAAGATAATTTTTCACAATTGTGTTTACATCTCGCAATTCTGGTTGCAAGATATACAGTAATGTCAGAATGGTGAGATATAATCAGATTTTTTTTTTTGTGCAATTTCGAGTTTATAACTCGCAATTCTGACTTAATATCACGCAATTCAGACTATAACTCAAAATTGCAACTGGCTTTTTATTAATGCAATACAAAGATTTTTAATAAAAAATATGACCGTGGCAGCGGGAACGTGTGACACAGCTATGCGCACTTACTAGACCGTCTCATTTTAGCATTCAGTGCTCTGGAGGAGTCTATCCAGCCTCAGAAGGATTGGTATAGGAAGGGCACGGCCTCACTACAATGCAGCCTTTGGTTTGAGAAGCCTCCTGAATCATTCAGGAACAAAACAAGTCACCTTCGCTGTAAAAAATTTCAGGTCTCCAATTCAACATTTTCTAGTGACTGGTCACATTGGCCTAATTGAATTTCTGTGAATTAAATTGTATCAATTCACAGAATTTAGATGTGACCAGTCACTGTAAACAATTTCAGGCCTCTCCAACTTAAAATTTTCTAGTGTTTTATGAGTGAGTCATAGAATCATTCATTCAACAAATTAGTTGGTTGACTTTTTTAGTTGATGGAGCAAAAATAGACAAAGTATCCAGCAATATTGTATCTAAGATGTAACTTGCATAATATTACAATTCATCATAGTCATGATCGTGCTGTTGGTCTGAATAGCAGCATGGATGTGATTTACCTTTGGTCAAATTACAGCTGATATTCAGAACAACAGCACTCTTGTGTGATATTGCTTTACTTAATTTTCCTAAAATATTATTTTGTTATTTTGTTATTTATTTTTGTATTTTATTTACTTTAATTGTAAGATGTCAATTCCAGTATTCTATGTTTTACTATTATACAGTTTTGTAGTGTTCTGTATGGTATCTGTGAATTTAAAGTGTTTGAGAGAGGAGGTCTTACAGATGCTAAGGCACTGAAGCTGAACGGAGCTCTCCATCACTGCCTGCCTCTCTACTAGCCTTCATTCGTCTGTGCCAGCAATGAGCGGGAGCAGAATCACTCTTCAGATCAGAGGAGATGAGCCTCCAGTCACATCATAATGTGCATTTATCACCACTGGCACATTGCAGCCTGGCCTTTCAGCCACCATAACAAACTCAGGCCTCTATGTCGTCACAGTTTAAAGCAACATGGCTACAAAAATGTGTGCTTAGAGGAGGCAAAATGTTTATTTTTGTTCATGTATGTGGACTGGCATAGGAGTATTATGCTGTGTTGGAACTGGGCTACCCAGGCATTTCCGCATGCCATGATTGGGAAGATGCCAGTTCATTCTACATGCACATATGTGGACTCTAACATGGAGTCCACCGCTATGCTGTTCTTTGATGTCTTCAGGACTTTGGAAAGAGGAGCTATTAGCGCAGTGGGAGTAAGTCCAAGACCATTGCTACAGAATGGCAGTGTGTTTGTGTGGCTGTCCTTGTGTCTCTATGGGGTTGGCAGGGAGGGGCTGTGGCATGTGACTCACGCCAGGGCTGCCATGGCCACAGATGGCACCTGGGAACTTAGTGCTCAGGGCATGTATATGAGCTGCTCACCTGTGGAGCCCGTGAAGTGCCACTTCCGCAGAGCAGAAGAAACCTAGGCAGATCATAGAAACACACATACACACACGCACACACACTGCAGTGTTCATGATTCTATACAAACAGTTAATCAAATATCTGTTAATTAAATGTATCCACCAGCAATGTCATATATATATATATATATATATATATATAGATACAGGTCCTTCTAAAAAAATTAGCATATTGTGATAAAAGTTCACAATAAAAGACCTAAAATATTTCAGTATACAGGTCCTTTTCAAAAAATATGCATATTGTGATAAAAGTTCATTATTTTCCATAATGTAATGATAAAAATGAAACGTTGATATATTTTAGATTCATTGCACACCAACTGAAATATTTCAGGTCTTTTATTGTTTTAATACTGATGATTTTGGCATACAGCTCATGAAAACCCAAAATTACTTACAGCGTGACAGCAGCAGTTAAGAAAACATCTGATTATAGCATTGTGGATATGTTTGCACGAGCTCTGATAATCAACGGCATCATGTCGACAAATAAAAATTCAACATTACACTTATGATAGTTTGATTATAAAGTATATTTAAGACTGTAGACTATATAGATCTGGCTATGTGAGACTATAGTTTCGTATGCATGACACATTTACAATACAGTACAGAATGGCCCTTTGTCATCATCCTGACCATTATATAAGCATTTGCTTCAAGCGTCATAGAACAGAAAACGTCACATCCTTTTGAAAACGTCCTGAGTCCTTCAGATTCATATTATAGGCTTTCATAGACAATCTAGTATGTCAGGAAAGGTCTCTATTTTTTTTTATTTAATTTAATTTTTTCATTACAAGCCTTTAACATATTAGCAAAAAAAGACAAATTAATATGTCGCAATTTTAACAAATAGCCAATATGTTTATAGATTTATGTAGTATTTTTATATACAAATTTATTTTAAAGATTGGATGTGGAATGATACTATAATCCAGACCTCTGCAGGTGTTTTTCATCATGTTCTCTGGGGAAGTGTGAACTGTCTGCATTAGACCAAGGTGGAAAAACAACTGATGCTCATATTTGTTCCTGGGAGAACAATAGTGTGTTTAAAAAAAACAACATTAAAGAAAACACAGACTGCTTATTATTTTAGGAAATGCATAGATGAGATGAGAGACGCAGTCATGGCTGGGCTGTGACATTTGCATAGCCTGATTAATGAATTATTGTCAGTTGAGATGGCACCTCAGTATGTGTGTGGGGAGGAGTCCCTGAGGAGCTGTGTTCCTTAACAGGGGAAGTAGGGTGCAGTGCAAAACATTTCTCACCCTGCTGGCCTTTTCTGAAGAGAGCGAACAGCTTTATGTAACGCAGAAGGATATAGATAGCCCAGAAAGACCTCACTACACCTTCTTATCATTCAGAAAAAGCCAAATTAGTTTTCATACCATTCCTTGTAATTTATCACAGTGCAGGCTTCGACATTTGGAATGTGCTTTTATCTTGATAGTACCTCACACACACACACCTGCACATTGAGGATTCTCAATCAGAGTTATTATTTATGTATGAGGAGTAGGGGAACACACCGCTGAGGGTAACCAGGGTAACAACAGATGTCTTATTCATATTGATTATAGGTTACACAGCAGGTGTTGTGAACTTTTAAATGAGCACAACTATACAGGTGCTGGTCATATAATTAGAATATTGTAAAAAAAGTTTATTTATTTCACTAATTCCATTCAAAAACTGAAACGTGTATATTATATTCATTCATTACACACAGACTGATATATTTCAAATGTTTATTTCATTTTGATGATTATAACTGACAACTAAGGAAAATCCCAAATTCAGTATCTCAGAAAATTTGAATATTGTGTCAATATTGAAGACACCTGGTGCCACACTCTAATCAGCTAATTAACTCAAAACACCTGCTAAAGCCTTTAAATGGTCTCTCAGTCTAGTTCTGTAGGCTACACAATCATGTGAAAGACTGCTGACTTGACAGTTGTCCAAAAGATGACCATTGACACCTTGCACAAGGAGGGCAAGATACAAAAGGTCATTGCAAAAGAGGCTGGCTGTTCACAGAGCTCTGTGTCCAAGCACATTAATAGAGAGACGAAGGGAAGAAGTGTACAAGCAATAGGGATAACCGCACCCTGGAGAGGATTGTGAAACAAAACCCATTAAAAAATGTGGGGGAGATTCACAAAGAATGGACTACAGCTGGAGTCAGTACTTCAAGAATCACTACGCACAGACATATACAAGACATGTGTCTCAGCTGTCACATTCCTTGTGTCAAGCCACACTTGAACAACAGACAGCATCAAAAGCGTCTCGCCTGGGCTAAAGAAAAAAAGGACTGGACTGCTGCTGAGTGGTCCAAAGTTATGTTCTCTGATGTAAGTAAATTTTGCATTTCCTTTGGGAATCAGGGTCCCAGAGTCTGGAGGAAGAAAGGAGAGGCACACAATCCATGTTGCTTGAGGTCCAGTGTAAAGCTGGTGTTGGTCTACTGTGTTTTCTGAGGTCCAAGGTCAACACAGCCGTTTACCAGGAAGTTTTAGAACACTTCATGAGTGTAGTGTAGTCTTCACGAGTGTAGTCTAGCAACTCTCAGTAGACCTGCAAGCTGGAAAAAACAAACTCTGGTCATGCCAATCACATCGTGTATAGAGTTGGTGGGCGGACTTAACATAATGACGGCAGAGTTGCGCAGGTTCCGTGTGCTACTTGTAAACAAAGAAGCTGGTGAACTGCGGCCTTTCGAATCGGCTTCGGCCACGACTCTGGAAGACTTGGAGTTAAGCTTTTCTTTGAGAAAAGAACAAAGAATGGCACTGAAGTCATTCTTAAGAAGGCAAGATGTGTTCGGAGTTTTGCCGACCGGATACGGCGAAAGTTTAATCTATCAACTAGCTCCGCTTCACAATGCTCTTATTGGTTGTAGCGCTATCCAATTGCGTGTACAGGGAATTTTTGAAAGACAACCTTTTATCCCGCCCCTCGGATTGAGCCCTGTCAATGGTGAGTTCCCAGACCCAACATCTTGTTGTGGGTCTGGCTTGTCAGGCTATCACAGCTCTATCTTTCAATTCACATTTATTTGTATAGTGCTTTTCACAATACATAGTTTCAAAGCAGCTTTACAGAAAGGTCCTTTATGTGTTACAATTTAGAGTGATCTGTTACCATTTTAGAGTTATGTTATGCATTTTAGAAATGTACATATACAAATCAGTTAGCTAACAATGTATTAATTTAAGGCTGAAACAGTGAGCTCATTGAGTTAATGCATAAATGTTGTTAACAAATGATTAGAGGAGAAAATTTGTACATGTTGATTCACACATTCTCCATGTTACGTTGTTTATCACTCTCCCTGTATACATAAGCTCTCAGTTCTTTGTTTGGCATCGTCAGTTCCCTTTCGAGGAACTCACACTGCATCGAACGACGAATTTGGGGACACTCCTTAAGCAACAGCGTGTCTGAAGTATGAATGAAACTATCCCAATCCTGATTGGTGTTGCGTCATGATGTAGCTGTGACGGCATACCCGGAAGATACATAAGGAGCCGCGATAGTAACGCAGTTATCGCTCTTCAGCATAGCGCTCTGTGTTTCAAACTGTCTGTCTATTTGGTGTTGTTTGTCACAAAAAAGAATATATATATATAAAGTTGGCGACTCACGGGCAATACTAGCGTTGTGTGCACCAGTGTCCCAGTTATGGCGGGCACGGACACACATATGCTTAGTGTACAGTGCCTGGGCGTGCAGCACGCCGCGGCGATTGTGATAAGCTGCCGCTCAGGGTGCTTCGCTTGCGGCTGGCCGTGTTCAATGAGGCCGGCCAGCCTGCGTGAGCCCCGTGGATCGGTCCCGCGCATTCGCCGAGGCGTGCGGCGAGGCCGGTCATGGGGCTCACGGATGGACATGTCAGCGAGACTTGGGACTGCTGAGGCATCTTCCCAGTCTTTGTCTGTCAGTTCAGATGTTCTCCTTCCCCGCGTGGAAGCCAGCGATGCGGCTTCTTCCCCGGGCGGAGGACCCGATGCTTGAACGGTCTGATTCTGGGAATTAGGCGTGCTCAGCATCGGGCAGTCGGTTAAAACGAGCTCGCCACTTCTTATATGCAAGACTCAATCTCACGATTGCCGAGGCAGCGCGCGGGTTATGGGTCTGCTATTAAGGTGAACACACGCGATCGGTGTGCATGGAATACTGGTTGGCTTGAGCTACGTTGCTGAGGCAACGTGTGGTTACGAGTCCGTATATTACGATAAAACAGTATTGCCTGATGATTATGGCTGCATTTAAGTCTGAGGATTTAAATGAAATATGATCTTACTCTAAGGAGTTAGATATTCAGCCTGTCATTCAGACCATGTTTCACCGTGATACTGTTTGGCTTTTTTCTCGAGTGATGAAAGCCAATTGTATTATGACGGGATGAACCACGTTGCTGAGGCAACGCGTGGTTTATGAGTCCGTATAAATACAATAAAACAGTGTCATCTGATGATTATGGCTACATTTAATTCTGAGGAATTAAATAAAATATGATCTGACTTTGAGGAGTTAGATATGCAGCCTATCATTCAGACCATGTTTCACCTTATTGTGGCTGTATTTAATTCCAAGGAATTAAATTAAAATATTATCTGACTTTGAGGAGTTAGATGTATTTTTTATTCAGCCTAGCATTCAGACCAGGTTGCACGGGTTGGCTGATTATGATGGCATTTAATTCAGAGGAATTGAGTGTCATGTTATCTGACTTTAATAAGTTGGATACTTTAATTATGTCACCTAAGCGTGTTCGACTTGTCTGGATATTCATCTAAGGTGGAGCCCTCATGAAGTTGATGTCGTTCTCACCGCCTTGTGGCCTGCGGGACACATCAGTTTCAGGCAATTGCTATTCCCAGTGTCCGCCCTAGTGTTGCGGCCCTGTAGAGCAGCTCCCTTAGATGAGGCCCTGCTGCTCAGCCCCTCCCGGTAGGAGCGATCGAGGTCGCCTCCTGTGGAGTTTTCGAATCGATGCTGTGCTCCCGCCATCAAGTATGCTTCGGGCCACATCGTTTCCCAGCGCCGCGTGTGCTGCACCAGCCGCCTCTAGCAAGACTTGCGGCAGTCCAGCAAACACGCACGCACACCAAAATCTTCTCGATTTCACCCTGCCGGTTAGCCGCTTCAGGGGTCGGGAGGAGGCTCGGTTGACACCCGAGGCCGGCCTCGAGAGGCTGGTTCCTTAGCAGATTATCTTGGCGCATGGTTATGCCTCCGAATATATCTGTGTGGGCCCTGCGTACTGTAGAAAATGGGATACAGACTGCAGTTCAGTTACCTTCCCCGGAAGTTCAGTGGGGTGGTCTGGACGGCAGTGGTCCCTGGGCAGGTTCGGGTAATGGAACAGGAAGTCCACTCCCCGTTGGTAGGAGGCCACAGAAGGTGCTCCTCCGCCAGACAGGGAGTCCGGGTTCTACAGCCGGTACTTCATAGTTCCTAAGAAGGATGGCGAGTTGCGTCCAACTTTAGATCTGAGGTACTTGAATCGTTCTCTGAGGAGATTCAGATTCAAGATGCTTACAGTTCCTCCGTTGTGATTCAGATCCAGTCTGAGGACTGGTCTGTCACGACGGGTCTAAAGAGGACGCATGCTTCCCTGTATCCATCCTTCTGTCTCACAGGAAGTTCCTGAGGTTCGCTTGGGGCAAAGCGTGCCAATATCGGGTTCGCCCATACGGCCTAGCCCTTCCTCTGTGGTAGCAGCAGTTCGGCATTGAGGTGTCGCCCTGGCTGCTCTCAGTGCTTGGGGTTGAGACTCTACACGCAGTAGCGTGTTGACGCCTTCTCAGAGAACAGTGTTCCTGGGAGTCGCATGGGATTCTCGTTGTGGGCACAATTGTCTCCCGCACGTGACGAGTCCATACGGGTGGTCTCTAAAGTGAAGCTAGGCCACAGCATCACTGTGAAGCAGTTTTAAGGACTGCTGGGGCTCATTGCGGCTCGTCCAACAGAATATCTCTTGGCCTGCTGCACGAGACCCTTACAGTTGTGGCTGGGAATCAGGGGTTTTCCTCGAGGAAAACCGTTCTGTATGATCAGGGTAACGCGCAGATGCCTTCGTTCCTAGTCATATGGAAGAAACCTTGGTTTCTGTCCCAGGCCAGTGTTGGGAGCATCACGTTGCCGGAAGACCGTTTCAACGGATGCCTCCCTCACTGGTTGGGGCGTAGTCATGGACGGCCGCACCGAGGGGCCCATGGGAGGGCCGTCATTCCTCCTGGCACATAAATTGCCGGGAGATGATAGCGGTCTACAAAGCTCTCAGGAGCTTTTTCCCGGACCTCCGTGGTCACCATGTCCTGGTACGAACAGACAACACAGCTGTCGATCGCACTTCAATCGGCAGGGGGGTCTGAGGTCGCGCCCTCTGTGTAGACTGGCGCATCAGATCCTCCTGCGGTCCCAAGGGAAACTGTTGTCCATCAGGGCAATGTACGTCCCGGGGGTCCAAGATCAGGGAGCAGACATCCTGTTGAGGCAGGGGCTGAGGCCCGGGGAGTGGCGACTCCACCCAGAGGTGGTGGAGGCCATGTGCGAGGGGTTTTTCTCTCACGCATCCAGCCCCGCTGGGGTTGGATGCCATGGTTCAAGCGGCCGAGGCTGCGTCTGTATGCATATCCCCTGATCACTCTGCTCCCGGGAGTCTTGGAGCGGGTCAGCCAAGAAGGGATCAGCCTACTCTCAGTAGCACCCTGCAGGCCGACCCGGGTATGGTTCTCGGACATTATAGCACTGCTAGACGGTCTCCCGTGGCAGGTCCCGCCGAGGAGGGATCTGCTGTCTGAGGCACGGGGCACAATATGTCACCCCTGCCCAGAGTTTTGGGATCTCTGGGTCGGGCCCTGAGGGCCCAGTACCTAGAGACTGGACGGTCAGCAGATGTTATCGAGACCTTGCTCAGCTCCAGGGCTCCTTCCGCCAGGAGGGTGTACAGCCCGGTGGGCGTGTTTCCACTTAGTGTAGAGAGCGTGAGGTGGACCCAGTTAACTGCCCAGTGGCTTCAGTGCTGGAGTTCCTCCAAAATCGTTTCTCTGCAGGTCTTACCCCGTCCACACTCCGGGTGTACGTGGCTGCCTTTGGGCTTTCCACGCTCCTGTGAGTGATGGGCCTTTTTGGGTAGGCACCATCTGGTTGTACGGTTCCTCCGTGGGGCTCGGAGGATGAGGCCTGCGGCTCGTTCCAGAGTTCCAACCTAGGGATCTGGCAGTGGTACTTGAAGGCTTGGCTGAGGCCCCTTCGAGCCACTAGAGTCAGCTGAGGCAGAGAACCTGACCCTTAAGTTGGCCTTTCTCTTAGCTATCACTTCTCTGAGGAGAGTGGGGGACCTTCAGGCCTTGGCGCTACGCCGACTTGCCTGGAGTTTGCCTGGCGGAGTAAAGGCCATCTTACATCCTAGGGTGGGCTACGTGCCCAAGGTACCATCTAGTGTGGTCAGGTCTTTGGTTCTTCAGGTATTTCATCCTCCGCCTCACATGATGGCGGAAGAAGGGAAGTGGAGTCTGCACAGGAGTTCTGTACAGCTGTCTATAGCTTGCACCTCCCTGCGACGCCTGGCGCTAGGGTGCTCCAGTCCTAGTTGTGCCCGGTCTCCGGCTTCACACTAGGGCAGGCGCTACCCTCGGTGTGGCCTAGTGGGTACTCGTTCCCCAAATTCGTCGTTCCGGCGCAGTGTGAGTTCCCTCGAAAGGGAACGGCTCGGGTTATGTATATAACCCTTAGTTCCCTGAGAAAGGGAACGAGCACTGCGTCGCGTCGCCACACCTCACGCCTGGGCGCATGCTTCATCGCGATAATTACCGTTACTATGCGCGGCTCCCTTATGTATCTTCCAGGGTATGCCGTCACAGCTACGTCATAACGCAACACCAATCAGGATTGGGATAGTTTCTTTCATACTTCAGACACGCTGTTGCTTAGGAGTGTCCCCAAATTCGTCGTTCGGCGCGCAGTGCTCGTTCCTTTCTCATAACCCGAGCCGTTTCAGTGTGTAGTCTTACAGTACTCTAGACCGGTCTTGGTCTCGAGACCATTTTTTGAAAGTCTCGGTGTTGTCTCTGTCTTAACCGCATTTGTACTTGGTCTTGTCTCAGTCTCAGACTAAAGGGACCCGGATTTTATTATATTTATTTTATCCAAACGTTCAGTAAACAATAAGTTAATATTAAGTGCCAATCCATTGCAGAACTATTGTTCAAAAACACTAAACAGCTGTGTTTGGTTACTGAATGAATCAGCTGCTTCGGACAAATTGGTTAAATAAATAATTATGTGTCTCACTGATTAAGGGATTTGCTGCCACCTAGTAGTGGTTTAAGTTAAAAATTATTTTTCTATAGTCAAAATTGTATTTTTAAAACATTAATTTCACCATTTTATATATGCATTTATAATTGTGAGCCCAAGCCTGCCCAGTCAGAACTGGTCTGTGAGCTGTATCCTGTTCATCTCTGAGGGAGTGTTCGTATAGTTTAAAGGGCATGGATTAGGTATACTACCCATACTACCACAACTGAGGGTGTGCGGTTTCATTTCCACAAGGAATGGTATGATGATTTGATGATATCATTCCCCAAAATCTGTAATCCATGCTGGTCCCATCCAGTTTCTAGTCTCATTCGTCAACTGTGTTTGCAGCTAGCTTCAAGTTTCCTTTATCGCCACTGGTCCCGCCCAGCCTCGAGTCTCCTGTGTCAGCACTGGTCCCTCCCAGATTTGTGTCTCTTTTGTTGCATCTGGTCTTGTCCAGCCTCCAACTCTCTTCTCCTTTTGACAATGTCACACAGTTCCTCGGCTCTGCCTTTGCTGGCTCCCTTTAGCCCCTCTGCTCCTCCGTTAATTGCTCTAGCTGCTCGGATCTGTAGTTGGCTTCCAGGTCTCCAACTCTGTCTTGGTGTGTTGATCCCCTAGCTCCAACTCGGCCTGTCGGCCCATCGTCTTTACCTTGGCGACATACTCCCTCCGCTCCACCGTGATCCATCAGCCCTCAGACTCTGCCAGGCTCCCTCATCTCTCCAGCTTCTCCTTGCTCACCCTGGTTGCACCAAGGCCTCCGACTGCACCTTGTCCCTCTTCCCCTTTGGCTCCACTGAGCTCTTGCTTCCCTCCTGCTCCACCATTGTCCTCACTCCCATCATCTCTACCCAGGCGCGCTGGAAGCCGTTTCATTCGAGGGGGGGCTGAGAGTTGGGTCGGAAAATGAGTGACGTCATTATGTTGTCGCTGGCGACCAGACAGGTGTTGTAGTAGTAGTATATCTGGTTTGCGTGTGTCATTTCCTTTCATTTTTTGTTATTTTATAGGAAAAAAGAATGTTTATAGTATAGATGCAAAATCCGTGTATGATACACGGATTATGCTAGAAGAGATAGCCTGTAGCTTCATATAAAATGCTAAATATAACATATTTCAAAATCTTTTGTTGGCTTAAAACCATTTTATACCGCGACCGGAATATAAATACTCGATGGTGTTGATGGCAACCGTCCGATCATGTGTCCCGACCGCAGCAGATTGGTGAGAGTCCATGGTAACGTCCAGCTCACAAACCTCGCTGCTCGCGGATGTATGAACAGAGTTTATGTCGGTGTCAAGGTCAGCATTTGGCGTGAATTGAGTCGTCGTTACGTTGCCGTTGTTGTTTACATCCTTTATATGAGAAGAATTCTCAATTTTACTTTTCTTAACTGTGTTAGTAGTAACTATTTAAAAAAAAAAAAGTCTGAAATGCGTTTCTGCTGCTTATCGCTAGCCATGACCAAACGAGTGTGAGCGAGGTGACGTGACGGTTATAAAAGCACTTCCTGAGGAGTTATTAAAATAATGAATCATTAGTTTATATCTTATCAACTGCCCATTATTTTTAATCCCATATCAAACACATTATGTTATGTCAGTCTATTTTAATTTATTTTATTTAATTTCATGTTTTTAAATACAATATAATTTTAGTCCACAGCCCCCCACCAGGGAGGGCTGATGCTATAACGAGGGGGGCTGCAGCCCCCGCAGCACCCCCTTTCCCGCGCTACTGTCTCTACCTCAGTCCCGTGAGCCTGCATGTCTGCCTTGGCCTTTCACGCCTACTGGGTCTTTTTCTTCTTGGCTCTGCCTTGGTCTCTACCTCTCCTGGCCCAGCGTCGTTCTTCTGGCTCCACCCTGGCTTCTCCCGACATCGGTTCCGCTGTGGACCTTCATCCTTATGGCTCTGTTCTGGCTCCTCCCTCCATCATCTCCTCCTTGGTGTTTTCTTCTGATGGATCCTCCAGTTTCCTGCCCTTCGCTTGCCACTCATCCACCTCTGGAACCCCCTACCTCATCTGTTGGTTTTGTGAGGACAAGCCTTCCGGAAGGGGGGTGTCACGATCATGTTCTGTTTAGTTTCATTTTCTCTATTTTCTGTTTTCCTGAGTTCTCATTGCTTGTTTGTTGCCATGGTTGCTAATTTACTTACACACCTGGGTAGGGTTGCACCAACCATTTATAAGTTATTTCTTAAATTGTAAAGTAAATACCACATTAAAGCCTTGGTAACTACTAGCTAGTTTGTAACTAATTCTGTACTCGGTTGCACCATTAGTTCTCAAGGCAGAATGCATCTAGTAGGTCATAAGCTTTCTATAAAGTAATACTGCACATGAAGCACCTTGGGTTCACCGGCGTCAGAATGAAACCAGAAAATCCAAATCCCAAACATGTTATCCTGTTGCAGTTTACCACTTTTAATGTAAATTAAATTGCCCCTGTTGTAACAGCTATGGCCTGTATGTTAATGAAGTTGTGACACTTCATTGTCTGAGATGGTTCTCAGTGTCCCACACCCATTCCCATTCTACTAATTGATGACCATTTGCTCAGAATGTGATCAACCCAAATGGTACATAAACAGTATAACTTGACTTTCTTCCTCTCTATGATAATTAAGCCATTTTGGGGAGGAGATAATTCTAAAATATACTTCGGAGTGTATCTGATTCGAGGCAGACTACAGTTTCTTACAGAGACTTTCGTAAATATTTAGTTACGTAGAGTTACACTTCAACTAAGTTTAATGGTGTAACCCAAAAATATTTAGTATTTTGCTTAAAGAGCCCCTATTATGGATTTTTGAAAATGACCTTTCATGTAGTGTGTAACATAGTTCTAAGTGAATGAAGACATCCTGCAAAGTTTTAAATCTGAAAGTGCAGTGTATATAAAGTTGTCTCTCAAAAGTAAGAGTCGACTCTGAGTCAATTAAACAAATAATTTTTCAAACGAATCGCAAGCTGTTTCGTTGTGATGTCAAGATGAAACATTAGCATATTGCTCGTCCACTTATTGCATGCGCAAGCACCAGGAAAACTTTAACCACCTCAAACACTGCATGGATCCTGGAAAACACTGCATAGATACTGGATAGCATCATGTCGAGAGGACACTGCACTACAATGTGTATATTGTGTAAGTTCCTGGCTAATCGGATAACTCACGTTATTACCGTCTTACTGAAATACTACTATTAATCAGCTGCGGACCATTATTACTACTTTGAGTAAAGATAATGGATGGAGCAAGATTTGTTTCGCAAACGTTTAATGTTACATCAGTCATTCATGTTAGTGTATGTGCTGTTATTAATACAGTTCCCGCATGTCAACTTTATTTATATAGTGCTTTTAACAATGCAGATTGTTTCAAAGCAGCTTCACAGTGTTAAACAGGAAAATAATGCAATATAATATATTAAGATTATCATACAGTGACAATGTGGGCTTTACATCATTAATTAGATCAGTAATTTAGTCTATATGGTTAATTTAGTTTAATAATAAGATTGATTTGGAAATGTATTTGAAAAATGTAGTCCCCAACTGAGCAAGCCAAGCCAGAGGCGACCGTGGCAAGGAAACCAAAACCCCATCAGGTGACCTGATGGAGAAAAATAAACCTTGGGAGAAACCAGGCTCAGTCGGGGTGCCAGTTCTCCTCATTTGCACTCCAACAAATTAGAAACACACACACACAGAGACAGGTTTGTTGATGGACGGACAGTCCATTAATGCTGAAGGTGAAGAATTACAGTTAATGCTGTTAATGCTGAAGGTGAAGAATTACAGTTGAAACATATCATAATGTACTTCAAACTGAGTAGCATCACTGAGAAACGTCCTGCTCAAGGTTCAGGTTGAATAACTAGTTCTTCCAATGTTTAATCTTCGATTCGAACTCTCGCTGGGATTGATGTAAATTTGTGTAAAATTGAGCATTAGGAAGCCTCTGGACAGAGCTGGAGTTCAGTTATGGGAGTTTGTTTCCGAAATACGCGCTGTACGTGGGAGACCAATCACAACATAGGCTCGCGGAAAGGAGGGATTTAGAGAGACTGATTCATCGGTCGAGTCTTTTGAGAATCATTAAACATGGTGGTAATGTGCAATGTATATTATGTGAAAATGAAACTGTTTTTGACCTTTAATGCATGTAAACCTGTTGTTGGAGGCCTCCAAAATTAAATTAGGAAATGTTTGAATAGCATAATAGGGGCACTTTAAGTTAAACTTTAAGTAACTTAATGCCCATATATGTCAAAACTAGGCTAAGTTATAACTTACTTGTACTACCGGCCCCTGCTCCATTTTTTTAACTCTTTGTTAGGCGTTGTCAGTGTTTAATATGTAGTTGCTTTGTTGATTCTCTGTGTTCATTAAAGTCTAGTATCTTGTTCTTCCTGTGTCTCACTCTTTAGTAGATTAAGCTACACAGCAGAATGCAGAATTGGGTGAATAACACATTACATAGTGGCCTCATTTATCTAAGTATATATTAAAGTGGACGGATTTAGACTCAGAATGCTGCATTGCAGAGGAAGTTGCTGTTTGACTTTGTGTATTTCTGAAAATCAATCACATAATGTAATGCAAAGTAAGGTACAACCTAATGAAAAGACTGCATAACGCATTGGTGTACTATCCAAGGAATGCAGTCATTGGCCATCATTGCCAAGTTCAGTAGCGGTGTGTACTGAAGTGTGTAATCCTTAGACACGGTGGCACCACAGTATATCTGAGTGCAGTATCCTCAGAGACGTGTGCCAGAGAATTGTGGGGTTATGAGCATTCAGTCAAGCTGTCAATATTGTTTGACCCGCTTAGGGTGGCAGTGTAAAGTGTCCAAGCATGGAGTCCTGTTTGCTGTGGTTCCCACCTGTTGCAAAATGCGCTGACATCTGGTTTGGGAAACAAAGGTGATGTGCATGTGTTTATGTGCGAGTTGCATTGTCACCGAGACTTTCAAAAAATGGTCTCGAGACCAAGACCGGTCTTGAGTACTGTAAGACTACGCACTGAAAACTGACGATGCCAAACAAAGAACTGAGAGCTTATATATACAGGGAGAGAGATAAACAACGTAACATGGAGAATGTGTGAATCAACATGTACATGTTTCAAATTCTTTAAAAAAACAGCAAATTTAACATATTTAAATGTCAACAGTTGTTTTAAAGTTAATGTATTTCATCCAAAAATCAGACACTTTAGGTTTAGAAATATAAAAGCATTAAAGTACCACTCAAAATCTTTAAAAGCCCATTTTCACCCCCCCTCAAAAAAATTATAATTATGACATACAACATCTCATAATTTCAACTTTGTAATTTTTGACTTCATATCATAATTTCTATTCATATTTATGACTCTTAATGTTGTCCTTACAAAGCAGTATGTTGACTCAAATATTTTCACATTTATAGCATTATACATTTTCAGACAATGTTATGCTAAATGAATTATTTTAACCCCTGATTCCTGACATTTTTAGTAGCATGTGCCATTTAAAACTTGGTAACTTCAACTGTTTGATGGATGTCTGGGTATTATTATTAATAATATTTTTGTTATTATTATTATTATTATTTTTCAGAAACGAAGATAATACAAAATACTAGTGAATTCAAACAGAAGGCAAGATCAAGAATGTGTGAATATACTCATTTATTTGTTATATTTGTTTTATTATTTGTCAAATTTGTTTGTGGTTGATAACTGTCTGATGTATCTCAGCCAAAGAGATACAGTAGCAAAAATAAAGAATGGCCTTCAAGCTCAACAGATGTTATTCAGTTTGTTTTTCGTGTTCATGGTGGGGTTTGATTACCATCATGACACAAGAAGAGAACCAAAAAGACAGAAACTCTGAGAGAAGGAGAGTGAGACTAGTTTGAGTTAGTCTGAACCACTTGAAAATAAAACATTTCGGTGTTTACTTGCTCCTTCAATGGGTCCCAATCATTTTTAGCTCTTTTCCCTGGTATCATTACCTCTTCCAGTTGAGCAGGTGGTGTGTTAATTAGCCTTCATCACCTCACTGAAGCCTGACGGAAGAGGAGAGGGAGTGGATCTCTGAGTATATGGGAGACGCGTCAATATAGCTGCAGCTACTGATATTAAATAAGTTAAGACGACAAGATTTACAGACACAAGATGCCTGTAAATAAAACCCATTTATTTTTTTTCAAATGAGCAGCCATAAAATATTTTTGTATAAATACAGTTGAAAATGTTTCAGCACCAAATTGCTATAAAATGGCCATAACAGTAAAATTATAATTTGTGGTGTTTTTTAAGAATCTTTACGTAACACATTTTATTACAACATAATACACACAGAGAAAAAGCATTGCCCCCCGGACCAGAGCCAATTAATGCCTGCCTTGTGCTTTGAATATTTTTTTTTTATTACAGAATTCATATTTTCTCGTTTTATTTGTCTTATCTTATTAGTTCTGTGTATAGAATGAGTAAGATATGGCTAATCAATTTTTAATTACTGTATTTAATTTTGTATTACTGTAGCTTTATTACATTCTCCCATGATTTGCGAATCTCGGTACGTGAGTGGACGCTCTTCTCGTTCTGTTTTACGCGCTGAATAAATAAAATGCATTAGGTAAGATATTGTAATGTCTGAAGTAGTTCTATGACAGGTCAAGGGAGGCTCTGTTTATGAACTTTAATCGGAACGAAGAAGAACACACTGTAACAAGCGCACCCGTCTAACACACTCGCTTTTTTTCGCCGCACTTCTGAACTCCCGTGTTAACCCTATCACTGCCGATGCAAAACAAAACGGCAACTATAAAGAGTCTGTTCTATTCGCTATACTTTGTATAAAGTCATTGTTCAATGTAAATGTATTTTATATGTAGAATGTATGATATATAAATATGATATAAAAAAAAATCTGAGCTCGTGGTCTGCTGGCCTGGTAGGTGCCCCCCCCAAGCACAAAAGTGAAACTCCGCCTATGCTTTAGGGGTACAACAGCTTGTCATGGCATCTTTCTACCTTTTTTTACTCCTAAAAGTTGCATATTAGTACCTTACAGTACAAATACGAATGTCTTAAAGTACTAATGTTACTTTGAACCCTTAAAAGGTCCTTTTAAGGGTACTGCCCCAGTGACAAGCTGTTGTACCCCTAAAGGTGTTTACACCCTTTTTCTCTGTGTATAGTGACCATGACTGTCAAACTCCAAAAAGGACAAAAACATCATTGAACTACATATGACCCGTGTTCTCACACCCAAGTCTCCTCTTCCCACTCCAGCCCTTTCAGTCCTACAATTTTTTTTCTCTCTAAAGTCCTTTTCTTCAGGCTTCATCTGAGAGTAAAGTTTTACTTTTGTTCACTGTTTTACTAGAACTAACCATTTTGTGGACATTTGTGTATAGTGTTAGAAAAGTAGATGCAGGTATATCAGTTCTGGGAACATGATGTAATGTTCTGGTGAATGTGTTAATTATTTTGTAGAAATCTAAATCAACTGATAAAACGTGTAGAAATCTTTTTATGACTATGACTATCATAGCATTTACATAGAGCTTGATCAATAATTTTCATCATTACTCCAGTCTTCAGTGTAAAATGATCTGTCGGAAATCTTTATAATATGATGAAGAAACATGTATTATTATTATTATTATTATTATTATTATTATTATTATTATTATTATTATTATTATTGTTATTATTATTATTATTATTATTATTATTATTATTATTATTATTATCAATGTTGAATATGTATTTTATTCATAATATTGAAATGTTTGTTGTTGTGGAAACCATGCTTCATTTTGTTTTTATCAGGATTCTTTGATTTATAGAAAGTTCATAAGAAAAGCATTTATTTGATATATAAATCTTTTTTAACATTTTAATTGTCTTAACTCTCATTTTTGATCAATGTAATGCATTCTAGCGGAATAACACTTTTGTATGTAGACAAAAGATGCGTCTATGACAGAGATCTTTGTGCCCACCACAAAGCCCCCTCTCTTGTGTAAGCCTGGGGTGGTGGCATAAACCAATTCTAGCATCCCGTTTCCGCTCTCACTGACAGCCTGATATGGTTAACCATCCCGAGATCCAATTACCCTGCTGCTATTCGCTCTTACGCTTTCTAGTGCCCTGCTCTAGCTGAGGTCAGAGGCAGATGACTGCTTTACTTCTACTGAAGTGCCCATGACCCTGGTTAATATAGCTCACCTCACACACACATACACACACACACAACTCAAGCAAGCAAGTAGGCCATTTTGCTCCCTTTTCTATCTTTTTGTTTGCTTTTCTCTTGGATGGACACATCAGGCTTTGAATCTGATGTGCTTCACTTGAGCTGTGTTTGCTGTCTGGCAGGATATCGCAAAGAGAAAGTAAAATTGGCAATTTGTGTGGTGGGAAGGAAAGTAAAAAAGAGAACTGAATGTCAGTAATGCTTAGCATGAGCCAAGAGGGTCTTGCATTCAGACATTATAACATTATAATTTTTTTTATTAATGTATTATTATAATATTTTATTACATTAATTAATATTGTGTTAATTGTATTAGATTTATTAGAGTCTAATACAGGCTACAATTGAGTGTTCTGGGCTCCACAGAAAACCTAAAGATAATAAATACGCCCAGCATAACGATTCTTAATACACTATTTTTAATTTATCGTTTTTTATTCATATGACATTGTTTGAATGTGTTATTTGTGTGTCATTGCGACTGCTGAGTCCAAGAAAAATGTCCAAAAAGCATGATAAAGTAACCCGAACTATCATGAGAAATTAATCACTATATTGTTCTACTGACAGCCCTAATTAACAATATTTTTAAAAGATTTACATTTTATAATATTATTTTTTTGTTGTTGATAATAACAGTTAATTATTTCCCCCATACATATTATAGGTATATTGTATATTAGCAAGCGTGTATCATGTGAAAGTGAAAATCCCTAGCTGCGTTAATACGTAACCTGACCTCTAGTGGATAGAATAGGTAACCTACCAAGTTTCCAGTATACTTTGTGGTTCCCTAAAGAAGCTGTGCAAACAGGATCCTTCTATATTTAACAAACTTTGATATATTATATTGATAGGAAATTCATCAATTAAGTAATATTGTTGAAATGTTTTTGAAATCATATAATCATATTTACTCAAAATGATCTTTTCTTTCAGTTACGATGAATGTGTGGGACAAGGGACGCAAATATATGTTCCTACGGACGATCCGCCCCCCTACTCCCTCACAGACCCGTGCCGTGGGCAGCCAGCCTCACACTATCACAGAGAGACGGAGAATCTGCCCAATGGTGCTTCCTGGGTGTCAGCAAGCAGCTCTTCCCAATATCCAACCAGACTACGGGACTTCAGACTCCAGCCAATTGCCTCCATCTCTTTGTCAGCCTTGCCTTTAGAAGACGCGCCCCCATACGAGGCGGTAGTGAGTGAACAAAACCAGCCCCTTCCACTGATGCCCCTGGATCTGCTCAAACACACCACAGCGGACAGCAGTCCTCAGGACAGCGTTTCCCACAGGATCCTGTAATCCTGACCTCTCCAGCACACTCGTGCGTCACCCACACCGAACCAGCTTTGAGAGGAACTCCTTTGTGTGGCTGAGGTCTCTGAGTCAAGAGCTGAAACTGACTCCTGCAGAAGCCCACAATTACCTCTCACTTCACCTGACACAGACACTGCACCTCCTGTTTTATCTGACAAAGCAGGAGCCGCCTTGAGAGCACAGGGCTATCGACCACTTTTTCCGTGCGTCGCCTCACCTTGTCTTTTGCTTATGGTGTAATTACATGTCGACGTGCGTCTTCTCTTACTGGTAGACTTATGGATGAATTCAACTTCACAAGCACCACAGCTAATTTCAACGCCCTTTTGGATCCCCTGACATTAAAAGGAGCAGAAAGCCTCTCATTTAACCTCACCTGGAGAAATTTACGTAGGGATAGAAATGTACCTTTCTTTTTAGTGTGAAAATTAGAGCACTTTCCTGCATGAGTGACTATTTCCACTTGACTATCTATTACAATCTTTTTTTCTCTCTCTCTTTCTCTCTCTCTCTCCTTTTTTTAATTTAGGGTTGGTTTTAACTATTTACGTTTTGTAATCTAAAAAGTTTTTTTAAAATAATATTTTGTAAATTTCATAGAATAACTAGCAAATATAAGAAATTACCTTTAAAGCAATTTGAATGTCATCAGAAAATCGATACGCTTTTAATCCACTTTTCTTTGCTCCTTACATCGGTGGTTCTCAACCAGAGGGTAACTTCCAGCCCCAAAAGTCTTAAAATTATAATCAAAACATAATATTCATTAGACTACTGAAAAAACAAACAAAAAAACACACTAAAATTGTGAATCTAACTTATGCAAAACAGCAATATTGCAGAATAAAGCACTGTTTCCATCCAGTGAGTCCAAGAGAACATAATCGTCACTTCCTGATAAATTACCGCTAAAAATCGCTAAGAAACATAGGAGAAGCCACCAAATATAATCATTTTCGTATATAATAAATGATTTGCGTCTTAGAGAAACCCATGCGGTCTCAGTAAACTTGTTGCTTTCAGAGGCAGATGCTGCTGTTTGGGAGCGCAGTCATGTATGTTCTAGGAGGGAATTAATATACAGAGCATCTTTGACAACAAACTTCTGAATGACCATACTTTGCAAACAAGATTGTCCTCTGGTTAGTGCAGTTAAAGGGTTACTTCAGCGATTAGCATTAAGCTTTGTATCAGTAGAAATCCGGGAGTATATTCAAATTATCTTACTTTCCCCCCTCATATCCCCCTGAGACGAGAGAATTATGTATTTTATTTCTGGAAAAATTGCTCCGATGAAGCAAATATCGTCATTTTGCGTCATCGGAGGAGTTTTTGGCCAGAGGCTAAAGACTACAGCCAGCAGTGGGCGCTATGTCCACATGTTTTCAACATCACACTCACAGCACTCAGCTCGGGAGCTGCGGAGATTCATGTAAACAGAGAGGTGGAGAGCAAAGTGAGGCTCACTCGCATTATATCGAACAGACACGTTCAGTTTGTAATTGTAGTGTCTCTAACTGAACTGATTTTATGAAAATGAACGTGGTGGGCAAGTGATCCAGTAATCCAGTAGCCGTGACTAGAGTGGCCTCGTAGGGCAGCGAATCAGTGCATTCTGGGAATTGTTGTCTTTCATCCCCATGAGACAAAAATAAATTTTCTGTGTTTTCTCAGTCTAGAAGGCACCAAATTCAAAAATAATTTCACATTTCTACTACATTAATGACCCAGTTTAAATACAGATTCATCTTCCCAGCGCTGAAGTACCCCTTTAAGCCTTGTTTATACTCGACGCGTCCGCATGAGCGCAAGGGTGCACGTGGCAAAAATGACGTCAACGCGGAGTGGGCGGTCGTGCGCGTTGGCTGCGCAAGACCCCATTTCGCCTGCCGGTGTGCACGTCAAATTTTGTAACTTTGCGCACGGCTCCGCAACCGAAGACGCACGAGTTCGAGGCGAATCTGTCCGAGCATGACGTCTCATCACAATGGGACCCAGTTTGCCCGTCTAAATCAGTTGCTTATATTTACAATATGAGCCAAAAATACCAGAAATAAGCCATTAATGAAAATAAAGATCCATCCATCCATCCATCCATCCATTATCTTCCGCTTATCCGGGGCCGGGTCGCGGGGGCAACAGTCTAAGCAGAGACGCCCAGACTTCCCCGAGGCGTTCCCAGACCAGCCGGGAGACATAATCCCTCCAGCGTGTCCTAGGTCTTCCCCGGGGCCTCCTCCCGGTGGGACGTGCCTGGAACACCTCCCTGGGAAGGCGTCCAGGAGGCATCCGAAATAGATGCCCTAGCCACCTCAGCTGACTCCTCTCGATGTGGAGGACCAACGGCTCTACTCTGAGCTCCTCCCGAGTGACCGAGCTTCTCACCCTATCTCTAAGGGAGCGCCCAGCCACCCTGGGGAGAAAGCTCATTTCGGCCGCCTGTATCCGGGATCTTGTCCTTTCGGTCATGACCCACAGCTCATGACCATAGGTGAGAGTAGGAACGTAGATCGACCGGTAAATCGAGAGCTTTGCCTTACAGCTCATCTCCTTCTTCACCACGACAGACCGGTACATCGACTGCATTACTGCAGAAGCTGCACCGATCCGCCTGTCGATCTCTCGTTCCATCCTTCCCTAACTCGTGAACAAGACCCCAAGATACCTGAACTCCTCCACTTGGGGCAGGAACTCTCCACTAACCTGAAGTGGGGAATTCACCCTTTTCCGACTGAGAACCATGGCCTCGGACTTGGTGGTGCTGATTCTCATCCCAGCCGCTTCACACTCGGCTACAAACCGCCCCAGTGCACGCTGAAGGTCCTGGTTTGAGGAGGCCAACACGACAACATCATCCGCAAAAAGCAGCAACGAAATCGTATGGTCCCCAAACCGGACACTCTCCGGCCCTTGGCTGCGTCTAGAAATTCTGTCCATAAAAATTATGAACAGAACCGGTGACAAAGGGCAGCCCTGCCAGAGTCCAACATGCATCGGGAACAGGTCTGACTTACTGCTGGCAATGCGAACCAACCTCTTGCTCCGGTCATACAGGGAACAAACAGCCCTAAGCAGGGGCCGCCATATACTCTCAGAGCACCCTCCACAGGATGCCACGAGGAACACGGTCGAATGCCTTCTCCAAATCCACAAAACACATGTGGACTGGTTGGGCAAACTCCCATGAACCCTCCAGCACCCTGAAAAGGGTATAGAGCTGGTCCAGTGTTCCACGACCGGGACGAAAACCACACTGTTCCTCCTGAATCCGAGGTTCCACTATCGGCCAAATTCTCTTCTCCAGTACCCTGGCATAGACTTTCCCGGGGATGCTGAGAAGTGTGATCACCCTATAGTTGGAAAACACTCTCCGGTCCCCCTTCTTGAAAAGAGGGACCACCACCCCGGTCTGCCAGTCCAGAGGTACTGTCCCCAACCGCCATGCGATGTTGCAGAGGCGTGTCAGCCAAGACAGCCCCACAACATCCAGAGACTTGAGGTACTCAGGGCGGATCTCATCCACCCCCGGTGCCTTGCCACCGAGGAGCTTTTTAACCACCTCGATGACTTCAGCCCGGGTGATGGGCGAGTCCACTTCCGAGTCCCCAGCCACTGCTTCCTCAATGGAAGACATGTCGGTGGGATTGAGGAGATCCTCAAAGTATTCCTTCCACCGCCCGATGAGGTCAACAGGTGCCCATCTCGACTGTAAACAGTGTTGGTAGGGCACTGCTTCCTCCTGAGGCGTCGAACGGTTTGCCAGAATCTCTGAGGCCAACCGATAGTCTTTCTCCATGGCCTCACCGAACTCCTCCCAGGCCCGATTTTTTGCCTCCATGACTATCCGGGCTGCAGTCCGCTTGGCCTGCCGGGTACCCGTCAGCTGCCTCAGGAGTCCCACAAGCCAGCCAGGCCCGATAGGACTTCTTCAGCTTGACGGCATCCCTTACTCGGTGTCCACCACCGGGTTCAGGGATTGCCGCCGACAGGCACCGGAGACCTTACGGCCACAGCTCGAACAGCCGCGATCGACAATGGAGGTGGAGAACATGGTCTACTCGGACTCAATATCTCCAGACTCCGCCGATCCGGTCGGTTCTGCCGGAGGTGGGAGTTGAAGATCTTTCTGACAGGGGCTCGCCAACGTTCCCAACAGACCCTCACAGTATGTTTGGGTCTGCCGAGTCTGTCCAGCCTCCTCCTCCTCCATCGGATCCAACTCACCACCAGGTGGTGATCAGTTGACAGCTCCGCCCCTCTCTTCACCCGAGTGTCCAAGACATATGGCGAAGGTCTGATGACACGACCACAAAGTCGATCATCGACCTCCGGTCAGGTGTCCTGGTGCCACGTGCACTGATGGACACCCTTATGCTTGAACATGGTGTTCGTTATGGACAAACCGTGGCTAGCACAGAAATCCAATAACAGAACACCACTCGGTTCAGATCAGGGGCCGTTCCTCCCAATCACGCCCCTCCAGGTGTCACTGTCACTGCCCACTTGGGCGTTGAAGTCCCCCAGTAGAACGATGGAGTCTCCAGTCGGAGCACTTTCCTGCACCCCTCCCAGAGACTCCAAGAGGGCCGGGTACTCCGCACTGCCGCTCGCCCGTAGGCACACACGACAGTGAGAGACCTATCCCTGACTCGAAGGCGCAGGAAGCGACCCTCTGCTCACCGGGTGAACTCCAACACATGGCGGCTGAGCTGGGGGCTATAAGCAAACCCACTCCAGCTCTCCGCCTCACCATGGGCAACTCCAGAGTGGTAGAGAGTCCAGCCTCTCAAGAAGTGTGGTTCCAGAGCCCAAGCTGTGCGTGGAGGTGAGCCCGACTATCTCTAGTCGGTACCTCTCGACCTCCCGCACAAGCTCCGGCTCCTTCCCGCCAACAAGGTGACATTCCACGTCCCTAAAGCCAGATTCCGTGTCCAGAGATCGGGCCGCCGGGGCCTCGCCGACTTTCGCCCGATCCACTATGCACCGGCCCCTTACGCTCCCTCCTGAAGGTGGTGAGCCCACAGGAGGGCGGCCCCACGTCATTTCTACGGGCTAAGCCCGGTCGAGCCCCATGGGGGGAGGCCCGGCCACCAGGTGCTCGTATACGAGCCCCAACCCCAGGCCTGGCTTCAGGTTGGGGCCCCGGCTGCGCCATGCCGGGCGACGTCTCGGTCCTTGGTGTAATTTTACTCATAAGGGGTTTTTGTGAACTGTTCTTAGTCTGGCCCGTCACCAAGGACCTGTTTGCCTTGGGAGACCCTACCAGGGGCATATAGCCCCAGACAACATAGCTCCCAGGATCATTCGGATACTCAAACCTCTCCACCACGATAAGGTGACAGTTCAAGGAGAGGAAAAAAAATAAAGATCCATGTTTAATAATAAAAGTTCTCGCAACTATTTGAAAATGTTTAGAGAAATTAGAAAATGTTTAAGAGATCGTTAATTTAGTTGTATACATGTGAAGACATTTTGATCTAATGTCCAAATAAATCATATCAAGGTTTACTGAGTTTTACACAAATCTTTTGTAGTGTGTTTTTTTTGGTGAGGTGTACTGAAATAAATATCGTCACCTGTGTACATTACTTCGGAGCCAGGCGAAAGTATAAACAAGGCTTTATGCTGTTACATTGTGAAAGTCATAGATTTTTTTTTTTTTTATGCGCATCGAGGAATTTAATCAGTAAATGCATTTCCATCGTAGTTTATGGGCATGTTTTCGTAGCGGATATAAAATGTATCTGACTCAAATGAAATGAGCGCATATGTTTTTTATGTGCATTTTTAGAATTGATGCGCATCTTGCCGTTTCCATTCAGCATTTTTGACGCGATATCCCAAAATGTGCATAAAAGTTGGTGGAAGATGGAAACATAGTTGCTGACATATTTTCTAGGTCACTGTGAAATCAAAACTGACGAATAATTTTTTTTTTATGGAATTTTGACGTATTAATTACAAATGATTTATCCGTGCACATGATTATTATTATTATTATTATTTAATTTGCGCGCCCTTTTTTTGAATCAAAATAACTTCCCCTCCCTTTTTCAGCAACATCTCTTCTCTTCTCTGATGACAAGAGCAGGACAAACTCTCATTCACATGAGATCACAGCAATAGCAAACCACAACGATCCAATCTATTCCCAATGGACAAAATCATGTCCTGCCTTTTGTCTTTTTCGAGAAGCCATTTTACTCAGATATATGTCACAGTAGGGAAGAAAAGACTTTCACAACTTACATTCTGTGCCGACTTTAAGTTAAAGCCACAATATGTAATTTTTTCGCCACTAGACGTCACTTATTCAAAACAAAGGTGTAGCTTGATGACGCATTGAGTTTTTTGCCGGTGTGGTGTTTCCATGGTTTCCACAAAATAAAACCGGAGATCAAGGGTAACGTGGGAATGATGTGATTGATAGGCGACGCACGGACACGGTCCGTGTCCTGGTTATAATCGCTTATTTCTCTGGATTTAAACATTCTTGGAAACATCTGGAATAATGTAAAAAGTCAACAAAATATATAATATTGTTATAGTGGATGTTGGATATTTGAATCCAAAAATCTTACATATTGTGCCTTTAATTTATTGCCTTGGACAAAGGAAGGCCTTCGAGACAAAAAGGTTGAGAACCACTGCTTTCCATCTAGTTCATAGATCACTGTGATTTCTTTATTTTTCCTTCTTCTTTTTGCAAAGACTTCTGTTTTCCTAAAGTCTCCTGGCAATCCTAATTTTCAAATGCATCTGATGCTCTTATAAAAAATAAAATAAAAAATAAAAACAGCAGATGTGTGATAATTATGATATCTTTGCATACCAATAAAAAAGTTAGAAAGGGCTGTAGGGGACACTTTGCCAAAGGGTGTAAAACAATTTTACATTGTTCTCCTACACTCCATTGATGCTGTGTACATCATAACAGAAGAGCTGAGACTGGTAACTAAGTAGCTCAATAGCAAAGCCATTGTAGCATTGATGTCAATATGAAATGAAACATAAGATAGTTATTGCTGGACACACTCTGTGCTTCCTAAACATTTATGTATCCGATTTGTTCCTTTTTTTGTCCTAACATTGCTCACTTCATTCCATTTGTATCACAATGGCTTCCCCGCACATGCATGTTATATACAATGTGCCTATTAATCACCATGACTGTTAGATTAACATGCTTAAGTGAAGAGACTTCCTTTCCACCCATTTTTCTTTTGGTTTTACCTTTTTAATGTCACTTATGAAAGTATAAAAAGATTTGATCGTTGAAAAGTTACCCGGAAAATGACACTGCATGAAACGTCACCTCTATCCGATTCCTCGTCACTTTCCCCTCGCCGCACGAAAGTATATGCTTATAGAAAAGGGATTTTTTAAAATTGAATTTGATGCATGATTGCATTTCTTGTGTTGTGAAAAGCAGCTCAAAACACAAATGAATATTAAATGGCCCACTGTTATTTATTTATTGCGGTTTGAACTTTGAATTTTTGACTTCCACCGATGTTAAGTAAAAAAAAAAAAAGGTTTATACGCATTACCTTTAAAGAAAGGCTACTTTTCCTATAACAACACATCAGAAGTAGCATTATGAGGTAATTTAGTACATGTCGAGCTTGTCTCGTTCAGGTCATATAGCTCTGTAAAGGCATGAGCTGTATCGGTCAACACCTTAGATGAAGAATTGGTGTTCTATGATGTAATGAGTAGAGGTGTATTAGCTGTTGCCACCACACTGTAATAATAATAATAATGTTTAAGTCTCTCGAGTTTAAGTCACACTTGTTAGCACAAGACTGTAGCAATTCTGTGTGCATAAAGATCAAATTAACACATTCAAGTCAGATTTTAAGGAATATTGCCAAAATATTATTAATGAAGATCTACTTCCCATTGCATATTTTCTGTCGGTTTTTAGAGGTTTGTGCATTTTAGTTGCATCTAGGGGGCTGATGTTCAGGAAATGGCTTACGTTTGTGTGCTAAACTATTTCACCAGTTTCATTAGACCATATGGATATTGATTCTTACACCAGAATAGCACCTTAGCATCAAAGCCCATTGTAAATGTTGACTTATGAATCTACATCTCAAATGTGTTATTTCTCTGTCATAATGTTGTGGTCGGTTATGTGTCCAAGTGAAAATGCTGTTTCATAGAGCTGCAGATGTTGATGTATGTTTTGTATTAGAGTCTTTATGCCTTTACCACTGTATCCTCTGAATAAATAAAAACACAAGACTTCTATCTGTCGAGATGTTCATCACTGAATGCTTTCTGGGAGAATTTTGAAATTGTCAGTTTTGTAAATGCAGAGTAGTGACACACACACACAAAAGGTGCACTATGTAACTTTTGCCGCACAGCTCGACAAAAACCATGTGGCAATTTATCTGTTCCATAAAACACTGTGATTGTCCGTTGTGGCAACTAATATGCTACTCACACACTATACACACGTCAAATTAGTCAGGTCAACTTTTCTCTATTTACAGATATGACGAAACACGATCGACAATTTCCTCTGAAAACCATCACATCAGGTCTAAAATATAAACACTTAATAGGCTTACCATTGTGAATCAGGGCAAGAAAGAACACTTTTGGAAGAAGCACTGATTATGTATTGAATAACATTTTGTTAATTTTCAACAACAAAAAAAAGTTATATGGTATTTTTTAACTATAATGTACTAATTTATTTGGTTAAAGATTGTTACACTTAAAATACATTCAAATTTCATATAGAGAAATTGTTCTTTTAACCCAAAAAAGCAAACTTACCACTTACCTCAGATTATTTCTGTCAGGACCACTATCGTCAAAGATGATTGATTGACTATTAGCATATAGTTTGGATTGCCGGTATGGTTCTGTTCTGGGCAAGAACTGCCTGCGCATCCATGCAGCCTAGCATGGATAAGAGCAGGGAGAGCAGCATTTACCCCTATTAGAGTAAACAGAAAAGAACCAACATAATGTATTGCAGATATCATTAATGTTGATATTTAACGTACAAAATTATTCAGGAATTTAGTCTGATTCAAGGGGAATCAGAATACCAAATCCTGACTGACAAGAGGAGGAGCTGGGGGTGGAGGAGGGTAAATGAGTTCCGGATATACTGTGTGTATATATATATATATATATATATATATATATATATATATATATATTTGTGTGTGTGTTGTTATCGCAGAATAAACCCGACAGAATGATGCGTCGGGTCTTGCATCACTCTGAAAGGGTTTATTCTGCGATAACAACCGGCTGGATGAACATTATCCCGCTTATGACACGGGTGAGTTATATTTAAAAAGTCCTGGCTAATCCAAGCAATAGTTGTAGCTGTTTTTGAAGTCCATAAAAAATGCAGCTGTCCATCAAATAACGTGCTCCACACGGCTCCGATGGGTTAATAGAGGCCTTCTGATTCGAATCGATGTGTTTGTGTAAGAAAAATATCCATATTTAAAACTTTATAAAGTAAACCCTTGAAGTCTTCCATTGTAACCCATGGCGATTAAGTGTTACAGCCACAAGATGGCGCCAGACAGTCAACGACAGTAGTAGAGGTCAAGATAACTCGTAGTACCGGATGAGCGGTGTGTTATTCACTTTGGCAGTTGTTATCTCGGAATAACATACCGCTGGAATGCGCGATTGACCAATCAGAATCAAGTATTTCACAGAGCCGTGTAATATACACTCTCCTAAAGGATTATTAGGAGTACCATACTAATACTGTGTTTGACCCCCTTTCACCTTCAGAACTGCCTTAATTCTACGTGGCATTGATTCAACAAGGTGCTGAAAGCATTCTTTAGAAATGTTGGCCCATATTGATAGGATAGCATCTTGCAGTTGATGGAGATTTGTGGGACGCACATCCAGGGCACGAAGCTCCCGTCCACCACATCCCAAAGATGCTCTATTGGTTTGAGATCTGGTGACTGTGGGGGGCATTTTAGTACAGTGAACTCATTGTCATGTTCAAGAAACCAATTTGAAATGATTCGAGCTTTGTGACATTACATTTACATTTAGTCATTTAGCAGACGCTTTTATCCAAAGCGACTTATAAATGAGAGTAATAGAAGCAACCAAGACCAGTCAAGGGCAGCAATATGCAAGCGCCGTAACAAGTCTCACGAAACAAAAAACACATAGGACAGTTTTTTTTTTTTTAAATTAAATAACAAACAAACCAATAGAGTGATAAGTACTATTCTTTATTGGTCAAGTGCTGCTGGAAAATAAGTGTCTTGAGATGTTTTTTGAAAATGGCTACAGATTCGGCTGCTCAAACTGAGACAGGCAGGTCATTCCACCAGGTGGGAACGGTTGCTTTGTAGGCGAGCACCAGAGCCTTGAATTTGATTTGCGCGGCTATCGGCAGCCAGTGAAGACTGATGAAGAGAGGCGTGACGTGTGCTCTCTTCGGCTCGTTGAAGACCACTCTCGCCGCTGCATTCTTGATCAGCTGCAAGGGTTTAACAGTGGATGCTGGAAGGCCCGCTAGAAGAGAATTACAGTAGTCCAGTCTGGAGAGTACAAGAGCTTGGACCAGGAGTTGAGTGGCCTGCTCTGATAGGAAGGGTCTAATCTTCCTAATGTTTTATAGCGCAAATCTGCAGGACCGGGTTGTTGCAGTAATGTGGTCAGTGAATTTAAGCTGATCATCAATCACAACTCCAAGGTTCCTGGCTGTCCCGGACGGAGTTATGGTTGATGAACCGAGCTGAATGGAGAGAGTATGTTGAAGTGCTGGGTTGGCTGAGACCACAAGCAGTTCTGTCTTTGCCAGACTGAGTTGAAGGTGTTGTTCCTTCATCCAGGCAGAAATGTCTGTCAGGCAGGCAGCGATCCAGACCCCAACTGTGGGATCATCTGGTTAAAATGAGAAGTAGAGTTGAGTGTCATCAGCAAAGCAGTGATAGGAAAAGCCATGTTTCTGGATGACAGATCCTAGAGATGACATGTAGATGGAGAAGAGAAGTGGTCCAAGCACTGAGCCCTGAGGAACTCCAGTAGCTATATGATGCGACTTAGACACTTCACCTCCATGACACCCTGAAGGACCTACCTGAGAGGTAAGACTTGAACCACTGGAGAGCAGTTCCTGAGATGCCCATCTTCATGAGTGTTGACATGAGGATTTGGTGGTTAACTGTGTCAAAAGCAGCAGACAGATCCAGCAGGATGAGTACTGAGGATTTGGAAGCTGCTTTTGCCTGTCTCAGTGCTTCAGTAACTGAGAGCAGGGCAGTCTCAGTTGAGTGGCCGCTTTTGAATCCAGATTGGTTGTTGTCCAGGAGGTTGTTCTGTGCAAGAAACATAGAGAGTTGGTTGAACACTACTCTCTCAAGTGTCTTAGCAATAAATGGCAGAAGGGACACCGGTCGGTAGTTTTCTAAAAGTGCTGGGTTCAGAGAGGGTTTCTTAAGCAGTGGGGTTACCCGAGCCTGCTTGAATGCTGTGGGGAAAGTCCCGGTGTGAAGAGAGGTGTTGACGATGTGGGTGAGTGCAGGAGTAATTGACGAAGTAATGGCCTGAAGCAGGTGAGTGGGGATAGGATCAAGCGGACAAGTAGTGGGGTGTTTGGAAAGGATGAGTTTGGAGACTTCTGCTTCAGAGAGCAGAGAGAAAGAGGGTAGCGTGTGTGTGACGGTTGATGAGATGTGCATGTCAGTTTGTGGTGTGGAGAATTGGCTACTAATGGAGGAGGTTTTGTTTGTGAAGAAAGATGCAAAGTCGTCAGCTGTAAGAGTTGATGACAAAGAAGAGAGGAGAATGTTCTGAAAAGTGCACGAGAGTCAGAGCAGTTGTTGATTTTGTTGTGATAGTATGTAGTTTTTGCAGTGGAGACATGTGCAGAGAATGAAACAAGAAGAGACTGATACAAGGTAAGGTCAGTAAAGTTCTTAGATTTGCGCCACTTCCTCTCTGCCACCCTGAGTCCAGAGCGATGTTCGGGAAGAACATCAGACAGCCAGGGGGCAGAGGGTGTGGTGCGAGCTGGTCTAGATGAAAGGGGGCAAATGCTGTCTAAACAAGATGTTAGAGTGGTGCAAAGAGTGTCAGTAGCACTGTTAGTGTCCAGAGCTGAGAACTGAGCAGGTGGAGGAAGTGAGGACGAAACCATAGTAGATAGACAAGAGGGAGAGAGAGAGCGTAGATTACGCCGAAAGGTGATCTGTGGATTAGTATGTACATTTTTTTTGGTCAATAAAAAAAACTATTAAAATATGTATTAACGTTTAGACTAAATTAACTGGCTTTTTAGTCATTTATTTTGGTATGTCCAGCTCAAACAATCAAAGATTTAATTAATGTAACATGATATTTACAGAGCCACTGAATGGTTGTAGTAAATTTTGGAGATAGCAATGTAATATTTTGTTGTGCACAGTTACCGCTGGCAAGTTTCACAGAAGAATGAGCAGTTTAGTAACAGATGTTGATTGTACACTAAAGGCTTCCAGATGGACAGAATGATTCCTGAACCATTTTGCTCATTGACTCCTGTCATTCATAATGCATTACGAGCCTCTCGCTTGCACCGATGTGGATATTCATCTCTTTCTGTTTGCATGGTGGGCTCACAGAAAGCGCCCTGAACAGATGGCCTGTGCCATAGCTCTCACCTTAATTAGCCTCTTATCCCAGAGCTCCTCTTCTATTAAACTATACCAGAGGAATGCTCATTTCATCCACGCAGAGCTGACACGCGGGATCCACACTAACTACAATACAGAAATCAAACTACAAACTTTTGAAGCATTTTAAAGTTATTTTAAACATGAATGAGAGGCAAATAATTGATGTGAATCTGATTATTTGGTTAAAAGGATTATTTGGGGTAACACTTTATTTTACAGTGTCCTTGTTACATGTACTTACCATAGTAAAAACAGTCAATTATGCATAATTACATGCAACTAACCCTCAAACAAACCCTAATCTATAGTAAGTACATCTAGTTAATTACTATTACTAAGTACTTAAATATTGTAACAATGACACCTTAAAATAAAGTGTAACCTTACAGTGTAATTACACAAATAAATACTGAGTATTATTAATTATCTACGGCAGAGCTATACGGTTAGGGATACAGTTTGGTTTAGGTTAGATATTGTAATTATGCATAATGTATTATGTTATTAAAGTGTATTAATAAATGCTATTATTACAGTAGTTATTTTATGGTAAGCACACATGTAACTTGCGTAATTATTAGTTTCAGGTCAGAAATGGTAAATGAAGATATCATGGAAGTATCTTCTTCCCCTTTTACATAAATATACACTCCAAAAAACGATTCTAGCTATTTGCTCAGTCAGCTGAAACAACACACAGCTTTATTTTTTTACTTAATTGCCATTTGCACTCAATTGTATTATGTTAAATGAAATTAAATGTGTAAAATGTTAAGTTAGTTTGTTTTAGTTACTGCTGTCTACAAATGGACATCAGTTCCAACTCAAACAATCATGGAACATGTAAGTGTGTACAGCAGCTACACACAACCTAAGCACAAGCTCACTTGTTCACCACAATGGTAACCAAAAAACAAAACAAAACAAACATACAAACAAAAAATTATTTATTTGGCCTGGCAAAACTTTATCTAGATGACACAATGACTAAATTAATTTAAGGTCATACAACAAGATTACAACAATATTACAACAAGATTACAACAAATCATTTCAAACAAATTAGGTTTTGTTGGAAAAATTCCATTTTGTGGAAAAGTTTTCCTTAATTTAAATTCGTTCAACAGTTGCTGTTTTTTTTTGTCCTTCTTTGTGTGTGTGTGTGTGTGTGTGTGTGTGTGTGTGTTTTCTGTTATTTAAATCGTTTTTAAATTATTCTCTAGCACCAATAGCTATTTTTATTTGGTGACATAATTTGCTGTATTCAGTATATATTTTGATATGTTAGGTAGGCTGCTTTTACAGTACATTGTATATTAATGATCTGATATTCCAAACAAATGAATTTATTATTAGAAAGTTTGAGGTCGGTACGACTTTTTTATATATGTTTGAAAGATTTATCTTATGCTCATCAAAGGCTAAATGTATTTAATCAAAATACAGTAACAACTGAAATACTATGAAATATTTTTACAATTTAAAATAACTGTTTTCAATTTTAATATATTTTGAAATGTAATGTAATGTATTCCTGTGATGCAAGGCTGAATTTTCAGCATAATTACTCAGTTTCACATGATCCTTTAGAAATCACTCTAGTTATGATGATTTTGAAAATATGAAAAAAATGACATCAGTGATCAGTCTATCTCTCCCCATTCAGTTACTGTAAGAGTCATGAAAACAGAAGCTTTATCATTAATTCCTTGCTCGGTGGGTCTGTGACATTAATTTATTTTATTGCAGGCTGATCTTACAAAAAATACTGTGGCTCATGGTACTTTTTGTACAGAATGTTTAGTACTCCTACACCAAGAGTGTTTTTACACAAGAATAGGTTACTTAAAATGTTCCATAACGTTGTCCAGTTTAAGCTGGATTTCCCCCAGAGATACCCATAAGGTATTTTCCTTTGTGACATTGCTAAAAATCAATTTTATGATTACATCGCCATCTTCTGGCCGGTCTTACATGCAATGAGAATGACCTATTTTCTCCACTAGATGTCAGTAATGTTTCCCACATTAGAAGGAAGAATAACAATAACGGTGACATGTAGGTATATCATCAGCCGTTTATCGGACAAATCATGGACAAATTCAGCTGGTATAATTTAGTTTATATATGTTTAATATACAGGCGCGTATTTCATGTGTCTGTTAAGGCTTTGATGAACATGAGATCGCTATTAACTTTACATCGCTTATGCATGTTATACAGGACCGTTTCGCTTTCTGGTCATGGACATTTATAGACATGCCAAGCCTTTTATCAAATTATGTCTGGTCCGTGATTAAACAAGAATATGATATAGCTAATTTTAGGTTCTTCCGTATTTGCGTCGTTGGCGTTACCTGTATATTCATCATCAGCACTCCTTATTTGCATACTACTTTCGCTTCCTCATCGGGAGACAGAAGTTAATCAACTTGATCACTTTCTGTTACAAACATGACCAACAGCGTCGACGATCAGATTCCGGTTTCGCGAAAAGACGTGTTCGTTAAGTATTTACACTACTACGACAAAGTTAGTTCTGAAGGCGATGTGAAAGTGTGTTCAGAGACACAGGTGACAGATGAAGCCCGGCGCGAGCTGCTGTTCTCGGAGGAAGAGCCGCGGAAGAGGTTTCACACGCTGGACTTCTACGACACTCTGTATAAGCTCGCTCAGTACAGAGACTGCCAGAGACACGTCCACGACTTTAGAAAAGCCGCCGAGTTACTGGAGCTGTTCTGTGTCAACCTGTTTTTGTATCCGTGGAAGAAAGAGATTAGAACATTAAAGGTAAATGGAAGTTGCTATCGATAGGTCTGTTCTCTCTACTCTTCCAGCGGGTGACAATAACCGCTGAAACCAGCTGTTCTTCTCTGGTCTCATAGCCTGGTCATGCTGGTCTGTTTTCTGGTTTTAGAAGGGTTTAGGGTACTTTACTTTTCAGTTGGTCAGACCATCTGAAGACAGCTTATAGCTACACTAGAATGGCAGCTAAAACCAGCAAACAAATTTAAGATGTTTTACGGTTTTTAATTGTAGTTGTAGTATTAACAACAACATAATAATGTATAGTAATTATTATTTTAAGGAATGCTGTTGTTGCTGACTTTCACTCTCATGTATTTAAGGTCTGAGACACCCAAGCATTTTTGATGAACACAAAATCATATTTAACACTGAAGCATGCTAACCCATAAATTAATGCATGCCTGGTTTCATAGACAGGGCTGAGATTAAGCCAGGATTAGGCCTTAGTTCAGTTAGGACATTGAGTACTTTTCAGTTAGTCATAACAGCTGTGAGATCAGTTTGACCACATAAAGACAACTTAACCAGGCTGGAAGGCAAGCAGAGACTAGTTAAAACCAGCATTTTAGGCTGCTTTAAGATTTCTTTTAGCAAGGCTGCTGTTGCTGACTTCCTTTAATTCTGTAAATGTTCTGTTTGAGGCCTGAGAGACCCAAAGCACTTTTTGATGGCCACAAAACCATATTTAACACTGAAGTATGAAATTAATATATAATAACTTTTCTCGTTTACTTTCCTCAGTGCTGATTATGCTGAAAACATCTTAAACCAGCATTGGATTTTTTGGTCTCCCAGGCTGGTCTGTTGACTGGCAGACGTGCTAAACAAGCCAAAACAATAGAAGAATAACCCTGGTTTATTTTACAACTTTTATAGCAAAAATGTATAATTATATTATTTTATCATTATATTACTATATCTTATAGATGTTCTTATGTATATCTGACATTAAAATTATCGTAATAATCGTACAGTACCGATATGACTACAATTAAGGTTTAATTTAATGTTTTGTTTTTTTTAAGAAGTCTCTTATGCTCATCAAGCCTGCATTTATTTGATCAAAATACAGAAAAAAATTCCGTTATAATATACTTTAAAATATAATTTATTTCTGTTATGCAAAGCTGAATTCAGTCTTCAGTGTCACATGATCCTTCAGAAATCATTGTAATATAATATTATTATCACTATTGTAAACAGTTGTGCTTCTTTTTTTCAGGATTATTTGAGAACAAAAACAAGAACAAAATGTATTTAAAATAGAAATAGCATTTGCAATATACATTACCATTCAAAAGTTTGGGGTCAGTCTTTATTCTTTTCTTTCTTTCTTGGAAATAAATTCATATTTTTATTCAGCATGGATATTAAAAAAAAAAATTTTTTTAGTGATGGTAAAGATTTATATTGTTAGAAAAAAATATGTTTTGAATAAATGCTTTTTTAAATGCTTGAGGTTTTTTTTTATTTATCTTTTTACTTTTTATTAATCAATGAATCCTGAAAAAAAGTATCACAGGTTCCAAAAAACATTAAGCAGCACTGTTTCCAACAGTTATAATAAATCAGCATATTAATGATATCTGAAGGAAATCAGCAATTCAGCTTTGCATCACATAAAAACGGCCATAATTTCCAATGAGTAGTTGTCCTCTATTATTTACTTCTATTTTGACACTGTGTATAAAAATAAAGATTAAATTCAGTGAAGTTTCAAATTCCACATTTCTTAGACAGGTCCACACACTCTCAATCTCAACAGAACATGAAGGTTATGATGGATGGTTGTGTTACATTCACAAAGTCTCAAGGTTTAATTCTTTTAGAAGTGAAAAAAGAGACCTGAGACGTGTTAAATACTATACATTACTATATCATTAATTGGGATTGTTTTTTTCCCCCTGTTCTCTCAGAAATTTACAGGACACTTTGTCTATTACATCAAGCCAGTATTGCCTTTTGCCAGGAGTATTCTTCAGATTATCGGATACCATGTGGAAACAGACACAGAATATAGACTGTCTGACAATTTTGACCCTGAAAAGGCCAAGAGTATGGGATTCGACCTTTCCTTGCCAGGTTAGAGTGCGAGTATCTTCTCGAACTCATGAACCAGAGATCACATGTAGAATGTCTGGAGATCCTCCAAACGAGAGCTTCTGCTCTGACCTTCAGAGCTGGGGAAGAGGTTTCAGAACCTATCAATGGCATCTGTAATCTAAATGAGGATGTTTTTAAGGATGATGGGCATGTTGAAGGTGGCTCACTGGTTAACCCAGGGGAACAAGAGCAACAAGAGTCACTTAAAAGTCATGAACCTCATAATCAGGGAGTCGACAAGTCTCAAGAAAGAACTATATCTGATGTAGAAAGACCATCCAACTCATTTATGACTGATGATAAGTCTATCTTGGAGATGCGTGAGAACTACCCAGACCTGGCCATCCGACAAAAGCCCATTTTCCAAAAGTCTCAAAGAATTATGCAGCCTCTCAAGGCCCATGATTGGGCTGGATGCAGGAGCCACAATCCAGGCCTATTCCACGAGGTCAGTACTGATATGAGTGGCCCCCAGTCTATATCTATGCACAATGAAACCACCCCAGGTCATAGAAAGCTACACATCTCAAACCCACTTGTAGAAGCACAGCCCTTAGATGACAAACCATTGGTGCTTCAAGTCGGGACACTGCTGCCAGGACGCAACCGTGAAGGCTCAACAGAAGACTGCCTGGTTGAGCTCACTGAGCGAATGGGGAAAATGCAAATGAAGGACCTCAGTGCAGATGAACCACTTAAATACCCCATAGAGGAGACTGCACAGGCCCAGCCATACAGCGGACATAATGACGTCATCACAACCCCACCCACAAAATCTGTAGATGGCATGAGCCTGCCCATCTTGTGCAGCCCATCCCAGGAGCCTGTCTGCAACATTGCCGGTTGCGGAAGCTGTCCTGGATCTGATGGCGTTCTTGCACAGGACAGCACTATTAAAGAACCTCCTCAGTCAATATACATCCCTAGAGCACTGAGCGAATGTACAACAGTATTTGGACCACCAACTGACCACGGTCAGACTGCCAATGAGGGTTCAAGCGCACACAGGAGTCCCTCATCTCAACAACCTGAAGATGATCTAGACCAAACGTACGTGATGCTTTAGAGACACGCAGTATTCAAGGTTTTTCCTCATCCATGCCAGAGATTTTAGTGCGCTAGTGTGGCAGTGACTCAAAATAATATAAATTGATACCCGGTTTCTTGTTAACAATCCCCTGATTTCAGATTAGCTTTGGTATTTTACGATTTATGAAGGTAACAGGATGAATGTCTGTGTGCCATAACTTTTATCATTTCTTGCTGCTATAATTTTCACAAACCCAGCTAACATTTCATGATTTGTCCATGGGTTCTAAGTCGGCCCCATCTGAATTAGCCCATACTGGAGATGCGGAACACATGGGCAAACCTATGTAGGGCCCATACCTCAAGCCCACATCACACCTACATTGGCCCCACCATGAAATGTTGCCTGGGAGCTTGCTTGGAAATGATTCTTAGAGCTTGATTTATTAGGTACTGTGCCTTATTAAACGTAGAGAGACAGCTAAATGTGCACCTACTTGTCTTAATGGCACGCTTGTTCTCCAGGACTGCCGAATCTTGGATTCACATAGATTAAATGAAGTGTTAAAATATGGTGTTCTGGTTAATCTTATACTGCCTATTATTGAAAGTAATAAGGCGCGAAACATCTTTTTGTATTGATCTTACAGTACTGTTGAAGTTACAGTGGCTCATGCCATACAATTATGTGACTGTAGATTTAAAATGTAATAAAATCAATATTTTCCAAATCCTATTTCACGTAATTTATTTAAAACAATGTGTTTTGCAGTATAAATTACATTGGTCACATTAACAGTAACAAATATACCATCAGGATCTGTATTTCTTACTGATGGTATCTGCAAGTGGCAGAATGAACAGAATAAAACATGAAGAAAAAGAAACATAAGACCCCAGTATGATGATATAAATGTAAAATGCAGGACCATAGCACATATAACACATTCGCATGCCCTGGAATTGCCATTCTGATTTTAAAATGTCTACTGATATAACAAAGGAACCAATGGAAATGTTTCCAAGTGCAGTATGTTTTAGATAATATGGAATGATTCAGTAAAACTCATCTTCTGTTAAATGCATAAACCAAGTTTACATAGAATACAAATGCAAATACATATGGTAACCATAAAAGGCAGAATTGAAATAAAACACTTAACATATAAATTAATTACAAATCCTATGTAAATCAACTTTCATTGCAGGAGGAATGTTTGCCGGATGTGAATTGAGTTTCAAGTGCCTGCTTCATTTGTCTCTGAGAGCTGAAGACATTTATTAACTGATAGAACCATTATTCTCTTCGATCCTTTACTCAAGAGCAATGCGCCATTAGTATCTTCTCTCTGTTCTCCTCATACTTATGCAGCATCTTCTTGAGATCATGATCTGCTGGGATTACCTGCCCACCAATGAAAAAAAAACAAAAAAAAAAAACCTTACAGATACAGTGCATGGAACATTATTTATGAGTTCAGCTCATCAACAGTTGATTATGTCACATTATATATATATAAATATATTTTTTTAACCAATAAATAATGGCAGAAACTCACAAGAACTGGAGCAGGAACTTCAAATGACTTCTGATGAATAAGCCAGTCTTCATACAGGCCATGGATGGATTCTAGATATTCCTAAAGTGTGAAAATCAGTGAAAGTATTATCATTCTGAAAGCTATACTTCTGATAACATGAAAAGTAAAGTCATTCATTGCCAGCAGGAGTAGAGACTACTGTGGTTTTTGATTTTAGATTTGTTTATTTTTTTTGCATGCTGTTACGTCCCAGGACGTATGGTTTCTTTTGTGTATTATATTTGGGGATGTGATTCAGGCCCTGTCCACATGAACATGGGTATTTTCTGAACTGCAGCTTTTTTGGCCATTCGTCCACTCGCATTTATCCAGTCACTGAAACCAAACTTTTTTGAAAAATCCGGTTGCAGTGTTGTCATGTGGACAGTGAAACATGAGATTTTGGCTTGTTACATCAGAACCGGAACCGGCAATGACTTTTTTTTCAGGATTCTGATTGGCCAACATGGCTTTATGGTTAGGGTTATATTGCCACCTGTTGGTTTGGCATGCTCTTGACAGCGCTTCATAGTGTGTTTTTGCGTTTTCATGTGAATGCAATTTTTGTTAAAATTTTAAGTAGCGAAGCAGTGCGATTCACTGCTCTTCTGCAGAATATTACGAGATTGAAAAATATTAAGAATTTTTATTAACACATTTTACACAGCGAGAAGAAAAGCGCTGTCTATGGAAGAAAGAAAAAAAACTTTTGCTAAATCAGTGCAAGTAAAACTTGTGAAGTTAGTTTATGTAGTTGATGTAGAAGAGAGATTTGAACAATAAAGCTACATGTAGTCATTTTTTTGATTCTGAAGCTTATTTATATTACATTTAAAGGGTAAATTTATATTAATTTAACCTAAGTGCTTAATAATTCATCAACTATAACTGTTACATGTAATTGATTAAGGGTATAACAATTACATAATATCTAAATCATACAACATTATTATTATAAATGGGCATTGCTAAAAGCCAGACAATATATTGTCTTTAAAAACCATTTGCTATGTAGTGACCTATAATTTGGAGCAGAAACAGGGAGAGTGACTTCATTGCATCAGAGGTGTGTCACTTTGCTCACAGCTGATTGGTCTAATTTCAGTTTGAGATCTCTTATCCAGAACATAAGCAGGTTAGCCGTAGAGCGTAAGTTACTATGGAGATGAACACTGCTAAAAGCCAAACCACTTTTATGGTCCCTAAAACACAGGATTGGCACAAACTAAACTGAAACATACCTAGCTAGCCACCAAAACCGGCTTCATGGTACAGTCCCCAGGTAAGTAACTTTAACTATAGAATGAATGTGATTTTGTTTGTTTTGGCTCTTCTGAAACATGACTATTTCAGTTATTTCTTGCTAAAATAAGAGTACATTTCATTCTACCAGATTAAGTGTTTTGGTTGGAGACGGGAAAACCTCTTTGTCTCTCACAAATTATTTAACTTTGTTCGTCATTCCTAATTCCCCAAGATTGGGGAGCGGCGTAACAATGCACAATAGTTGAATTATAGCTCAACAACTGCTCACCAAGGGAATGACCTTTTCTTCCTCTCTGCACCTTTGCTTTAGTCTTTCGTAGCAGGTCTGTGGAGAGGTCTGCAGGTAAACTGAGGAAAAACAAATGTGAACACACATGTATTAGTAATATTACACAACAATTACATACTTGAATTTATGACATCTAATAAGCAACATACAGTGCAATACAGAAATATTTGCTATACCAATTAGGTCCACAGGAATAGCAATGTTCTTTATGATCCACTCAAACCATTCACTTAAAACAGCAAAGTCCACCTCAGGCATCTTCCCACTGTCAACCGAACCAAATAATAGGGTTTTATTTAACGTCATTAGCTACACATTTAATGATTGGTATTTTTATGTCAAATAGTTATTTGATTCCTAATAAAATCTACCTTTTAAAAAGATTTTCCACAAAAATGTACTTGGCGCTGTAAATAGATCTTTCCAACATTCTGGTTGCCAGTGACTGTGATGAGAGAAAGAAAACCAACAGGTTACTGCAGTCATGAGTAGCACTCCATTTCCTCTATTCACACAGAGGGCGGAGGCTCATTTCAGTATTGCAGAACAGATACATGTAACGCGACTAAACAAGACTGACTGTATGGATGTGAAAGAGGACTTGTACGTGCCATTGGTTTGACATGGCGATCCAGCATTGTGAGTTGCACATATGTCTGGAGGGTGAGCCCCCATCTGGTTGGGTCCTGGTACATCAATCCCTGTGACAGAATAGAATACCAAATTTACATTGCAATGGAACAGCTACTGAAAGCTGTTTAATGCTGATTAAAGGTGGCATAAATGCATTTACAAATCCATTTGAGCCATATACCTTTATAATAGGGTCTAAGGTGGGTCAGAGCATGTTTAACTTTGTCTGGCTTTTATGTGGCAACAGAATTTTGAACAGGCACTGAACAGCAACTCCACTGTGTAAAAAAATGCATTAAGGTAATCAAATACGAGTATAATGCCAAATGTACACTGCAAAGCTGGCACAGAAGCACTTCAGAAGTGGCATTTAAGTGTTATTATGCAGACTGTTTAATGCTGCTCAAACTGTAAGATTTGATACTATGGGCTGAGGTGGTTCAGAGCAGGCATCATTTAGTCTAGCTTTTATGCTACATTGAATCTTAACACAATTGTAAATAGGCACAGGGCAGCCTTATAGGTTCTTTTAAACCAAAATTTTAAGTTATCCCAATTGTATTTACCCTCAAGCCATGCCAGGTGTTAATGACTTTCTTCTTTCAGACGAACACAATCAGTTATATTAGATTTACATATTTAAAACTTTATCAACTAAAATAACTAGCTTCCAACAGATAGCCTACCAAAAGAGTAACCCCTGACGAGCTGTATGACGTAGGATGTAGGAGTAGCGTAAGCTTTGACGCCATTTGCGGTTCAAACAAATAGGGCTGGGCAGCAAACAAAAGCTCCTCTTCTCTTATATTGAAATACAACATTTCCATTTAAAAATTCAAATTTTAGAATTTTTCCAATCCAATGCGCTACCTTTCCATAGTTTTTCTATGTAAACACGCGTTAGACAGACATGTATATCATGGGATCGTTTTCATTTTCATCAGACAATAAGGTATTTTTACGCAGAATTCTGCTAAGAGTTGGCACAAATGCATTTACACAAGCGGTTTAGGTGGGTCAGAGCAGGCGTAATTTGGTCTGGCTTTTATGCCATATTGCATCTTGGAACAGAATTCTGAGCAGGCACAGAGCAGCCTTAACTCAGCTGTGTAAAGTTAGTGGGAAAAAAAGACAAAGCTCATTAAATCTTTAGCTGGATCCCTACCAATGGATTGCAACCCTGCACATTTCTCCATTTAGACACAGGCTCTGTCAGCACCTGAAACACAAGGCACATTTTAGATGGCTATGAAATAAATGAATAACAAAAATAGAGGTAGGAAGATTACAGGTGCTGTGAGAAATATTATTTATTTACTGTATTACCTCAATGTCACCGGTTTTGCTGAAGTACTCAAGACATGTTGTCTTTCCACTCGCAATATTTCCCTCTAACCAAATCTGAACCAAAAGTGGATACAAATAAATAAATAAAAATCAACAATAACTTTAACAATATTATGTTCACTGTGTTCTCAGCCGTATGGCCACCCTCTTTCAGAGTCTATTTCATGGTCTATTTATCAGTGGTAACGTTAACTCACCACTGACTTCTTCTCCTCGCCGTTTCTAATCAGTTTCCCTTCAGAAGAAGAAAACATAATGAAACTCTTATCGGATTCAGCTTCAGATCTTTATGACACCAGTCAAAGGATCGAGGCTGTACAAGGCAATAATATTGTTCAAGCTAAGCTCATGTCAGTGCATTTAATGCAATGATGTCTGTGTATAACGTAGCTCGGTTAGTGAAGATTTTAAGAAAATATGAACAGGCCTAAGCGTTTTATAAAAATGTTAGTTGCGGTCGCAATTATATTGCGTAGTACGGAAACTGGCGCAGCACTTACTGTGACTGAGAGATGTGCTGCTGCGCGAATGTCCGATGAGATGTTTTCCTAGTGCAGGTGTTTGTCTGACTAACGTTAGTACATTTGTCGACAGCGATTTGTGTGAACACAGAGGTAAGACAACACGACAAAACTTTCTGAGCGAGTTAACAATCATCTCGCTTGTTTAAACCACGTTTAGTAGTTACATATTCTAATAAACAAGTGCGATGATGGTCAAAACTTGCTATGCTACGTCCAACATTAATCCGCAACCAAAATATGTCAAAATAAAAGTCACCATTCAAATCGTCATAAAAATGTAATTATTACTCTCTACGTCATTATTATTATTACTATTATAATAATAATAATTATTATTAACATTATTATACACTTAGTCAGTGGTTAACATTTTCAGAACGCCGCCTACTTTAAAAAACGTTTCTATGTATTCTTGAATTCACAATGGACAAACAGTTTGTGTTGATGCTCACTCTCAGTACTGTGGGTGTTCTCTCACACTTCAGGAAGCCTGTTTGTTTGTATCTTGTTCCTTAGCATGATGCTATCCTAGACACCCTAATTACAAAACTAATTTGAAACCAAATTAATATTATTATTTAGAAATTACTTTAGGGATTATATATATAAATATAAATATATATATATATATATATATATATATATAGTTAGCATCACACTGGTTCTGTCGTTGAATTATGGCAAACACAGGCTCTGTAATCAACAAAAGTGTATCATATTTACACATTTTGTCCATCAAGATATTTTTCACAAATGAACACACGTTTTATGAATTCTATAGGATAAATACACCAGAAATAAAAAGCTAACCTCATGCTAAAACAAAGTACACAACGGTTATTTTGGAAGTGCTAATTAAAATACTTATTCGTGTCCGGGTTTTGGCCTACAACAATGTGTTATCCCTGCAGCACTCTGTTTCAGTACTTCATGTGCATTGTAGCATATTGAAAGCCTTAATGAAGTGGTGCAGCACAACCACACACATTAGAAACCGTGTGTTTGCTTCATATTGTTTGTCTGTCACAATAGAATAGATTATATTGTCTGTAAAATAATATGTGACTGCTTAAATAAAAGTGAACACAAAAAGTTGACTTGTATTTTGATTTACATGAATATGTATATAGATCAGCCAGAATCACTGACCAGCTATCACAATGCTCTCCAGAGTCTAGGTTATAGACCAATATACAGGTCCTTCTAAAAAAATTAGCATATTGTGATAAAAGTTCATTATTCTCCATAATGTAATGATAAAAAATAAACTTTCATATATTTTAGATTCATTGCACACCAACTAAAATATTTCAGGTCTTTTATTGTTTTTAAGGTAGGGTAGGTAAGAATTGGTTAAAAAACGTTTTTTTCCAAATTTGTTTAAGCTTTCTTTATATATCAATACATTATTAAAATGTAAGTGCTCTGAAAAAGAAAGTATAACAATTGAGTGTCTGTAGACCTCTCTCGACTGTTTTAAAGACAGCTCATTATTTCCATTCACTCCACCTTCTCCCTTCTGGGCTCTTTCCAAAGCCACGCCCCCAAAACACATGAACGCGCTCCGCCGACCGCTCAGCTGGCAGACGCATTATTTACCTGAGACGAGCGGAGAAGAAGGAGCGGAGTGCATGTAGTGACATCATGTCAGAATCACATGTAATAAAAAATCTAACTTTATCAGTATGAATATACACAAATAAGATGTATTTTAGTACTCACTATCAAGCTAGAAAACCGATAGGCCTACTAGTAAAGTTTAAAATATATTTTTGTTTGATTCAGTAACAAGCTAGTTATATTTATAAGGCAAAGCTAAAAACGGGTAGCAATGATACATGTTTTTCCAATAACATCAGTAATACTGTGATGAAGATAAATTTCGGCTAAGATTCATAACATAGGTATACAGTGTTTTGCATGTAAGAGTTTCCATGATGAAAGCATTGTTGACTCTGATGAGGACTACACTCCGGAGACAAGTACCACATCGTCGGCTCGAGGACAAGGCCGGGGTCAAGGGCGAAGCAGAAGAGGTCGTGCAAGTGGGCGGGCAACAGGTTCCGAGGAAGTAGAGGTGCGCACATGTGGGCAGATCCTGTAGCAAAAGGGGTGGTAGCCATGGTAGCAAGAGAGAGAGTGACAGTAGCACAAGCCAATCACTTGATTCGTCCTGAACGAAAATAATGAGCGGTGTTTATTGCAGATTAAAAAGTCTAGAGTCACTCGCTTTTTTTACTCTCTAGATAATTATTACCTACCCTACCTTTAATACTGATGATTTTGGCATACAGCTCATGAAAACCCCAAATTCCTATCTTAAAAAATTAGCATATTTCATCAGACCAATAAAAGAAAAGTGTTTTTAATTAAAAAAAAGTCAACCTTCAAATAATTATGTTCAGTTATGCACTCAATACTTGGTCGGGAATCCTTTTGCAGAAATGACTGCTTCAATGCGGCGTGGCATAGAGGCAATCAGCCTGTGGCACTGCTGAGGTGATATGGAGGCCCAGGATGCTTCGATAGCGGCCTTAAGCTCATCCAGAGTGTTGGGTCTTGCGTCTCTCAACTTTCTCTTCACAATATCCCACAGATTCTCTGTGGGGTTCAGGTCAAGAGAGTTGGCAGGCCAATTGAGCACAGTAATACCATGGTCAGTAAACCATTTACCAGTGGTTTTGGCACTGTGAGCAGGTGCCAGGTTGTGCTGAAAAACGAAATCTTCATCTCCATAAAGCTTTTCAGCAGATGTAAGCATGAAGTGCTCCAAAATCTCCTGATAGCTAGCTGCATTGACCCTGCCCTTGATAAAACACAGTGGACCAACACCAGCAGCTGACATTGCACCCCAGACCATCACTGACTGTGGGTACTTGACACTGGACTTCAGGCATTTTGGCATTTCCTTCTCCCCAGTCTTCCTCCAGACTCTGGCACCTTGATTTCCGAATGACATGCAAAATTTGCTTTCATCCGAAAAAAGTACTTTGGACCACTTAGCAACAGTCCAGTGCTGCTTCTCTGTAGCCCAGGGGAAGCTTGACCTGGGGAATGCGGCACCTGTAGCCCATTTCCTGCACACGCCTGTGCACAGTGGCTCTGGATGTTTCTACCAGACTCAGTCCACTGCTTCCGCAGGTCCCCAAGGTCTGGAATCGGTTCTTCTCCACAATCTTCCTCAGGGTCCGGTCACCTCTTCGTTGTGCAGCGTTTTTTGCCACACTTTTTCCTTCCCTCAGACTTCCCACTGAGGTGCCTTGATACAGCACTCTGGGAACAGCCTATTCGTTCTTTCTGTGTCTTACCCTCTCGCTTGAGGGTGTCAATGATGGCCTTCTGGACAGCAGTCAGGTCGGCAGTCTTACCCATGATTGCGGTTTTGAGTAATGAACCAGGCTCTGAGTTTTTAAAAGCCTCAGGAATCTTTTGCAGGTGTTTAGAGGTAATTAGTTGATTCAGATGATTAGGTTAATAGCTAGAGAACCTTTTCATGATATGCAAATTTTTCATGAGCTGTATGCCAAAATCATCAGTATTAAAACAATAAAAGACCTGAAATATTTCAGTTGGTGTGCAATGAATCTAAAATATATGAAAGTTTAATTTTTATCATTACATTATGGAAAATAATGAACTTTTATCACAATATGCAAATTTTTGAGAAGGACCTGTACATGATAAAGAGTGTTTGGCACTTTTTGCATTCACTTTACAAAATGTTCAATACATCCAGAAATTATCGCCAGAAAATAATATCTGATGAGATTTGAACAAGTCTAAATGCAGAGAATCCGTTTAATACTGATGAAAAACTATTGAGTTCATCTGCATTTAAAAGAAAATATGAGTATTTTGTCATTTCCGGAGACTTAGAGGAAACAGAATCAGGAAGTAATGTTTCAAGTGTATCAAGCTATGTTATGAGAACAACTCATCGACATAAAACTTACGAACAAAGTCCATATTGATGCCACAATGGAAGTTGATTTGGCCTTTTTGAAGTCCTCAAAAGGTCTACTGAAAGTAGCAGAAATGGTGAGACGTTTGTGAAAATTTATTGCACACTTATATTGTTACTTTTTGGTAAGGAATGGTAAAGAATGTTGAAAAACATTATCCACAAAATTGCATGTCCATTACATTTCAATCATAGCATCTAGTCTAAAAGCATCTTACTTAACATCTTACTAAATGTCTTATTGTCTTGGCAGGTGTGTGTTTTTGTGGCTTTTGTGTGTTATGCAGTGGCATCTAGGCCCCCCTACATTGCAGCAACATGCATGGAGTTTTTAATCACATTTGGTTTTCTTCTGCTCTACCTACTGAAACTCAACAAGATGTTCACTTTCTTCTTCTGGCCTCTTATTGTAAGAGCGTGCACTTGATTGAATTACTGCAAATAGACATGCAACTTCAGCTGTTATTGCAAGCATAACTGTTGGTAGGCTAATGGACCTTTGCTCTACAGGATGTGTTCAACTCAGTCTTTGCAGCTGCACTGATGTGTATTCTTAGCCTGGTAGCAGTTTGCACGTACACGGTGAAGGGCACATTGAGCGGAGGGGTGAGACTGCACAGCCTCCTTTTTTTTAATATATATATGATTATGTAGACCTTAAATCTATGAGACCTTTTCAAACCTGTTCCATCCTTGTGAGTACTCGATGTAAATTACCCAAACATTATGACACAATACGTTTCTCACTACAGAATCTTTTGGTTGACAGATTGTGGGCTTTATGGCTGCAGCCTTTTGGTCTTTGGATGGCTATATCCTTTTTAAAAAAATCACATTCAACAAGCCAATAACCACCACAGAGGCCCAACTAGGGAAAAATTAAAGCTCTGCAAGACCAGCTCTCTCATTTTGTGAACGGACCATTTTTATAACCAAAAGAAGATGGTAAAATACTTGTATAGTAATAATGTATGCACTTATCTTGTTAATAAATGGATACATGTAAGTGAAACCTATATGCACAAATGCACAAAATCACCACTCAAAATAAATTTGTCCATGTGGATCAAACTGAGGATTCGTGTTATTGTCTCCAAACGGTTGATTGATTGTATTTCCTTATTCTATAAGTAAAATTTTACTTTTTTGTAGATTATTGTTATCCAGAATTATTATGCAAATTTGGAGTTGACCCCAGCAAGAACCGTTCAATATAGCCTAAACAATGTAGCCTATGAAGTAGACTATTCACAGAATAGGTAAACTACATTCAGTGATACAAATACATTTTTCATGAGACTGCTAAAAACATTCTGAAAACTTTATTATCTTATACCCAAACCAGAGAATAAGGGTTAAATCTGTTCAGTCGTTCAGACAGAAAATGTGCAGTTGTTGCACGGATATCTTTACAGTTTCTAGAGACTCATGTGAGAGATGTTTCGCCCACATTCTCTGTTCACTTATTAACGGTCTCCTGATTTCGGGAATGCAGATGCTGCTCTTTTGTGTGCTTCGTTTCCGCAGTCATTATTTCCGTTTCCACTCCGTGGAAAGTTATGCCGATTTGCGGAGAGTTGCTGTCTCATAGCGGATAGTAGGAGGCATCACTGTGAACTTCATTCGTGAACAGCAAAGTTTCGTTAGCGTGATGGGGACATCGAGGCGTCGGATAGTAACCGATCACGACAGACCGTAATTCATTCTCTTCTCCCGAGTAAAGAATTCATCTCTTCCAGAAAAGGACTTCTGCTGCTCGGTGAAGTGGTAAGCTATACTCTTCGCCTTTTTTTTGTTTTGTTAAGTCCATCCATGACAGTGTATAATTGCATTGTTTTGTGGAATCTTGTTGTCTGAAATATCTGCTGTGAGTTTTTTTTTCTTTTCGCTGACACTTCACATAGTGCTTTCTGCGACATTTATCTCGACATTTATTATTCTGATTTGAGTTTCTGTTTCTATATGTATTTCACTGATTATTCTTTAAATATTTGTAAATATGTTTGTTCTGAAATGTTTCTTCTTCTTTGTTGAATGAATAAAGGAAATGAGAATGAGTAAATGAGCTGTCTACAGTATATAGGTCAAACGCTTTCAAACTTTCCTCATTCGTCTAAGGGAGAGTTTTATCGAGGCTAGACTTACTTTATATTTTATGCAAAATGATGTGTTAAACAAGTCATTAATATACTGTGTTGATTACAGTCCAGACACAAAGTTGCTATATTTGTTCTTTGCCAAAGCCAAGTAGGCCTAGTTCTAAAATAGTAAAAAAATCTCAACTGGATCTTCCGGTGAAAACGACAGACTCTCTGGTGACATATGCTGGATTTCTCCAATCATTTAGTCCACTTAAACCCGCCCCTGCTAGCTCTAGTTCATCTGCCTTCATTTTTTGCATCCATCACATCCTAAAATCCAATCAATAACCATGTGATAGAACCAGGTTCCATCCCACCCTGCATTTGTAATTTCGCTAAGCCGTTACGAGTTGCCAAATTTATATATTACGCGACTGGCTTCCCAGTCATGTTACAAAAAAACAATGGTTCGCGAGCATAGACTATAAAAAAAGATGGACAACGTGCCTTAACTCTCTTCAATTGAAGTAAGTGAAGCCACCAGTGTTCAAATATGGTTTTGACATCTTGAGTCTCAAGTGTGTGCAGTAGTAACTTGGAGCCCGAGACTGGAGCTGCGATATCAAGGATCACACTTGATCGCCTAATCAATCACACACCCCTGAATGTTTTGTGAAATAAACAGTTATGGAAATCTCCTCCCGAAGTTACTGAAAATGCCGTTGTTCACTTCGCTCAGAGAAGCTGGCAATCCTGATGTCACACCCCGTTTTTATAGCGTCAAATAACAAAACCAAACTTATTTAAAGAATAAACACTTGAACTAACATCAGCGTGATTAAAAACTGCCTAAAATTACCGAAATCATCTTTGGAAACATTTTTATTTGAAGCGTAATTTAATTGTTTACTTTGTCTATGTCCCATTACATTACAGGGAGAGTGCAGGGTTTATGACCTATACCACCTGGGGGCGATCAAGATGATTTGGCTCAAATTTTCGAGACTCCTGTGGCATGGTTGATCGCGAGTTGCAGTTTGGGCTTATTTTAAAAAATATGGTTGCTTGTTAGGAAAATCTAACAAACAACTTCCTTTCTTCAAATCTATGGTCACTGTTTTCTCCAATACATTGATTGACAGTGTCTGCTCACAGCTAATAGGCTATCAGTGCAATAATAAAGGTGCTGTAGCAATTCATCCTCCCACATCCCGCCTCCTCCTTCCTCTCATTGGAGAAAAATTGTGATCAACATGCAGGCATGTAATTGTTGTAATCTAAGCGATGATAATTAGTAGACGTAAATGCCGCCAACAGAGATGGAGAGGAATCATGGGAGATGATGGCCATTGTAGGGGAGGGGAGGAGATGGACCTCATTTCAATTTTTTTATTTTTTTATTATGTATTAATCATTACAGGCTATAATAAAACAAAAACAAGTATACTAATACTAACACTAGTAATAGATACATATGGTTTGAATTTATTATAAATATGTGGCTATAATACAGCTCCCCCTTAAGGATTTTGTCTTTCTCTCCTTTTCCATCTCCAAACCCGTTCTGCTCGCATGATCAGACTCATCGGGGGATAGTGCAGTACCGCTACTGCTTTGTTGAAATTTTATGATTTTTGTAAAATAACTTCTGTGGTTTCAGTTTAATATGTTTCCGGCTCATTTATTGTTAATAAATAATGTATAGTAAATAATGTTGATGTTAATAAATAATATAATAATATTGAGCTTGTTTTTGAAGGTGCGGTTGCTTATCTGTCTTGTGAGAAAACACAGACATTTAAACTTTTCAAAGAAATGCTCCTTGATCACTTTAAGGAAATCCAATTTATGCTCTGCTGTTATATCTGGTCGCTGGTCATGCCAACTAAGACTGTGGGCTGGATATGACTGTTGTTTTATATATTTGGCTTCTCAGGCTATATGATTGAGGTTTTAATTTATTTGAATAGGCTATACAATAAAGGCCCGTCCTCACAAGAACAATAATTTAGTTTTAATAATCCTTTTAATTCTTTGAGAATAGTGAAGTCCTCACCACAACTATACTGATAATGGCACAGAGACACAATATAGTTGGAATCCCTTTCAGAATGAGTTTTTCCAGCTGATAAATGATTAAAACATTGACAGCCGATCAGGCATGTAAAGTGTTTAAAGTGGCAGAAGCAGCTTCCTACTAAGGCAGAATGATCATTTCTGCGGTCCCACTTTATATTTAGTGTCTTTAACCTCTTATCCAAGTTCCCTTACACCTTAAATCTAACCATACCAAAAACCACAATAGCGGCAATAATGTATGTAAGATACAGTATGAATACAATAATTTTTTTTGATGACACCTGATATAAAGTGTGACCATTTCTGCTTTATTAATGAACTGTCTGATGTTTTTGTCTTTTAAAGGTCTAGTGCACTCACCCTGTCAAAAATATTGAGCAATAAACAAAATAATAAGGAACAATATTTCAATAAAACTGCGTCCTCATGTTTCCTTTCTCAGGTGCTGTCGTTCATCAGCTTTGTGTGCTTTGCTGCTTCAACAGCAGCTGCCTTCGTCACAGCTCCCTTTATTGAGTTCTTGGCAGCCCTCTTCCTGCTGTTTGCTTATTCTACAAAGTTCAATGAGAGATTTAAGGGCTTTCACTGGCCCCTCATGGTAAGTTTACTGACCTACAAAATGACTGTGTTGGATCAAAGTATAATATTTGGCCATGATAACCAAAATTCTGTCCTCCTTTCCAAATGTCCAATATCTGTTGTTTCATCAAGGACTTCCTGCGCTGTGTCAGCGCATCCATCATCTTTTTCATCATCTCTATAATGTCTGTGTCAAAATATCCGGATGGAGCCTCAAAGGCTGCTGGGGTAGGCTCACATCAGTTCAATCAAATTCCTTTTATCGGCACCATCAGTGACAGCACTGTTTATCCATGATTTGTACTATAGTTACAACATGTTACTTAGTTGTGTGATGTTTAGACTAGTCTCATGTGTTTCTGTTTCTCTTTGACTTCATAGGTTTTTGGCTTTGTTGCCACAATAATCTTCGCCCTGGACTTTTATTTCATCTTTAATGAGCTGGCCAATTTCCTCAAGGGAGGTGACTCCAGTGAGGAACCACCAAACACACAAGGTATTAATACAGATCTCTTATTTATACTACCCTTCAAACATTTGGGGTCAGTAAGATTTTTTTTTTTCTTTTTTTTTTTTTTTTTTTGAGAGAAATTAATACTTTTATTCAGCTGGGATACATAAAAGTGATCAAATGTGGCAGTAAAGACATTTATATTGTTACAAAATATGTATATTTCTAAAACTTTTGGTTAGACTTTATTTTAAGGTGTCTTTGTTACACTGTAATTATACTTGTAAGTACTGAGTAATATTAGTAACTACATGTACTAATAGGGTTTGGTTTGGGTTTAGGGTTAGTTAGCAGGGTTAAGGGTTAGCATGCAATTATGCATACTTTATAGTTATTACTATAGTAACTGCATGTAACATATGCAGCAATGACACTGTAAAATAAAGTGTTACCAAATTTTGTTACCAGGATTCTTGTTAATCACAGAATCCTGGTAAAAAAGTGTTATTACAGTGTCCACAAAAATAGTAAGCAACATAACTGTTTTCAACATTGATAATAATATAAAAAATGTTTGTTGAGGAAAAAATCAACATATTAGAGTGATTTTTTTTTAAAGATCGTGTGACACTGAAGACTGGATGTGTAATGGATGCTGAAAATCCAGAATTTACAATATTTTAAAATTAAATGTTTTTTTTTAAATAAATGCAGCTTTGATGAGCGTAAGATTCACTGCATCTGTAAATTATTCACAGCACTTCACTTTTTCCACATTTTATTATGTTACAGCCTCAATTAATTATTTGTTTTCCTCAATTCTACAAACAATACCCCATAATGACAACGTGAAAGAAGTTTGTTTGAAATCTTTGCAAATGTATTAAAAATAAAAAAAACGAAAGAAATCACATTTACATAAGTGTTCACAGCCTTTGCCATGACACTCAAAATTGAGCTTGGGTGCATCCTGTTTCCACTGATCATCCTTGAGATGTTTCTACAACTTGATTGGAGTCCACCACATAAAAAAAAAGCAAGCAAAGATTTCAAACAAACTTCTCATTGTCATTATGGGGTATTGTTTGTAGAAAAATAATAAATAATTATAATAATTAATACAGCCATTTTGGAACAAGGCTGTAACATAACAAAATGTGAAAAAAGTGAAGCGCTGTGAATACTTTCCGGATGCACTGTACGTTTTATATAAAAAGCATAAAAATAAAAAAAATCTTACTTAAAGTTCTCTTTTCTCTTCTGGGGTCTTATTTGCTGTAATGCTTGCACAAAACTTTCCACACCATACTAAAATGAGATTACTGAGACAGGAAGTGGAAGGGTGATGTGGTTTCTTATCAAGCGTGGTTTTCATAAATAATCATCCACAGTGTAGCTTTTACAGTAGTTATGTTACCAGACAGGTTCCAGATCTCCTTCAGGATCATTTGTAAATTTAACCCTAGCTTCAAGCAATCTGTAGTTGCAATCCTCATGCATTGCCGTATGCATTAAACTTCTATGACACATTATTTTCACTGGGATTTCCCCATCAATTTTTTCCTTTTCCTGTTGTTATTCGGATGCTATCCTTCTTCGTTTGACTTCAAGAATAACATGTTCTTCTTCCTCACAGATGATGACTCAGACTCTGACTCTGACTAAAGCTGTGTTTGTGTCCAAAATCCTGCGGTGTGACCACTACAGTGCCTGATAACCAAAACATGGTTCATTTTTTTGTATTGTTCGTTTTGAAATACAGGTTTTTGTGACTAGAATGAAACAGTCTATTTCAAATGTTACACCACAGAATAGAAGCTTTAGAGCTTTAGCTTTTTCCATGATCTTTCTACAGTATACACAATTGAAGTCCCTGTCATTTGATTTTCCCAAAGCTGTGAATTATTCCAGTGACATAGTTTCAGATCAATCAAGATTGCTGACTGTTTCTTTTTTTTTTTTTGAAGGACAGTATTGTACCATTTATTGTTGATGTACTGCCTCCAACAGCGTCAGTGTACTTATAATATGATTACACATGTGATCGCTTTCAATTTTTACAGTATGTACGAGCCTTTTTCTATTTCCTTATTTGGGAGTGTGTGTGTGTGCGTGCGTGTGTGCGTGTATGTTTACTGATTAGAGCTACTCTGGGAGAATAGTTTCTCAAAATATGGTCTCTTAAATTGTCTTTTAAAAAAGTATGCATGATGTGGTGATGAAGCCCTGTATTGAGAATAATAATGTTTTGTAGAAACAAAATAAGTTTACATCATACATGAAATTAGCAGGTGGTTGGCTGGCCACAGTCACTTGTCTCATTTCCACACGTCTACACATTGGTGTTAGTCTTGTAATATTGATATAACGCCAATGTCTTGCCAAAGCACTGCAAAAAGGGCAAGATTTGTCTCATTGTGCTCATCTAGCAATGTACTTTTCTTACAGTGGGACTGCTCAACTATTGAAACTGTATTATAAACTTGAGCTTCAGCAGTGCATAAGGGAGTGTCTCCTGGTTTACTATAGTATTTTAAGGCATGCTGCATGCGTCCATATGTAAACCACATGATAGTGTTTCTATGAGGAGTGGATATGCTTTAAGAACATGCACTGTCAGATTGCCAAATCAATAAAGGTTTTTTTGTGTGCAATTGTTGTAGTGTTTAAGTCAAATTTTAGTCTTTTTTACTTTTGCAAGTAATTTTGATCGTTAGGAGCAAAATGTGATCCAGGGCCCTATTTTTACGAACTGAGGGCATGAAGCGCATGGTGTCTGAATTCACTTTTGCTATTTTACAGATGGAAAAACCAAAACGGTTGGCATGCCAGGTGTATGGTCTAAAAGGGTTGTACCTATTCTCTTGAGTCATGGGTGTGTTTTGGGCATAACGTTCAATAAACCAATCCGAGTCTCATCTCTCATCCCCTTTAAAAGCCAGTTGTACTTGCTAGTGCTTGAAACTAGCAAAAACATGGTATCTCGCCTATCGTCACTTTAGGCCGGGTGTATATAGGGCCCCTATTGTGTACCATACTAAGGCTTTTTTCCATTTATAGATAAACAGTCCATCCAAATCCATTTATTTGAGGAAAAGATTGCCATCACAAATATTTTCAAACAATTAGCATTTTGTAAGTCTATGCACAACTCTATAAATACAAAAATACAAATTTATAGCACTGTTACATGGAATAAAACATTGCTTTCTTGAATACGGGAAATGTCAACAAGACACAGTACAATCATTATCAAAATTTGAGTCCCTCAAAATGTCAACATAGTTTCTTTTGAAATTCTTCAATGATTTATGAGTTGAATATACAGTCCAAACCATATAGTCAAAATCAGGAGTCATTTTGATGCTAAAATCTTCCAAAATACGAAGTTTAGCATAGTCAAAGCACAGTGAAAGCTTTTACACATCATTAAAGCATAAGCACACAGTATTGCTTTCAAAATAGGACAAAATGAACTGTGACTTTAGCACTTTAATGCAGAGTCCTACATTAAGACGTAAATCATTCTTGTGATTGTCTTACAACATTTTCAAGCCCACACAGTGTTGTTCTGTCTCTAATGTGAGTCCACACCTCAACGCTACTTCATTTCGACATTAGTCTTATTCCAAAACGTAAAAGTGACTTCTTTGAATAACTTCAGATAGTAAGACATAAGTATGACTATAAACCAATATTATGAATGATCGTTTTCTAGAGGGGAAAATCATACAATTGCACTACAACTTAAAATCTGTGGTAAAACATACATTTCCTCCCCCTGGATGATGTCGTTCCATGACACTCATTTTAAAAAGACCCATTAGAGGATCAATAAAGCACTTTAGAAAAACAGATTTTCAAACCAAGGATCAGTTCATGAAATGTTTGATTTTCACACCCACTTAAACTGTTATTCTACTAACGTTGTCGTAACATTAGTGTCCAGGAGCGTTAAGCTAGTCAAGCCTCTACGATTAAGGCACACAGACAAACGTTAAACAGTTTAGCTAATGCAGTACACTTGTTCCTTCAAATACACTCTGTTAGTTTCAGTCATAAGAATTCATACAAACAGGAACCCTTCATGAATGCTATATCATACACACGAATACATAGTATATACACCTTCAAAAACTCTACCCTTGCTTAAATCAATATATACAGATAACTGGACAGGGCTGAGTGCACAGTGGAGTACAGAAACACCCACAAAGAACAAAAACAATAGACTGTGCACACAAGATTTAGTATCTAGAAATCTGAAGTATCTTAAGTTTAGTATCTAAAAAGATTCATAAACTCACCTTCACCCACACACACAATTTGAAAGCTGTTGTCAGTTTTAACGCAGGGTCACATTCACGAGGTGAAATACTACATTTGGTACAATGTAGCTACCGAAGCTGTGGTATTATAAAAAAAATATATTTAACATTAAAATAAATACTGGTGCTCCTAACATCTAGTTACCTCATCTCTACAGAAAAATGACCCAATCCAACTGCAGTTTACTCAAATGTGTTTGGCTACAGGAACACAATAGCAGAGATAAAAAGCCTTTTTTTTTGTTGTTCATAAACCGTCCCACAAATTCCCATTTCACCTCGGTCAGAAAGATAACTTAAATCAGTTGATCTTTGATAAGACACATTTTAGAAACAGTTGCAATGCTTTCATATTAGCCAGCTGGGAATGGAGCTAGAAGGGGTTTCAAGTGGTGACTGACAGGCTTTGTCTGTTTTATTGCAGGCATAATTAAAACCTTTCAGGTTCTCTGCTGCGAGAAGTTTAGGAGCACAGTGGAGTGAGTTTCTGTCAATATTCATCCAGATCATGGTAAGGTAAAGCCCTTAATTAGCGGAAAGATTTACACATAGAGTCAAGTGACGATGGCCTGAGGCTGATGGTAATGGAGATACCAGAAGTTTGTTCCGCTTCGGACTTTTCACACAACTGTTTGTTTGTAAGCGCTCATCCTAAGTGCCCGTAGTCGGGCTCTCATCACGAGGATACACAGAAGAACACGCTGTGACTGCTTGTCTCAGTCTCTATTGGTTTACTGTAGTTCAGGCCGTGAATCCACCTCTCCCCGTGAGGCTGTGCGGGCACGGATGTACTCGCTGGTCTGCAGGGGTCCGTCTCGTGAGTCCCCGAGACGCCATCTCCGTACTGCCAGGTATGTGTTCAGGCCATATACTCCCATCACCAGGAACCCAAAAATCTGGACAAAACACACACAAAACAACTGTAAGACACTGGAGGAGGAGGATTTCAGCTTTAAACTATGAGATTTAAAGGGATAGTTCACCCAAAATTGTAAATTCTGTCATCATTTACATCGTTCCAGGCTTTTGGTTAACTGTCAAAACACAAATTAACATATGTTTTAAGAAACCTGAGAGGTTTCTGTCCCTCCATTAAAAGGCCAGGTAACCAAAACTTAGAAGATCCCGAAATGTTATAAAACGAAACACATACATAGGACACATCACATTTAGTAAACACGGAATCTCAAATGCATGAGAACCAATGAGAAACACATGATCTTCCGTGTTTATCATAAGGGTTGCGTCCCAATGGGTGTCGATCGATGTTTAGATGTAAATGAAAGCCTACATTAAATCTGTTCAGCATATAAAGCAATCATATCTCTTCTCAAGACTTGGATTAAACCGCTAGATTCACAAGGATTCATTTAATTATGCCTATATGACCTTTTTGAATCTTTTAAGTTTTGGGTTACCTGAACTTTTATTGGAGGGACAGAAACACTTATGTTTCATAAAAAATATCTTAATTTGTGTTTCAAAGATTAACCAAAGCCTTATAGATTTGGAACGGCATGAGGGTGAGTAAATGAATACAGAATTATCAAATTTTGAAAGGGTTCAATTTTTGACATATTGCCCTCTATAGTATATGGCAATATATGAAGTCAATGAGGCTGATAACAGCAAATACTCTCTGTTTCTCTCTGGCAGGCTGTGAGAGCTGAAGGAATTTGCCGTGCCCTGTGGTTCAGAAAAATCCCCGGGTGTTAAAGTGGTTTCCCACTGAGAACATCTGTATCATAAAACACTCAGCACAAATCCCTAGCTTTTGACTTCTAGGGTGTTGGTGGATATTGCGCTGAGCTCAGGTCATTCTTCAAGAGTCTAAAATCATAAAAGTCAGGATCTGAGTATAATAACCTGATCCTGTTTCAATATTTTGAATCATTTCGGCCTTTCTACTTCTCTTCACTGAGCGTCTACAACAAACTTGTTCACAGACACACGAGAGGTCAGAAGCCTCGACCAAAACACACAAACTAACTAGAAAGATATGTGCGTATGGGATGGTTATGGCAGCTTCATTATGTAAACGTGCCAACCCAAATGGAATCGCTGGTCTTTTTTTGAAAGCATTTTCTTTGGAGTATTTGTAGGAAAATCAATGGGATTCTTATAGAAGTTTTTTTTCTGCCTCAAAGTAAAAAATAAAATAAAAAGGTAACTATGACTTTATATCTCGCAATGTGACTTCTTTCTCAATTATCTTGTTTTATTTTTTTGTACTCTGACCTTATATAAATTCAGTGGAATTGACTTAAACAGAGCTGAGACTAGTGCTACACTTTCACTGGCAGCTGAAAACATATTTTTTAATGTGTGTCTGTGCGAAGCTTCTGTGGATATAGTAATGAGGATGCAGTACAAATTTGACCCACATTCTAAATTCAGAGAGAAAAACAACATGTAGGAAGAACAAAACTGTGGGTGAAAAAAGAAGTTGGATAGAGAAATAGAATCGTGACTATGACTTCTCAGAACTTCCCACCGTTTTCCTGTACAGGACTCGCTCCAGGAAAGACTGTGCTCAATTTTAGCCACACGAGGGCAGCAGAGCCCTGGCAGATTAGGGCCCACTTAAAATACTTGAGAAATGACTAAACATTTGAATTCAACCACAACCACAGGGACAGAATTCATGAAATAAAGAGCAGAGTAAGCTTGATAGGTACCACAGCTGCAATCTCTGCTCCAGACTGATGGTTGAGAGCTGCCAAAACCGCTGAGGCCAGAAAGAAGAACAAGGTGCTGGTGGCAGTGTTGATTAGATCCTGCAAGAGGGAAAGAGAGAATGTGATTAGCCGGCATGAAACGCAATTGTGTCAGAATTATATCCAAGGGTCTTGACTTTGTCCATCAGGAATTGACTAGATCATTGTGGTTTGCTATTGCTATGATCTCATGTGAGTGACATGCTTCAAATCAGTATGATTTCTAAATGATCATGTGATACTACAAACTGGAATATTATCATGAAAAAATTATATATATATATATATATATATATATATATATATATATATATATATATATATATATATATATATATATATATATATATATATATATATATATATTAAAATGTGCACATACTATGTTCTAAGGTTCAAAATAATCTCTGATCTGTTAAGACAGGCCTGTAAAGTTTTGAGAGTGACAGAATGTACAAATAAGTAAGACATACACTTAAATTGCTGTGATTTGTTCCAAGAGAAAAGAGACAAATCTCCTACAAATAACAATTGTTTTTTATCGTACAGAGAAAAAGGAAAACTGTATTTATCTGTATGTGGCTATGTTCATAGTAATATCAACATTTATACATTCACAAGTTAAGGTACTCCAGAAAACCCTTTCACCAGTTCACACTTACAAATAATCAGAATCAGATATAATAAAATGTTGCGTATTTGGATGGTTTTGGCCCAAACCCATAGTACTCCCCCTGTATCTTCTGATTAGGATAGTTATCCTAATAGTTAACCAAGCAAGTGTGAGGAGACGGGGTATATATAGGCCTTATCTTGTCCTAATTGGATAGGCAATTTTAACGTGTTTCTCCTGAACTTTGTTTAGAAACATCATTTAATGGCCACAGAGTGAAAACAGAGCTGACAGTGAGGTGTGGTCATGCTGACTGCAGTGATGTAGTTTGACAGGAAGGGGGAGCCAAAAGTACCAACTATCAACTACATTCATTCAGAGGACCCAGAAAGCAAACATTTTTGTTGTTATGTGATGATTTATACCTGTGGTTACAATACCAATGCACCTCTGTGAACTTAAGAGGGACCATTTGTTACATAAGCTGCTATGTGATGCAAGATATATATATATATATATATATATATATATATATATATATATATATATATATATATATATATATATATATATATATATATATATATATATATATTTATATATTTTTTACACCACCATTTAAACATTTGCATATGCAAAAACACACAAATTTAACAACAAAACAAAACGCAAAAAATGTCCAATCTTATTTTGTAACAGTATACAGAGGATTGCGTCTTTCTGATGTCAGTTTCTTTGTAACTTGTGAATTAAAGCGATAGCTCACCCAAAAATGTAAATTATGTCATTAATTACTCACTCAAGATAAATGAAAGTCTTGGTTATGTTTGGAACGGTTTAAATGAAAGGTTTGGAACGACACAAGGGTGAGTAAGTCATTTTTCATTTCGGTGATACCTAAAACATTTTTTTTACTTTTTGAGAGCCACAAGTGAGCTGCATTTAGCACCACAATCAAAAACTTGAGTAAATATAGCTGTGAGCAAGCTATCTGCACAATTCTGTTAGATCACACAAACACATGAGTACCTTTTATTTGGGCCATAAAGTCATTCATTTACAGTCATGCAGTTATGAAGTGATGGATGGGCCTTGGTAGAGGTATGTGAGTCGCGTTCCCATTTTTGTTTATTGCTATTTCAGTTCTCTCTCAATTAATCCACCAACCTTGTTGCAACGATAACAGTTCAGTTTTAAAGATTTTACATCTTTTTCCAAGATGTAAAATAAGTCCCTGGTGTCTGTGAGTATGTGAAGTTTAAGCTCAAAGTACCCCATAGATCATTTTTTTTACAGCATGCTAAAATTGTCACTTTTTGAGGACGAGCAAAAACTCGCCATTTTTGTGTCCCTTTAAATGCAAATGAGCTGCTGCTCCCAGCCCCCTTTCAAGAAGAGGGAGGAGCTTCAAGAGCTCCAGCAACTCCCACTACCTCACTCAGACAAGCACTGAAAAGGTCAAACAATTTTCAGCCTTATGTTCAAAGCGAAGTCAAACAAGTGACATGTAGAATGCAACAGGACGTTTCTGAATGGTTAGTTGGTGAATTTATGTAACTGATGTGGAGTTAAAGGGACAGTTCACCCAAAAAATCTAAATTAGCCCATGATTTACTCACCCTCAAGTCATCCTAGGTGTATATGAGCAGCACTGTGAACGCCCCAGAGCAGTGTGGAGCAGTTATAGGACAGACAGATGCACTTTTATGGATTTCAAAAACAGAAGAACAATCACTGCCATTATGAAGCTTGGATTGGCCAAGACTTTTTTTAATAAAACTCAGCTTTTACTTGTCTGAAAAAAAATTGTCATATACACCTAGGATGACTTGAAGGTGAGTAAATCATGGGATAATTTTCATTTTTGGGTGAACTATGCCTTTAACTATCTTCAAGTCGTACTGTATTGCAATAAATGTGAGAAGACAGATGGGGCAGCTTGAGCAGACTCATAAATAGGCTTTACTACAATAACTTTAGGCTTGTTCGAGATTCATCGGCGCTGCCCAGACTGAAAGCGTATGACAAAGCAGCGTGTGAGCGATTCAAAAGCATAAGGAGTCGTTTGCTCTCCAATCGTAGTGATGCCACTAACCCTTAAAAAGCGATTTTGTCGTAACTGCAGATGTTGTTTATGCCCAAACAGCAACATTACACACTGACAAAAGTTAAAAAAGTGATCATAATCAACCACCCATTTAATACTTTCAAAAATCAGAGTCAAAGCTTTTAGGAGAGAGTGAGAATGGGAGGAACCAAAATGCTACTCTGTTTACTCCTCCTGAGCGTTCAGAGTCTGGAATAGGCATGGGTTTTGTCTGAGCCTCGGCTCTGTAGGGGGTGAAATGTAAAAAGCCCTTCAAAGCACATCACAAACTGAACCTCACTGGCTGGCACCTCAAATTTCACATCCCAGGCCAACGCACCATGAACCGCTGGCTTTGATGTCTTCAAGTGAACACAGACCGTCTTCTCCTCTCGGCTCTAAGCAGTTGTACATGCATTATGACGCTTGTGGGCAGTGGGACATGAAACTGATGGATGAGCAAAGGGATGCACTATGTGATAGAATCACTGACTGACGTTCACTACATTTGTCTTACATTTGTTGACCTTGTACATGTTTTTATGCCTTAGGAAAATTAAACATTTGTTTTTCTATGATGTATTGAACACCGTTGTTGTGAATTAAAACTTTTGCGTTAAGCTAAAAATTTGAAACAATTATTTATGATAATCTTTGATGCATCATTAAGAATGGGTTGAAAAGTAAAAATTTGTGTTATATATACACTATATTTAACACATAATTAATTATATTTAACATCCCACTTTAGATTAGGTATCATTATATACTAATATTTAAATTAATCATTTGATACAATGATACATTATGTACATACATGTTTTTACATTGTAATTTTTTTTTAATGGAATGCGTATTTTAATGTGTTTAAACGAGTTTCAGTTGTTAACATTTCAAATGTTTTGACTGTTTTTTATGTCAGGCGGTACAACCAAATAGCTGTATATTGCTGTAGTTGTACCACCTACCCATACTTGAAATGAACAGTCTTTACCAGTATTTGAGAGACATCTCCACACACTTTTTCACTATGCCACAAGGATGAGTTTGGGTCCTCTGGATGATGCTTTATCATGTTTACTATTACCTTGTCAATTCATAATAAGAGCCATGTTTGTTTGCAGTTGTGCCACCCTGACATTCAAGAAAGCAATTTCTGGAAAATAGTTTTTCAATTATATCAACAGCTTTAAACTACTGATATTTATAAAATGTGTTGACAGGTTTCAAACCTAAAATTATGCCATTGTATTTAAATTAACATTGAATATTGTTTTATTATCAAGACACCATTTTAAATAGTTTTCTTAGTCTGTTCAGTTGTTGGAACAGTTGTACATGTTGGGGTTTTATGATAATAACACAACATAAAATAATAGTTATTATTTAAATGTACTAAAAATGAGTTCAAACTAAATAGGTTTTATTTAATAAATTGATATATGTCATGAATTATCAAATTATTTTAAAAGGAAATAATGAACTTGGACACAAAAATATGCATGTGTCATTGACCTACTTATATTATTATAATTATCTAAAAGATAAAGATCATTAATTTCTGTAATAACAGCTATAATTACACTGTTGAGCCTTCCCTTACATTTTCACCCACCCTTAAACACCAACCCTATCCTAACCTTACCCATATACCTCAATAGCAGCAAAAATGTTTGCAATACAACATCAACACAATAAGTGCATTGTTCTTATTTGATGTACATAGTAGGTTAAGACACCTAATATAAAGTGCGACCATATGGAAAGTAAATATCTGAACTACTGATTTGACCAGGCCATTAGGGGAAACAAAAGAAGAAGTTAAACCTTAAATCAAAAGGTCGCATTCAGATTTCCCACACTGCAGAACATGAAAGTCTCAGTTTATCGCTCTTTATCCGTAAAATCTACATAAATACACACTCTGAGAGGAGCTGGGTGGTTTGTCTGTGTGCAGCCAATAAGCACTCCAGCGTGACTTAGGCATGGCCACCCATGTGACAAAATGCATGATGGGAGTGATTGCCCATACTGTCTCACATGATTCTCGCTCTCTCTCTCTCATCCACACACACTCAAGCGAAACCATGCCCATCTCACACGCAATATAGAACACTAACAATATGCCAAAACCAGGATACGGTCTAAAACATGCCAAACCAGCCTTTGCCTTCACACATACTTCAACAGATGGATCAAATGCAAGCCAAACCAAACTCTGAAACACACATAATGTTAAAAACTGCTGACGCATTTAAAATATTTTGAAGTGTAAGAACACAAAAGCATATGCCTGAGGTTAAACCAAAGTACTAAGTCCAAAGAATTACTTAATGATGAACATACATCACAATAGCTTTATAATCATTGAAGTTGACATACAACGAATAAGTTAATGCAGGTAATATGAGATTGTAGTTGTACACAAACAAAAGCACTCATGAGTGCCCTTGAAATGCACTCTCAGGAGTGTGTGTGTGTGTGTGTGTGTGTGTGTATACTGATGGACTGCATGTAGAGAAGGCAAACTGGCCTCAGGAGGTGTCTAAAACTGGGAAATAGTGTTCACATCTCTGATGTGATCTCTGATGTATTTAACAGCACCAGCAGCCCTTCAAGTTGTTAACAAAGGACTTTTTTGGAAGAAATAATAATGATGCAGAAAATTCGCTTTGCATCACATTATTTTTCATTAAAATATATTCAAATTAAAAAAAAAAAAAGTATATATATATATATATATATATATATATATATATATATATATATATATATATATATATATATATATATATATATAATAAATCAAATGAATCAAATGAATGCAGCCTGGGTGAGCATAACGACTTCAAAAACATTTGAAAAAATCTTACCGACCTCAAACTTTTGAATAGTGTACACTTAGGCAGCATCACCTTCAAGTGCAGCGAATGAGTGTGAAAAAAGACCAGATTTTATACCCGTTAGTGTGTGTTAAATGGAGACAGAGCATTCAGCAAACTGTTGCCAAAAAAAAGTTATTTATGCACAAGAGCCATCTTCAAGCAGTATCTTCAATATAAAAACATGCATATGTGTGCAAGAAACAGAGAATTAGGCGGGGTCTTAGCTGAGCTTCTGCGCCGTATACGGCTTGTGCCAAATATTCTCAGTGGTGCGTTAATACTGAGTTACACACTGCTTTAGGCATCAGGAGGCCCATAGATCTTGGAATTGTGAAAAATAAAATCCATTCCAAGTTTGCAGGGCAACATAACCTGAATCCTGAAGGTTCAGTCATATCTCTTCATCCGCCTCGGTGGTGAGAGTTAAGTTTTAATGAAGCTGCTAAAAGCTTTTCCTGGACCTTCTTTTGGTGTGCTAGGACTCTCTGACGCTCGGTGTGTAAGATAGACAGCATGATGCTATGTTAATCCTTGTCCTTTATCTGGAAATGCTCCCTATACAGTACAAATAGTTTCCACCACTATAAAAGGCGGTCGCAGATGGAAAATCATCTTGATAATTTGGGAAAATATCAGAAAGAATTATTATTATTATTACATCCACTTGGGCTGCGTCCGAAAGCCTGTCCGGATGCCCTATCAGACAATGACTTCGCAGGCAGCGCTTATGCATGAAGTTAACTCTCAAAAATGATTTTGGACAGACTTCCAAGGCACCATAATGGTTTAAGGATCTACAACAAAATAGAGAGAGCTTTGGTAATAACTAAGCAAATATTTAATTACTTCAAAACTAAAAAATGGCAGAGAACGTGGAAAAAGTTGGTCAAAAACATAAATTTACACACAAACTGGCCAACAACCGCAACTTTCAGGTGCCATTTTTATTTTTTTAGCCAAACTATTACTGAATCAAAAGAGAACCAGATATCCCCAGATATCATAGGCAGTGAAGGATGCATCTATGCTGCCTTCTAAAATCGATCAGATAAAGGTATTTCAGCAGACAGAATGTGACACGATCATAAGATTCGGACGTGCCATGTTGCCTCCCTTGCCGAGGCAGCATTTCCAGCTTTCGAGTACAGCCATAGTTAGTTGAATAATAATAATAATTTATGATGTTTTACAAGTCTTAATGAGTTGGATTTCCAAATTACACATCTTTAATGTATCTTTACTCTTCTCGCGATTGGCCTGTAGTTCATGTTCAGTAATGACACATAATCATAGGTTTACTGCAAAGCGTCTCAAGTCTCAGAGAGGCCATTCCATTAAAGCACACAATGTAAAACCAATCATTATCCTGTCACCTCACAAAGTCAAATCTCTCCTCATTTCCTTCTAAAATGCACCATCTATTTCTAGTTGTGTTTAGTGAACACTGGCCGCGCTTTTCTGTGTATATATACGTGTGTGTGTGCGGTTAAAGAAGGTTTGTGAATTGGTACAATGGTGCCAGCGTACCACCGCAAGCTGAATGCGCTCATTCTACTGACCTATCACTTTCAATAATGTCAGTCACCATGCCAGCTCCCTTTGAGCCTGGCACTGAATCACACCATCAAAGCACTCAGCGGGAGTAGGGGGTGCTGTACAATAGATGGACCATCTCACACAACCGCCCCTCTGGAACCAACTGCCACAAGAAACCACCAGCTAGCTTGGTGTGCATGCTCCGATCTGCTGCCATCTAAACTAAATCAATAGTAGACATGAACCTATTTAGTACAAAAAGATTTTAAGACCTAAAACGTCCACCACAGTTGTGCTCTTTAAAGGGAGAAGTTTAATTGCTGCTGGGTTTGGGAGGATTTTATCTCAAAATGAGACCACAATTACAGGACCAAAAAGTACCGTTTACTTTTAGCGCTGTGTTATGTGAAAGTTCCTGAAGCACAGCAGTGGTGAAGTTACGAAAGCCAGAGATACAAACATGAATGAGGGCAGGAGAGCAAGGCTGTTACTGAACAAACCCCTGTCCCAGTGCATCCATTCCAGAACAAATGAGAGGCCTGGGCCAGTGGGGTTTGCCTGGCAGGAGCTGATGCTCAGTCCAAAACCTCCAAAGCCCCACCACAGCTGAAATGGTCCTAAAGATCACAGTTCTTCCAATGAGCCATGGCAATACCAAGAAAACCCCAACTCGTCAGTATTCAAAACACATAAGAGTGCACACACTCACATGCATCGACTGGACACCTCAAAAACACTGTTTAATATCTTTCCAATGATCAACACAATCCGGCTCTCAACATTTCCTGATCTCATTCCTTCTTTTAACCCCCCACCATTTCCTCTCATTTTAACCACTGTAAATACAATTATACAAATAAAATAAATAAATAAATAAAATACCAAAAAAGTGCCAAAACAAACTTGTCAAAGCATTAAGACAGAGTAAAGGTCTTGTCCTAAATCAAAACGTAATGCTCTAAGTTTTTTTCATATATGTATAGGTCAAATTAGGGCTAAACAATAAATGGTTAAACTGATAATCAGGATTATTTTGCTTGTGATTATTAATGACAATTGTTCTATTTCATCATATTTAATTAATAATAAACATCAACTAATTTTCATACACATAAGAGTTTATTTTATAAACTCTTATGTGTTTTATCATATACATCAACACACTCCCTACATTAAGAAAATTGGTAAAACCTTAAATAGCATCTGACAAAAGTTAAAACATTTGAATTCCAATATTTCCAAAGTATGTTAACGTTTTTTCTATTAAACAACAAAAAGACTTTGTATTGTAGTACAAAGGTTGTGTAAATGCATCTATTCAGCAACCATAATCACAAACAATATGGCCAAGAGATCAAGCGGCAACCTCCCCCGGTTTCTCTTGAAGCCAATACGGAAGTGACTTAAACTGCAGTTCATGCTCCAGAAGGGAGCAGAATCTCATTGAACCCCATGTTAAAATGCCTAACTTTACAGCATAAAAAAAACATGTTTACAGCCTGGTACAAATTGTAGCTTTGGTCTCAACGGCGAGGGGGGTGATTTTTTTTATAACTCATTTGTTTACATTACATAAAGCCTTAAAGTTATGCATTAAGGGCGTGGCCACTTTGAGTGACAGGTGAATTGCCAGTTGTCTGCTGTCTGTTAGTCATCATGTCACCTCAGCTCCGCCCACGTCTGTTACACGGGAGTGAAGCGTGATGGCAACGGCTAGCTCGATCCTACTTTACGCTTCAGAACTGCTCTTCAGAATCCTATGGGTGATGTCACGGACACTACGTCCATATTTCTTTACAGTCTATGGTCAAGATTCATGTTTGGCTTTATTATATTTTGTCACTGAGAAGGTTTGCTCGCAGATTTAACATCAGCAAACAGCAGAAGCGGCCTTGTGAATGAACACAAATTGGCTGCAATTTCATTTGAGCAGAATATCACAATGGAGCTCACTAAAATCTATATTTGTCAGTATTTTCAGTTCATCAGTGCTTTTTGGAGTGCAATTGCCAGGTTGGGAAGATTTGGTAAAACTGGGTGGAAAATATATTGATTTAAGACGTTAAAACTCTGATTGGGGGATTTTAACTTGACATCTGCAAAACATGTGGAGACTTGTTACCAGTGCAAGATAAAATAAATGTCAAATGGGGAAAAAATTAAGACAAATAAACACTGGGCCAAAATCGTATTCGCAAATGACGCCTAATAACTCGAGAGAAGAAAAAATCATGATCACGATCAAAAAGCCCTATGTTAAAAGCATATTATAGGACTCTTTGAAACCAGTTTGCAAACAAGGGTTCAACAATCTCCATCTACTAAATGTCTGGGTGGGCACATGGAATATTAAAGAAAACAGAAATTTGAACTTAAATTGGTAGAGGCACTTTCTTCTTGTCTGTGTGAGGTTAAGCACATATTCTTGCGTATACCATAATGCAATGAGATAGTTATGGTTGGATGTGAGTTGCTGTTACTTTTCTTGGTACATGCACAGCTCTGGAAATAAAACTCTACAGCCTTTTCCATCATAAGCTCTGTAATAGATCCACAGCAATGAGGTCCAATTATGCAGAGCTTTGTGTGTGAGTGTGTGTGTATAGGCAGGGGGACAAAGGGAACCATGCCTTATTAATCTTTCAGTGAATCAGTAAATTCATCTCCCAAGAGCAGCCATTCATGTTTGGTAGAAGCGGGTTTAATGAGAGCTGTGAGCACACAAGCTCCCATTCTGAGCAATACAAACCCTGTGTGCATGGCCTCCTCCTCAGCAGCACTGGACACAAGAGAGCAGCTTATTTTTCTAGTATGTCATGGCAACAGAAAACCCGTTTAATTTATGTAGGCAGCTGACCACCACAAACAACTAACACTTTCTCATTATCTATTATCACAAGCGCTTCTTAAAGTATTATGCAGGGCTGTCCAAACCTTCTCCTGGAAGGCCACTGTCCCACAGAGTTTAACCTCAACACACCTGCCAGGAAGTTTCTAGAATGCCTACTAAGGGTATGTTTTCATGAAACATACAGGTCCTTCTCAAAAAATTAGCATATTGTGATAAAAGTTCATTATTTTCCATAATGTAATAATAAAAATTTAACTTTCATATATTTTAGATTCATTGCAAACCAACTGAAATATTTCAGGTCTTTTATTGTTTTAATACTGATGATTTTGGCATACAGCTCATGAAAACCCAAAATTCCTATCTAAAAAAAAATAGCATATTTCATCCGACCAATAAAAGAAAAGTGTTTTTAATACAAAAAAAAGTCAACTTTCAAATAATTATGTTCAGTTATGCACTCAATACTTGTTCGGGAATCCTTTTGCAGAAATGACTGCTTCAATGCGGCGTGGCATGGAGGCAATCAGCCTGTGGCACTGCTGAGGTGTTATGGAGGCCCAGGATGCTTCGATAGCGGCCTTAAGCTCATCCAGAGTGTTGGGTCTTGCGTCTCTCAACTTTCTCTTCACAATATCCCACAGATTCTCTATGGGGTTCAGGTCAGGAGAGTTGGCAGGCCAATTGAGAACAGTAATACCATGGTCAGTAAACCATTTACCAGTGGTTTTGGCACTGTGAGCAGGTGCCAGGTCATGCTGAAAAACGAAATCTTCATCTCCATAAAGCTTTTCAGCAGATGGAAGCATGAAGTGCTCCAAAATCTCCTGATAGCTAGCTGCATTGACCCTACCCTTGATAAAACAGTGGACCAACACCAGCAGCTGACATGGCACCCCAGACCATCACTGACTGTGGGTACTTGACACTGGACTTCAGGCATTTTGGCATTTCCTTCTCCCCAGTCTTCCTCCAGACTCTGGCACCTTGATTTCCGAATGACATGCAAAATTTGAGCGACAGTCCAGTGCTGCTTCTCTGTAGCCCAGGTCAGGCGCTTCTGCCGCTGTTTCTGGTTCAAAAGTGGCTTGACCTGGGGAATGCGGCACCTGTAGCCCATTTCCTGCACACGCCTGTGCACGGTGGCTCTGGATGTTTCTACTCCAGACTCACTGCTTCCGCAGGTCCCCCAAGATCTGGAATCGGTCCTTCTCCACAATCTTCCTCAGGGTCCGGTCACCTCTTCTCGTTGTGCAGCGTTTTTTGCCACACTTTTTCCTTCCCACAGACTTCCCACTGAGGTGCCTTGATACAGCACTCTGGGAACAGCCTATTCGTTTCTGTGTCTTACCCTCTCGCTTGAGGGTGTCAATGATGGCCTTCTGGACAGCAGTCAGGTCGGCAGTCTTACCCATGATTGCGGTTTTGAGTAATGAACCAGGCTGGAAGTTTTTAAAAGCCTCAGGAAGCCTCATCTTTTGCAGGTGTTTAGAGTTAATTAGTTGATTCAGATGATTAGGTTAATAGCTCGTTTAGAGAACCTTTTCATGATATGCTAATTTTTTTAGATTTTTGAGGGTTTTCATGAGCTGTATGCCAAAATCATCAGTATTAAAACAATAAAAGACCTGAAATATTTCAGTTGGTGTGCAATGAATCTAAAATATATTAAATTTAAATTTTAATATATATACAAACATGCATGTGTGTGAATTTATATATACATAATAATTATACACACATATATTATGTAAACACAAACTTTTATTTTGGATGTGATTAATCGCGATTAATCGTTTACCCAGCGCTAGTGGAAATCAAATCATTAAGTTAATAAGAACAACATACTGTTAGACTCCAGTTGACATGCGGCACTTTGGTGTGCAGGTTCAGGCTGAAGATGAGGAGCAAGACGCTTGTGACAACAAAGGCACTGCAGCTGACAAACTCAAAGAGGTAGACGCCGGCACAAGGCGAGCACATCATTATGGTCTCAATAGAGATGAAAGAAATGAGAGCCAGGACCTGCAACAGAGAGGAGAAAAATGATTATTTTAAAACAAAACAACATGCATTCGTTCCAGCAGTAAACAACTCATTTTATTTTATCAAGCAGAAAATCAAAGCCAGCATCTAATGTTGACTTAAACGATAGAACTACACAGATTTATCGCCAAATCATGGTGTCTGATTTAAGAATACAATATAATACAATGTAGTCCTTTGTGAAGAGCAGTGAAAAACCACAAGAAAGTATTTTTTCTCAAAAGGCTGTTTCAAGGAATAAATGACTCATCTACATTCAGGGCTTACTTTGTAATACGTTTTCCACATGGTCATAACAGAGCCTTGTAGAGCATGTTGAACCCTACTGAAGTCGCAGAGGGTTCACCAATGTTTTCCTGCCGCATTTGTCAGTAGACCACAGCACGGGAAGAATTCTGAGGTTAAAATGCTATTTAGGTGTTATGCAGCCTTGACTCTCCAGCATAAAACCTCAGACAGATTACAGGTTGGATCGCTCCAACAGGGGAGACAGAACCACTGCCACAAAACATTCCAACATCCAGACGGGGGCCATTTCAAGCTGGCCCGGACCGGACGCTGTCACGCACGCATCTAGATATGGAAGTACAATGTGGAAACCTCCTTAGGAAATGAATGATCTCTGTGATGGATGTAAGCTTGCTAATGGAACGACAGTGATAGTCAGCCAACAAATTTAGCTTCTCTTGATGCTGAGGAATAAAAGCAAAACCATCCACTGGACCGTGACACTATGGGGTACCCAATTGGATCCATATGGAATGAACTTGATGGCAGCAGTTTATGCATTACATGACCAAATTGTGGACTCTTTGGAGAACTGCAATGGGCTGAGGGTCCCATTTGGGTGGGACCAAAAAGATGAATGCTCAGGGTCTGTCAATCAAAGAAAATAAGACCCAACAAAATGTCTGCATTCTTTCTCCAAAGCTCATGCTGTGCATTTGAAATGCAAATCGAGTCGAGCATCAGCCAGCACAATTGCAATTACGGTATGAGAACTGAACAGATCAAAGATTTTCCACGACAGCAGTCACCTGGTCTACAATGCTCCCTCTTTTCTTTTACACAAACGAATATCAAAACTGAAACATTTAATGAGGTAAAGCGCTTATGTTATACTTACGCAATTTCTGAGTATCTATGAGAACAAATGCTATATATGTATACACTTATAAAACTCAATTAGCATAGTTGTGATAATTTCTTATAGCTTTAACATTGGTTTCAATAATAATATAAATAAATATCATTTAAAATAAAATATGGTATGTTAATGTGATTGCTATGAATTGTTTTATTTTTACTTTTGACTCAAGAGCAGCTTGTGAAGGCATGAAGACACTGGATTTACATTATCTTGCTAGTTATCTCCCTTCCAAATGATTTATTTATTCTGCCTGAAACATTTATTTAAAGCAACCAACAGTAACTCTCAAGGTGGGGTTAGGTGCCTTGTTAAAGGGGCAGTTTACCCAAAAATAAAAATTCTGCCATCATTTGCTCACCCTTATGTCATTCTAAACCTGTACGACTTTCTTTCTTCTGTGTAACCCAGAAGAAGATATTTTGAATCATGTTCGTAACATCTATTGTATGGACGAAAAGAAAAAAATTCTAAAAATATTTTCTTTTCTGAAATATTTTCTTTACACAAGTTTGGAATGACATGAGGGTGAGCAAATGATCACATCATTTAAATGTTTGGGTGATCTATACCTTTAAAGGATTAGTTCGCTTTTAACCACTTTTAATGTCATATAGCACCATGTTTTAGAGTTTACTCCACACGGCTCCGGGGGGTTAATAAAGGCCTTCTGAAGGGAATCGATGGGTTTTTGTTTATTATCCGCCGGAGTCGTGTGGAGTACATTTATGACATGGGCGTAACCACCATAGACATTGAAGAGGATAAGTCCCCCCCAATAATTAGAAACGGCCAAACTGTCCCCTCCAATATTTGAAATTCTTGCACTGCTCTCCATTATGCAGTGCTCTGTATGTTAGGATGACAAAAAGGTTTAAAAGTTACATTTTTAGTCTGGTCTGTCTCAGGTCTAACTGTGCTCGTCAATGTCAAAATGATTGAGATGGCCAATAAAATCAAAGGCGGGGTTTACGTTCTCTCACAAAACAAAATATACTCTTAATATGCAATAATTGAACATCTTTTTAATGAAGAAAAAAAACGATATATGAGGGTGGATTAGAGTCTGTAAACTTTGACACGGTTTAGAAAAATTCTATCCCCAGACCACTAAGGAATTCAAACGTTAACAGCGGCTCTATGTATTAATTCACTAACGGGAAGAATCTCGGACTAACGTTATATTTGATGCAAAATAATTCAAATATAATTTGCAAATAGTCACAAAATCATTATTTCCCAAGTAGACTTAGACCTAGAATACCGTTCACTGTTATGTTTCTTTATGCTTTATAAATTAATAAAACATTGGATGCACTTTTTTTAAGCTTCAAAATCACTGTCATTATACAGTGTAGAAGCATCAGGATATTTAATAATATAACTCCGATTAATGGTAAGTGGATTACTTCTAAACAGTAGATGTTTCTTAAATTCAATGTAATTAAATATTCATAGGAAGGCTGAATGTTATCACAAAGTGTCAACTACTTTTTACCCAACTGACACAAACCCTTCTTTAATATCACATCCGGCTTATTTGCACTGATCCCATTAGGGAAGTGTGGACCAAAGATAAATGACTCATATCATCACACTCCTGTCACAGTGCCAGCAGAGCCAGCATCACTGGCTTACTGTCATGCACCATCAAAAGACAGGCTAAAGATGTGTTTTTTAAGATGAGGTCATTGATCTTGATACACAGCACAGCTTGTGTCCCACAAGGCAGCAGGTGTCAGGCACACAGAAAGCATAAGATTTTAAGTAATGTTTATATGTCACTCCCCACCCTCCACCTTCACCTCCAGCTCCTTCTGCTGTCTTTCACAGCCCCCCTACATTAAGCAATAAGTTCCTTGCAGCAATGACCACATGGAGTCAAATCCCCAGTTTGTACACACGCCATCTGTTGTGCCCAGAAAATTAATGGTGGGAGGCTTGGTCTGACAGCTTGCATTGTGTTCCAAGAGCTCCTCCTTAAACGGAAATGAGCCTTCGAGCTCCCACCCAACAGTCTTCTCCTCGCCTAAAGGGAATTGCTTCTTGCACAAAATTTAAACCACTATTCCAAAGCTTCTTAACCTTGGAAATGTTCGCAGAAAAGCAAACCCTCCACATTACATAAGTTTCACAAGAGCGAGTGGAGAAGTACACAGGCAAAAAGCATCTGATAAGTCCATCAACTCACTACATTACAGAGAGCTCTTTCATTATGTTTAACTGTCCCTTATCAAAATGGAAAAACTAACCTTTAAGGTAAAATGACACATTTATGACACTACTTCACTGCCTAAGACAGCTCCAAAAACATCTATAATTGTACTCATGTCAGAATGACACAAGGTGAAATCACCTGCCTAGGGTTAATAAACAGCCATTATGTTAAGACTGTGTCTTAAGATCTAGTATGACCCAATAGCAGTTTGTCAAGGGCCATTCAGTCTTACTTTTCAGGTCAATCTACATTTTAATGTAACTGATTTTTTGTTTTCAAAATGTGATGTCTAACTTGTAAGACTAGTCTTAGCGGTTCATGCAACCGGTGTGGTTTCATTCTCCGAACTTGCACAGACAGTGTAAAGGTCAATAGTTTTGCCCTTCAGGGCTGAACAGTATAAATTGGCAGGGTGCTTCCTGGACAAACTGAAAGGAAGCCATATAAAAACAAAAGTTTGGAGAGTATCTCTAGTAGCAACTGACTACTGTTGATTAGTGAGGTTAACTAGTTTACCCACACAGTAAAAAGGATCAAAAAGTTAAAACAGCATGTTTTCACATTGCTTTAACTCATCAAATTTGATAAGTTAAGCAATTGAATCTTTTTTTATATATTATACAAGATTCAACTATTGTATTTAAAGTCAGTTTAATGTAATTTAAGTTGAAATGACTTAACAATCCAAGTTGACTGTACTTAAAAATGTAAGGCAGCAACTTTTTCAAAAGTTTGAGGTCACTTTTGTTTTTACAGAAGTAAATACTTTTATTTAGCAAGGGTATGACAGTAAAGAAATCTATAATGTTTCTTTTTATCACAACAATTATAATGATTTCTATTTCAGATAAATGCTGTTATTTTTTACTATCAATTCATCGAAGAATCCTGAAAATCTCCAAAATTTTAAGCAACACATCTGTTTTCAACATAGTTGAATAATAATAATAAATGTTTCTTGAGCACCAAATCAGCATATTAGAATAATTTCTTAAATATCAAGCAACTGCCTCTCACAGTTCAAAATGCTTACGCTACATCTGATGACATTGCACACCAGTTACGCTCGATAAATATGGATATTTTTACCTTACACAAACAATCGGTTTGCTTTAGAAGGCCTTTATTAACCCCCTCCGGAGCCTTGTGGAGCAGTTACATGACGGATAGATGCACTTTTATGGACTTCAAAAACAGAGCAACATTCACTGCCATTATAAAGCTTGGAAGAGACGGGACACTTTTTAATGTAACTCTGATTGTGTTCGTCTGGAAGAAGAATGTCATATAAACAAGGATTATATTTTTGTAGAAGCCCAACAGATTATATTTGAATACCAGTCATATGGTTATTTGTGTACTTCTGTGAATGGAATGGGGTGATCCAGCCAAGAAAACCACATCTGCAGATGGACAAAACATTTCACAAAGATTAAACAGTCAAAAAGTCTCCTCCCTCACCTTATCCCATGGGAGCCTTAGGTAAATCATTGGCCACTACATGGAGAAACAGCCATGGTTGAATATTCTTGGCAAGCCAGCAGCAGGAAACATGCAGCCATGTGAAAAGTCCTGTGCTACAGATCAATCTGCTCCCTTTTCCCCAAAAACATTCCAAACAATCCAAATAACACTCAGATTGTTAGCAGGACAGAATGAGGACACAAAAACATAATGTGACAAAAGCAAGAACATAATAAAACTAAAGTCTAACTAGCGGAGCTCGATACAGCCTCTCTCATATGCAGTGGGTAATTTATTAAATATCTTTTTTTTTTTGAGGAATGATTGATCACATATTCAAACAAGTCTGATATATTATGGTCGCGGCTCAAAACACCCCAAGGGATATTACTGGAATGTTGCAATTTAAAAGTTATGTGGGAACCGTCTGAATCATATCCTGTTTAGTTTATAGTTCAGTCTTAAATTTGAATTAATTCCCTCTTACTACGCTGTTCATTACTGCAATATGAAACATCCCATACCATATAGTCTACCTGAGCAAAGAAACAGCTCATACAGTAGACGAGGCGTTTCACCTTCACTGAGCATTACGAAACATAAACATCTGAGGTGTGTGATTAAACAAACTAGAGGCTTGTTCTCCAACGTTTACTTCCATCCATATGGTAAACAAGACTAGACTGGTTTTAGGTCAGCAATAACCAGAGCATTACAATACTACCCGTGCCTGCCTGTAATCTGACTCCACAGGCAAATTAAGCTTCTAGGTTCACATAAAACAGCAGATAGAAAGCCACTCATTATGTTGATGAAGATAAAAATATTACGTGTAACACATGCTCGCTATGTCAGCTAGTACATGTGCTTCCAAGTATTATCACTTAATAAATCCGATTAAAGTCTGTCTGTGAAGTCATTTGCCTCAAGACGCATATAAAGGCAGAAAACTGGATTCATTGAACAATCTTTGAGCAGACAAGCTATCTTCTGTGCTTGGCACACAGGTTGTTTCCTTTGGCAGCGTACACAAGCCCTTGTTTCACCTAATGACTTCCTTAGTTTCACTCTGTTTTCCCCCTGTGCATGCAGTTTCTTAACTTTGCATCACCATGAGGGCCCGATCTGAGATGCTTTGCTTTTGCTGAGCCAGCAGAACATAGTAATTTTTTTTCTCTCTCTCTCCTTACGCTTCCCACTCCTTTTTCGACATCTGGCAGAGGTTCACAGGCAGAAAGCTCTTATGTGAGTTTCTGTTTTGTTTGACCATGGTGACTCTATAGCTTTTTTGGGTGTTTTGCCAATCAAGCAGGCCTAAAGTTCAATCTGAAAGTTAATTCATTCAGACTCCAGGCATCATTTCCCTCCGTCAGCGATGCATTCCAGAGATTTTGATGCCTGTCGGCATGTATCCAACAGGAAATATTTGTATTTAAAACCCCAAAAAAGAGGAAATCTGCCCTCCTCACACTAATCCAATATGAGAAGAATGTTATTAGGAGTGAATATCTAATGGAAATATGTGGAAAGCATGCTCCATCATCTTATGCCGGGAAAATTAATATTTTTTAAAATAAAAAAATAGCACTGTTTGGGTGATGGAGACATCCGTTTTGTCTTAAATATTTTACATGGAATGAAATATACAATATGGGAAATGTGTCTTGCTTACACTAATACAGTCTAACATGAGAAGAATGTAATCAGGAAATAACAATTAAATCACATATGTGAGAAAGAAAGAAAGAAAGAAAGAAAGAAAGAAAGAAAGAAAGAAAGAAAGAAAGAAAGAAAGAAAGAAAGAAAGAAGTGTTGATGATTAAGTCATCTTTACTTTTGCTATCCTGCTGACTCTGTAGCAATACACCTTGCTGAAGTTCAGTAATGAAAACCTTATAGGCTCATAAGTTTTTCATGGAAAGGAGAAACTGACTATTCGAACTTACCACTTCTACAACTTTTAAAATACCGAAATGTGATTTGAGATAGTCCAGGTCACACCTGATGGCCCTGAACACATTTCTGGAGTGCACGGGTTCGGTGGTCGGCTGATACGGACTATTGGCTCCTGAAATCATCGAGGTGTTGGAGGCCTCGCCATCAAAGCCCTCTGCCTCCTCGTTATTCCTCATGCTGAACTCTTTAATCTCCACGTCCCGCCCAGATAATAAGAGCAGATTTGGGTCCGAAACAGCGATCCTCTGGTCCTCTGAAAACAATGTCTCAAAAAAGAACAACCCTCGTTACAAAACGGGCGCCGTGAACTCCTGCCGTGTGTCTGACTTACAGATCCCGAGCCCAAACACTACATCCACCTCTCCGTAATCTCCAAACCCATTCCTGCCTTTGTGCTGTGCTCGGATCCTGTTATGAATAGAGCTGAACGAGCTCGAATGATCACGGCTGTTCTCATGGCAGTGTCCATATTTCACAGTTTCTGGATGCAGAATGTAATGTTGCTGCGAGTCTCCGCCCCCAAACTACAATCCTGCTTGGAAAGACGCTTTCAAGTAAAGTCTTTTCGGCTGATGTCAGAGAAACAAAAGCACAAAACAGTCATAATCAAAACGTAAAGCTTTGAGTTATTGTTTTGCCTTATGTAGGTAAAGAACGCAATAGCCATACGATTCATCAAATGCGAGGAGACGACACAGTAGATTAATCTGTAGCTATGGCAAGCCGTTTTAACATATATTCCGTAAAACCAACTTAAATGGAAACAATTTGACAATGAATTTTAAAGTTATACTGTTCACTTCTATGTGTTCCACCAATTGTTGCTAGTAAAATCTTTGGTAGTGCTGAATATTTTTCCATCGTGAATATCACTAAAGTTATTTCTCTCACATTTTAGTGTAAAATGAGACAAATATGATATTTTAATATATATTATTTTCATATTATTAATATTAATATTATTTATTTAGCAGCTTAGATAGTTTAATGCTTAGCTAACTAGCAAAACCCCAGATGCATAGGTGGGGCACGCTGTAACACTGCAATACAATGTGCCCCACTATTACAGCTGTGCAAATGACATAAGCAAAGTAATCCAAATATAACTTTTATGAATTCTGCAGGAGAATCCCGGAACAGGTGGGATGTCTGGAATAAAGACTGTAAATCCATGTTCAATGTTCAAAAATGACTGTTTCAAAAATGTAAAGCATTCTGGCTAGCCTATTTGTCTCCTGTTCTTTGAGAGCTGTGTGGAGGGATGGGATGGATGTATTGTGTTCAGCTGTTTTTCTGATTGTCTGAATGTGGCTTATTTTTTCATTGTTTTGAACTATGATGTATACCGGTTTTCCAGTGTGTTTATTGTCAAACGCCAACATTAGTTTATTTTTTAATTATTAAAAATGTCCTTATTTTATATGATTACAATTGATTTTATTGACAAAATATTTTAATTTGTCTTGTATATATATTTTTATTGGATAACAATTTAAGGTGCCATGTGGTCGTTACAGCATGCCCCACCTATGGGAATTCTGAAGCCCAAATGGATTAACACAAACTGAGAAATTCAAAGTCTTAGGTTGTGCCCAGCCTTTACCTACTTGTTGCTGAAATTGAAAAAGATACTCATTACATGATTACTTACTAATAATTTAAGATAGTTGGGCCCACCTGTAGCAAAAAAATACTAGGTAGGTAAACAAATTTATTTTAATTCAGCTTGCCACATTGTGTCCGTTTTTAAACCCTACAGACAGCAGTTGATCATTTTTCTTATGTAAACTTTTATACTTTCTACCAGCTTAATATTTAGAGACAATAAGTTGTGTGTAGATTTATTTAACCCAAAAATTGTAAATGCAGACAGTAGTATACATCCCATATTAGAATATATTCTAATAGGTGTATACACACAGACACATTGAGTTAAAAGTAGTCATGTAACATTTTATATTCTGTATACAAGTTTGTTATATGACTTTGTGTACTTTTACATAGAACGTGTGTAGCCTTACGATTGCAATTTTGGAAATGTATGGATGTACACATTTTCAAACATCTAACTGATTCAAAATAATTGATAAATTTGGAGAACAGCACTGCCCCCTACTGGTCTGGTTCCCAAAAAATCATCTGAAAACTGGCATCTCTTAAACAGTTTCAAAGTCTCAATCGATGTACTGACAACCAAAATATAAAAATTTCCTAGTAATCAGTACTGTATTCTGTGCGTCTTCTGAAATGAAATAAACCGACATAAGCACAAAAAAAAAAATCATCACAAGATATTTGTAGTCTGGATTTGTATTTTATTTAAGCCAGGACTGAAAAAAAGACATTTCCTTATCTTGTTTGGATTAAAGCAAGATTTCACATGGCCACATACTGCATCAAGTTAAAGCCATACAATCAGACTAACTTTACGGTACAGACCACAAACAGTCCTTTGTGTGAATAGAAAGGTCTTTCAATTCATGTATAGAAAATTTTGGGGTAAGTGCATATTAGAAGGATTATACAGAACAAAGCGGACAACATCCCTCCTAGTCTGAATGAAATACATACAAAATGTGCTGTTCATTATATAATTGCAATCAACCCCAACCAAGGGAAAGAAATCAATGAAGCTGAAGCCAAGTAAACTTGTTTCTTTTGGTGGCCACCCTTAGACCTTTTATCCATTGTGGGTCTCCTTTGGGAAAACAGATGGGTTCTGAGTTAGGAAGCTTTTTCAAGTACTTCAGGCATCTCAGGAGCAGCTTGTTAGTTTTTCAATTTCTTAGTCCTTTAAGTTTTTGCTTATATTTACCAAGCTACTATTAAAGTCAGTAACCGGCGAAATGTGTGTAGGAAAAAAAAATGTTTAAATGCTAACAATTAGTTGCTTTTTAAAATGTAACTAAGATGAATTAATAACAGTTCTTCACTTCCAGTAAAACGATTACAACGCCAAATCTTTTCAATGGAAAAAAAGAGCCATGTTCACACAGGAATGTGTCAGTGATACTTAGTGAGATTTCAGTCACACAGCAAATGCAGAATGCAATGAAATACTTAAGTGCATCTTAAGTGCATTTAGGGTTATATGAGTAGAATGTTATATGTGATCGAAGGCTTCATGAGTGAAAGCCAAGAAATTCTAAACAAGAGGTATATAGTCCAGACTTAATGTTGTGCTTGAATATCAGCAAATGCTTTAGCCCTGCCCATCATAAATGGAAACCGTTAAGCAATATTATGCAGAATAAATGAAAATTTCATTTAAGTTCCTTATCTCTAGTTTGGTATGAGACTTTTCTTTTCATATTTCTAACACAAGTTCATGCAAAACAACAGTAAACTCTACACGCCTTGTGGTCTATTCCCTTGAAGAGCTTAAAAAAAAAAATAGGACATTGAACACAGACCACCACAGTAAACAGAGGATCCGTTTTGGAATGATGGCTTCTCCAGGCTCGGCCAAGAGCGGCCACCTGGGAGAAATTTAGGGCAGCTACTCGACATAGACATAACATGTGGATTCTAAATCTTTGGTTCCAGATTCCAATTCTCTCCGTTTTCCTTTTTCATCTGAAAATGTAATGATCACTTAAAAGCCACTTTAGCTGCTCCGTTTCTCCACTACAACATCAAGGTTAAAAACCTTAAGAAAACCATTACATCATGTTTGTGGATGATTTGTCAAGCTAAACCAACTTAATTTGTTACATGTTCAATGACCAAAAAAAGAAAAACCGTTTGCTTGACACAAGGAGTTCAATATGATACAGTATCAGTAGTGGAAGAAAATGTTGAGAAATTCACTATGAAGACGGACGAGGCTGTTGTATGGGCTCAAACCTACCCTGAGTGAAGAGACAGAGCATGTGGAGTGACAACAGTGAATGCTACACTGAAGGCAAAGTCGTCACTTCCAGTGGGCACTAAGGCAGGGCACACAGAACAAACAGAGACACCTACGCTGCGCAGAAACCGGGAATGTTTAACATGAATCAGTCCTCAAGCTATACATATATCTCATTTGTAAGGACTGACAAAAGACACAATGTACAGTCTGTCACTTGGCCACATGAGAATGGTGCTATTGGTTTAAGCCACAATTTCAAACTTGAGGGTGGGACGAAATGTCCCGTCAAGATGCTAAACATGTTTTATGTGGACACTGACATTCACATATTGAAAGGCAAGCTCCCTATGGCAGCAAAATAGAATATAGGCAAATGGAGTACGCAAAATGTGAAATTTTAGCACACAAAAAATCAATGACCACAGACAAAAAATAAATTACATGAAGCTGGATAAAAAAAAACAAAAAGAACTATTGACTGTTGATGCTACAGTGCAATTCCACTTTTGGAGACAAGCACCTCCACTATGACACAGGCACTTGGGAGTTATACTAGGAAAGATGCTGCCCTGCCCCTCTCCTCCAAAAACAACCATAGCCAAAAGAAAATGCTCAGCCCGATACTCATCAATGCTCGTTTCATCTGAAATAGTTCTCCATAAATTGTTAAAATAATTCAATTTAATACAAAATCAAATCAAAGCTCGTATAGCAAATATTTTGCGCGTATTTACATAATTCAAAGCGGCGGTGTGGCAATATCTGCCATTCCTGTATGCTGAAGGCCAATGGGTATTTGTCATTAGTGTCATGACATCAGTGATGCTAACCATGTTAAGTGAAGCTTAACGTCTCACTGATAAAACACAGAGGAAATAAAAGCTTGCTTTACTTTCTTCTTTATAAATACATCAGCATAAATGCAACTATATTTGTACACACTAGATTCTTTTCGCAAGTACTTCTTGTTTTTGATGAATATGTTTAGGCTTTTAGCAGTAGTTGCAGCAGATTACAACACGAAGCGACTGCTCATTGAATGCAGAAGTGCGTATCTGCTCTCGTCAGGAGGAGAGGAATGGGTGCAGTTAAAGGTGTCCCAAGCTGAGCAAGGCCCCACACTTTAGAGGTTTGACTGCCTCCTTAAGGAGAGAGCACCCATTACCTGACCTGCCATGCCACACCAAAAATTAAATCACCACAAATGAACAAACAACCATAGAAAGTGGTCTGGAAATGAAAACAAAGAAAAGCAGTTGCATCTTCTCAAAAATCTACCTCTCTTTCCCCTCAACATCAGAGCCTGTACATCTGACAGAATCCCAACACTTTCGATCTGTTTGCTGATTGAAACACAAGGTGGGGGGAATTTTGGTCATGAATAGCATTTTTTTTTGTCCTTTGTCATTACATTTTAATTTCCAGAGTGGACAATGCTGTCGACGCGCTCATGCCTCGTTCTCCGTCGCTGGGGTGTCGTTGGCCGTTACCATTGAGTCAGGTTTACGAGACATTCGGTCCAGTTCCGCCTGGACGTCAGTCAAACCCGGCTTCTGCCCTTGGAAAAAAGAGAGAAAGAAAAAAACAGAGTAATCTCCTGTAGTTTCTGTTTTGTATATAGAAATAACACAGGTTGGTTATGTGGGAACCAGTTCGGTGGATGTGGATGAGTGCTGCATGCTGGTATGCATTTAAAAGGAGCATGCTAAGCAGCTACACAAATGCAAACTTACTGAGGAAGACAAAAAAAGAAGAAAAAAAGCACTACTTCATTACATGCTGGGACCATACCGCCGGGTAAAGAACAGAAAAGTGTTAATATTAGAACTTTGTGTAAACCACTGTAACAAAACATTATAAATAAAAAGTGCAGTTGGTATGAATTTGGCATCATTCTAAGTATGAAAATCAGCGAGTATGAGATATCACCATCCATGGTGGCATCACTCACACAGGCTTTACAGCCCATTCCTTCTGCTTACTCTCTCTGGCTCTAAGGGTAAAACTCCACAAAAAACAGCATTGTCCAGAGGGAACAAAAGAACATTATGACAGGTGATGATCAGGTGAACCTCATAAAGGATTGTACAAGTCATAATTCAGCCCAAAATCAAAAGGAGAAAAAAGAACATCCACAGTGTCCTGTTTTCCATGTATACCCAGTGTTTGAGACATTACATTCAAAAATAGTCCTGTTAGTCACTATGGGGAACACTAACAAACATATCAACCCATCCCTCCGCAGTAACTAAATTCATTTTGATAACTTTTTGTCAGGAGTATCTTGAGATGGTGCATACCCAATTTCATGTAATTCAGACAAATGGCATGGGACGATTTGTCTCATTACTGCAAAACAGTAATATAGTTATACAAATTAAGACTTTATTCAATATATATTTTTTTTGTGTTTTCTGCACATGGGACAGGGCAACTGCACTAGATTAAGGAGAGGAGGTCCATGTATTTTGAGATTTTGGGGAACAACCTCCTTCCCTCAGTTAGAGCATTGAAGATGGGTCGAGGCTGGGTCTTCCAACATGACAATGACCCGAAGCACACAGCCAGGATAACCAAGGAGTGGCTCTGTAAGAAGCATATCAAGGTTCTGGCATGGCTTAGCCAGTCTCCAGACCTAAACCCAATAGAGAATCTTTGGAGAGAGCTCAAACTCCGTGTTTCTCAGCGACAGGCCAGAAACCTGACTGATCTAGAGAAGATCTGTGTGGAGGAGTGGGCCAAAATCCCTCCAGCAGTGTGTGCAAACCTGGTGAAAAACTACAGGAAACGTTTGACCTTTGTAATTGCAAACAAAGGCTACTGTACCAAATATTAACATTGATTTTCTAAGGTGTTCAAAAACTTATTTTCCTCACTGTATATAAAATAAAACATTTTTTATTTTGGGGTAAGATATGACCCATACATGGCAGTACTTTGTGAGATTCACCTGTTCCTAGACTTGAGGCTGGCAAAGGAAGAATTTACCTGTTTTCTTGGCAGAACCTTGAACAGCCGCTCCTGCACCTGCTCCTGCCCCTGGTGTCCCAGGACTGCCCGGAGCACCTGTCTTTTTACTTAGCAGACTGTTGAAGAAGTTGGCCAGCACTCCCTCATTTGCTGCTGCTCCTATAAACACATACAAATTAAATATCATGACCTCAAGAGACAATGGGGGTGGCAACTGACATTCATTTACACTGAGCTATTGAAAAGCACATCCAGAGTTAGAATTACCACCATTATAATGCTGAAAGAGCTATGGTTCTGGTTTTAATGACACTTACTACAATCATCAACTGAAAGATGGTGAAAAAATGACAAAAATGTGAAATATGATACCTGATACCCTACAGGGCGGTAAGGTTTAAGAATCAATGAAAGTTGATTTAATTAAAGAGACTGAATCTATTCCTGCTGGTATGTGATATGCTGTCCAGCTGAGCTTAATGATAGGAAAATTTCATTTTTCCCACACCAACTGGAACCAGCAGGAATATATTGTTTAGGAATTATTCCAACGGTCTCCTCAGGAGGGCAGTGTTTTAAAGAGGTTAGAAGAACACTGCAAGACAGAGGCAGAGGGATGATCCAGCAAAATGAGATGAGTGTGGGAGAGAAAGAAAGAGAGAGAAAGAGAACAAAGTGCTCATATTTAGACTCTCACAAAAACACTGTTTTTGCTTGACTGCACAATCATGTGTTATTTGTGTCGCCCTGATGAACAGAGAGCCATGGGATCACAAAGCTTTCATTTAGGTTCTGCATCAAATGGTACATGTAATCTTGCGAGGCAAGATATCTTACCTTTCATGTTGGGGTCTGGTTTCTTCACCGAGGTCATGGGTGAGACACTAGCCACATTTGTAGGCCCTGTTCGGCCTGTCGGCCGGGGTGAACCAGATGCAGTCCGGGCAGGAGACTCCTATACACACATGCACAAAACAAACAAAAAACAGGTGTCAGGAAAATGTAAAAGCCTTTTATCGCTACACAAAATGATCACTAAAGATGAATCTAAAATTCATCTTAAACGGAAGGATTCGGTGGCTAATGTAAAATTACAAAGCACAAGTGTCAAAATATTAATCACACAAAATCCTCAAAGCAGCACAACAGTGCACACTTAAGTGTCTGAGGCTAGTGTACGGTTTAAAGTCACACTTACTGTCCCTCTCGTGGGTGTGGCCGGCTGCTTGGATAACAATGACTGTAATAAAGTTAGAGAAGACATCCAGAGCTGAAACACTGCTATGTAAAAACCTTAAGAAAGCTTAAAAATAATGATTTAAGCTTTTTATTAAGCTAACACTATTATGAGATTTTAATAAATGTACTCAAGTGTGTACTACACAACTAGAGTTATCTAGCTGATACACAACACTGTTTGTATTCCATGTCACACAAAGTGATCTTTCATTTCAAATACAAAGAAACTAATGTACTTGGTTGGTGAAATCAAAAGCAGCCGCTTAATAGCGGTGACAGTGTTTATATGCAGCCTAATATTGTGTTAAAGACCACTCTCAATAAAAGCCCCTCACATAAACACTGTTCACAATTGATTAAACCACATGGAGCTGTTCAGGGCAATACAAGACCCACAGTGAACCTCCAGAGAATGTGCCAATATGTAATGTCCATTAAGAATCAATTATTATTTTAAAATAACCAAATATTGTGCAAGTAAACAGTATACTGCACAGCTGACCCTGGGTAAGCCAATAAAAACACTGAAGAAGCTTCACCGGCTCCTGATTAGTCAGACAACTCTGGACCCATGAGGGAAAATAAACAAGTCAAATGGATTTCACTGTATCTAATGAGGGATAGCCGGAGACTTCTGTGAGAGATGCAAGTCAACGTCAGTGAAGAAATCACTTGATTGGTGGAGGTACGTTTTCTAATGTGTAACTTAAGAGTGAAAGAAGCCTGATCCTAAAACTGAAGTCAGTTCTCATACCTGCTGTTTCATGAGGAAGACTTGCTCATCCTCTGCACTGATTTCCTTGTCATGCACCAACTTTAGAGAAAAAAAAGTTTTTACACATAGCAGGAGCCAATTATGGTGAAATTCTCTCATTACTAGGTTTTTTTCCCCTCTTCTCACCTTTCGTACAGGAGGTTTCGTTATAAAGTCCTCAAAGGGATCTTCAGGTCGAACTGTTGTGAAGTTTTCATGCAGGATGGCAATTTTCTTGTCATTGTCCCATCCAGATGGACTATGCAGAGACATAAAAATGTTTTAATAAGAACAAGTTTCACGGACTAGCACCAAATTGAATTAGACATGGTTTTCTTGCATAAATAAGATAATAAAAAGATAAATGCAATGTTTTAAGGGGATTTCAGAGATCTCACATGAACACAGTGTCTTTCTCCACCACTAAGGCAGGCGTTGTAAACTGGAAGTCGTATATTTTGTGCACCATGTATTTGTAGAGAAGGTCCATGTTCTTCTCCTCTTTGATCAAGTGTAAATCAAGCCAGCTCCATCTGTGAGACTTGATTAAGGAGGATTACACTAAAAAAAAAGTTGTCATTTTTACAGAAAAAATAAAACTCTAAAAATGCCACAGTAGAAAAAACACATTAATCGGTTAACTCTAAGTTACCTCACCATGAATGGTAAAAAAACCGAACAAAAGTAAAACCAATAAATTGCTGTATAATTTACAGTGAAAAAGAATGAAAGGACATTCTCAGATGTCCCTGCATTATACAGCACATATTATATTTTATGTAAATAATGTTTGTTTCTTCTCATTGTTATTAGTATAGAACATTTGGGTATGTCTATACTCGAGCATTGGTCACTTTTGAACACATCATGAAGCTTTCAGTTTTACCACCTGTATTATTATGGTGGTTATTGCTGCATTTTAACGTAAAGACAATATTTTTGTAGGGCTGGGCAATATGGCAAAAAAAAAATCCTATCTCTATTTTTTTGGCTGATTGGTGATATACAGAACATATCTAGGTATTTTCTGAAAATATATATTTTCTATCTTTTTTCTATTTGGATAAAAAATTATTCTGTATTTAATTTAAAAAAGAAAGTCATATTACATCCTGTCCAATGTTGTTTAAAATTTGTCATATCGAAGGCTATGAAGATAAATGCAAGTGAATGCAATGCAAGTGAATGCAATGCAAGCTATCCTAAATGTGCAAAAAGGGTTTACATTCTAATAATAACGTTACAATCTAAAAAAACAAAAATGCTTAGTTAAATCCACCAAACTAAAAAATTTAAATAATAACAAAAGCACAGACGCGTCGCAGCACACAAACATTTTTAAATATTAAAAATAAAAGGATTCCTAAAAGTGCTTTCCACTTGCAAATTTGGCCATGTAATAGCGAATCCACCATGGTGCAAGCACAACTGGCTTTTAAAGGGAATGGGAGATGAGACTCTGATTGGTTTATTGCACATTACTCCCAAAACACACCCATGGTCCTTTTGGACCATGCACCTGGTGCGCCAACCTTTTTTCCTGTCGTTACTAGCAAAAGTGAATTCGGAAACACCCTAAATGCACCTGCTCCATGCGCTTCAGACCATGCACTTATATTGTTAAAAAAGCCCCTATATCATCTTATGAGTAGTTTTAAAAGGCCTTAATATAAACCATGTCTCATGTTCAGGACAAATCGGATTATGCATTTTGTCTTTTTATTTTTCAGATGCGCTCGCATCAAACTACTTTATATCGATTTGAACGGTATCGCCTCATTCCATATTGTTTATTAAAAATATATATCGATATATCCTACAAACGCGACATATTGCCCAGTTATAGACTTTGGAACTTCAAGTAGATATATGATACATTATAGGTATATTTACATTAAAACTTGTACACGACCAATATGCCACCCTGTAATACCTGAAATACTATGATGAATTTTTGACAACCACAGCTGCTAGTTTTTTGCAGTATTTTTTTTTTTACAGAGTACTGCATAGGGAAAGAGTAATATTACAAAAGCATAAATATTGAAAATATTGAGTGTGTAGGATACACTGTAGACAAAACCGCCGGATGTGTGACTGAATGAAGTCAAAATGCTCCTCCTTGTAGTCGTGCTCCTTCTCCAGTACACTGACAGCATCACACTAAAAGACAGAGATAATCATTCAGAAAAAAAGAAAAAAAACACCTGTTTTAGGTAGTCTTTCTTGAGCGTGACTGAACAACACAAGAGTGAAAATTGCCATTTTGAGTGAACCATCCCTTTAAATGTATTGAACCTCTATATACCGTATGTTTTAAAAGACAGACGCACCACCCTAAAAATAGCAGGCAAGCAGAAACATGCGTAATGGGACTCATTACAATACAGCAGCCATAATGGCTCAGGTTGTGGCCGATTGCCAGCAATAAGTGTTTTGGCAAGAAGAGGAGGAGCCGACTAGGCTGCTTAAAAATCCAGGAGGCTGCCATGATCATCACTGCAAATGCAAACTCATCTCTGCACGTCACAGACACCGCTGACCTTCTACTGAACCACAGGACATATTCTCTCCTTAATAATAAACACATCCTGTCTACAATACTTAAAAATGTACAAATGCAGAAACTAAGCAATGCAATTTTTATATGGAGTAAGCTAAACCTACTCCTGATATATTGAATAAGATCATTTTAAAAACTTTTTTTTTCTCTCTCCATACAATAAATGTCAACAGCATCCAATGATGTTGGACCTCAGCATTCTTTAAAATATCTTATTTTGTGTTCAATGAAGAAAGGTATGAGAGTGATTAAATGACAATTTTCATTTTTGAGTGAACTCTCCACTTAAATGTGTTGCAGTAGGCCAGTGAAATGCTGCCGTTTTCGCAGATCTGTAACAATGACACTAATGCATATCGATGAGAATTAAATTTGTGCTTTCAAGTAAACTGGAAAGAACTGCATCCTGAAATTCAATCAGGCTCTATTCTCCTCTAACCCAGGGTGAGGCTGTTTGATCACTTTGCCTCTTTAAGTTGAAGAGAACAAAGAGCAAACATTTTTCTCTCAGAACTAAACCACCTCATTTAAAAACAGGTTGTCTTTCATGCACCCAGGGCTGGAGGGAGGCTATGTTCTGTTCCGAGAGCATGTGAGGGGAGCATGGTGAGTCTGCAGCTCTGGACCCTCGGGCTACTGAGACTCAATAAAGAGAGCTTTTCATCCATTTAAAGACACTCAATGATGCATCAGAAACTAAATTCTCTTAACACGGAGAAAAACAACTCAAAATAACCGCTCAAACTTCCAAAACTGTATACCTACAAACTCCTATTTATACACACAGGACGTACATTATCATTCAAAAGTTGGGGTCAGAAAGATGGGGGGTGACAAACTGTCACTTTTTATAAAGTGACAGTTTGTAATGTCACAAAAGATTTCCATTTTAAACAAACACAGTTCTTTTGAACTTCCCATTCATCAAATCCTGAAAAAAAAAGTTATCAATGATTTCTGAAGGATCATGTGACACTGAAGACTGGAGTAAAAATCAACTTTGCCATCACAGGAATAAAATAAAAATAATAATAATAATAATATATATATATATATATATATATATATATATATATATATATATATATATATATATATATATATATATATATATATATATATATATATATATATATATATATATATATATATATATATATATATAAAATAATATAAACAGTTAAATTGTATTATTTACTGAATAGATTTAAAATATTTTTATGTAACACACACACACACACACACACAGAGTACTACAACTCCATTACCTTTGTGCAAACTATGAGCACTGGAATGCCCAGGTTGTGTGTGAGGATGTTGTCTCCCAGGGGCAGCAGCACACTCTCATCTTCTCCCCCAGCTGCTGGCCCTCGTCTCTGGGGCGAGCTCGGAGTGGCTTCCTCTGGTTCTACATATTCTTGGAAGGCCTTAACCACTGCAGAAAAGAGAGGAAGACACAAGCAGGGTCAAACTTTTATACAAATATATATATATTTACAGTAAACAGTGTCAGTAGGTACATCAAACAGTTGATGATAACAGAAGCATCACATTACAAGCTGCTATTTACAAAACATTGCAATTTAATCCATATTTTACAACAAACTTAAAAGACAAGCCAACGTTTAAATAAGCAAAGGCTTCAAATCATGCAGAGATTTTCTATCAATAACTGGACAATGTTGATCAATATTTATATGTGAATAGATGATGAACAGATTTAAGTCATTGAATCTCTTCAAAATCACTTTATTTATGTGGATTATTTTATGATACCTTTTTTCCGGATAGACAAATTATGAGAAAAATTTTGAAATAGGGTTAGTAAATGAACAAAAATTTAATTGTTGGGTGAACTATCCCTTTAAGACTTAAATAGCCTCGACTAATAAAAACCCATACAAATATAAAGAACATGCACAGATTTAGGACATTCAGTCAGGTTATAAGACCCAAACAGACCATCTGTAACAACAAAATAAGAAAAAAAGATTACATAAAAAACATCCTAGCATTGCATCAAACAGTTCATTATCTGTTGTGTAACTTAAACTGTCTTGAATCATGACTTATTATGGACACATCTGAGCAGGCGAAGCCTGTAGATGAGCAGCTCAGATGTGAACAGAGCTGACAGCACATTCTCAAGACCCTGTCCGAGCCCTACATTACAGAACACAGGAACACCAACCAAAATCACTGTTAGTCACTGCCGGCCTCATACACAAGAGTATACAAAGAGGGCATGATGGTCTGGTGATGTGCGGAAGTAGGTGGCTGGAATGGTCTTTTATTGGTGGTAGATTGAGGAGGTGGTTAGGGAGGGAAAGGGGGAGGAACTTCCTCAGGAACCTTAAGAATGCAGCTCCAGATGACCCAGAAACCAGGCAAGCTGCACAACTTCCTCTAACGCACTGTTAATGGAACAACATACTGCTGAAATAACAGACACCCCAGTCTTAAAAGCAGATATATAACATGTACTACAGTTTACAAGATTTTTAATTTTTTTAAGAAATTAACATTGTTATTCAACAAGCCAAAGACATATTCAAAGGATCAACAGTGACAGTAAAGACATTTATAATGTTGCATAAGATTTTTATTTCAAATAAATGCTGTTCTATTGAACTTTCTATTCAAATGATCCTGTAAAAAAGTGTTACATCATGGTTTCCACAAAAATTATTATGCATTATTAATAACGGTTTCATCATAATAAGAAAGCATCATGTGACACTGAAGACTGGATTAAAGGCTGCTGAAAATGCAGCTTTACAGATGCACAACGTTTTAACTTTTTAACAGTAGTGTAAACTGGATTCATCACTCATGAAGACCAGTGTTGCCAATTTAGCAATTTTTTGCTAGATTTAACAACTTTTTTTACCCTATACAACTTTTCGACATCCTCAATAAACCGATATTCCGATATAACCGATATTCGATCTAATATGACTTCTGAACTGTAATGTTGCCAGAATTATAGTCATACACTGTCTGTTTCATTGTCCCCGACTGAGCCTGGTTTTTACCAAAGTTGTTTTATTTCCTTTTTTTTCTTCTCCGTTATGCCACCTGATGGAGTTTTGGTTCCTTTGGCTTGGCTTGCTCAGTTGAGGACACTAAATATTAAAATAAATATTCTGTAATAAGGTTTCATTAGTTAAAGCAGCACTAGGTAACTTTTGCTCTCGGGCTCCCCCTACAGTTGGGAAACAGTATTGTCATCTACTACTGTCGTAAACTGTCATCCTACATCAGGGGTGCATGGGATGCACGTGCATTTGTTGACATGACAACCATGATAGCCCTGAACACTGCAGGAGTTCACATGCAAGTGTTCTGCTTGCGTCGCGTCACGTGTGAAATGTCTTCATCCCAGGTACAGTGGCATATGTTTCAGCATGCCATATATAATTTCATGTTTTTTTGTTTTTTTTTCAAACACCAAATGATCGCCATGCTCACGTTTACAAGCCAGCGTCATTATAGTAGTCTAGTCTATAGGTTACCGTTTTACAGAATCTATATGATAGATCTCGTCAATTCTATGTTTGAGTGGTAGGTAATAACCATATCGTCAATATTATAATATCAAGCTACCATAGATGAATCTGCAAATTTGAAAAAATATATATTTGCATTATAGCTTGAGGCAAGACAAATAAACAAATATCACAGACATGTTAGGTATCCTAAAATATGATTTTGTGCGCATGACAGCCAAGTCAGCATCGGTCGGGCACCCCTCCTCCTCCTTCAGCTCACGCCAACGAGCAAACGCTGGCCCAATGTTGATCCTCGTCCTGCCTTTAATCCGATCACTTTCTCGTTTCCTCTTTTTGCATTCCTCCGACAAAACCTTTGCTTTCTTCTTTTTTTGTGCCGCCTCAGCCATGACTATAGCATTCGGCAAACAAAGGATAGCTGGGCTCGCACGTCCGATTTTAAGGAAGTGGGGGTGATGGTGGAAGTGACGTATATGCCGTAAAGCAGTCGAATTTTGTAGTTCTTTTTTTTCTCGGGTTACTACCCAAACCCAAGTTTAAAAGTACGATTAAAAACGATACAGACCCCTCCAGGCTATGGCAGACGTGTCATTCAACCTATTTTAAGTCGATGTATCATCACAAGAGTCTTGAAAATATATTATGAAGGTTGAAAAGTTACCTGGTGCTGCTTTAACATTAGTTAACATGAACTAATAATGAACTTCACGTATAAAGCATTTATTAATCTTTGTTAATTTATCAAAATCTTGTTAACATTAGTTAATGCACTGTAAACTAACATGAACAAACCATGGCATGAACAGCTGGATTTTTATTAACTAATGTTAACAAAGATGAACAAATACAGTAACAAATGTACTGCTCATGTTTAGTTCATGTTAGTTAACACATTAACTAATGTTAACAAATGAAACCTTATTTGTAAAGTGTTACCAAATATTCAAATACATTTTCAAAGTTTTCCTGTTTAACACTGTGAAGCTGCTTTGAAACAATCGGCATTGTAAAAAGCACTATATAAATAAAGGTGACTTGACTAGCAAATACTTTTTTCAAAAAGCACCTAGCAACAAATGTAGCTTTTTTTGTGTGTGACAACTTTTAGCAACTTCTTGAAAGTGACTCTAATCCAAACAACACACGTACAAGCTAGCTCAACGGGCCGAGTCGAGTGGTTCATTCATAATTACTTAAGATCGCTGTGGAAATGTTGAAAACACTGTAAAAACCAGAAGATCATATAGAAAAAACTAGTAGGCTAAATCGTGCGCACGATTTATAAATAATAATAAATTATATCTACATATTACATAATGGTATGTTTTTGCCTTGCAATTACGTAATGACATCATAGCGCAAACATCATTTGGCAACAAATCGATCTGCCTTTAGCAACTTAGCAAAAAGATTTGTTGGCAACAGTGCTCATGAATCTATTTATTAACTGCTTTTTCTAACACTCAATTACTCACACCCAGTGATCTGGAGTTTATATACATGTTTCCACAAGAGCCAGAGATCAAGATAATCTGTTGTGAACCAATACACTACTGTTCTTTTTTGACAAAGAGTCCATTAGGACATTTTAATTATTTGTAGAAGGGAAACCGACGTTAACCATCTAGGGATTCTTCTTAAATGATAATAGCCAATAGGCAAGAGTACAATATCACATGTCACCGTCTGCAGACATTTTTAAATAAAACCCTTGATTCTACAGCCTCATGTTATCGACACAGTTCTCTAAACAAACTCAGGCTTAAAACACGGCGAACATTTTCTTTAATAACTGGATCTTCCTGTTTCCACCAGGCAATCAACATTGAAGTTGTGGAAAAGATTTGACTCTGTAGTAGCCTTAATCAAAAGAAGCACCAGTTTACAATCACTTTCTACTGTCGACTTTGACCAGCTTCCACAAACAAGGGTAGGGACGGCCAACAGAATGCCGTCAGAGTGCATCTAAAAATCGACCAAATATAGTGTTATTTTTGTAAAAAGCAATTACAAGCCCACATTTATCCTTTGAATAACACACAAAAAAAGGATTTCCAAAGTACATCCAGACATCTCCACATTTTACAAAAAAGTTCAGTAAATGTGTTAGCTGACTAAGAGCTGTGAGACGGCGTGTTTTAGCACAGTGGTTTGAGTTGTGCTTGGGTGTTGTGCTCATGCCCAGCTTAGAGCAACGAGTCCAATGTCAGGAATGTCTGACTGAGCAGACCATGATGCAACGCCTTGTAAGAGAGGCTGAACCGTCCTTCCCACAAGAGTGCTGACATCACTGAATCCGGTCAGATATAAGGAGTGAGCAGAGGCTGCCCTGCTTGTGCTTCCTAAGTTGATCTCAGCAGTGCTCAAGGAAGCAAAGGCCCTTTTCTGGGTGGGTCAGATTCACAAAGCTGAGAGCAGCTTGAGGCTTAAATGTGTTTGGACACTAATTCAATACATCCAACATTTGGCAACTGAGTGATGTGAACTTGAAAAATAAAATATACACCATGTTCAAAAGTTTGGGGTCAATAATATTTCTGTAATGTTTTTGAAAGAAGTCTCTTATGCTCGCCAAGACTGCATTTATCAAAAGCATAATAAAAACAGTAATAATGTGAAATATTGTTACAGTTTGAAAAAAACACTTATTTTTTAGTATTAATTAAAAAAAAATTCAGAATTCTTTGATGAATAGACAGTTCAAACAAACACAATATTTGTTGAAATATATATATTTTGTAACATTATAAATGTATTTACTGTCACTTTTGGTCCATTTAATGTGTTCGTGCTCAAAAGTATTAATTTCTTTCAACAACAACAAAAAACTAATGACCACAGATGTTTGAATGGTAGCGTATTAAAATCAGTTTCTGACAGAATAAATTAGCAAATGAGGAACACAGTGAGTGGATAGGTCACTAAAAAACAATACCATTGCCAAGCCACTTCCCCATTCTGCTGTCACAGCCCTGTTTATAGGACACACGCAGAAACAGTCATCCTCAGAAATAGCCTCTCACTTCATGTCTGAGCACTCTGCCTCTCTCTTCACACTACAAAAAGACTTCAGACTTCTCAAACACTACTGTGCCAGCCTGATGTTTTCATAAAGCACAACACCTTTAAACTTTTAAAGATCCAGACTATTCCCTTTAAGCCCTGATAAACATTACCATTTAGAAGTGTGGGGTCAGTGCAATTTGATTATTAAATGATTGCAGTTATTCAGCTAGGACACATTACAATGATCAAAAGTGACGTAAGCCATTTATAAAATGTTACAAAAGATTTCCATTTCTAATAAATGCTGTTGTTTTTTTTGTTTTTTGATTCAAAGAATTCTGAGGGGAAATATCACCGTTTCATAAACAGTTTTAAACATTCATTCAAAATGTTTCTAGAGCAGCAAATCAGCATATTAGAATGATATCTGAAGGATCATGTGAAACTGAATGCTGAAAGAGCTGGAAATTACATTTTTAAATATATTAAAACAATATTACATTTTTACTGTATTTTGATTTGACTGATTTCAAAGACATTAAAAAAATCTGCAGTGAACACCTTATATTCACATGACTTTCTATATTACTTAGTACTTACTGTGAATTCACAACAGAAAAATATCCTTTAATCTATAAGGTTAATTCTTCATTATCATAAAACAACAAACCAAAAAACATCTTCACAACCTCCACAGAGTCCACACCTGCTGTGTTATGAGGAATGTATTATTGTATTTACTACTGCACCACAAGTTTCTGCACAATCTGTTACTGACTGTACGGTTTCTGCGGCTAACTCTCCTCCTGATGTTCTACTGAATCTAAACATTAACACGATCATCCTCACCAGAGAAGGTACATTTGAAAACTGACATAAATGTTAAGCTGTACCAACATTCATATTCCCACCTGCCTGATATGGGTTGATATGGTACAGCACAAAATCTCCTCTAGTTGAACAAGCATCCTTCACTTGAGTAGTATAAGATGTCTAGCATAAAGACAGCTGAAAGTAGATGCCACGCACACACCATCACCCACAATCACACTTGAATCTGAATGACCTTTACAAACAGTAAAGTGTTGGTACTACTACATAAAGTAGTAAAAGAAAGAAGCAGCAGCAAAACAGCACTTACTACTCTGCTCCATCTCTCTCATTTCCTCAGGTGGGATCTTCAGTTTGTCCAAGTGTTCACGCAGCACACTCGCCCACTTCTGCAACGACTCCATGATGGTCCAAGGCCGTGACATGTCCACCACAAACACAACTAGACTGTCCTTCAACGACTCAGGTGTCATTGCAAACTTCAGCAAGCCTTTGTGGTACAGGTCTCCATCCAGGATCCACACGCTGCAGCGAGTTAAATCTGGAAGAGTTTATTGCAAATAAATAAACAAAAATGACTGAATAAACTGCATTTTCTACTTCATAAATGTACCCAAAAGAGTATAACATATTTTTTCATACCATTTTCATGTCATTCTAGTCTTATGTAATTTGTTTACAAAACAATATATGAATACATTTCATATTGTGACCGATTACCACAAAACAAAACTATGACAACTAATCACATGCCAAAGCTTCCTTAAATCCTTGAATATTACTTGCATTATTTTCTTTAATTCATCACCTTATTTGACCCAGTTTAAAAATCACTTACCCTCTCTGTCTTCATCCTGGACACTCAGGTACATGTATTCCAGCCCTCTACCTTTCTTACTGTGTTCGGCGCCTTGAAGTTTTGTCATGAGTGTCGTCTTTCCTGAACCATCCTCCCCTAAAACAATCACCAGAAATCATATCACTCATAAAACATGACATATAGGTGCACTGAATAATAAAATCCTAGAAGTGTTAAGACAAGGAATTATTTCAGCTTTATCCCAGGGACACAGTTAAAGGTACAGCTCACCAAAAATGTACATTTTGTCATTCACTCATGCCACTCCAAACCTGTATGACTCTCTTTATGTAGAACAGATGAAAAGATATGTTGATGTTTTTTGTCCCATACAATGGAAGTCAATGACAGTTAGATTAGTAACAGCATTCTTTAAAATATCTTCGTTTGTGTTCCGCAGGGAAAAAGAGTAAGACATACAGGTTTGGAACAACGTAAGGGTGAGGACAATTATAACAGAATTATCATTTTTGGGTAGAAACTATCCCTTTGCCAGCATACATTGTATTGCACGGTTGCACATGCATAGAAATGAAGAAGCATAATTTTACATGTCAACACTGTACTCAAAACACAAATGCACTTTAAATAAAATATGAATTTGTATTAAGAACAATATTTAACAAAAAAAAAATGTCACATACCGAAAAGCAATATATTTTTCCCAGAGGGCAATTTAGAGCTTGAGCGTGTGGAAACTTCGCTGAGGATTGAAGACCTGCAAAACAAAACAATCGACCACCGATCACATGTCATTCGTGACATTAGAAGACATGGACTTTAAAACGTATAAAGTAGCTGGGTGTTTAGTTTCGTCTGCAGATACCTCTAACTTGGTAATATATGATGTTACCAAAACATCCACAAAAGGCCGTTACCACAATTAACTTCTCACACACGAGATGAATGTCAATCTACCGTTAGATCCCATCAGAAACGCAACTCAACTGTCAGTTTCCTGACACTCATCATACAACAATCACCACCCGCATTTAAATGTAATTATCCAAGCAAAGTTTCACCAGAAACGACTTGAACCCTACAGATCTCACTGTTGAGTTTAAAACAAATGCTAGCCAGTGAGCATGACATGCGCATATAAACCGAGACAATCTGCGTCCTAACGTCTCAAAAGACTTTATTTATTATTTAGCCCGATGTAGAGGTCTAATCAAGCCTGATCCAGACTTTGCTGTAAGTTTACGTTAAATGTTTTGGGCTCATCCGGGACCGGCGTCTGAACTGGGCAGCACCCGGCTGATGACAAAGCAGCACATCACACTATCAAACAAACGGACTCCTTGCAAAACCCGCTGCACTTCTGGACACTTTGAGAGTACGAGCGTACCAGAGGTTTTGTCCTTCATCATCCTCGTTGCTGTTTTCCATAGTGTCGCCTGTCCCGGCTGCGCCCAGTAGCTTCTTCTCTAAAACGGGAGCCATCTTGAGTGGAGAGGCACAAAGGGAGGCGCACACTGAGCGCCTGAGGACCTCACATCCGCGAATGACCTATCCTACTACGGCGAAGGACTATTTCATGAATATTAATTACGTAGCGTGAGCGTTCCCCCAGTTGAAGAAGACATTAGTAACTGGTGCATGAATATTAATTAGACACATGACAGGTTGGAAAGCAAAAGCAGCGTGACCAAATTAATATTAATGAAGAACGACTTCCCCGTAGTAAGAGTAATCGCAGAGTGCTCCTAGAAATATAAAAACAGAAACACAACTTAAAAACCCGAAAAGAAGAGCAGGAAATGTCACCGAATGGTTTATCAGAACTCATACGGTTTGCTTGGCTTGTTTTAAATACTATGGAGAACACATGAAATCATAAAATAGTTTGTGCACTGATGTTTGTAATTATGATCAGGCATTTGAAAAGGCAGCACTATCCGCGTTGGCTTGAATGATGTCATTTCAGACTTTGCCGCGCGCCTAAGTGTGTGATTCGCGCGCTGATCTGAGGTCAGTTGTGTTATTAATGTGTGGAGAGGAAACTGGAGACGACGGTTTGTGAATCTGTCTGAATCGGAATTCTTCATATCAAATGCTAGTCATAGAATATATAGGCCTGTCATAGTTATAAAGTCTTTAAAGAATAGGTTGAAGTCCTATTCTAAATAACAAATCGTTCAAGGAACGTTAACTTATTAGTACCAGGCGTACTTATTTGTAGTACAATTTATGGTCTTTACACTTCGTCTGTTCGTGTTATTTTATGAAGATTGTAGGCTAATCTTTTGTTTTAATCTATTGATAAATGTCGTAGCCTTTGTAACTGCAACCTCTAGAAAATAAATTTAAATGCACGGAACAATATGTCAGTAGGCTATAGACTTAATAGATAGGCTAGTTTTTTCTTAACCAAATAAAGCACCTTTTCCTCATGTACCATAATCAAGAACAGGAACGGAGTTTTAAGTGCAGTGACGACATCTGCCGGTGGAAAGATCACATGACAACGTGAGCTTAAACCCATCATTTTTCCAACAGAGGGTACATACAGTAAATTAAGAGTCAATATCGCCGCCAACGTTTATGTTAATAACTTAAGTGTGTAAAGCATTCTACAATAATTTATATAGGCTATGATGTAAAAGTAGTAAATTAACATTTACATTATATTTTAGGATCATATATAGGCCTAGTAACTTATGGACAAAGAAATGCAGTTATATATATATATATATATATATATATATATATATATATATATATATATATATATATATATATATATATATATATATATATATATATATAAAAAGTTATTTATTTTTAAAGGATTAGTTCACATTCAATTTAGCCCATGTTTTACTCAAGCCATCCTAGGTGTATATGACTTTCTTCTTTCTGATGAACACAATCAGAGTTATATTATTAAATATCCTGACGCTTCCAAGCTTTATAATGGCAGTGGTCCATTGAGTTTGAAGCACAAAAAAGGATGGATATTTTTCTTACAAAACTAGATCGATTTGCTTTAGAATGCCTTTATTAATCCCCCGGAGCCGTGTGGAGGATGTTTATAATGGATGGATGTACTTTTTTGAGCTTCAAACTCAATGGACCACTGCCATTATAAAGCTTGGAAGCATCAGAATATGTATTAATATGACTCTGATTCTGTTCATCAGAGAGAAGAACATTATATGGCTTGAGGGTGAATCGGGGTGAATAAATCATGGGCTAATTTTCATTTTAAAGTGAACTAATCCTTTAAGTGTCTCAAGGCAAAAGTGCCATTAGTAGATACCTGAAGACACAAGATGAGCATCACACCACTATCAAATGATGATGTTGACCTGGTTAAACAGGTATACAAACATACAAAGAAGAAACTAGCAGACTAAGATAACAATAGGCAAACACAGAAGTAATGGGTGTGTGCTTGTAGATGCTGAGATAATGAAAGGCATTGTGGTCCACATCATTCAGGCCAAAAAATAAAGTGTTGGGGTGAAGGGATGACAGCTGATGCACTGCCACAATTATATCTTGAGGCGATTCCCTCAGGCTACTCCATATGGCTGGGCAAACTGAAACTGTGCTTCACTGGCAAGAGTGGAGGGGTAAGACCGGGGGTCTCCTGGGAGAATTAGCATGCCAAAACCCTGACTCATGTAGAGGCCTGTAACTTGACCTTTTTCCTTTTATTCTTTAGCCATTAACACCCTGCTGTCAAGAAAACATGTCCTTTGACTGACGTGAGGAGTCAAGGCACCAATCCCTCAATTGTAAACACATTTTAACTAATTATTGTATGCCTTTTGTTTTGTGTACCTTTTGTCATTTTTATTAGTTGTTATTGTCTTACAGTTAACATCTTATAGTTTACTATAATAACCCTCCCTGATAATAACTAACTGCCGTGAATCTTCAAGATTCAGCTCTTTATCTAGCTTTCATAAGGCTTCCACTTGAAGTTGTGTAACAAAAATTACTCCTTTTTCCCCCTCCTGTCATTCTGTCTCTCATCAGTATTTACATCCTCTTGTTCTCATGGGCTTTGAATCTGGCCATTACTCCTGATGCACCATCATTCTTCAGACACTAGAGGCTGCTGTTTCCTTTTCCCCCCCAAAAAAGAAATCTGCGTCTGGGCAAACATTTTTGTTGTTGTTTCATTGACATGAGACTTATGGTTAATCACAGATATGACATGCTTGCCAAACATTATATAGGGCATAAAACTCACAGATCATAAACCTTTCAGCATTTCACGGAGTCTGGGAACTCTGTAACCTTAAACTCTCTGCCTGGAATAGCTGGGCATTTTAACAAATTACCAACATACCGGCTGTGTGACCGAAATCAAAACAGTGTGCAGTTTTTAGACACGAATGTGGATAATTGAAACTGTCAAAAATCAAAACAAAACATTTTCACTTTTTATTTGACACCACAAACTCATATTTTAAGTATATGACAGTAAAATCCTGGATTAGATTGTTTCATATCTAATCTTGACCAAAAAAATGCAAGCTGTACTGTAAAACATGCAGAACGACAGAGAGGAAACTAGTTTCTCACTACCATGTTTCATCGCATTCCATGTGTCTAGCAGTGATGAAAGGGCGGCACTGGTTCATTCCTCCCCTCAGTGTGATTTAATCATGAGCCTGGTTAATATATATATATATATATATATATATATATATATATATATATATATATATATATATATATATATATATATATATATATATATATATATATATATATATATATATTGACACAGACCATCCTTTTTTGTACACCTGTGTATATCATGTTTTTTTGCATTACAATTAGGTCTGCTACATAATTCATTGCTCCTCAAAATTAGGATTCTACGTTTATTGTAATGTTAAAAATGACTTACTGTCTAACCTCAATTTACTGTCTCAGATTTAAACACATATTCAACATACGGTCAATGGTTGGAGGGCACATAAGATACAATGTTCTCATATTAGTCACGTCAAGTCACCTTCATTTATATAGCGCTTTTCACAATATAGATTGGTTCAAAGCAGCTTTACAGTAATAATATGAAATTAATGGAAGAGAGATTGTTTTGGCTGTACATCAGCTCTAAAAAAAAAGTTACTTTCCAGCTAAAGAAAGCTTTTGATTGATTAATTTCTGTTGTAAATAATTTGATATTATATTTTAAAATTATATATTAGAGCACCATCATTAAGAATGGTGGATGCTTGTTGAACCTGAAGCCTATTAGGTAAAGAAATAGGGTTAATGTTTTCAATGTATTCTGCATTTTTATTCACATATTTCTAGAGTAGGCTACATATGAACGGGCCTAGTAGAATTTTCTTTGCACCTCTGCCTGTACTATTAACACCAAGCAGCCAAATTACACAAGAGTGCCATGTATCAGACCGCTTAAAGTGGAATGTATTATTAGGAATGACCTCATGGCTCTCTTACACTTTCCTTGACTTCTCTGCCTTGTGTCATTCAGAAACAATATTCTGGTGGTTTACAGACATGTGGAGAATTTCACTCATTCCGCGTCGTCAAGATAAGAATGTCGTTCAGTTTCTGTCTTCAAGCAATGGTTACATTTAGTTGTTCTTCTTTTAACAGAATAACTGCTTAGGACAGGATCAGTTTGTGGATGTCTTTGCTCTGGTAAAACAACACTGTTCAACTGAATTCGAAGGCCCTGCTTACAATTCACTTCATTCTCTCTTTCAGTCATGGGGGTGGAGAATTGCTGTAACCCCTGTCTTTACAAACACACACACACACACACAGAGAGAGAGAGAGAGAGAGAGAGAGAGAGAGAGAGAGAGAGAGAGAGAGAGAGAGAGAGAGAGAAATGCATGCTAAAACCAATCAGGCAGGTGGAAAAAAGGCAAATCCACAAACTTCAAGTCAAAGGAATACGGTTGCTATAGTGATCACTTCAAAAAGTGAAAGAAAAGGGGGCATTATTCCCAAAACCCATTATAAAGCCCATCTAATCTAGTAAAATATGCACCCAACGTGAGGGGGAAGGGAAGGGAGGAGGAGAGGGAGGGTATATGGATTGTGGGCAGTGGGCAGGAGAGGCTGTGATAACGACAGATGTCTCACAAACCGCGGGTTTAACAGGAGGGGTGAAGGAAGAAAAAACGCCCAGTCGCAGATTGGACCTCAGGGAGAGAGTAGGACCGGCTCTGACTGAATCACATTCACTACTACAGGAGAAAAGAAAGTACTTTCAACGCGCTCTTTCACACGGATTTCAGCAGAAAGAGAGAAACAGGTTAGTAAAATGTTAGTCGCGATTTTGTAGTCTTTTTGAATAACGTGGAAAAAACCCACTGGTAAAACAAAGCGTTTTATTGGGGCTGGAGATATAGTAGAACGCAAGACTGCACGAGCCGTTCTTTGTTCTAGTTATTTTCATTTGTCACTCATGAAAACTAAAAATGTACGATACCATTTTTAGAAGATTAAGTAACGGAACGTGAACCCCCTATAGAAATATATGAATGTCACTTTACAAATGTCACGTTTAATCGTTCTATATTATCATGGGAATGTGTGACATGGTCTCCTAAATGTAGTTAAATATGAGTTAAAGATTTTATTTATCTTTAAATGGAGCTGTGGGTTACAGGTAGCTCTTACTCAATTTGACCTCATGTATTTCAATGGGAATGCATTTCAATATCTTTCTATTGAAATCACTGTTTTAAGGAAATGGGTAGCGTTAATTTGCACTAATAAGAAATTCTTATTCAGAGGTGAGTAGCTGGTCGATATAGGGAAAAGGGGGAGTTGGGGGTTGCGTGGGGTTGGGCGGTGTGTGATCAGTCATTTTTCTTTTTTAGCATTTTGCACTGATCATTTAACATTGTTATAACCGGCAGTCACGGGATAAGCTTGCTTTGAAATACGTGCACCACGTCTTCAAGGACATAACTTTCAAACCGTTATTAAGATTTATTCACATCATATCAATGAGTAATTTCATCAAGCTAGATTTGCAGAAATAATGGAGGCTGTGAAGCATACTGGCACAGTGCGCTGTAAGAGGCTCTAATAAAAACTGTCCTTAGTGAGTGCTGACATAGGCAGCATATCTCAGCAGTTGGACTCATTTGCAGGTTGGACTGGGGCATGACTGCGTATCCGGTCTTTGTTTGCCCCAGTGCAGTACTATGGACAGCTCCTATTGTAACCCCAACATGCTGCAGCTTAAGTGATATTAGTCTACTGAGTTGCAATAACTGCAGGTTTTAAAAGGTTGCAACTGGTGCCATATATGTTGCAAGAAAAAAAAAAAAAAAACATTTTAATCTACCTCACACTTTAATAATTCTTTAATAATATATTTCAAACCAATTCCATATATATTTGAGTATTTAATTTAATATAATGTGTTCAAATGATTTAACGCACCCGGCCAGCCGCCCGCCCCAGACCTACATTTCATACAGTTGATTGGTGAACATGATGCAGACCAAGCATGCAGTATTAAATCAAGATATCAGGGCAAATAATGTTATTATAAATTATATTTATAGTTTTTGTCCAATATTTACATCATATGATTGTAAAGCAATATCACACAAGTGCTGTTCTTGCCCCTAAAAGCACAAGTGCAAGTGTGACATTGATTTTATACAACAGTTCAATAAATAAGTTTATATTTTAGACACAATATTGTATGTTTTTGCTCAATTTTGCCAACAAAAAATAGAACTGTTGTGTGCCTCAGAGCAACACACAGCAGTTTGAACAGGTGAACCAAGGCCTATTCATAATAGGTGTGTACGACTTGAAGTGGCACTGTGCAGACTGATCGGCATATGACATCAAAGTACTGTGATTATCTCCAAAAGTATACAGATAAAAGTATACGTTCAAATCACTCTCGCTGTACTCTGATGTCATACTCTGATTGGTCTACGCAGCGCCGCTTCAAGTCGGACACACCAAATTACTTTATTCTTGAATAAATATGCTTTTTTAAGGAATTAAATGAATGAATGACTCAATAACTTACTCATTTTGTGGCAGATTTACTAAACGGCAAATAAGCATGACAGCGCACTAGCGCAATCCCATAAAAGCGCTGATGGGAGTAGAAAGTTTGTGTGATCTACTGACAATGTGAACATTAAAGAACACAGACGCAGCTGGATCATTTCCATTTATTAAATGTGCATATTTCCTGTATAAGACATGCGCTTTTTGGGGGGCTGTTAAATAATGGTGCAAACACCAGTAAATTGACTAGCGCAAACCTTAGTAAATCACGTTAAGTGATTCAAATTGTCTCCTCCCATAAATGTTGCGTCTGAAAGGGAAACTCCTACAAATACAATGCAATAAGGTCAGCCACAAAAATAACTGTATCCATGCCTTTTCAGCACATTTTTTTACTGCGTGTCTTTAGTAAATCCTGACAGTAATTTTTTAATGCCAAAAGAGGGTTGTGCTGGCGCAAGCTGTTAGTAAATCTGGCTATTAAACATTTACCGTCACCAGCAGTTTTAGAGTACCAAATTATAAAAATAATAGTAATAATTTCATATTTTGGGGATAGTTTGCCCAAAAATGAAAAATCTGTTGATTTACATTTACTCACCCTCATGTTGTTTCAATACCAATTAAGATGCAGCTTCTAAAAAAAAAACATGGTCATTGTAACCTAAAAGTTTGTGTAATAAATTCTATGCTGAATCAAATAAAATATTCAGTTTTAAAGCTACTTTTAAATTTGATGCTATTTGATGCGTTTCTCATTTAACACAATGATGACTTTAAAATATTTTTGGGGTAATTTCTTAGCCAGATTTTTCGCCAATCACTTAATTAATTAGATACAAAAGAATTGCTTGACAGCCCTAATTTAAACATATCAACTTACTTCAGTTTAATTAGATTCATTGCCAGTCAGAAGAAAATAATGTTGCTGTATGATGAAACCTTTTATTGGATTTTCAAAAGAATGATTTAAGTAGCATCAGTAGCATTGACAAATGTAATTCAGTTCATGTTATCTTTAATCAGCCATTCCCACGAGTCTTATCTTTTCACCTTCCCAAACCAAGCGGCTTTACTAACCAAACCAGACATGAAACAGGCTAAGAGAAGTGAATGACTTTTATATGTTCATTTTATATTAAATTATATTGGTTTTTATTTATTGTAGTAAAACTGTAAAGAGATTGATAGAATTAAAAATGAAGACATAATAAAATACACTGACCTGTTGGTTCTGAACTTAGCAGTAGGTTAGGCTGAGCTTTATAAGGATTCAGACATTGAAAGTATTTCAAATCCTTCTAGCCCATTATATACATTACCATATATATACATGCTGCCTTAATACTGTAGGACTGGGGTTTTTAATAATATATTTTTTATAAGAACTAAGTGACATTACCATCCAGTCACCTTTTGTCCTTAAGTCACATTCTCCTCCTCCTTAACAGAGCTGGACTGCATTCAAAGTCCTTGGCAGAGATTGCATTTGCTTGGAATGACTGAGTGACTGCTTTTTAAATTAAGAAATGGGCTAGGTCATGTGGGCATATTGGATATTCGCCAGTTGCCTTTTTACATGATCCCGTAGCTTAAACAGTAGAGCATTCCACAAGAAAGTCATGGGTTTCGATTCCAAGGGAATGTATGGACTTGTGTACAAAAATGCATTGAATGAATGCAACAGATATTGCTTTTGATAAAATCATCTGCCAAATGCATAAATGTAAATATACTGAAATGCAGTGATGTTTATAGCTAACATAAGATGTTCTTCTGCTTCCACAGGACATCATGGGAGGCAAGTTAAGCAAACGGAAGAAGGGATATGATGTCAGTGACCCTAAAGAGAAGAAAGAGGAGAATGCTGTGGCAGCAGTTGAACCAGCTGAGCAGAAGGCAGAGACCCCTGTGACTGAGGCGGAGGCTGTTGCAGCGCCAGAAGTGGAGTCTGAAGCACCCGCTGACAAAAGCACATCTCCTTCAACAGCACAAGCAGAGGTGAAGAAGGACGATGCTGCACCAGAAAAAACAGTGGCTACAACAGAGTCATCTACTGCTGCACCTAAGGAACCAGAAAGTGCTCCAGAGGAACCAGCAGCTGTAAAGCCAGCAGCTGTGCCAGAGCCACAAGCAACAGAGGCACCAGCATCTGCATCAGTGGCAACAGCAGTAAAGACAACAGCTGCTACACAAGAGGCACCAGCAGCAGAGGTACCAGCAGCTGCAATGGAGACATCAGCAGCTGCACCACAGGAATCAGCAGCTGCAATAGAGACATCAGCACCTGTGCCACAGGAATCAGCAGATGCAGTAAAGACACCAGAATCTGCACCAGAGGCATCAGCTCCTAAGGAACCTGCAGCTGCACCAGAAGCATCAGCAGCTGCACCAGAAGCATCAGCAGCTGAGGAGTCTTCAGCTGCACCTAAGGAACCAGCAGCTGAGGAACCTACACCTGCACCAGAGCAACCAGTGACAAAAGAATTTGCAGATGCACCTGAGGAACCAGCAGCTGCACCAGCAGCAGAGGAATCTGCAGCTACAGTCCAGGATCAGGCTGCTGCACCAGAGCCACCAGTAACAGAGAAACCTGTGGTTGAAGAGCCAGCCGCTACACTGAAGACACCAGTAAAAGAGGAACCTCCAGCTACACACAAAGAACTTGAGACTGTGCCAGAGGCACCAGTGGCAGAGGAACCTATAACACTATCTGAGAAACCAGCAGCTGTTGTCGTGCCACCTGAGGAACATGCAACTTCCCCCAAAGCTGAGGAATCTGCAGCTGCACCTGAGGATCCTGCCCCTGTGCCAGAGGAGCCTGTATCATCCCCTCAACTTGCAACTTTGCCAGTGGAACCTGTCACAGAGGAGGTAGTAGAGAAAGTGGTTGAAGAGGTTGCAAATGCCAGTGAAATCACAGAGGCAACACCAGAACCAGTGGCAGTCACTGAGACAGTAGCTCCAGAACCAGTTGCTGAGTCTACTCCAGTGCCTGAACTTGTTTCCGAGGCATTGAGCATGGCAGAGGCTGAGAAGGCTGTGCCTTCCCCAGAAGAACCCGAACCAGTCATGGAGCCTGAATCTGCTGCACCTCCTGAGGTCACACTAACAGAAGCAAATTCTGAGCCACCCGCAGAACCAACACAACCCGAACCTACTGTAGAGCAAAAGATTTCAGAGGAGTCCATTCCCACAATTGTCATCTTGGAGTCAACCTCGACCAATGAGCTCTGCCTTCAGGAAACTGCCCCGACTGTCACAGATGAGAAGCTGAATAATGGAGACTGTGAGAGTGCTGGCTCAGCTGAGGAATCTGTGTCGGCTCCCCCTGAGGTAAATGGAGAGTGCCATGAGCAGGCACCAGGCATAGCGGATGTCCTTGAGTCACCGGTTGAGGCATGTGTAAATGGTGTGAAGGACAAAGAACCCCCTCAAGAGCTGAGTGACTGTGAAATGAAAAAGGACTTGAGTTTGGCTGGTGACTTTCAGGTTCCAGCTACGATTGGCGACATGGTAGAGGTGCCACAGTGAGTCGATTTAATCTGAGGAACAAACCTTAAATGTGAATCCCATATTGATGCAAACAAACAAATGAAACAATCGTCTGACAACACAGGCGTTCTGAAAATAAATGTGAAAAATGCCTGTTGTGTTCTCTCAGGCAAAGGAATTTCTGGTTAACCAAAAAGAAATACAACCAACCAAGAGCTAAGAGTGCAAGAAAGAAAATAAGAATGAAACAGTGAGGGTGAAAGCCTGAAAGGAAATGGGAGGGAGTGAGGGAGGGAGTGAGAGAGAGAGCGGATGATCTTTGAAGTCTTTGTGGCCGGTGTCCTGCTGTCATTGCAGAGGGTGAGCTTGCAGGCCTGGTTGAATATGTAAACCAGGTAGATGATGATTGCATATGAACAGAAAAAAACAAACAAAACAAACAACAACAAGACTGCAGAACAGAAATGCGGGACAGTAACAATGGTAAAAAAGAATTGAATGAAAAGAATCATCTTTTTGTGTGTGAGCCTGATGCATATTAAAATGGTTTATTGGATTAGCATTTAATAGTATATAATCTAATTTAGACCACATTTCTGTCACCATGTAATACGGAGATTTGAGGATGAAGCATTTTGAAATTTTCATGTTGGGATAATCAGTGGGTAATGTTCATTTTAACTTAATGGCTTGGCTTAGAAAATAAAACATTCTGTTAAACCTTCAAAAAATTGTTTTTTTTGTGAATGTTGTGCTGAATGGGTGGAACCTGTTAGTAATATATAAAAAGTACATTTCAAATAAATGTATGGTGCAATCTAATGCTTAGAGCAAACCCATTTTGTTTCAATAGCATGTGCTCAGCATGTGCAGCGTTGGCTCGAAATTAGTATAAGAGTAAATGTACTGTAGACAGCTGCAACAGTTACTTTCAAGGCCTGTTTTCCGCCATTTTGTGTGATAGTAGAGATCTGACTGGCAGGTCACCATTTCAACAGTGTCCCAAGAGTCATTGACTTAGTAAATTTGTTCTGTGGGGCTGGGCCTCAGACACGTGTTGTTTTGAGTAACATGGAACATGTCAATGAATGCAAATGTCTGTTCAGAGGCTTACTCAGCGATCAGGTTGTGGTAGAACAGGGAAATGGATTTTTATTCCTCACAGGAGGGAAGAGGTTTCAGGATAAATAAAGGGTGATACCGTACAATGCACCAGACAATGGGGGGAATGCAGTGGGGGGGAACAGGCCGGGAAAGATCTCTTCTTGATAGGAGGAGCTCTGACACAGTGTATAAAGGGAGAGAGTGGCCATGACAAACAAGAACTTTTACATGTACGCATACACACTAATAACGGCTTCTACAAAGAAAGGAAAACACATGGACAATGTAAGAACATGGAACAGGAAGAGTGTGTGTGTGTGTGTGTGTGTGTGTGTGTGTGTGTGTGTGTGTGTGTGTGTGTGTGTGTGTGTGTGTGTGTGTGTGTGTGTGTGTGTGTGTGTGTGTGTGTGTGTGTGTGTGTGTGTGTGTGTGTGTGTGTGTGTGTGTGTTTGTCTGTTAGCATGAGAGAATCATGAGAAAGGCTTTGCGGGAGAAGATGCTGGAAATATCTGAAGGTTCCCAAGTGCCCTCCGCAGGCACCATAATGAGCTCCTCCACATACCAAGCACGAATTCTCGGGTTTCTTAAAAAAAAGAGAGAGAGAGAGAGAGAGAGAGAAAGAAAAAACACAGGCGTACAGATTTATGAAAGGAATGTTCTCTAAAGCTGAGGGGGGTGGGGGCGGGATGGGTGAATGAACTCACTGGCTTCAGTGTGTTTTAGAGTCACCGAAAAACGTATTCTCTTAAACATTTGTGCAATGAGAATGGATAGTATTAAATGTGGGGAAAAGCTATTTAAACAAATATTGTGCAGTGGCATTTAAAGGGATAATTCATCCAAAAATGAAAATCCTGTCACAATTTGTCAATCCAAACCTGTATAACTAATTTTGTTATAAGATATTTTGAAGAAAGTTCATTTTGTGAACATTTTTCAAAATATGTTACTTAATATTATTATCATTAAGTTGTGCATGAACTATCCAATTTCGTTTTTTTGTTGTAAGTGAAAAATGCTATAATATCTTGCAGGTCTTATAAAGTGCTTTTACATAAACTGCTGTCTGTCATGAAAAAGAAATATCTGTTTTGCAGATTTAAGTGGAGAGGTCCAGTGAGAGGAATTTTCTGTACAAGGTGTCCAGTTTCCTCGTCCCATCTTACTGTGCTTGGGGAGCAAGGTTCCTTCCTTCCCCTAAACTTTCTCTCTCGCTCCCTTCCTCCCTTATTCCCCCTCTCTTTTCCTTAGCTTTCATGCACAACAGATGAGAGGCCCTGCTTGCATCTTGATTTAAAGACTCTACACAGTGCATAGTTGTGCAGCCGCAGCTGCAGTGCTTGGATACACCAGCACTATGTGTTCTATACTGGTGCCTTGGCACAAAACTCAATTTGCTTTCCTGTTCCTGACACATGAGAACATTTGATCTTTTCCTTTCACTCCCCATAATATAAAATCCCCTTCCTTGTTATAAATCAAAGCCCTGGCACATATATTAAAAGTATTATGCTTTTTAAATATATATAATGTAGCCATGAAATGAACATTTACTCTATCTATTTTCTAAATGCATCTTATTAATCCTATTTTGAATGAATCATCCATGCATTCTTTACATTTTTAATCAATATGTCATAACTCGATCTTCCGGTGAAGCGACATACTCTCTGGTGATGCATATGCAAGATTGTCCCAATCATTTAGTATTATTACTTCTGTTACATCTTGACTTTAACACTAGAACCGCCCGGGGTCGCTGTATACTTAAAACCACCAGCAGGTAAAATTTACCCATGCACATGACTACTGTTTTGATATGGCAAAAAAACTTATGTTACTGTAAGTAGTGTCTAGAAACATGAAATAATTATTTTTAGTCATCAACTATGTTTGTGTCCTGTTGTTTTATGCTATTTTAAGCATAAAAGCATTTGTAAGCAGGCTACTTGAATAACTTTTTGGTGAATATATGCTAAATCAGCCTGCAATGACAACGAGCTTAAGAAGGAAATAAATACATATTTGGGTGTGATATTATAATAAAATGTCATTAATCACATATTAAGATAACCCATGATATTTTAATTACTAAAATACACGAAGCTCCCGTTCCACCACATCCCAAAGATGCTCTATTGGGTTTAGATCTGGTGACTGTGGGGGCCATTTTAGTACAGTGAACTCATTGTCATGTTCAAGAAACCAATTTGAAATGATTCGAGCTTTGTGACATGGTGCATTATCCTGCTGGAAGTAGCCATCAGAGGATGGGTACATGGTGGTCATAAAGGGATGGACATGGTCAGAAGCAATGCTCAGGTAGGCCGTGGCATTTAAACGATGCCCAATTGGCACTTAGGGGCCTAAAGTGTGCCAAGAAAACATCCCCCACACCATTACACCACCACCACCAGCCTGCACAGTGGTAACAAGGTATGATGAATCCATGTTCTCATTCTGTTTACACCAAATTCCATCTGAATGTCTCAACAGAGATCGAGACTCATCAGACCAGGCAACATTTTTCCAGTGTTCAACTGTCCAATTTTGGTGAGCTTGTGCAAATTGTAGCCTCTTTTTCCTATTTGTAGTGGAGATGAGTGGTACCCGGTGGGGTCTTCTGCTGTTGTAGCCCATCCGCCTCAAGGTTGTGCGGGCCCCACTTTATATTAGGTGGCCTTAACTACTATGTACTTACATCAAAAATTAAGTACAATGTATTGTGTTCATATTGTATTGCAAAACATCTTTGCTGATATTGAGGTGGGATATGGGTAAAGTTAGGGACAGATGTGGTGGTATGGGTAAGTTTAAGGGTAGGGTTAGGTGTAAGGGAAATATCAAAAGTGTAATTACAAATGTAATTACAGAAATTAATTACAGATGTAATTACATTAAGGTATTTTTAAAAATGTAAGTACAATGTAAAAACATGTATGTACACAATAAGATACATGTTTTTACATTGTACTTACATTTTTAAAATACCTTAATGTAATTACATATGTAATTAATTTCTGTAATTACATTTGTAATTACACTTTTGCAATGTATCAAATTATTAATTAAAATGTTAGTACATAGTAGTTAAGGCCACCTAATATAAAGTGGGTCCGTTGTGCGTGTTGGGGCTTCACAAATGCTTTGCTGCATACCTCGGTTGTAACAAGTGGTTATTTCAGTCAAAGTTGCTATTCTATCAGCTTGAATCAGTCGGCCCATTCTCTTCTGACCTCTAGCATCAACAAGGCATTTTCGCCCACAGGACTGACGCATACTGGATATTTTTCCCTTTTCACACCATTCTTTGTAAACCCTAGAAATGGTTGTGCGTGAAAATCCCAGTAACTGAGCAGATTGTGAAATACTCAGACCGGCCCGTCTGGCACCAACAACCATGCCATGCTCAAAATTGCTTAAATCACCTTTCTTTCCCATTCTGACTTTCAGTTTGGAGTTCAGGAGATTGTCTTGACCAGGACCACGACCCTAAATGCATTGAAGCAACTGCCATGTGATTGGTTGATTAGATAATTGCATTAAAGGGCACCTATTATGCAAAATTCACTTTTATAAGGTGTTTGAACATAAATGTGTGTTGGCAGTGTGAGAAGCACTGCTAAAGCTACTATATCCAGATGCCGTCATATTTCAACAGTTTTTACTCTCTCTGAGATCTTTCTGTCGAATGCGTTTCTATGAAGTAGCCAATTTAAGGAATAACATCTAGTGATATAAAGAGCTGCACTGAATTTGTTGCCCTGTTTGTTTGTTTTTTAAACACTATTTAAAACTTCTTTCTTGGGTTAAATTCTGTATATGCTAGCATCATTCCTTTATATTCATCTGTTGTGTTTGCTTCGGATATCATTTAACATTATATTCGGACGTTAACAACGTTAAAAGAAATTACCACAACCAGTAGAGGGCAAATTACTATTATAACATTAAAATATCTATTTTTGTTACTTTATTTGTACTGAAGTGTTAAATATATAAGCTTATTGTAGGGAACACCACAAAGTCTAATGAAAAACAAAAACATTTGACTAAACTTCACAATAAATCGTTATTTAAATCCTTGTTTGTTATGATGAGAGGATTTGTAGATAATGAGAAGATTTGTGTAAAATATAAACTTGCACTAAAATTCATTCAGCGTTTTGAGACTGTATAAAAATTGTTTTGATCGATACTGAGAGGATTCTAATTCCCAGTAAATTAAACATATGATTGGTCATTATTTTTAACATAAATGCCGTGATTGGCTACAATACTCAACGCTGTAAATCCATGTTGTACTCACAAAAAAAAAAAAACAGATCACTCAAGAAAAAGATTAACGTTGTCTCTTCTGTATCTCTCCCCAGAATAAAATGTTACTGTAAAGCCTAGTCGAAGTCAATGCACATATTGTGTTAATATTTGCCAGAAATTGCAGCAAATATAGTGAATCTTGGGTCTATCCGGCTTAATCTTATTCAAACGGCTTGACAGCGCAGAGTTGTTTGGAACTATTGAGAGTTCCACAAACCACATGACCACGTGGCGGCTAGATCAAAGAGTGTTGCAACTCTCTTTTTCTATGGCTCTGCACTGGACATACTAGCCAGATCCCTCCCTCAGAGAACTGACCTGTTCACACAGTCCGCCATGTTTATCTCCTCGCCAGAGCATTAACAGCAGCATTCAAGTGAGAAATGTGTTCTTATTAAAGCTACTAAAGTTCAGTCAGTCAAGAGCAGTGAGTGACTTTCTGTTTATCTTCTGTTGTTTGATAGAGAACTAGTCTAGTTTAATAGACTACTCACGGATGTGCTGACATCCAGCTCTGTGCGCATGCGACAGGAGCATATGTGTGTGTTTAAGTTGTAAGCGATAAGGCTTTAAAACGCATGCAGATGATATTTCATGATGATGAAGAACTGCAATGTCACATGAATGTGTCTGCGATAGAAATTATCATTAAAACAAACAGGTGTATCATGTTTCAGTTTTCATTGGTGTTCACTGCTGTAAATGTGCTGTAAACTAAATGTGTAGGCTCCGCCCACTCGGGTGGGGAGCAGCAGCTCATTTGCATTAAAGGAGCCACGCACAGAACAGCTCATTTTTCTTCAACCCCAAAATTGCCTTTTTCAAAATGGTATATTAAATGATCTGTTCGAATTTTGATCTGAAACTTCACAGGCACACTCTGGGGACACCTGAGACTTATATTACATCTTGTAAAAAGGGGCATAATAGGTGCCCTTTAATAAGAAATTGAACAGGTGTTCCTAATAATCCTTTAGGTGAGTGTAGATCAGAAATATAATTTTACAGTAGCAAGAAACAATACACAATAAAAGTTGCAAAACAAACATTAATAATTAATTAAAATATCTACATTTGATCGTATGCGTTGTGTCACTCTCTACAATAAAGAAATTATAAAGAGGTAAATTTAATGAAAATTTTGCTGCCGGTTTTAGTAAATGCCCCATTTTTACATCTGGTTTTATCTATACAATAAACATTTTTTTAACTACAGGGGATTGTGTGCAGTTCTACTGTTAAAGACAAGTTTGGTAAAAAAAATTAATAATTGGAAAATGCACAAATTTAGCATTTTCATAAAATGTGTTGCCAAAAATGTCATTGTGCGATATTTTGTGGTTGTGTTCAGGCTCGAGTGTGTCAGAGAAATGAATATACTACATTACAAGATATTTACTCTAATTTCTTTCATTCAATTCTATTTGTTAGGTTTTTGCAGCATTATTCTGGTGGAAATGCCCGTAAAGATGTCTTGATTTAAATGGCGATAAAGTGGTGAAAGGGAGAAAAAAGACAGATTTTTGCTAACAAAAATCAGCGCCCTGACTTAAACAAAAAAAAATTGTGGTTTCTTTCTAAATCCATATCACATGACTATAAGAAGACATTTTGATCCCTTCAGATGAAAGTAAATGGGTGACTGTGGTCCAGGTCACACCAGTATTGCAGCAGTAGGCCTACATGCTGAAGAAAAAGACTGACTCTCTCACCCAAATGAAGAAATTACTTCTTTCTAATACTGATATCTATCCTTGAAAGGCGAGTTCGAAAACCAAAGTGTTAAAAAAAAGGCTACAAAAACTCTGAGGGGGATTCCCATTGTTTTTACTTCTCCTCTCTTATTCTCTCACTCCCTTTGTGATTCATGGCCTGGCAATGCTCTGCCCATCTGTGCAGCTGCTCTATACGGCTCTCATTATATGCGGGTCTGCAGAAGGCTTTCAGCGTGAGCTCAGTCATACTTACAACCAGTATTGATCCACGAGTTAGCTTAATGGCCACCGAGAGGGCTGGGTCTGCCTCCTTACCCTTTCCCCTCTATTGCACTCTCCCTCCCCCTGCCTATATAGATTGCACAGTTCCATTGCCCGGCCTGTTGTCTATTCAAGCTCTGCAGCACACTTTTGTAACAGACCCAGCCAAATGCACATTTGAGAGGTGAGGAAAGGGAAGACAGTGTGAGTGGAGGTTCTCTCTCTCTCTCTCTCTCTCTCTCTCTCTGTGTGTGTGTGTGTGTGTGTGAGAGAGCTGGTGACAGCCCCAGCATGGAGCCTCTATGGGGGAAGATGTGTCTTTGTCGTGCCGCCCAACCCCCTTCTTCTCTTCCCTCTCCCCTCAGCCATTAGGAGAGAGATTTTTATACCCTGACACTCAATCATTCTAGACCATTAAACAGAGGAAAGACAAACCAGAAGCCACGTGCTAAGCAGAGCTCATTTTCCACTGAACAGCGCAACAATTCAGCCAAACTGATTGTGTTTGATGTTACACTCCCCTTTGCAGGCTTTCTAGATTGTAAAGTCGCTAAACTAGGCAGTTGCTATAAGATTAAATTGCATTTTTAGGTGTAGATATGCAAACACACATATAGAGTTAATCTGTATTAGGGCACAGACCCAGTTCGCAAATTTGTTGTGGCTAGTTCTTATTATAAACAGCTGACAGAAAACACGTGACATGATGCATTCCTATCTGGGAAAATGATTCTCCGGCTGGTATATGGTAATCATACCTTCAGACAAGGATTTGTCAGTAATATTTTACTGGGCACAGCTGTATTTCACTGGGACTTGTGGCTCTAGCAATGCCCCTGACTCATATTGTATCTTGCAAAGTCATCTTTAAAATCAGCTCCTTGAACATGACTGGATGACCCAACATGCCCGTTCCATTAGTCAGCCAGGTGAACACTGGCATTGGGTATGCAAGCAGCATGTGTGTGTGTGTGTGTGTGTGTGTGTGTGTGTGTGTGTGTGTGTGTGTGTGTGTGTGTGTGTGTGTGTGTGTGTGTGTGTGTGTGTGTGTGTGTGTGTGTGTGTGTGTGTGTGTGTGTGTGTGTGTGTGTGTGTGTGTGTGTGTGTGTGTGTTTAAGATTAAATATTAAATCTATGTTGAGCTCAGTCACCTTGAGAAAAACTCCAATGTAGGCTGTTTAGAAACAGAGAGCCATTGAAATCTCACATTCCTGCCCTTCCATGCAGAAAACAGTCGGCTGGTTACAATATTCGAAACCTACAGTACCGTCATTATGTAATCAGAGGGAAGTAGCAGTGCTATCTCATCAGAACTACTTCTTCTTCAAGTAAAACAATACAGCCACATTCACATGCTGGCTAGTCAAATGTACATCCTAATAAACTGGGTTGTCAATGATTAGAATATTCCAATTCTCAATGAAAAAATAATTTTGTGAAGTCATCCTGAAAAGGTCATACTTGCATATGAACTCAAGTGGTGTGATTTTGGTTTAATGTCTTTATTACTTTTTTCAGTTACCGATAAAGAGAGGAAGATTTTTTCGCACTTGTGCAACAAAGCAAAGAGCAAATAATGCACAATTTCTGCATAACTTTGCAATATCTGTGAACTTTATCGTTTTTTTTTTCTGCCACAAAGACTGCTGGAAATGTGACAAGCTGTTGCCTTGTAAACCAGCCGAATAAGTACTATTTGGCAGTCTTTATCACTATTATTCATCAAAAGTACACAAAAACGTCATAGTCAACAATCACATTTGAAACAAACATTTGCCCAATTCAAATTCACTTCAGCCATGATTCATAAACTGGCACAACTTAACAACTTGAAAAGTCTGGCCTTAAAGAAATTCCCAATGGTAAATGTGACATTGTGAGCTTTTCTTATCATTTCAACTTGACCTGAAGGCAGCAAGAAAAAGTGAGATAAAGCGAAATACATAAAGAGATTGTATATTTTAAAATCGCCCTCATGTTGTTCCAAACCTGTATAAAGGAGGAACATTAAAGATATTCTGAAGAATATTTCAACAGTTTTTGCCCATAAAATAAAAAGAACCCAGGCTCATTGTAAAAACTTGCCCTGTGGACATTTGGACATTTTGCTACACTTTCAAAGTGAAATGTGAGTGGCACTGAAAGCTCAGTTTAATCCAAAACTGCTACATTTATCAATACTTATGGCTGTAGGTATTAAGAGGTATGACATTTCCAGCAAGGGGTGCTAAAAGGTTAATGCCTCATAATATTTGAAAAACGTTAAATCCTACTCTAAACTAACCAATAGCGTTGACAGAAGCATACGGTAGATTAAAACATATTTGCCATTTAGCTTGCGTTGAGCTTTGAGCTTATACCCAAGCACTCCACATGGCAGTGCTGTACCATGTGAGCAACCATGCAAGTTTACTATGCATGCACATGCACTATGGTAAAATTGTTTTGACATCATATAGCACAGTATTGTGCAAGAAACTCAGTAAAAAAAGTCTTTATTAACACTTAAATGCATGAATGTTTTAATCATTATTATTTTCCGGGTCTTTAACAACCCGGAACTATATCTAACACAGATGGATCTCCAAGTGCTGCAATAGTATAAAAATGTCCTGATATTTTAATAACAATTACAGAAGAATAAAATAAAGCATATTTTGTTACCTTTTGGAACTCAGAAGGGTTCAGTTTGAGCAGATGTTATCCCTTTTCTCGTCAGAGCTAATTTCCCAGTGCATTCAGCATCTGGCTCATATTCGCCATCTCAAACATATTCTCAAAACTATCCTTTTCAACATCTTCAAAATCAATGTCAGAACCCTGTTCTGACAGCTTCTTCACCAGATCCACCATCAAGTGACAGTGACAGTAATATCTGATTGTTTACAGTACTTGCTCTGCAGTAAATCACTGAGCCATTTCAAGTTTTGCTGATAATACCTATTCTTTTGGTTTCTGCCTGCAGTAACTATGAGTGGAACGTCACTTCATCATTGAGGATCAGACATTGCTACCTTGAGGAATAAAGTGATAATCAGAGATTCAATTATTGTTGCGCAGAAAAAATATATACTTACGCTATTACATACCTTGGGTCATACACTTTTTACGAAAAAATATTCAAAAACATTCTCTGATCATTCTATTTTTTGTCTTGTTTTATTGTTTATAATGAATAGGAACACTAAGAAGGTTGATATTTGACGTGTATGACGTCAGTATGCGTTTATGGGCTAATCAATAATTTAATAATCATAATTTGTGTTAAAATAAATAAAATGTGTTGGTGTTTTACTGCCACTAGTGACCAGTTCAGCTGGAAACTGCAGTGGACTTTTTGTATAGCTAGGTTGTGTTGTTTGTTTGTTTGTGTAGGCATGTTTTTCCAGTAAGCCTGTTGCATCAAAAGTCAACTGGGAATCACAACTGTTATATATACTGTAAATTCAGAGCAAACTCATTAGTCTCATTTGTTGAACACACAGCACTAGCAGTTTGACTTTAGCCATAAAAAAGCAACAGCAGTATGACTGTCCAGCAGTGCTTGTAATATACAAGAGATGACCTTGGATTTTTTAAGAGCATGAGAGTGACACTGCTAAATCAGAGGCTTTGCTTACTTAAGACAGGGCTGCCAGAGAACCTGTCGCACTGAATTATTTATCAATTAGATGACCGTTAGCGGGGACAGAGAGAAGAGATTTGAGGGGAGTCGAGGGAGACAGGGCAAAATAACATCAGTCTGTGTGTCTGTGTGTAAGAGAGAGAGAGAGAGAGAGAGAGAGAGAGAGAGAGAGTATCTGGGTGTGTTGACAGATAAGAGTTCATGTCTGTTTGTATGGTGTGTGTGTGTGTGTGTGTGTGTGTGTGTGTGTGTGTGTGTGTGTGTGTGTGTGTGTGTGTGTGTGTGTGTGTGTGTGTGTGTGTGTGTGTGTGAGCAGTTATCTATTTTTGTTTTTGGAGGCTCTTTATTATGGTCTGCACACCTTTTCACACATGCTAAAGCCCATTGATGCAGGTACAATGTACAGAGTTTGTGTGTGTGTGCAGATGTGGGGAGGAGAGAAAGGCCTTTAGGACAAAACAAACGTGGCCTGTCTAAGCTAACATGCTAACAAGCTATACATAATCGAGCACAGACACTAACTGACACTGATAAAGCTGGGATGTCACAGCTCAACAACACTATCATTTTCACCATCTCTAACAGAGTCTGAGTGAAACAGAAAGCTGTCGGTCAGACCATGTGACCTCGTAAACCCTGTTCTGCACTCCACCCATTCAGCATTAGAAACAACTTCACAAACTTTTACAATTCCAATTGCCTTTTGATCCACACTGCACATGCATTTATTGGAACTGCATGACAAATCAAAAACGTTTATTTTAGCGTGATTTGAGCCAAAGAAGCTACATTTATCAGTATGAATTTTTTCACATTTTATGATTAGAAAATTTTATAGTTATCTTGACAAACAGTCAAGTCATCAGTCTTTCCTTATTCCATCCAATGTACGTAACTTAAATATCAGAGACGTCCTTGATTGTGTACAGAAACAACACACTGCATCAAGCCATAGATGAGATATAATACTGAATTGGAAGGTCTCACCCCCTCAAAGCGGATCTGTGTTTGTAATGTCAGCAGGCATTCGAATCTGAAGAGCTTTAAATGAGTGTGACAACCCTCACTGAGGGTTAGTATTAACACACAGGCAACAACAGAAAGCAAATTATCCTTTTATTCTTATATTTATATTGACAAAACTCTCCGTGAGATGTAATGTCCTCTGGTTAGCCGCAGTCCATTAGATGATTACAGTCTTTCAGGTTCATAGCGCTCTTTGCAGTGACACTCAACATAAACAGACACACACACAAATGTGTCTCAAGAGAGAAAACAGGACCTTGTTTTTCCATGAAGCATACACTACCTAAAAGTAATGCGTTCTGCTCTTTCTTCCCCTTAGATTGTGCTAGGAAACGTTTGTTGATGCTAAAATAAACTAGCTTAAGTTTCACTACTAGTGCCATGTACTAATCTTTGAGATATAGAGCAGTGTAGTAATTGGTAGGGGTTCTGCAGAAAATAGTATTAAAAATTAATGCAAGAATAACAATATAAAATGTAATTATTTTTAATTATATGATCATGGTTATTATTTTTCACACCAAATATAAATGTATTTATTTACATATACAAAAAAAAGGTTTAAAGCATCACCAAAGCTGCATTTGTTTGATAAAATAGTCAACAAACATTTTAACATCATGAAATATTACGTACAATTAATAGCTGAATGTTTTCTATTTTAATTTATTTTTTAAAAAGTAATTTATTCCTGTGATGGCAAAACTGAATTTGAAATCATTACTCCAGACTTCAGTGTCACATAATCCTCCAGAAATCATTCTAATATGCTGATTTGATGCTCAAGAAACATTTCTTATGTTTAGCAATGTCGAAAACAGTTCTATTTACTGGAAACTGAATTGAAGAATTAATTACTTTCAATAAAATAAAATAAATAAAACAAAAACTAACCTTATAATGACAATTATTCTTATTGGTATTATGTTGGAAACATACATTTTGTAGGATCTTTGATGAATATAAAGTCCAAAAGAACATTTATTTTAAGTATAAATCCTGTGTGACATTATAAATGTCACTTTTGTTCAATTTAATGCATCCTTGCGTAATATACATTTCTTTAAAAAAATCATACCGAGCCCATACTTCTGAACGGTAGTGTAAATATATTTGAAGTATGTAATAGAGTTTGTCTCTATTTCAACAGAGACTGAAAGAGAGGAAGAGTCATAGAGGAAGAAGAGGTTTAAGAAAGAAACAGGGGCTAGAGAGCGAGAGAATAGAGAATAAACGGAGAGGAAGGCAGTTGGCACATTAGGGAGGGAGATCCTGCGGTGCAGCTTCAAACAAAAAGGCCCACTATGAGTGCGATCACTGATTACCAGTCTGGTGGTTGGGCCTCATTAAATCCTTTCTCTCTGTCACTCCCTCTTCCTTTCTCAACCTCACACACTTCTCACCTCCTCTTCTGCCGCCCAGCCATATGCCCACACAGCCGTGCCCCCAGGTGCAAAGAGCAGAGCACAGGATGGAGCAGAGAGGAAAATTCACGTCTGTTAAGACTCCTGCAACCTTGATCCTGCAGAGGCATCACAAATAAAGAGCAGGAGAACTAGAGAGAGAACAAAAGGAGTGATTAGAGAGAACATTTCATATATCGAGACATCTTAAGTGCTTAAGTCGATATGTAAAATCATTAGCTATATCGCTTATCTTCATATCATGAGAGGAGAAACTAGAGAAACCAAGGTTGATGTGTGTGTTTTTTTTCTGGATGTTTGAAATCTTTGGTCTGGCTTGAGACCATAACCAATGAGTTGGATGTGTTACTGAGGAGGCCATCAGAACCACTGGAACCATGCGGTCTGTGACTCCTGACAACCCCTCCTGTGCTGTGACAGGCCTCTTTAACCCTCCTAAATGCAGATTTTCATGCTGAAAGTCCATGTTATCATCCACAGATTAATTAGATATATATTTATAAATAACATTGTAAAACAAATGTACGATGCTGCTACACTCTCAGAAAAAAAGGTACAAAAGCTGTCACTGTGGCGGTACCCTTTCAAAAGGTACACCTAAAGAGTGTATGGAACACAATTTGGTACCAAAAGCGTACATAATAGTACATATTAGAAACGTTTTAAAGGGAACCGTCTCAGTGACAGCCAGAGTGTACGGGTCAACTTGACCCTATTTATGCTAAAGAATTCCTCTACAAAAGACACACACTCTTACTTATCCTTCACTTGCTTCAAAATGAGCAATGACCCTGCTTTTGACCATCTGCTTTAAGATGACAGTGATGGTGAATTTGAAATAGGTGAGCAATATGTCAAAAATAAAAGAAATGTATACAAAACTGATCGAGTATCATCTGATTAGGAAGAAACTGCTGAAAGGGAGATGTTTTTGTTCCTTGCCCATTAAGAAGTCACACTAAAATGCGATCTTAAAACATTATCAAAATTATATAGAGAGATCTTTATAAACTGTTGTTGATCTTGAGTATGACAACGTATTAAGCTAGGAGGACATCTAGTCAAATATGTTGTTTTTATTATGTGTTCAAACGTGCTATTTTTTATCACAGCAAATGTAAAATACGCAGGCGTACACCAATTAGGCAAAACATTATGACCTAATATTGTGTTGGTCCCCCTTTTGCCGCCAAAAAAGCCCTGACCCTCTGACCCGTCGAGGCATGGGCTCCACTAGACCCCTGAAGGTGTGCTGTGGTTTCTGGTACCAAGATAATAGCAGCAGATCCTTTAAGTCCTGTAATTTGCGAGGAGGAGCCTCCATGAATTGGACTTGTTTGTTCAGCACAGCCCACAGGTGCTCGATTTGATTGAGATCTGGGGAATTTGCAAGGCCAAGTCAACACCTCAAACTCGTTGTTGTGTTCCTGAACCATTTGCTTTGTGGCAGGGCGAATTATCCTGCTGAAAGAGGTCACAGCCACCAGGGAATACTGTTTACATGAAAGGGTGTACAGGATCTGCAACAATGCTTAGGTAGGTGGTACGTGTCAAAGTAACATCTACATGGATGGCAGGACTCAAGATTTCCCAGCAGAACATTGCCCAAAGCATTACACTGCCTCTGTCGGCTTGCCTTCTTCCCATAGTGCATCCTGGTGCCATGTGTTCCCATGTGCACCCGGCCATCCACGTGATGTAAAAAAAAGACCATGCCCCCTTCTTCCATTGCTCTGTGGTCCAGTTCTGATGCTGTTGGCGCTTTTGGTGGTGGACAAGGGTCAGCATTGGCACCCTGACTGGTCTGTGTCTATGCAGCCCAATACGCAACAAATGGTGTATTCTAAAACCTTTCTATCAGAACCAGCATTAACTTCTTGAGATATTTGAGCTACAGCTTGTCTGTTTGATCGGACCACATGGGCAAGCCTTTGCTCCCCACGTTCATCAATGAGCCATGACCGGTCACCGGTTCAACACTGTTCCTTCCTTGGAACTCTTTTGATAGATACTGACCACTGCAGACCGGGAACACCCACAAGAGCTGCAGTTTTGAAGATGCTATGACCCAGTCTTCTAGCCATCACAATTTGGCCCTTGTCAAATTCGCTCAAATCCTTATGCTTGCCCATTTTTCCTGCTTCTAACACATCAACTTTGAGAGCAAAATGTTCACTTGCTGCCTAATATATCCCAACCACTAACATGTGCCGTGATGAAGAAATAATCAGTGTTATTCACTTCACCTGTCAGTGGTCATTATGTTATGCCTGATCGGTGTACACTACCGAAATTTGAAAATATGTTAACATAGTAATAATATTTAACATTATTGCTGGTTTTACTGTATTTTTGATCAAATAAATATATCCTTGGTGAGCATAAGAAAGAAACTTTTACTGACCCCAACTTTTGAATGGTTGCGTACATGCATTTTTAATTTAAGTTTGGACTGCAAAATGCGTGGCCTTTTTGATGCAGCTCAGTTCCTACTATGAGTATCTTAGTACTGACAATAAAGCAATTACATTAAAGTGTGTTATCACATACACATCCTCATACACAGCCTATGATAGTGCTTTCAGCAGTTCTGTAATATAGGAATAAAGGAAGTATGCAAACATGATATGCCACATCTGCAAGCACAAGAAAAAAAGAATGAAACTTTCAGGAGAGAGAGAGAGAGAGAGAGAGAGAGAGAGAGAGAGAGAGAGAGAGAGAGAGAGAGAGAGAGAGAGAAACCATGTAGACAAGGAGTGGTTTAACAAAGAAAATTAGGAAACAAAAGCAAAAAAAGGAAATGAAAGGATAAGTAACTTCCCAATGTAATACAACATAGACTCTCGACACTAGTACTAGAACATTCTACATGGTCATCAGTAGATGACACTGTGATTTAAGTGCAAAGAGAATACCCAACCCGATCTCACGGCAATTCGTACTTTCCGAGGTGGCTAATTCGTACGAATTTGTACGACCTCACTCGTACGAATTCATACGATTTTACTAAATCGTACATATTTGACGAGTTGCCAAATTCGTATGAATTCGTACGAATGACCTACCTCAACCCCGCCCTAAACCTACCCATCACTGGGGTTTAGGCAAAACGTACGAATTCGTACAAATTTGTACGAAATAGCCACCTCGTAAAATATTGGTCGTGAGATAGCGTTGCAATACCTGGGCGGATTAAACATATTATGCAGCGTCCCTCAAGCGGCACACACTTCTGGAAATAATGAGAACATGATACCTTTGGCAGACACCTTTATCCAAAAAGCACATCAAAAACATTATTTATGTTTATAACAAATCCAACCCTAGGGATTGTGGAAATATTTTTGAGCAGCAAGCTTTTCTAGAGGAGGTAATGGAATCTGAAAAATTCAATTTTGTGGTTTCTAAACATGTAATCCTCATTTGTCTTCCTGTGAGGCTGCCAGGGACAAAAAGTAATATTTTTAACATATGTTTTCAAATCTAAGCTCTCGAAAATCCATTATAATCCAGAATGTGATTTTTGCCAAAGGCCACTTTATACTTTTCAAGAAGCCACTGAAGATATTCGGATTCATATATTTATATTTATTTATAATATTTATTATTATTATTATTCTGGAGAAGTACTTTTTATGAAAGTGAAAGAGAGAAGATACAAATAGATTTGGTTTTTGGATTTGCTGGAGTCTGCAACCATTAAAAAGAATAGCCTACGCTGATGACGACAGACATTTTGGTGTGGAGTGTTTTGGCTGTCGCTCACACAAACACTAACAAGGACAGACCGACCGCACTGCGAGAGTGCTTATGCCTTCAAGACACGCACACACACACACACACACACACACACACACACACACACACACACACACACACACACACACACACACACACACAGTAAAATCCAGCCACCCAAACACTTGCATAACACTGTCTGATCCCCGTTTTGTGACCCTGCAGCATGCCAAACACAGCACTGATGCGGTGGGGTGAAACAGAGGTCCTTGTCTGTCTCTCTGTCTGCCTGGTGGGAAGTCGACGTCTCTCGTCTAATAACACCCCTCTACCCGATTTCAGAGCTCCCTTAAAATCAAAAGCTGTCAGTGAAAGCAGGTCATCTCTTAGCTCATAGCATTACTCTGTACAACACTATCTCATTCAGTGAGAGGATTGTTCTGTGCTGATCAAAGTTGGACATGTTGAGCATGAACTGGATGATATGAAATCTTTCAAACAGGCAGGTGAGCGATAGCATCAACAATAACATCCCCTTAATATCAAACAATAAAAAGCTGTTGTTTTATCCACCCTATAGTCTAGGATTACAAAGCTGACTGCAGACTGACCTCTTCCTGTGAGTGTGCTGGAGTGTTTTTGGCAGTGAGAAAAGCACACAAGAGAGTGGATGCATTACACACTCATTTCTGGCCATCAATCTGATAAAACCCTGAGACAATTGAACCACAAGGCCAGTATTAAAAACAAGAACTGTATTAAAGTTTAAGCTTTCATGGCATTAAATAATATTGCAATTATTCCGATGATAAAATTGATACAATCGCAGTGCTGAAAGAACATGTTTAAAGATGTTTTGCCCATAAGCTCCTGTTAATAGATATACTGAAAGAAAGCAAGAAAGAAAGAAAGAAAGAAAGAAAGAAAGAAAGAAAGAAAGAAAGAAAGAAAGGGTTGCCATAATTACAGCAGAAATAGGAAATATTTCCAATACAGGGGGTCTTTGCCATTTATTTCCATGAAGACCCTTTCACATCCTTTTGCACAAAAAGTTCTTTATAGGCAAAAAAGGTTCTTCAGACTAATAAAATGCTCTTCACACTAAGAAAAAACAGTTATTTTAAGAAATTTGGCATCACTGCAAAAACCTGCTTTTGTCATTTTTATTTGTTTGCTACCTCAAATCAAATTCAGTTCAATTGAATTTTGAGTTGTGCACACCCCTGCTGTGTTGGAGCTAATAGTAGCTTTTTGGATTAGGTTTGAACCAACTTTTATATAAACTAATTAAAATACAAAATAACTTTGTATTTGCAAGATATCTGGATGGCCCTCGCATGCACTGTTATAAGGCCATGTGATAACAATAGAGCATACACTTTAGCTACAGTGTGAAATATCTTTACTGTTACTATTTAAACCAAATAAGGTACAATGCACAGTATTCAGTAAGACGTATTTCATTCAAAACAGCCATTCTCAGGAAGCTTATCTTAGTGCAGATGTGTGTTTTTTGTGGTACATTTGAAGTGGCTCCCTCTTGTGGCTGTGGCAGTTCACTACACAGACATCTCTAAATGCTCTTAACCAAAAAAAAAAAAAAAAAAAGATTCTGACCTGGCTCTTCCCCTACCCCTTCTCCCCATCACTCACCCCCCATCTCATCTCCTCTCTGTTCCCTCCCCCTCTCTTCTCTTGCTGACTGCTGCATTGTGGGTCTCTGTAGCATTATGCTGGCACAGTGTATACAAGCTTGCTGACACATGCAAAGCAGCACAGCCAGACACCCTGACAAATCTACACACACATATGCACACTGCATCCACACACACGCATACAACGCCCTGGAATAATCTTTTTCATGTTGCGTAAATGCTGATGTGCTTTCAGTGACTGCAGAGCTTACAGGTCTGTTGGAAATGAGTCCGTCTAGCGCTTCCTCGTGTTCTCAGCAGGCTCTTTTCAGCCTTTAATTATTAGTGGTGCTTTCTAAAGGGTGATTTCACATGGACATTTATTACAACAAAATTAATTTCAGATGTACCCTAAAGTCATACTTAGTCATAACCTGGGCTCCCGGCTCTATGCTGAGACGTTAATATGATCATAATATTATTTTTAAATTTCATTCACCGTTTATTCACCCTCACCTTCATTTCACCCTTTTATTTAATCCATCTGTAACCCCTCCTGTTCGAATCGCCCCGCTCCAAGTGGGACTCAAACCCTGGTCCGCTGGCATGAGAGTCGGACACTCTAACAAGGAGGCTAAAGGCTGCAACCTCTAACATCAGTCGCTAGAGCGTCTTTTGAGATCAGAGGAGTGAGGTTTACTCACACAGCGACTATTAGCTGGCTTCCATTACAGATGTGATGCTGTTTTGCACTGTTTTGTTATTTTCTACCTGTGTATAGGTAGTTATGCCTCCTTAGAGAAAGAAATAGCAACAACCATGCTCTATCACCATGACCATGACCCCCAAAAGTGCAGGCCACACCACATATCTGTGGAATTCTCCGTGTCTCTCCAGGTTCATCAACACTTCACTGTACAGCCTGAGAGGTTCAGAGGGAGAGAGTGGATGCCGTCCCATCAGCACACTGTCAAGCTCAGTGTTTCCTCAAGGATGTGCCATTGGTTATTAAAAGGAATTCCATGCATAGCTGGGATTGGTGAGATTTTTTAATCAATTTTGACCCAGGCCATATTTACTGAAGTAAAGATAAGAGGCCCCACTTTCGAATGGAAGAGACAAAGACAATGTATTTGAATTTGTGAATTCTCTCTGTTGCCCCTTGCTGTTTAAGTCTTTTCCATCTCTGGCTCTTGTTTTCCCAGCATGGCCTCCAGAAAGTTTCCACCCAGTAGGGAGGTGCGTCCTGCAGTATGGGTCACTGGGTTTGCACTTCGGATAACGCTCCCCCACCTCTCTCGATACACACGCACTCTCACACACTCCACACGGCTCTCTGTCTCAAGGATGAAATAAAACAGCTTCACTATCAGCATGTGAATTATGAATGATTAATTCAAACAGCATGTTTAAGTGACAGGAAGTGTGTGACTAAGCACAGGTGTGTGTATGTGCCTTTAACTCTAAAGAGATAACAGTGATGGCAGAGAAAAAAAAAATGCAGGGAGTCATTAAATAAGAATGCCAGCTAACGCATGTCTGCATATTTTGCATATGACAATGTTTGGGGTCAGTATGATTTAAAAAATATATACTTTTATTCAGCAAGGATACATTAAATGTATCAAAAATGACTGTAAAGACTTTTATATTGATACAAAAAATATATATTTCAAATGTTCTTTTGAACTTTATATTCATCAAAGAATCTTGGAAATAACATGCAGCACAACTGTTTTCAACATTGATAATAATGTTCCTGTTAATAATGTAACCTTGGGTCCCTGAGATAATGGGAACGCGCATTGTGTCAATTTCTGACATGAATGGGGAATTTTTCTCTGCCGGAGCTAGTGGGTCATGATGCCCCAATGGTACAGATGCATAGGCAGACAAAATCCGTGGCTGAAGAGCAGGGATGTCTAGGTTACAGAACCTGGCAAAGGTGGATAACAAGGACCAGTTGGCCGCCACACAGATATCAGCAATAGACACATCACTAGACCAAGCCTACAAGGAGGCCATTCCCCTAGTGGAGTGGGCCCTCACCCCAATAAGGCACTGCAAGTCCAAGGACATGTAAGCTAGCACAATCCACTATCAACTATCGAGGGGATAGTCTTTGCTTCGTAACTGGAAGCCCCTTAAAACTGCCAGAGCCCTCGATGTACACCCTAAGGGCCCAAACTGGGCAAAGTGCGTGTGGCGTCTGTTCGCCCTCAGTAGAGGGGAGAGCAGAGAGAGAAATTACTTGTGCTCTAAAGGGTGTGGAAAGTACCTCCAGCCTCTGGACTGTCAAACTCGAGGCAGGAAGCATCCACTGCAGAGGTGGACAAAGTACACAACTCCATTACTTGAGTAAAAGTAAAAGTACCACTGGTCAAATATTACTCTGTTACAAGTGAAAGTTCTAAAAACAGATTTTTACTTGAGTAAAAGAAGTAGTACAGAAGTATTTGTTTTTAAAAGTACTTAAGGGCGTTTTCACACCTGAAAGTCCGCATCAAGGTCCGAACCAAAGTTCATGTTTTGATACATTTTATACATTCGGTTCATTTTGGTTTGGTTTCACACTGCGATTATGCGAGCGCACTAAAGAACTTTACATGACGTACTTGCGTCCAGTCGTCATCAGTTATGTGGGCTGCATCTTAACATTGATTGGTTTGCTAGCGGAGTGCATCTGACGTCAGCGTGTTGTCAATTCGGCGGGTAACTTTGACAAGAACAAATGAAGTGAACAGATGCATATCTTTGCCACTTTGCTGGTATTGCTATGGCATTAATATCTGCAGCACCAACTATATTTGAGGCTAGTTCAAATTCGCCAAATGAATGTCCTCATTGTGTGAACATTTTATCAGCACCGACAGGAAAGGAGGAGAAGACTCAGACCGTATTTTAATTAAAAACCTCGTCTTCTCCTCTCCCCATGTGCTACTACAGCTAATTTTTCCTGCTATCTTCTTTGACAGTTCTGGTAGTTATGTCTTCTTCTTGTTGTGGGAACCACCGGAACTTCCTGTAAATGGTCTGAAAGTCCTGTTTCAATGCTTTCACATGCACTAGCAACGAACCAAACCTTTGTTAAGTTTGATCCGGACCGAGACTACCTCTTTTTGTCGGACCAGATTTATTCTGTTTGGTCTGGACCGTGCTCCAAGGAGGGAGTCACACCTGTAATTTTGATTTGGACCAAACTGAAAAGTCAGAAAATCCGGACCAAAGAAGGTAGGTGTGAAAACGTACCAAAGTATCAAAAGTACATTTATTTTTCATGTCAATGCATTATTTTATTATTGTTGTATAAATGCTCATGGTGGTTTAAACCAGTCAGTGATGCTCCATCCAACATGCTACCTTAAACTCATTTCAATACTTGCACGGACACTATACTCTGATACACATCCCATATTCCCTGTTTACTCTTCTTTTTCTCAAGTGTATGCCAACGAAACTAATCTTTAATCTTTTCAGAAAACTGAAACATACTTTCTAAGGTCTTCTTCCATTTTGCTATAAACTGATCAGTGTTAAAAAAATATCGGGAAACTTCACATGACACTACAAGAGTGATGACTGAAAAAAATCATCCACTGACTTTCAAAGCTGCTACAGAAACAACTTTCGACGTTGAGGACCTTATAGAAATTTAGTGGGGTAAAAAGTATGATATTTGTCTTTCAAATGTAGTGGAGTTAAAGTCAAAGTTTCCCCCAAAAAATATACTCAAGTAAAGTATACTCAAAAAGTGTACTTAAGTACAGTACTCAAGTAAATTTACTTAGTTACTATCCACCTCTGGTCCACTGAAAGAGCCTGCAGATCACCAATTTGCTTGACCGATGCCAGAGCCAGCAGAAGGGCAGCCTTTAGGTAGTGAGCCCAAAGGTTGGCTGTTGTGAGCAGCTCAAACGGAGGGCCACGAAAGAGCCCTCAGGACAATATATAGGTCCCAGGAAGGGACCATGTTGGGATGAGGCAAGTTTAGCCTCCTGGCCCCTCTGAGAAATCTGACCACCTGATTGTGTTTCCTAAATTACTGGCCAGCTGAGTGTGGTACGAAGGCTCCCGTCGAGAGGCCATAGATGGAGGCTTCACAACTCGGGTCGGGGATGCCAGATTGACCCGTCCACTTGAGAAAGGTCTGCAAGCGAATTGGACCTAGTAACTCTGTTTGAAAATCTCTAAAATCCAATTTGACATGTCGGGAATGGCTTCCCTGGCACTTGGGAAATGGGTAGCACTTCACTGGGCGCTTCACCTTGGGTTTCACTTTCTGCTGGGGCTGAGTGGATGCAAGAGCTTGCTTGGGTGACTTAGGGTGTCTCGAAGCAGCAGAGGAGCTCGCTCTCTTTGGCAGGAAGTGGAGCATTGTTTGTGATGTCTTCTGCACTGCTGTGAAGTGCTCAGCAAAGCCATCCACTGCAGAACAAAATATGCCAGAGAGAGATACAGGGCAGTCCAGGAGGGCTGTCTTGTCAGCGTCCTTAATCTGGAGGACTGTGCAGCACTTTGAAGGCTGCCGCGTCAGGATCACTCCCGTCCATGGCACAGAGAAGCTTGGCCTAATAAACTTTGGAGGACCGCCATGGTGTGAAGGGCGGAACCAGCCTGACCGCTCGTTGCAGATGTCGCTCTGGATGGCTTAGATGGGTGGCACCACACTGCTGTTTTTGGTTGACATATTTTTCATTCAGAAAACAACAGTGAACTGCGTTTTTTTAAAATGTTGCTAAGCAACCCCGGAATCAGCTGTCCTGTCCCCCTTTTCCTCTATGCCGTTAACCGTGGTGAGGGCAGCTGAAGAGGAGTAACGAATCAGCACTGAATAGGGGGCGTGCCATGATTTCGTCAGTTCTTCATGGACCTCCGGGAAGAACAGGGCTGGTAACTGGCTGCAGGGTCCATTTATCGAGGCGGCTTTGGGTGGGCTTTTCTAGAGCCGACCAGTCCAAGCAAAACTCATTAACAGCCTTGGTGAGGACATGGATGAGCTCTGAGTCCTGCCTAGGCCTGGCTGAGTCCGTCTCTTTAGGCGGCAGGGGGGTGGAGTCATCGCCAGAGTTAGTCCAGTCCTCTGCTTCAGATGTAGCCAGAGAAATCGTGTCGTCAAAATCTTACCGTATATACCCGAATATAAGACGAGGTTTGTGTCCTAAAAATAGACTGAAAAATGGGGGGTCGTCTTATATTCACGATATAGACCAAATCACGGGGGAAAGGGAGAAAGCAGAGGGAAACAGTAGAGGGCGCCAATACGATAGGCTGCGTAATTAGTGACAGTTTACATGCACAACATACTGACAACGCAAGTAAACCGCGTTTACATGACTTTATTAATAAACCGGGTTATTTCCTTGTAGTGACGTCAAAAATAATAATGTCTGTATCTGACTCGGAGTATTCCAAATGTTAGGTCAGTTGTGATGTTAAATAAAGTGTGCACCGTGTCAGCGGGAGATTTACGGTTCATATTATCCCTCTGCAGTTAGAGATGCAGCGTTTTCACTGAACCTCTTAATGCGTTTATGCCACGCGAAATCGGGTTAAGAGGCAAACTTTTTTTTTTTAATGCTTAAGCCGTTTATGACCTTACTCTGATAAAAGAAAACGGGTTAGCGCGTTTACATGAGCATGTTCATTGTTGGATTATTAGGCATAAAGAGCGTACATGTAAACGCACTCGTTGTTATGAATGACATAAACAGTAAAGTGCCCATTTGCACTGCTGTTCTATTGCAAACCCACAGTTTGGTTTGTTTTCAAGACTTTAATGTCAGATGTGTTTGATTAAAAGCAGATGGTTATTTTCGATCTTCACAGTACCACAATTACATACATACATAATTATTTTGAGATATTTATTTATTTTTGTCACTCATTTCTGAACTCATTGACAGAGTGCACTTTATTTTGTGACAAATTCATCCAAGTATTTCAATGAATTTTCAGTAGATAATCAAATAAAATGATTTTCTGTTGAAAAACAGATATTTCCAAACAAAAATCTATTTTTTTCCCCAAAAATAAGTCTGGAAAATGGGGGGGTCGTCTTATATTCAGGGTCGTCTTATATTCCTGTATACGGTTATCAGAGCCAACAAAATGAAAACCGAATGAAAATGCAGTCTTATTGAGGGTAAGTATTTAGTGTTCAGAAAAGAAAAAGTTAAACTAAATAAATTTGACATGCATGCAGGATAAAGCTGATCTACAATTACAATATCTATAGGTCTATTAATCTGACTTTTTTTCAGTCAGACTAAAGCTTTATATGACATGACATTTTAAAAAGAAAAAATGTGCTTTAGTCTGACTGAATTTAAACTTTTGAAGTGCATGTAAACACTTTATCCCTCTCTGTATGTTTACATTACCACTTACTGTAAACTGCAAAAAATGCAAATACATAGGCCAGCAAGATTAGACAGCAAGAATAACATTTTACTATGTAAATGTATTTTTGGATATTACTGTTGCACAAATTTCAATATGTAATTTTTATTAATAGTATTGGACAGTATTGTAAATAGCAAGTATTTCTGTAAAATTAGAGATATGGCGGTACCTTTTTTAAAGCTGTGTCATGGAAAGATAAATATTGTCACATGGATAACATCTCTGAAGAATGAGGGTCTTCGTGATGCTGGGGGTTTCTCCACACTCTGAGATCATAGTCTAGCTGTAGTTTGTTTTGGAGGGCTTACAGTGTATGGCTTTTCAAGAGTCATTGTTTAGAGAAACACGCAGATAAAATGAACTCGGGTTCTGGTGGCCAGTTAAGGGTGTTACATGTTTGGTCTCAGTGTGAGCTGAAGCTGATGAATGTGTACGTGTGAATAGAGTAACAAGACACACTAGAGAAGAGTCCCATAAAGGGGGTGATAAGAGGAAGCACCTGGGGCCAGGCAGAGTTGGCTGAGGAGGGGGCCCATATGTATACAAAAGAGAGAGACAGAGCATACAGGAGAGCGCTGAAATTTAGTTATCAGAATGTGTGAGAGAGTTATAAAGGAAAAAAAATGGTTATATGATTGCAAATTTGGTCACTTTACAGTATAAAAGTGTAATGATGTGTGACAATCTTGAGTTTGTGGTCCACAACAATGCTGTTGTGTAGAGACAGGGGAATGGAACATATAAGCACAATGTAATACATAATGCACACAATTTGCACAATTAAAATAGTACACAATATACATAATCTGCTCAATTGCCATTCGAAAGTCGCCTCTCACGCCTCGCATGGACAAGATGCTAGAGCCCACTGAAGATGGAGAGCCCGAGCCTGCCACGATGGAAGAGCTAGAGCGGAGGACTGAGCCAACCATTGCCCTGGAGCGCAGGCCCACACTGAGTCTGATCATGCTTGTGGAGTATGAGGGTTTGGAAGTAGACATTTCCCTGAGTCTTCTGTATGGTAAATAAACACAAATAAACATGGGCAAACTAAGGAGACTTATCTGTCCAATCAAAGTGCCAATCAAAGGCACTATAAAATGGATGAAGAAAACATCCATTTTGAAAACAGGATCTAGGACTTCAAGGACAGTCAGTTCATGATCTGTCTCATTGTTCAGACAAGCTTAATAAATTCTCCACCAGCAAAAGTTTCTTTTCTGGATATTGGCCTTCTAATAACTACAGCTGTTGTATCTCTTTTCATATGGTTACTGTAATCCTCTGGTCCGGTTTAAGTCTCGAAGAATTGATCTAAATTGGGCCTTCCAACCTCTGACCATGAAGAGGGGCCTGGTTGTCTGTAACTGCAGCTGTGTTACATAAACACACCATAAACTAGCCTGTCTGTCACGGATGAGCCTGAAGATCCCATCACAGGCACAGTGGAGCCTCGCTGTGTCCTTAAATACGGCCCTTTTTACCAGCCTGATTAATAGCCAGTGCACTCTGAAAGCGAACTGTTAGGGCACTATAGGCTGCTTCATGCCTTCTACCGCAAATGCTCTTTAAAATCCAATCTGCACACTGACTTAGTGACCACACAGAATGCTAATTGACTCTTCAAAGACTCTCACTTTGCCATAATACTCTTGTATCATGCTTTTGGGTTAGTACCATGCTCTTTGGACATGATAATTCAAAGAATACCATGGAATTACATTTAAATACCATGGTATATGTAAATTGTAATCATTTAATATTATGGTATATATCAAAGTTCCACGGATTTACCATCATTGTATTATAGTACCACAACAGTTGTTTTTTTTTGTCTAAGGGCCTCAGCATGTTCAGGGAATGTTTTCCTTTATTAATCCATCCCAGCTCCACCAGACCCCAGGAGAGATGGAGAGACATAGCGCAGTGCTGGCAGACAGCCAGGCAAATATCCAAAATAATAATCAGCAGATTTCAGCAACCTCCCCGCCTTTTCCCAGCCCCTTACAACCCCCCTCCTTTACCTTCCCCTTTGTCTGTGTTTATAGACAAAGATGTGATGTATACAGATATAGGTGCAGTGTGTGGACAGATGTGCTGATTTATATGAGCGTTCACTGAACAGCATGGAAAATTAGTGCACCGAAAATGGATAGAAAAGAACCACTTGTGCTGTGTCAGTGCTTAAGATTGGCCCATTGATTTTCACATAACAGGACTGTCCACACAAACATGGCCAACTCATCTATTGTTCACCACCTCCTCCTGTGTGTGCAGATAATGCACCACCTAGCGTCCTTTGCTCAGATCCTGATAATGTGTAAATGGAACAAAGACACAATATATGTGTATGCATATGATATGAGTGTTTGGTTGACCATTCAGGTTAATGAATATATGTATAGAGGTTATACATACATATAGCATATGGCCCTCTGTCCTGTACTCCATAAGATCACGCGCGCGCGCACACACGCGCACGCACGCACACACTTGTTGTGTTTCCATGTTTTATGGGGACATTCCATAGGCGTAATGTTTTTATACCGTATAAACTACATATTCTATCCCCTACACTGCCCCTGCCCCTAAACCTACCCATCACAGGAGACATGCTGCATTTTTACATTTTCAAAAAATATCACTTAGTGTGATTTATAAGATGTTTTCCTCATGGGGACCAAAACATGTCCCCACAAGGACAAGGATTTCGGATATTGCCATCTTTGTGGGGACATTTTGTCCCCATACCGTAGGGATTATCTACTGAAAATTATACTAAAGCAAAATCTTGAGTAGTTATTGTCTGATAAACATTAAAAACGGTCTGCGGAGGTTGAGTCATCCTGCAACCAGCCCCCGCTGGCTGCTCATTGGCTGCAGCATCTTTTTTTAAAAGTTGGACAGTGATGCACGCGTAAAGATTGATTGTTCGCGGCACTGTGTACAAAAAAATACTTCACTACACAATTATTTCGTTATTTTCGTTTAAGCTTATTAGCGTTAGGCTATACAGAAAGGTCTGATTTACGCTCTCTTACTTACAACAGTTATTGTTTTTTTTTGTTTTTTTTCACAATGAGAAAATATTTGAGTTCATGATTTTAATGTAGTCTTTTTGTGGCAGACTAAAGACTTGTGACAGATTGTTGATCTTTGAATAAAAATATTTTTTGTTGCAGGTTTGAAATTTATTATCTTTTATTATAGGCTACAGTCTTTTATCATAGAAAATCCTTTACCTATGAGGTTCTGGGTCAAAAATGACCGGCCTTTTAAATTGCTTGTAAATCTCTCATTATGCTACATTCAAATATTGTATTCAGTGATTTTGACAACTTGTTTTCTTTGAGTTAGCACAGGTAACATAGTAAGAGATTTATAAGCTATTTTTGTTGGCCTGGAAGTGGTAGGTGAGAAAAGTCAGTAAGTTTTAGTCTAGTCTTATCATATTAACTCACATTTTTGGGAAAAATTCAAATTCTCTCCAGGTCAAAATGACCAAAACACAACATGAGGGCTAATAGTTTTCTAATTTTAATTTTCTATCTCGGAACAAGCGCAAAAAATGGATTACTATTAAATTTTCTCTCACATTGTCAGCTTTATATTCATCTATTTGTGTGAGTCCTGGACTTTCCCGCTCACATGGCAGATAGAGAAAGAATGCTGTATGTGAATGAATGTGGTGATAGTATTGCTCCATCACTGTCTCTTTATCTCTAGAGCAGGCGTGTTTATGAGAGACTGAGTGTCGCCTCTGGATGTTTCTGGCCTCAGTCATCCATATTAATGAAGAAGAGCTGCCCTGTTCAGCATTTCTGCCAAAGGGAATGGATTCTGGACATGGATATTCAGGTTCAATACAGCTTCATATTAAGACATAAAGTGCTTTACCGCAGATTTCTGAAATAACATTATGTCAACCATGTAATCGCTGGGGATAAATAGGGCACAGCTATGCATATGACATGTCATTCCTGTCACGCATTAAAGCCATCGTTGCTCATTAGTGTAGTTGTTGTGTTGTTAAGATTAAGATTGCACATAAAATGTGAGTGGCAGCCAATTAAGTAATATGAAGGAAAAAACACATTAGTTAACTAACTATTGCAAATACAATGCATCAAGCTAATTGAAACCAGATTTGGTTTGCTCTACATGGTTCTTCATTTATGTTGACACAGCTGCATGACACGTTGAACTCCTGACCTTCTTCTTTACACATTAAAGACATCAGGAGAACCATCAGGAGAAATGTTCCATACTATACACCAACACAAACTAAAAACGTAGTTTTGGCCATTCATTTACATGACAACTGTAACGCAGAGTTGAAATGTTGTTGCCCAGAAAAACAAATGTGTGTAGAGCTTGAGGAAATGATGCACGAGAGCTGCATTATTTTCCCCAGGTTTAATAAAATTAATTTACATCATCACTCGTCTGCATGCATGAGGATGAATTGAAGAGAAAAGGATACAAATAAACATTAAACTAAGGTTACAAATAGAAAAAGAAAAGGGAAAAGAAAAGAGTACAAAGCTGATACTGCACAGCTCGCATTTTTACAGACGCGCACACTTTATGCACATGCGCAGTTCACATTCTACCTCAAATGACTAATGCTTCTAAGGCCCTGTCCACACGGACAAGGGTATTTTCAAAACTGTGTCAGTGTTCTCAAGATGGTGTACAGAGCGGAACCTGGACCCACACTCGTGTAGATTGACAGTGCTCTCCTTTCTTCGAGAGCTTTTGGACGCAGGTCGCTCCCCTTACAGGCTGAAAGTATGTGGCAGCTATAGCAGCGTTTCATGCATGCCCGGACAGTCACTGGGGAGAACCTAATCATAACCTGAACCTGTCTCGAACCCCATCGGTTCCTATTTGGGACCTTTACATGGTCCTATAGAGGCCATGAAAGGTGCCCCATTTGAGCTGCTTCAGTCTGTAAGCATGAAGCACCTTTCGCTCAAAACTGTTCTCTTGCTTGGACTAGCTTCAGTCAAGTGAGGTGGTGATATCTCAGCTCAATACTGTAGAGACGGGGCCGACCAAGGCTTGTCTTCATCATGGGCTCCACCACAGAACAGTAGATGTCCTGGTAGCCCTGCACACTGCAGCCGTGGATGGAGGCAGGCTCTTCCTACTGACACACACCCACTGAAGGGACTGAGGCTGCTGGACAGATGTCAGGAAGGATGGCAGTGTTCTTCAGGTAGCGCTCTTCCAAACCGTTGGGTGTCTGAGCTTCCGCAGAGATGCAGCTGTAAGTGTGATCTTACCTGATTACAGCTGCCAGCCGGGAAATGGAAGAGAAGCCCTCCACCACTAATCCTCTCAGGTGAGTAGGAAGAGCCCTGGTTTTTCTCAGGCGACGCTGCTCCATGATGATGGATCAAGAATAACTTTCCAAATTGGACAAATTTATGAGACTTAATAAATTGTAGAGTTGTGAGAACAGACTTCAACAAAGCTGCTGGACTGACATAGAATGTTGAGGCTCAATTAATTGTAAACAACACTTGATATGAGCTCTATACTATGCTCTCTCTCTATATATATACACACTCACCTAAAGGATTATTAGGAACACCATACTAATACTGTGTTTGACCCCCTTTCGCCTTCAGAACTGCCTTAATTCTACGTGGCATTGATTCAACAAGGTGCTGAAAGCATTCTTTAGAAATGTTGGCCCATATTGATAGGATAGCATCTTGCAAGTTGATGGAGATTCGTGGGATGCACATCCAGGGCAAGAAGCTCCCGTTCCACCACATCCCAAAAATGCTCAATTGGGTTGAGATCTGGTGACTGTGGGGGCCAATTTAGTACAGTGAAGTCATTGTCATGTTCAAGAAACCAATTTGAAATGATTCGAGCTTTGTGACATGGTGTATTATCCTGTGGGAAGTAGCCATCAGAGGGATGGGTACATGGTGGTCATAAAGGGATGGACATGGTCAGAAACAATGCTCAGGTAGGCCGTGGCATTTAAACTATGCCCAATTGGCACTAAGGGGCCTAAAGTGTGCTAAGAAAACATTCCCCACACCATTACACCACCACCACCAGCCTGAACAGTGGTAAAAAGGCATGATGGATCCATGTTCTCATTCTGTTTACGCCAAATTCTGACTCTACCATCTGAATGTCTCAACAGAAATCGAGACTCATCAGACCAGGCAACATTTTTCCATTCTTCCACTGTCCAATTTTGGTGAGTTTGTGCAAATTGTAGCCTCTTTTTCCTATTTGTATGAGTGGTACCCGGTGGGGTCTTCTGCTGTTGTAGCCCATCCGCCTCAAGGTTGTGCAAGTTGTGGCTTCACAAATGCTTTGGTGCATACCTCGATTGTAACAAGTGTTTTTTTCAGTCAATGTTGCTCTTCTATCCGCTTGAATCAGTCGGCCCATTCTCCTCTGACCTCTAGCATCAACAAGGCATTTTCGCCCACAGGACTGCCGCATACTGGATGTTTTTCCCTTTTCACACCATTCTTTGTAAACCCTAGAAATGGTTGTGCGTGAAAATCCCACTAACTGAGCAGATTGTGAAACACTAAGACCGGCCCGTCTGGCACCAACAACCATGTCACGCTCAAAATTGCTTAAATCACCTTTCTTTCCCATTCTGACATTCAGTTTGGAGTTCAGGAGATTGTCTTGACCAGGACCACACCCCTAAATGCATTGAAGCAACTGCCATGAAGCCTGAAGTTTGCTAGAGAGCATTTGGATGATCCAGAAGAGGATTGGGAGAATGGTAAACACTCAACTTATACTATATACTAAATATATACTTAATATATATGTATATATATATATATAATATATATACATATATATATATATATATATATATATATATATATATATATATATATATACATATATACATATATATATATATATATATATATATATATATATACATATATATATATATATATATACATATATATATATATATATATACATATATATATATATATATATATATATATATATATATATATATATATATACATATATATATATATATATATATATATATATATAAACACACACACACACACACACACACACACACACACACACTGTTCTAAGCATATACATGTTGTTTGCATAATTGCATTATATTTTGTTTTTGTTTTGTAATTCTGTAACCCCCTGGGAAGATATATAGTGATCTTCAATCATTAATGGAATTTCACAGCTCACATGGTTTCATTTTTTCTCCTATCATAAAAGTAAATCAACAAATAACAAGTATGATATGTACTTTGTTTACTGTTTTGTTTTAACTTGCAACAATACATACTGTCTAAATCCACAAATCTTATTGGCTAGTTAAAGACTCATAATTCATAATAATGTCTAAGGCTGCAAGTTGCAACGAATAATATAATTAATATTTTTATTATTCATTTACATGATCTGATAAAAAAAGGCAAATTTTATTTTTTATAGAATTTCTTTGATTGCTAATTACAATATATTTTTATATAATTACTGAATGACAAATTTTTAAACTAAAATGAAAAATAAAAGCTAATTCAGGATATTAATAAACACTGGTATACAATAAATACTAAAATAACACAGGCAAGTATGAGCCCAACTGAAGATTTTGCCAAAACAGCCAATATGGATGTTAAACAGGTGACCAGGATTTCCAAACAAAGCATCCATGAGATGTTTTGATTTTGCTATAGTTGTTTAAATCATAAGGCTTTCAATGTCACTCTTGGTCCAGAAGGGCTAAATCACCTTGGGGGAATTTCCATTTGGCTGAAAATGATTCTACCTCATGACGTATAGGAATAAAACTGCATTGAGCTGGTCTCTGCTTCTGTAACTCATACTTTGCACTCCAAAAATATATTTTTTTGTGTATACATAAATATATTTAAATGTACTGATTTACAATTTTGTTATTTGCACTTCTTAGATGCATGCAAACTGCATTTCATTGACTCTGTTCTTGTACTCTGAACAATGACAATAAAGTTGAATTTAATCTAAAAGCTGCAGGCTGAGCCCAGCAATCCTTCATAAACATGGCCCAGATACATCAACATCCTCACGGGTCACAGGGAAAGTTTCACAACACAGTCATCTATATATTAGTCAGGAGAGAGGAGAACGTTTAAACATTTCCGCTTCGGTGAAAACAATGAAGTGGTAACTGAACAACGTGGCTTGGTTTCTTATTAACATTGTCCTGCTCAACAAATCAATTTAAGGAGAGCCTGCAGTTATGAATTATTCACTCTACACTGGAATGTGCAAAAAAGGAAAATCATGGGTCAGACTGTGCTCCAAAAAAAGAGGTAGGGTGCCCTCCACTGGATTTGGGCTTTAAAACACACTGACAGGAGTGTTTTCTCTAATTTTCCTAAACATTTTCCTGGTTAAACCAGGTCATTCAGAAAGTTTTAGATTCTTGGAGGCTTGGGAATGAGTAAAAATATACGTTTACGTGCCACTGATTGTGTCCTTTCCTGCGTCTAGACTCCCCATGAGGAAAACCAAGCTATTCTCTGCAAACCACAGACAGCTGTCTGCTTTTAGACCGGCCATAGAAACACAGCACTCCACCCTACAACAGGAAATAACTCTGTAATCTACTCAAACAAACAGCAGCAGCTCACCACACTAGAGCATAGCACTGCTGGGACATATTTAGAAAAATTATATGACATATATAAACAGTAGTTCTACAGTTGACCATGAGAAAATGTCACATTTATATCAAACAACGTAGGCTGAGTGCAAAGGGAGGTTGCAGAAAGGGAGACATTGTAATTATAAAAAAAGGTCTAAAACTGCTGTTTTTTTGGGACATTTTTGAAAAATAAAATTGCTTGTTGTACATGTATGACAGTGAAGAGAGACATTCCGTCTGTTGTGAAAAGAGCACACATACAAAAGCTTTGGAGATACATGGTTTATTCAGTGTGCAGCATCAGTTCTGGTCTTTTCAAAAAGCGGCAACATTGACCAAAGCGAGTATAAACAAACTTGAGCGCCAATTCGAGGCCAACACTTTGATAGAGGAATGAACAAACAAATGGGATGATTGAGCTACAGCTGAAAAGTAGCAGAGGTCTGTGACATGGCGTTATAGAGGAACGTGTTGTTGAAAGGTACAAACTGGTGCGTGATGATTTTGATGGCTTCTTGAGCTGCTGATCCTGCAAACAAAAGACAGACAAAGGAGCCCTTCACAACTGCCATTACCATGTTGTTCATATCTGGATGGTTTCTGGATATGCAATAAGACTCCAACCCCTGGCAAAAATGATGGAATCACCACACTAAAGCTGATGATACACACACACAGGGCAACTTTTTGAGCAATGTTGCCAGGCAATTTATTGGAAGATGTTGCTTGGGCATTTTCCCATTGAGAATGGGCAAAAGATTTCTATCTGGATATCCAAAAAGAAATGTGTTGCCCGGCAACATTGCTCAAAAAGTTGCCCCGTGTATCATCAGCTTTAGACGATGTTCACCAAGATTTGTTACTTCATAACAAACAAACAAATCACAGATGTGATGCAAAAAAAGAGTTTTGCTCAATAGCTTGCCATTCTGGCTTCATGAAATATACCTTAAACAAATGAATTTATACTTTTCCCAGATCAAGTAGAGGAAAAAAGTATGGAATCACTCAATGTTGAAAAACAATAATCCCCTTCAATCTGGCTCCAACTTTCTCAAATAGCAGTTGATAGATCAGCCTTTCAGAATGGAGCCTTATCATGGACCTTCGATTGGATTGGACTGTTTGCTGGCCATGTCATTGAGTTGATATGCCTTTCCTGAAGAAAAGCTTTAACACTCTTTGCTCCGTGTGCAAGATGCATTGTCATCCTGAAAAATGATTTCATCATCACCAAACCCATTTTCTATGGATGTCCAAAATGTCAATGCACACTAGTGCACTGACTTACCTGACATGCAACCCCATATCATAAATTGGGAAATTTGATTGTTTTCTTCAGGCAGTCATCTTTATATGTTTCATTAGAACGGCACCAGACAAAAGTTCCAGCATTATCTCCTTGACCAATGCCGATTCATCACTGAATAACACTTTCATTTAATCATCTACACTCTATGATTGAATCTCTTTAGCCCGCTGTAACCTTGTTTTCTTTAGTGCTGGTTTTCATTCTGGTTTTTCTATGCAAATCCCATTTAATTCAGCTGGACTCGTTTCCGCCCATTTGTTTTGTTGTGCATTTTCTAATTTCAAGGTGTATTGCTTTGAATTTTCTATCCTGATGCTTTGATGTCTTCCTTGGTCTGCCTGTATGTTTTCCTTTTGTAACCTTCCCATTTAGTTTATACTTGCATACACAGCTGACTGGGAGCAACCAACTTCTTTGGCCACACTCTGTTCAAATTCCTTGATGAAGGAGTTTTATAATCCTTTCCAATATTTCAACTGACAACTCTCTCATTGGGGCCATGTTTCCTTTTAATTAGCCAAGTCTAACAGCTTGTTAGGGTGTGCAAGGACTCCCTTTTAACTACTGACTAATTAGCCTTTTGCCCTGTCACAGCATTTGTTTTAGAAATGGAAATTAAGAGATGATTCCACACTTTTTTCCTCTACTTGATCTAGACAAAGACATAAGAACAGTGTCAGTGAATTTTTGAGGTATGCTTCAAGAAGCCAAAATGTTAAGCAATTGAACAAAGACTTTTGTGTCATATCTGTGATTTATTTGTTTGCTATAAACTAAAAAAGCTGGGTGAACATCCTCTAAGGCCCTGTCCACACAGAGACACGTTTAGCTGTATGTTTAAACATTTTGTATCATTTCTGCGTTTCAACCGCACGGATCCAGTGTTTTGGGAGCCTGAAACTGCTTCTTTTTTTTTTTAAGTGGATAAATCTGAAAACGACACCCTTGCGTTTTCTTGTGTGCAGCCCATTCGTATATTCTGTGAAACTGTTTTGTCATCACCCCACGTCTCGCACACGTTCTAAATCTTCTTCTCCGGTTTTAGTGTATCTCTGTGGCAGAACTACAGCGCCACATACAGGTCTGGCAAGTATACTATATCGTTTTGATTCAGTATCAGTGGTTTCGTGTGTATGCAGATATTTCTGGAGATTGGATAGGGAAAGCTCTGGCTTTGTGTGGATGTGGCCTAAGTGTGTTGATTCCATCATTTTTGCCAGGGGTTGTAAGTAATTGGATTGAGATGGCAGTGGAAACATTTTAGGTTGGGTTAACTTAATATTTTCATGACCTAATTTTAACTCATGACCTTTGTATGTTCACTATTTAAGAAAGATTCTGACAGTAAATAGGAATTAGAAGTAAAAATAACAAAATACAATTTCAAAGCACCTCCATGGAAATGGACAAGGACAGAGACATGAGCACGGATTTGGGGAAAGCAACCAGAGATTCAAATGAATAATTCATGGGTTATTGTTCATTATCAGTTAACCATACGACCACAATGTCTGTTTCTCACCGTAACAGCAGAAAAGAAAAAGCTGATGTCGCTTAGAAAGAATGTCATGAACATTTCATGTCAAATGGAAATAAATAAAAGTCTGACAGAAAACTTACAACCCACTCTGTGAGTGACAGATAATTATCATTTATAGCTCATCATTCAGTATCATATACCACTTAAGCAGTTGAATATGGATAAAGAACAAAACACATTTACATCTTTATTGAATGTGGTCCGAATACCAGCAGCAAATGTGGTTCCATTGATCCGATCACGAAATGAACTCAAGATCAATGTGTCTTAAATGCATTTACAACTGGCTTTTACTATGGTTAACAGCTATCCGACAGATGTCTGATTATTAAAAATAAATATAATAATGTCAGCAGTAAAACGGCCAATGAATGAGGTTGTATTTGCATTATATGATCTACCTTTATAAAATAAAATTCATATTGAAGAGGATGTCACAGAATACATTATGAGTGTATGATGAGGAATGTTTTTGCAGGCTCCTGGATAAATACATAAACACTCACCTCCCAGAAAAGCTGCAACAGTGTGTGGCTCAGCAGCTCCATAACGGCAGCTGAAAGATATGAACATAACATTTACACCATTACCATTTTATTATAAACAGTGGGACCAGGAGAACTTGGGCTTCTTTATTATCATCATATTACGAAACAAATTTGAATATAAATATTTAGTTTGTGCTGCTTCTAAAACCAAAGAGGTATAACTCTGAGCTTAAACTTACAACTCATGGATGTAGTCATCTTTCACATTGACGTTCAGACCGTACTCCTGTAGAAGACCGTTTACACACAGCTTGAGTTTGTTAATGTCTTCCTCCACCTGGTAATTGTAGACACCTGAGAAAAATATTATACTCCATAATATCAGTGACAGAGTTTTGTTTATCATACACAAACGCTTGACATGAGGGATTTAAATGCTTGGGTTTAAATGGATATTTGAAACACCATGATGTGAGTAAGATTTTCCCATTTTGATAACTCTTCTGACCTGGGTAACGGGAGTGTTGCTGATAAAAGCGATCAACCGAGCGGAGCATGAGGTACAAAACCATCTCACTGTCCAGGCTGTCCATACAGGATGCTATGGAGACAGAAACAACTGCTTAAATACACACAGCAACACCCAAGCATGGATGTATACAACAATGAACCATCATATTCCCTGTTAGTAAATCAATCTAAACAATTCTGTACAGTGACCATAACATTTACAACCGATATAAACAGAGAAAACATACTGATTTCGTCTTTATTGAAAGTGTCCGCGCTGTACTCTTCTGCCAGAGATCGGCAATGCACCACTCGGAGGAAAGCTGCGTTCTTACCTGTGGGACACAAAACACCACACAACATAGGCATTGCACAAGAACATATGTGAAAAAAGCTAACTGTTAGCATTCATAAAGATTAGGGGGAAAACTATTTATTCAGTAATTGCTGGAACCATGGACATCACACATGCAAACATACTGATGGAATAGGAAACAGGAAATGCTGTAGATCCTGGCATTTTGCATTGTTGCTAAAAGTAAACTTTATTTCTGAAGTACATTCAAAGGGATAGTTCACCCAAAAATGAAAATGCTGTCATCCTCACTGTTCCAAACACAGAAGACTTTTTCGGAAAACAAATGAAAATATTTGGAATTAAAAATACGTCAGGTCAGAGGTCACTCTTCCGTCTGAACTCGACTCACGTACGGCCGTTACCGGAAGCCAGTACTAACCGACTGGAGCCGTATGGATTACTTTTTATGATGGATGAATGCACTTTTTTGGGCTTCAAAAGAGTACCATTCAAGGTACCATTCACTGCCATTATAAAGTTTGGAAGAGCAATGATATTTTTTAATAACTTTGATAGTGTTTGGCTGAAAAAAGAAAGTCATATACACCTAGGATGGTTTGAGGGTGAGTAAACTATGGAATCATTTTCATTTTTGAAATGTTGAATGTTGGAATATCTATTTTCCTGACAGGAAGTGCCAAAACTGCTCAGATCGATCAGCTGCAGATTGGTAATCACATTCTATGGGTTGCATCTCAATTAGCTCCCTAGTTCAGTAGTCAGGGCACTGATCAGGGATTCAGCCTATTGACTGATTTCCTGATCAGTGCCCTGACTACTGAACTAGGGAGCTAATTGAGACGCACCCTATGACTCAATCAGGAGTCATTAAAATAGGCACGAACTCACCAACAGATCGCAGATTGATCATGTCATCCCCAGTGTGGAATAATTACTCAAGAAACAAAGCATTTAAGTCTTGTGATTTAAGAACAAGTCATTTGAAACCTCTCAAGTGCAGTAAGCAGCAAAACAGTCTCATTCAATATGCATGTGCGCTGTCTGGGGGCCTGTTTACACCTGGTCAATTCATGCGTTTTTACAGATCAGATAGCTATCTGATTTATCAAAACCATTTCATTTACACTTGGTCACTTAAAGGTTCCTCTGCAAAACGGACATAAATCTGATCTTCAATTCCCGCAATATATGCAGATTTAATGGACACACTAATGTCTTTGTGAGTATCTTTGTAAACAACACAGTCGTTCATGTCTTAAGTGAACGTCTCATTGCTCTTAACTAAATCACTATTGTGAAGATTATGTACTGTTTTTGTGCATTTGATTACTTTATAAAATGTATGCTGTATTTCTATTTCTAGTGCTTGAAGATAAGCGCTCGAATGTTGATGGTGAGTGACTATTTTTTGGATGAAAAGAGGAATAGACTAGGGCTGGGCGATATGGCCAAAAAGTGATCTCGATAAAAAATGCTCATATCAGCCGATATCGATAATCGATTTCGATAAATGTCAAATATTTCTTTCTTTCAAATTTAAAGGCAGTTTTTTTTCTCCCAAGTACCCTTTTCCAGTCATTTTACCTTAAATTAAATATCTTAATAGAAAAAAATTATGTATTCGTTTCTGCATGTACTAACGGGTGATATTGTTTCTAGTCATGAAGCGGGTTTGTGTTGCCTGATATATCTTCGGCACAGTTTGCAGTGCAAGCTGCAGTATTAATAATATTACATTTTGTCTTAGAAATGCACATTTGACAGTGAGTTGACAGTAGCTTGAGTTAGGAGGATGCAGATGTAAATGTATGGTCATTAACAAAAACATGGACATCTGTAAAAAATTGTAACAACCTCATTTCTATATGGTAAAATTTTCATATATCAGGTCTTCCATATTATCATACATTTAGATCATGATGATAACCACAGTTAAAACCATGCATATAGCTCTTCACTACCATGGTCAAATGTGTCTGTATGGTTTATATGGTATTTGTATGAAAAACAGTAGCCTAAAAAAATTTAGTAGCCTATAAGTGCACAAATTCTATAGCTAAATAAAAAATACTGTAATAAATATTCCATTACTCTTTTAATACATTATTACATTAATAATATAATACAATTCTATATGAATATCCTACATTTCTGCCACAGATGGTGCAGTTAGTATCACCACAGTAAATCCATGGTAAATGATGGAGATTTGTAGATGGAAAATCCTTCTGACTGTATCATTGCGCGGACAATGTTTAGTGTTTGTCAGCGCTGTTTTGTCTGGCTTTAAAGTAGTTTAAATCACAAAGACACTTGTTTTTGACTATATTAACACACTTTTCACTGGATCTCAACGCTGTTCAGTGACCGAGACCGATCAGAGTAAACGGATCTGCTCGTGAGCTCGCGCTGCGCTGCAGTTTGGACTTTGACCCGAGCGGATAAATATAGTCTGTGTGGTGGGGATTAATTCATCCTTCCTTTTATCGACAACTTCGTCATCTTAGTTAAGTTAGTTTCAAGGTTAGTTTCACTTTCATGTTCTACTTTCAATGTTTCCACTCATTTTGTCCTTCTCGTGTCGAGTTTTCGTTGCCAGTAGAGCTTGTACTTTGACATGCAAGCTGAAAGCTGCTCGCTGACTGGCTGTTGTTGCCTTTATTTCTGTCGTGTGATTGGTTGTTACAATAATCCATATAGAGCAAAAATGTCCAGAGCTTATCATCGTTATCGCGATTCAATATGATATCGTTTATCGGCCCAGCCCTAGAATAAGACTATCTCCCCAAAATATCAGAATACTCATTTTGTTTATTTAGGTGTTTCTATTTGTTTTTGTCACATATTGCACAATGTTTAATTACACTATGTAATAATTATGAACAGTTTGACATGAAGTCTGGTAGCCTTTTTAATAAGCCAGAGTATCCTGATATGGATAGCCCTGTTTTTAAAGGCTTATTAAAATGTTCATTGTTAAATTAATATTTATTGTGCTTATTTAATTGATTCTCAAGTAAAACAACAATATATAGCATTACTGTAAATAACATCTGTGTTATTACTTATCTGGGAAAAACGCTGACATTCAACAGAGACCTTATTATTACATATATTACTTATTATTACATCAAGTTTGAATGATAAGTACTAGGATGGGGATCATGATAACAAAAATAAATAAATAAAAATCGGTAACCAGTATCGGCTGCAAAAACCCTGATCGGAGCATCCCTACCCAAAACAGAAAAAAATATTCTCATCAGAGAGTGAATTATGGAAGTGTGTTTTCTGTACTCACAGAAAAGTTTGATTTCCTGTTCAGAGATGCTCTCTGGAGTCTTTGGAATAAACAGATCATTAGTGCATAAGTTCAGATCATTAGTGCTAATGTGCAAATAAAAGAGATAAACTGCACTTTTTACAAAAGAGAATGTTGATTATGTGAATACCTTGCCAAGTGATTGTAAAAGCGTTTCAACATGTTTAGACACAACTGCTGCGTCCTTGATGGCTTTGTCTCTGTAGCTGAAATTGAAAGTGTCAAACAAATGCAATTTTACCAAAAACACAGTCAGCAGGAATTATCTGAAGCCAACAGATAATTTTTCACATTATTTTCCTGATATAGCAATCACCTGACCAGTATTAACTGTTTGTCAATTTACACTACCAGGCAAATTTTACAAACACATCACTACTAATGAAGTTTCCGGACTCAATGTGATATGAAAGCTGAATACCTACACGTTTTGTAACTTGATGAATTTGTCTGAATCAGCGATCATGTCCGGGATGGTTCCTCGCACCGGGAGGTTTCCGTTCCCCTCGTTCCGAACAAAGTCCTGGACTCCATGTGCCATCACCCAGAAGGATGCGCTCTACGATAAGACAAATTAAAGATGCTGGTTAGTTTTTTTTGCATTAGACTACATATTTACAGAAAGGGGCACATGAAAAAGTGATAAAACATACATGATAATGTTTTTAAATCAAAGAAAATGTATCCTAGAAATCCATTATTATTTTTCTATGTGGAATTAAGTTATTTTCTACAAATGCATGAGTCCTCTGAACTCATTAGCCGCAATGCGGCAATCGTATTTTGGAGAAAGGCGGCTAAGGAGTAGTTTTGCATATCTCTACTAACCTGTGAGGTAATGTTTTCACACTGTTCAGCATTAAATATGTCTTCCGTTGCTTTGGAGATCTACAGCACAGTTGGACAAAGCTCAATAAATATCAAATGTAAGGAACAAAAACTCTAACTTCAGCTCTTCAAATGTGAGGCGCTCCACCTTGGTGGGGTTCAGAGCTGTGTTCACATTCTTGATCGCCTCCTCAAAGTTCTCTTCATCTTCAGGTGTTCCGTTCTCTTTCTTTAGAATTCCTGAGAAACACATAAATGAAGGAAAACCCTCAACAATGATGAAATGTCAACATGGAAAATCTCTGATATGACACGTTACATTACCTTCTCTAATGAGTTGTCTAAAAGCTTCCTTCTCCTTATAATTCTTCGGTAACTGAGAGTTGTGCTGGAAATCCAGAAATAAAAGAATAAAAACATTTGGAGAAGGTCTGACATTTGGGAGGTCTCATGGTCAGAGAGCTTTTAAGATCATGTCAAAATTACCTCCCTATACCACTTTTCCAAGTATTTGGCAATCACAATGATCCATGGCGTATGACTGTGATCCTAAAACAAAATAAAGATTAAAGTACATGCATGCCTTAAAGTCAGTCACATTCAATAAAACAACAACGTTCTGGGATCATCTTTAATCTGACCTTCTTCTCCATGTTGTCCAGGTCATAGGACTCTACGTGGTGTTTGAGCTCTGTGAATGGCTGGTCTAGTCTCAGGTCCTCTAAGGCATTATCTGGATGAGACTCGACCACTACAGTCAGAGAAACAGACAGACCCGTTTAACATAAGGATTCATGTATGTAAACGTTAGGGATATGCAATTTTACTTTAAAAAATGTCTATGTGTGGGTTGTTTAGTCAGTCTTTATGTTTAATTAGGCCCAAGTCCACCAAATATAGTTATAGTCTTTTATAAAAGATATAAACTCTAGCGAGTTGTTGGACAACAAGTCAACCATCCTATTGCATTGCCAATAAATTAGTCTCTCAAAAAACATATTTTGCTTCAGGAAACTATGATTATTACCTGTGTGCTCCTTCACAATCAGCCTCATGTAACCAATGAGTCCATATGTTCTACATACAAGGAACGGCACAGCAGCATCCCATAACACAGTGGCCAGCCTCAAACATGTGCTTTAAAAAAATTAACATGTGAATATAAGCTGATCTGAAAAAACAGCATCTACAACCCATCAAATTTAATCACATGCCTCTTTTATTTAACATGACTGTTTTGGGAATACATTTAAAAGAAGCCCCATGAAAATAAAGAAGAAACAATATATTCAGATTTGTGTTTTAGTAGTAATACCTTTCTGGAAGATGGACGCCAATTACCAGACTAAATCTGTGGAAAAACTCAGGGTCGTTGTCCAAAAGCTTATCGGGACTCTGAAAATGAAAAAGTAGATATACGTAGATGAAAACAAGAAAAGACACAACACCTCTCAAAGTTTTGGACACACTTGACTGAATTTATGTCACTCATGATTTGAAATCCCTTTTAATATAAAGGCTTTAAACATTATATATTTTATACATTATAAATGTTTTTAATGTCACTTTTTATCACCCTAATGCATCTAAATAAAAGTATTAATCTCTGAAAAAAAGTATAAAATATTATTGACCCCAAACTGTCAAAAGGCAGTTTATGACTTTTTTAAACTAACATTTTAATTTTAAAGGTGCCCTAGAATGAGTTGAAACAATATTTTAAATAGTTCTCTGATATCTACATAGAGGGTATGTGATTTATTTAAGGGCAAAAATTGTCCAGATACGGTTTTACAGGTCCATTTACAACCCTAGAAATTGTCCCTAGAATGAAATGCTCCATTTTTCCCTTATTTGGAAGGGTCATGAATATTAATGTTGAGCTCTGCTCTGATTGGCTTATTTCAGCAGCTCACACAAGTGCAGTTCTTCAGCTAACACAATCGCAAACAGCACAAGCGTCTTGTGAGTTGTGACAGAACACAGACCGACTGAATGACAATTTAAGCAGAACATCTCAAATGGAGATCGCTGAAATACAGTTTACTTGTTTGCCTGTGTTTTCAGATCATCTACATGCACCACGCCTTGGTTGCCAGATCGCACATGTTTAAGTAAATCAGCGGATAGTATACGCATTCTCAGGGTTTTTCCTACATTGAAAATTTTTTGGCGGTCGCCATTTCAAATTTTTGACCCGCCAAAGCCTTATTTGATCAGTTATTCTGATTTATAATTGATGTAGTAGATGACTGCTGCGCTTGCATTAACTGAGTGACAGAGAGAACGAGAAGAGAGCTCCTCACCCGCACGCACTCTCTCTGTCTTCAAAATAAGCATTCTTAGCTTTCTAATATTTCAAATATTATGTTAATCAAAATCAAAAGGTTGGAAAGACCTGAATCCATGTGCACGTGGCGCTATCAGACAATGTTTTCCATTAATTACCGCTGGGTGTGAATTGCGCTCAAAAATGTTGACTCTTCCTCTGACCAGCTGACATAAACCATACTTTCAATAAACGGGAAACAAATCCTATCCAGTTATGAAGTGTTTTCTGTGTGTTGATAAATCCTTTGCGATGTTCTAACAGACGGGATTCGCACACAACGCGTCTTCTAATGTCCGATTCGAGACCTAATGACTCCTTTGAACCGAATCATTTTAACCACTGGTTAGAACAATTGATCTGTCCAACACTGGACTCACAAATCAGTTTAAACATTTACTCTGAACACATCTGAAATGAGAACACAAGTGTGCTTACCATATTAGTGGGTGTAAGAGTTATTTTTAATTATCCACAGTCTTTTTAGCTTATGTTCACAATGTGTAGTAAAATAAATAGCCTATAAATCATTTAGTTTAGACTGGAGTGAGGTGAACCCAGAACAAAGTTATTAGGAAAATTAGGCTATTTGTTCTTTTTTTATATATATATATATATATATATGTACTACTTTTTAATATTGATATGATTACCAAAACAATTATCTATAAATAGTGTAAAAATGAGGAACAAAAACAAACATCAAGGTATCAAAATAAGATAAGCAAAAAATACAAACTTTCTTTGAATTTATTTCAAATATTTTGTCAGTATTGTGCTTGCAGATCACGTGGGTAGGGTACTTTTTTACTGTGCATGTGTGTATGGATGACCATGTCTGTCAGCCACCACCGAAGACCATTTTTGACCCAGGAAAAACCCTGATTCTGTTAACAGAAAAGCTCTGATTGGGGATTTAAATGACTGAAATCTGGCAACCGCAAGAACGAACGCTCCTCTTCCCCCCAACACCCATTTCTGTCATCGTCTGGTCTTATTGTGAAAAAAAAAAAAAAGAGTCGTCAATGAACATTTTTCGTCATATTTTGTTAACAAAATTGACACTATTCAGAGCAAACTAACAACTTTGAATTCAACTGTTGCGGTATCCTGTTATAGATAAACATCAACCATGCCTGTTGACAGTTCTGTTCTGTGGGAAGGCTATGAAAAGTGCTCACATCCCCTGCACAGGCTGGAACATAACATTTATATCCATGATCTGCCGTTTTCACTGTAATGTCCTCAGCTTCATATAACTTCTGTTGATTCGGTCCACGTTAACACTGCCTGCCTTGAACATTGGCTGGTTATATGCAAATTTGGGGAGGAATAAATATTAATGATCTTGACGGTTACATCACAGTCTGTGTTATGTTGGGATTCACCCATTTTTCAGTGGTCTTCTTCAAGCACAAGATTTACATATGAAGGAGGAAACAATGGAGTTTGAGGCTCATGGTATGTTGGTTCCATGTACAGAACTCTTATTATTCAACTATGCCATGGTAAATACAGTTTTCCATTCTAGGGCACCTTTAAGCAATAATCTCTGCAAAGGGTGGAAACCTTGAACAATTTAAAATATTATGGTTTGATTTGTTCAACAAATCACTGATTTTTGATTCCCAATTATTTATATTCACAATTTCTAGTATTTGTACAGCCTTTACATTTTTATTACAATGTTGTAATTTTAGCAATTCATTTAATTTTATATTTAAAGCAATTTTTTAGCAATTTGTTCAGATTTTTCCTGCGCTGCATCAAACCACTCAATCAATCAATCAATCAATCAACTTTATTTATATAGCGCTTTTACAATAACGATTGTTTCAAAGCAGCTTCACAGTGTTAAACAGGACAACATTGCAACAAAATTGGATTGGGCTAGTTTAATTTGGATAGTTTATAGAATTATATATGATCAAATTAATAAATTTTATTTGTATATTTAGTTTAGTAACTTGGATCATAATTTGATCACTCCTATAATATCTGCCACCACTCAAATTAATGCACGCTCAGATTAACTGTACATGATGTGTGTGACTCCAATAAAGTAATTATTTCACCACAAATAAATCTCTCAAGGAAGTGGCTATGTCTATAGTATTATAGACTACACAACGTTATAATATTATTTTCAAATTCATTTTTATATATTCATTATTATTTAAAATTATTACTGCCCCATGTTCAACAAACCAGTAACCAATAAACCTACTTACAATAAAGTAGCAGTGGCTGGGACAGATTTTAAGTGTCAACGTCACTTAAAAAGATGCAATCTAATCCCGTTTACATGAAATAAACCTGCTCCCGGGCAGGTTTAATCTTATGGACCTGTTACTATGACAGCAAGTCCAGAATACAACTGAGTTAGCGACATAGGAAGAACGGACCCCTGATGTTAATACTGTTAGTAAAACCAATACATTTCATGACATTAACACTGACCTCTTCCACAAAGTTTCCCGAGACATCACTGTTGAGCTCCAGCAGCAGTTCAGTAGCAGCCTGAGCCCTGTTCTGTAAAATAAGAACCACATTATTCAGAATATGAAACACTAGTTTTGGAAATTATTTTAAATGACACATACAGCTCTGCTCACCTTCCCAATACTGTTGTTGCTGAGAAAAAAGCTGCAGAAAAGATAAAATCATGACTATGACTGCAGAAGCATTTTCTACACTGTGCAATGAAGGTATATATTTATCCATATATCACACTTAACATCTAATTGAGATTATGATGAAACCAAAAGAATGACCATCATGAGGCCAATAAATTTACTTATTTCCAACATCCTCCCCTGACACTTTGTGCCCATCGACTATGGTAAATGCTCCGATTCCTAAGAAGGAGGGCAGAAAATATCATGTTAGCACAATAATCCATACAGATTGTCAGTGTGATGATTTGAGGTGCATGGTGGGAAACACTGATACCTGGCAGCACAAGGTTCTTGAGTATTTCAGTGCCGGATGCAGTGGCGTTGATGAGACACACATGGGCATTTTCAAGTGCTTCCTGCCCATGGTCCCCCCACAACCTATACAAACATATAACAACAACTCAATGACCAATTAATAAGTATAGCTATAATAATAGCTATAATAATCTGAGAAATACAGACAGACAGACAGACAACAGTCAAGCAGATTAATACATCTAGTGGTTTCTGATCAGCTCGGTTAGTATCTGGCTATGGAGTTAGAGTGATTATGTTGCTGTACTAGTGTAACGTTATTGAATTAAAGAATGAAACTCTTGACATGATTAAAGCTCTTGCCATGACCGATGGGCCTCTATGTATGTCAACGTTAATACAATACTACGAAAGGCTAAAACGAATGCTGCAAAAAGAATCACTGAGCATATACTGTATTATTCTGTGTTTTTAAAAACAAACAAACTGATTAATACCTGAGCTGTCGATCATATTTCTGCTCTTTGTTAGTTTTGAGGTCTGTCATGGTCCTCTGTCTCGGTCTGTGACGGCTTGATCGTACCGGCACGCCGCTGTTCACTATTTTGAGATCGACTGTCGCAGATTCGTTGCAGACAGACCTGCTCTTCTTCTGTTTGACCAGGAGGTGGGGCCATTGCGCCTCTTAAAAAGTGAATGATATCCAGGCACTTTTGATTGTCGTCCTTCTTACATTACGTTTTTTTCTCTCTCTCACAAGATGTAGGTTTGGACCGAAGAACTTCGTATCAGTGTGTTACAAAATGAGACTTCTCGACTTGTCTGCATTCTAATCGAATGGCTTGACTGCCAAAAAGTGAATGCTGACATGCGAGTCAATCACACCACATTCTTTCACAAAATAACCACAGTTTATCTACAGTAGCTACACGACAACAACAAAAGCTGTCATCCACCAGTCGAATAACTTTTAGTGTTTACCTTTAAGAGAGCAACCATACATTTGTATTTTGTTTTGTTCATTTTCGTAAATATAATCATTAATCATTCAAGTAGCCTAAATGTCATTTGATTTATCTATCACAACATTTTTATTATTATTATGTTTACCTATACTTATTTTCCTGATCCTTGCTATTGTTGTTTAATCTTATGATGTATGGTTTCATGGAATGTGGAATGTTTTTAGTAGTTACAGTTATAATATACAATATTATATTAATTCTAAAGCAATATTATAACAAAGTAGCCTACTGTTTAAATGTTTATTAAATTCAAATATATTTATTATATATTTTATTATATCTCACACATGGATCTGCATTCAATTAATTAGCATCAAACAAACATGTAAAACATTTAATATGTAATCCTTATTCTCAGTGAATAAAGATTAGCTACTTATTAAACAAAGAGATTGAAAAAATTATTGCACAAACACCAAATAGGTGGCGATTTGCACTAAGTATGAAATAAGTAAGGTTATGCAAATCACAATTAGACAAAAGAAGAAGGAAGTAGAATGGTGTGCTTTTTATTAGCGTCTGTTTCCACTCTGTTGAGAATGTCTTGTCTGTTCACGGTTAACATACTCTGAGTTGAACTCACTCCTGGACACGTTTTTGGAACCAGTATACCTTGAGTAAGCAAGGTTTGGGTTTATCAACCAAGAGTTCAAGGTAGGCTATGTGACGGTAAGTTAACCTTTCTTTCTGGAATAATACTGCCTGGTATGACAATGCTTGAAGTCTGAGCATTGATGGACAGTCAAGTTCCTCCACACCAAACTCGCTCATCCATGTCTTTATGGACCTTGCTTTGTGCACTGGTGCGCTGTCATGTTGGGCCAGGAAGGGGCCATCCCCAAAGTTGGGAGCATGAAATTGTCCAAAATGTCTTAGTATGCTGAAGCATTAAGAGTTCCTTTCACTGGAACTAGGGGGGCAAGCCCAAACACTGAAAAACAACCACACACCATAATCCCCCCTCAACCAAACTTTACACTTGGCACAGTGCAGTCAGGCAAGTACCGTTCTCCTGGCAACAACCAAACCCAGACTCGTCCATCGGATTGCCAGACATAGAATTGTGATTCATCACTCCAGAGAACACATCTCCACTGCTCTAGAGTCCAGTGGCGGCGTGCTTTACACCACTGCATCCGACACTGTATTGCACTTGGTGATATAGGCTAAGGCTTGGATGCAACTGCTCGACCATGGAAACTCATTCCATTAAACTCTCTATGCACGGTTCTTGAGCTAATCTGAAAAGCACACGAAGTTTGGAGTTCTGTAGCTTTTGACTCTGCAGAAAGTTGATGACTTCTGCACACTGTGCGCCTCAGCATGCACTGACCCCGCGCTGTGATTTTACTTGGCCTACCATTTCGTGGCTGAGTTGCTGTTGTTCCAAATTGCTTCCACTTTGTTATTATACCACTAACTGTTGACTGTGGAATATTTAGTAGTGAGGAAATTTCACACATGGACTTATTGCACAGGAGACAACCTACCACGGTACCACACTTGAATTCATCATTCTTTCACAAATGTTTGCAGAAGCAGTCTACATGCCTAGGTGCTTGATTGTGTGCACCCGTGGACATGGAAGTGATTGGAACACCTGAATTCAATGATTTGGAGGGGTGTCCAAATAATTTTGACAATATAGTGTATTATTACCATTACTTAGTCTCCTGCTTCTGCTCTTCTCTGGCTTTCTTTTTCTCTTAGACTGATAGAAAACAGCTACAGTTTTGGGTTCGAGAAAAGACCATGACTTTAGCATGATTTTGGGTACCAGACAAGACTTGCTCTTGACAGGTTTTGGATACCAACCAGACAAAACCCATATCTATAGGCTCCGGTGTCTGGGGTTGGATCTAATATTTCTGATGATCTAACAACCTTGAGAGAGACACAAATACAGATAGAGAATCTTCTCTTCACTTCAAGTCCTCAAATGAACTAGAAACTCACATCATCATGACAGCTTCTTACCTGATGACGACTGCCAGTGACCTTCAAAAAAGAAAAAGCATCAGACTGCCACGATACAGCATTTTTGAAAATTACATCTAATTTTTCATACAGCAATATTCAGTCAGTTTTTCTCACTATAGTTCCCAAGGTTGCATGAACTAAAGCTTTGGATAAAAGCATTATTTGTCATATGAATAATATAAACCTCTTGAGTAAGTGATTTATTGGTAACACTTTACAATACAGGTGCTAATGGACATAATCATGAGTGACTTTTGAAAAACTAAACCATTTAATGATTACAGCATCAACAACTAATGAACATTCTTTATGATTAATAGATTAAATAATATATGAATTGCAATTAATGAAATGTGTCATTATGTATTAATTCCCTAATAACATATTATATTAACTAATAATGTAAATTCATTAATTACCACAATGGTCAAAGCCATGCATTTCAACTTCCAGCTATCTGCTTTAATTAATCATTAGCTGATTATTTGAAAAGGTGTAAATATGTTATGACTTTACTTGTTGAGGCACATGACTATTAACTAATTTTAAAGTAATATGTCATTGTGGTTATGGGTTTTGAATTAGTTAACTGTCATGTGCCTCAACAAGTAAAGTCATTATGTAATATTAATCATTACATTTAAACATGTTACAACACATAACATTTCCAATAATATTATTAATATTATTAAATATTATTAATACTATAATATTTCTTGTTGCACTGTATTGTTCTTGTACAACTCTACAACTGTATCTGTGCCGGGGCCAAAGTTTTAAGTAGCTATTTTGGTGTTTTTATTTTTGAAAATTACAGTTTTAGAGTCGAGCTAAGTCTCCCAGACGGCAGCTCTGACTCAAACACATGATTTTGTATTGCATCAAATTCAGTCATTGTTTTGGAGTAACTAGCATGCTGTTAGAGCAAAGTGTAAATGTCTCAGTGCATATTTTGCTGGCTTTGAAATTTTTATTGCTGTCACAGCTGTTTTCACATGTGGCTATATTATTCTATTTCACTATCTGTTATTTGACAGTGGAAAACAATAACTTGTTGCAGTGTTGCAAGAACATGAACACTAAATTATTTAAACACTGTAACTGTTTTTTTAACTGCATTATCAAAAGAAAAAGTAGTCCAAAAGTCACTAAAGAGCCTTAAAAAAGGTTCAGAAGCTCAGAATGTGAGACGCTTAAACTGTTGTTGCTTTGTGATTTATTTGAGAGAGAGGAAAGCTACACAGCAGACATGATTTCATTGCTTAACAAGTCAAGAGTGAAGTCTTATGTCTTTGCTTTCAACTTGCATGTAATTATCAGAATCATGTTACCAGGTAACTGTTGCATCTAGTTATGCAAAACTGAAACAAGACTGAAAAACGTAGTGTATTTGTACATAATATAAGACCTTTTTGTAACGTTAATAGTCAAATATAACAAATAATATGGCATTGTAATTAACATATTACAAATATGAATATTCTGGGATAGCCTGAATATATGAGCTTCATGACAAAACTGCTTTACACACTGTTCTTATGATTTTTACCCATACTTCCAGGATGATTTTCTCCCACGTTGTAAAGGTTTGGTGTCATGCACCTTAATTTTTAAACAGTGCCACAGGTTCTAAAGTAGACAGTGATCAGAACTATGAATGGGTGGATTCACCCTGAGCCACGTAATGACCATGTAGCGGTAAGGTTTTGTTCAGGGCAGGCAATGCGTACTCATGTTAATGATTCACAGGTAGAGGTCATTTGTAAGGTAATTGTCTGTTAGGGTAATTGCTTTTGATTTATGTAAACCTATAGCTTATGCAACACAGAAATTGAATATAAACATTTACATAGGCGTAAACATTGTAAAACATTTTTTTTTTTAATCAATTACATGTTTAAAAGTATAATTAGAATTCAAAATAATAAAAAATCTGGTAATAAGCTAATAATCTATTAGTCAGACATGCTGGCTGCGTCCGAAACATGGAAAATGCTGGCTTCGGAGGACACAAGGAAGGAAGGCATCAAGCACGTCCGAATCTAATGTTAGCTTCACTTCCTTTTGTAATTTATTTCTTTTACAAATGTTTCACATATAATTCTTTGAACATTTCCATAAGATCATGAAACCATAAAATAAAAAACATTTCATAACATAACATAAGAAATAAACATAATTACAAAAAAAACAAAACAAAAAAGGTATACATGTGTACTCAAGTTAAAGATGAGGAGTTAAATTGTTTGTAAATGTCCATAGTTCTTGATGCTTTGCGGTTTGAGAGTCCTTGTAAAGCTTCAAAATAAATCTTCATGTCAGCCTTAAAACGGGAGATGTTGGGAATTCTTTCAGATCATTTACATTTGTGTATGTAGAACTTACCAAGTAATATTATAAGATTTAATAAAAAATCCTGTCTCCTGATAGCCTGGCGTGGCCAAACTCAATTCTAGTCAGAATATGAGTCTGGTACTGCTCCATTGAACTTTGATTATGGGGCGTGTTTCAACCCAGCCAGGAAAGACCTCGATTGGATAGACCCACAACCAATCAGAGCAACGGAGCGACGCGTTTGTCAAATGTCAACAGAACTCGTCTGTGTTTTTCTCCATGTCCGCGGGATGAATCGACCCCAAATATGTGATTATAAAAAACCCAGGAATGCGATATAACATATTTTGCCAACCAAACGCCATTTTTTTCCGGAGATCCCCACGGAAAGTTATTGTTTTGGGCTATAGTTTTGAGTAGCAACTGTGCGCGACATTGCAAACAAACTTGGCAACCCTGCCTGCACGCGCGCTGGATTAAGTAATGTTACAAGAAAAAGATGAGTGTAAACGATCTTTGCCAGTATTGTAATAAAATAATTTAAGGATACACCGAGTACTCACCAACACGATCATCGTTTCTGAGAGAAATAGTGAAGGTGAATGCATATACGAACAAGTTCTCCGTTCAGGATAAGACAAGGGGTAATCCAGCCCCCGGAAAGCGTACCTTCCATAGGGGCGGCCATTGCTAAGCCATCACCTGCTGTTAGCATCCCATTGACTCCCATTCATTTTGGCGTCACTTTGACAATGAATAACTTTACATCTGAGGCGTTTAAAGACTCAATTTGTCCATTGTTTATTTCTAAAGAAACACGACAATGTATAATAGGCTCCGTTACCTTGTATCTTACACTATCGCCCCGTAGAAGCCGTTTTTGTAAAAAATAGGCTAACGATTGCGTCATAACCAACGCGATTCAGTCGCGCAGTAGAGAAATTACCATACAGACAGGAGGAGAAGCTCGCAGGCAATCTTTTACTGTCTATGAGGCAATCGGGGGGACGTGGAGACATAAATTCTGCTATAGGCAAGGGAGAAGAATGGGGAGAAGCCCATAGAGAGCAAAAAACAACGGGACAAGATATTTCAACAATGTGATTCAGATTTCAAACTGCACAACTACTAGAGGACATACAACTGTCAGACAGGTTGCGTACGTCACATCTACGGTGTCAAACTCAGTCGGAGTCTGCGCAGTATGCTCAGCCATCAGGAAGTAAGTCAAGTATATGTCTCTGCAGGTTAGTGATAGGAGTTACCTCATCAGTGGGTGTGGCCATAAACAGAGGGATGTTTCAACTGTGTCACCTGATTTGTCCACGTCACAGTGTGGGTAGGGTTTAGGGGTGGGGTCGGGTGAAGGGGATCATTTTTGCGTCATTTATAAACACCCATCAGTTTGAAAACACCCACTAATGTAGAAACACCCACTCTTGTTCCGCAGAGACCTCATACTCAAGTAAGTGCTTCTAATTGACTTCAATTCTCTCCGTTGAAGTCTATGGGATCACTGCGTCCATTTCTTTTACTGTCTATGGGATAAGAGCAAATTCAACCCAAAGCGCCTGATGACGCTGTCTTTGACATCCGACAATCCTGTGCGTTTCATTCTGTGACAGTTGAGCTATAGAAAAAAAAGAAAGTTGCATTTGCTGGTCAGTTTGTGTGTAAATGTACATTTTTGACCAACGTTTTCCACTTCTGATGTAATTTCTAGCGATAAATTACTGTAGTAAATAAATATTTGTTTAGTTTCACCAAAGCGCTCTCTATTTTGCCGTAGATCATTAAACTAAGTCTGTCTGAAATCAGTTTCGTGAGGTGCCTTCATGCACAAACGCTGCCTTACAAGTCATTGTCTGATAAAGCAGTGAGGCAACAAGTCAGCTGCCTAGGTTTTCGGACGCAGCCATTGTTTAAAAGGTGCATTGTGTACATTTTAGCGGCATTGCGGTGAGGTTGCGAATTGCAACTGCCCACCGCTCACCCCTCCCTTTTGAAGCACATAGAGAAGCTACGATGGCTGACTTAATACAAAGATGTCTATCTTTATAAAACATCAGTATTTGTCAAGAATAGGTGGTTGAAGTCTTTCAGTGATATTAGCCTAATAATAAAAGCTTGGTTTTCTTTTACATTGGATAGTGCTGGATTACCAGCCATATCCAAGGACCCATGCAGTGACAAGGCATAGTAAGACACCATCCCACCAACCCAGACATGGCTATCATGTATAGGCCTGTGGGCCTAAATTTATAGCCTTGGCCTACTACAATTAGGCTAGTTCTGTGCATGGAGTCATTTAAACCTAACAGGAAATATTCCTTATATAGTTTGTTTTTAGCAAACACCACACTACATAAATTTAATTAAAGATACAACGAATAGGTTATGCAGCATAGGTTTTAATTGCAACAAATGTAGCGTCGTTCGGCTGCATCCTGATTGTTATGTAGGCTAATTCATACTACTCAAAACGAAGTGTGTCATTGCTGAATGTCTAGCCACATGACGACGGTAATGCCATGCTCCCTTCAGAGTTCATTTTGGCTATAGTAGACAGTTCAATTAAATGCAACTAGGCTACTAGCCTAGGTCAAAGTATTCAAGACAGAAGCCCTGACCAACACAGTGCGGACAGTGCAATCGGCTTTAGAGAGGGCGGGGCCTAAGCGGATCAGCTCATCTGTCAATCAATCACAGCGCGCTTTATTCACCTGTTACCGCTGTCATTACAGTCGGTCCACACACTCCACAGCAACACTCAACACACTACACACTCGCCGACTGCACACATCCAGCATCTGATCCGCTGCCCAAAGAAGAGGGAGCAATGACTGGACATCAATGGGGATATGGGGAGGACAACGGTAAGTTAAGCGTTACTATTTAATTGTTGCCCGAATTTTACAAGAAAGCCATCAATCCGCCGTCGTTACAAATACATTTTGTAACACTGCCAAATACCGTGAGGTAACTTGTGTTTTGCGCATCAAAAATAGACTTTTATTCCTCAAATTCTGTTTACAGAAAAACAACAACAACAACAACAAAAAAACATTAGGCTACATCAACACTCCACTAGAATAGCCTAAGTGGAAACTGTTAAGAAAAAGGAAAAGTTATACAGGAAAAGTTTTGCAACTTTTAACATGAGCCATTAGTAGCCTATTATGACAGCAGGCAGCAATATTTTTTAGTTTTTAAATATAGGCCTTATTATATTAAGGCTTGCACGACTAATCACGTTTTTGTGTTTGTTCTCATTCATTAATATGCCCAGTCGTCATCTGTCGTTAGATTTAGTATAGCACATTTTGCTGCCCAATTTACTGTTAATGCGAGATTAGCCCAGTTATCTTTTAAAGAGATAGTTGCTGCTTAAACATAACTAGGCTGTAGGGCTCTGTCAAACGAACATTGTAGCCTACACTCACAATAAAAGATGTGCATGTGCTGTGCATTAAAAATGTTTAGCAATGAATAGCTGTGACTGATTTTGCTGTGCTAAATAATTGTCTAAATTAATCATCTTATTTTTGTTATTTTCTTCCCCCTTTATCACGAGGAAGTCTGACCACACTGCTGTTTTCAACTTTGTTCCTTTATTAGCAAATTGAAATGTAATATGCTAATTTTGATTAAACAGCTAGATTTTGTCTTTAAAACATTTATGTTTATTTTTAGATTTTTGAAATTATGCATTATTAATAATGCATACACTTGTGTCCCCATGCTATAGATCATATTCAGATGTTTCCCTTTTTAAAGTTACAAATTACATTAATAAAAGGAAACAATTTTAGAATGTCATTTCTGTTTTGATTTTGTAACGTAAATAAGTGATAGATTATCAGTTTCTCTCAAGGCTTGTGTGTCAAAATAAACTGTAAAACTGCAAACCATGTATTACCTTTGTGAAGGCACTTATTTTCTCAGCACATATTAAAATGTTAAAAATGTAGCTTGAAATGGTTCAATTTAATTTATGAATGCTTAAATGCTTATTATTTGTCTGACACTCTAAAATTAATCTAAAGTGTAACCAGAAATGTTGAAAAAGCCAACACACACACACACACACATGTTGGGTTTTCATGTTTTATGGGGACATTCCATAGGCGTAATGCATTTTATACCGTACAAACCGTATTTTCTATCCCCTACACTGCCCCTGCCCCTAAACCTACCCATCACAGGAGACATGCTGCATTTTTACATTTTCAAAAAACATCACTTAGTGTGATTTATAAGATGTTTTCCTCATGGGGACAAAAAAATGTCCCCACAAGGACAAGGATTTTGGATATTGCCATCTCTGCCATACCGTAGGGATTACCAGTCCACGCACGCACACACACACACACACGCACACACACAAACATCTAATCTAGATAAGGCTAAAAAACAATAGAGTAAGGTATATCCTTAAAGTTACATAAAATAAAAAAAAACCCACTGTGCTTTTGTTTACTGCTTTCTGGTTGGTTGTTAAATATTGTTTTCTAGGTCCATCAGAATGGCACAAAGACTATCCCATTGCCGAGGGTAACCGCCAATCACCTATTGATATAGTCCCTGCAGAAGCTGTATTTGATGCAAGACTGTCTCCTATCTCGCTGTCTTACAACAACTGCACCTCTCTCACCATATCAAACAATGGCCATTCTGTAGTAGTGGAGTTCATTGACACAGATGAGAGATCAGGTTGGTATCAGTGACAACATTATTACTGCTGTAAACATTTTACTGTCACAGAATGATGTTCAGAGAAGAAAGCCGCTTTGAGCAGTTAAAGTTTATTTCTGTTTCTGCATGTTTGGGTTTTACACACAACTTGTTTATTCTTCCTCTTCACACAGCTCTCATGTTGTACAAGGGCCACTGTGAGATTGTTGTATGCTATAGAAAGGTTTCTTTGAAAGAACCTTAGCTTAAAATGAGATGGTATGTCAAACTATGAATGACTGACTTGCTGTTACAGTTTTGGAATTGTTAATTAAAACTATTAAAATTGCTTTAAGTATTTGCAATAAAGCTAAAATATATATATAAAAAAACTTATTTCAGTTAGGTGCAACATTTCTGATTTCCATTTCAGTTTATACATGTATAAAGGTGAAATATATATTATGTACAATTATCATTGTTAACAACATGTATTCTTATTTCACATAGCCCATTGTCTGTGCCTTAATGTATTTTTATTATTGATTAATAATACATAGTTAGCTAACTGTGTGCTTTGTAAATGTCCATTTCTGAAAAACATAACTTGGACAGTCTCCTCTGATAACAAACCACTTTAAATTATAATGTAGACGCATGCATTTTCTGTGAAGCTGAATTTTTAACGATATGGATTTTTAAAAAGCGCTATACAAATAAATATGAATTGAAATAAAATAACATAAAATATAATAATATTTTATTTAAAAGACAAAAACTAATTAACTCAACAAATAAAATCAAAACTGAAAATATAAATAAGGCTATTTTAGTATTAATATTAAGATAGCACTGGGTCATACTGTCCCGGCAGAAAGTCTCTAATTAAAAATTCTGTTTTTTTCTGCATGTACCACTGTCATTTAATTTCTCATTCCACCTCACCATTTCTGCTAATGACTGTTATGTGAAATTGCACACATCAAAAAAAGTTATAACTGTTTGCTCAACAGTCATTCAAAAGAGTTGTGAAGAGAGTAAAGAAAGTAAGGCTGCAGTCTCCTGGCTCCAGTTGTATCAGACTCACTGAACTAGTGGTTAGACATTGGGTTTGCAATACACCAACCATCCATTTCATATCATATCTAAATATGTCATGCATGTCATTGTACAAAATCCAAATGTAAGTAAATGTCTAAATGTAAGGGGAGATAAAAATGGAGACCATGAGGTCATAAGTTACAATGTATGTCATGTCAGTGTGTAGATTCTTGTTGTCTTTACCCTTCTTTTCACTTTGAGTGAGTCTGACAAAAAAGGCTATAGTCACTTTACATGCAAGTTATGGGACGTTCACACATAACATGTTCTTGCTTTTCCATTGTCTTCCTATGAAAATATGCCAGACAGATGTGTTTGACTGTTGCATGGATTTTTCAGCTTTTCATGCATGACAGTGTACTAAAATGCAGCGTTCAAGTTAAGTTACGTAACTTAAACCCCCAGCACCTTTAGACCTTTTTCCTTTAAATGCCCTGCTTAAACTGTTCCTTTCTTGTGGCAGTGATCCAAGGAGGTCCTCTGGAAAACATGTACAGACTTAAACAGTTTCACTTCCACTGGGGATGCAAGGGTTGCAGTGGCTCTGAGCATACGGTTGGTGGCAAAACCTACGCGTCTGAGGTGAGGCTGCGAGGCAGTGGCACTCTGTGTTCTGTCTTTCTGTGCTTTATCACAGTCTTTTGGCGTGACCTCTGTCTCTCTCCAGCTTCATCTGGTTCACTGGAACGCCATAAAGTACAAGTCCTTTGGCGAGGCAGCAGCAGCCCCTGATGGCCTGGCTGTCCTTGGCATCTTTCTGGAAGTGAATGTGAGTCAGCACTTATTTAAGAACCAAATAATACAGCATTAGATAAGAAGCATGCTATCTATATCATTATTCAATTTATGAGGATAAGAAAATAAAAATAATGGTTATATAAATAAACAGATTCATAGACGGAAGTGTATACTTCTTACTTATTTTCCTGTCTGTTAATACAATTTTGATATTCCACTTTAGGCGTTCTACTAACTATAAGTAACTTTTCAACTTCATGTCAACTACCAGTCATTAGATTATCAAAAGTATCAGTAAAAGTATTATCAAGACCATCTGCCAACACCTTTTTTATTTTTATTTTGATGCTCTCCCAACAGACAATCTACTCACTATAAGTAACTTTGCAAGAACATGTCAACTTATTCTGCTATCCCGAAGCCTAACCCTAACCTAACAGTCTACTAATACTCTAATGAGAGTTATTTGGCATGCAGTTGCAAATTAATGAGAGTTAGTTGACATGCATATGCAAATTATGCCTAAAGTGGACCATCGAAATGAAGTGTAACCAATTCAGAAAGGTAGTAAAGTGCAAAAATACTGAAATGCAGAAAGGGGACATTTACAGATGTTTTACACATTACTTTATTTTTTGTACCTATTATAAAAATAAATCCCTTTTGATTTTAATAATTTTTTATGCTCTTTTTTTTTTTAGACCGGTGATGAACATAGAGCTCTTCATCAGATAACAGATGCCTTGTATATGGTTAAATTCAAGGTATGTGTTTGTATGTATAAGAACTGAGGAATATATATTAATTTATTTAGGCTATTTTGGAGAAAAAGCATGAATGAATATATTAAGAGGTCTTAAGGAAGCCTGCCAAATAGATGCGGTTCTTTAATCCCTGTTTTTGCATCTGATTGAATTTGGAAACGCACAGATGCCTCTTTGCATGTGATTGCAAATGCCCCCATGTGATTGCATGTGATTGCAGATGCCCCAGAGTGTCTGTGACACCACCAGATTAGTGGTTTTAACCCCTGTAATTTTTTTTTTTTTTCAGAGACGTCAATAAATTATCTGATTATTCGGCTAATATATATTTTTTGACCTAATCTATGCATTTTTGTCTTGGCATGAACATTCACATTCATTCATTCATTCATGAGTCACATTCCTTTATTTTATTCATTTTCTTGCATTATTCTAAGTTGCTTGGCATTTTAGGTGATTTGCACAAAGACTATAACAAAATATGTATTTATATACCATATTGTAGAAGACTAAATGTAATATTTTGAGAACTGGCCATCGCAAAACTCATTGGCACCTACATCCCGGTTCGGAGCATCTTTAGTTCTGCTGTACAATCATTCTATGCTTTTTTTGTTTCTCTTGTAGGGAAGTGTTGTTGATTTTAAGGGCTTTAACCCAAAGTGCCTCCTGCCAAACAGTCTGGAATATTGGACGTACCCAGGCTCTCTCACCACTCCTCCACTGTATGAGAGCGTTACATGGATTGTGCTGAAAGAACCTATTTATGTGTCAGAGAAGCAGGTGGGTTGCTTTTGTGATTGATGCTTTCTTTAGTTTGCTCGCACGATAAACTTGATTGTACCTTATTTATAAATTGTATTGCTAGTGTTTGTCATGACCATCCTCTGGTTTATTGACAGGTGTCGGTTTATGAAAATGAATTGTTGTGGAGGGAGATGGATGTGGGAAGCACTCCCGCTGAATCAAAATCATTGGTAGTGATGTAAATTAGGGATAATCCACAACATCCCAGTATGTTGGTGATGATAGTGAATGTGGTCAAACATGATTTCATCTTTTCTGTCGACATGAGAGCATGTCTGTTTTCTGTAATTGGTTTTGCATTAGTAAGTGATTCTTTATTAATATTAAACAGTATATAATATCGCTGTGAAGGTGTTTAGTTCATAACTAAAGCCCTGCTGCATCAAGGCAACACATCAACATGCCCAATAGCTATAAAGGAGTGTTGTTATTTCCCATTAGTGTATTCTGTTATATACTGTATGGATACGGATGGTCAAGATATGTATGTTTAAAAGAGTCCAAGTGAACAACATGAGTGTGACTAAATGTGCATGTTTTGGCATTAAAAAAAATCGAAATCAGCATTGAAATCCTACTGCTGATTCAACACTATATAAAAGTAATTTCA